>OX940879.1:95707761-96332761 GCA_954870665.1 Stratiomys singularior
TCACGAAACGATAGAAATACAATACATAAAATATTACTATCAAAACTTTCTTTTATTTTAAAATTGAGTTAGAAAAAGGTATTTTTTAGCAATTTGAACATAGCTGCAAAGCAACATCAGTTGCTAGTATGTACAGAAAACTCCTAAAAATGGAAGTCGCATCCCATCCCATTAGAACCTAATGTGAACTAACCCGTTGCATCAATAACATTGAGTAATTCGTTATAATAATTGCTCATAGAGAATACTTTCCTTCTACAGATCTCCTTTCATGTCTCCATTATAATTATCGCTCCTGAAAAGGTTACTTTCGTCCCGGAAATCTTCTTATAAGTGTTCACAGTTTTGCTTAAAGCTTCTTTATCAGTCTAGCTCCCTTAAAGAGTCCATCAGTTAAATTTCAGTTTCACTCCAAGCTTTGAAACTCTTTCAAATTCATGTCCTTGTAACGACCGAAAATTAACACGAAAAGCAAGAAACAATGAGACTTTCAAACAAGAAAGTTTACATCTATGAGATTCCCTCGTGCTATAAATCAGAGTGAGTTGCGAACTTCGCTACATCCTGTTTTGAAGGAGGTACCTTTCAACTACGAATAACCTCATCATCTAACCCGGTAATAAGCAATTAAAACACAATTATCGTTAAATATTTTGGAAACATCAATGTGAATCACGTTAAACGCAAATGAGAACAAGGATTGCTTTAATTTATTGGGCAAATTTTTCTCATACTGTGACGCAGTAAGTATATGCCCTGCAATCATTAACTGCCTTAATCTTAATAACCTAATTAACCTATAACATAATTAACCTTTTTATCGGTCAACTTAAAAGAAAAAAATTAAATTCGATTTCACCGATTCCTAAAAACTAACTGAATTTGATAGCATTCGTGCAAAAGTTTTATTTTTTAATCTGCTACCCAGTTGTTTTGGTTTATATTAAACAAATGTAAGTCTATACAAGCTATAATTATGTTATCAAATTGAGCATATCTGTAATGTCATGTTTAAAATATGTATTAGGTAACAAAGATTAACTCTTAAAATAATATGAAGGACGAAAATCTTCGTTTTATGACTTATTGATAATCTTTGAAACATAGTTTAGGTTCATAGCAAGTTACGATGGAATCTCAACCACTTTATAAGTCAGCAAAATATTTTGATTAAGGATGAATGACGATTGAATTGTTATTGACCCTTAAGAGGAACAAGCCCCCAAAGTCTTTGATTTCATGTAAACATCACTGAATGTGAGTTGGTCTACGAGTAAAGTCTAGATAGAGGTATCGATAAATTGGGGTTTGTCGAACACCAGGGTTGTAAGAACACAATAATTGCAAAATATTCTGTTTTTCCGAATTAATCGCGAATCTTGCGTTGTTTGAAACGTTAGTGATAAAAACCAAATTTTTATTTGTAATAGTTTTCATTTCACAAAATACTCAAACTGACCAAAGAGACAAAATATATCCATTAAATTTTGTGATTCTTCTATTTTCGAAATCGATTTTTGACCGTAATCGTTCGGTCTTCTTCTGAAACACAAAATAAAAATGAAGAATCAATTTTTGTTATACATTAGAAACAAAAACTAATCCATTTATATGATTCATTACAAAGTTCACTAAAAACAAAACAAAATCGTAAATTGCCTCTAATAATGCTCTCGTACATTAAGGCCTTCGCATGCATCTGATATCTTCGTTGAAAACTATCAATTGAGATAATTTTGCACTAATAA
Organism: Stratiomys singularior; assembly: GCA_954870665.1. NCBI lineage: Eukaryota > Metazoa > Arthropoda > Insecta > Diptera > Stratiomyidae > Stratiomys > Stratiomys singularior. The sequence goes on from OX940879.1 coordinate 95,709,510, forward strand.
CGGTTAATAATAACAGTAAGTAAATCGAAACAATTCCAGGCAAATACTTGTCGTTGGAAGAGCCTAAGCTTATAGTGAATTTATACGTAGAGGAGCAAAAATCGTATGCGTTCCTGTTCCGGAACATTTCGACTATCCAATCTTTAATCGGACAAAGGTCGCGCAGAGAATAAAGCTGAAAGCGCTCTGCAATTCTCTCTAATACAAATCGACGACTAATCAAGCATATGATTGCCAAGGATCCGTTCTTAAGTTCAACAAAAATGGGTGCAGAACTCCTTCAATCCAATGAAAAAGAAGTTTTTATTGCATTGAAGGAGCCGTGATTAACGTCGGACTTATTTCTGATTCCTCGTATACCTCACAAGAAGTCACTGGTGGGTGACGCAAATCACAAAAAATCGTTTAGACTTTGCTCGGCAATACCAAAGTGCATCTTTCGAGAGTGTATGGAAAAACTATAATTGGAAGAATCATGGATAATCGACCATTTATTGGAATACTCAAATGAAATTTTCCTGAAAACATTGAGTGTGCCAAAGGACTTTTACTTTCACCAAGTGATCCTTAGCTCGAGGATCGTAATACTTGTATCTTGTTAGCCGACAAAACTCCAAATTTGCTTAAAACATCACCACATTAGTGGCAAGTTGTCGACTTTGTTTTATTGTTAGTTAATAAGTTTGACTAGAACTAGATTTTCAAATAGCTGCTGTACGAAGACATTATTGGTACACTGTATATTCAAGAAATGAATTTGTTTTGTTGCTTGCATGTGGCCACACAAAACAGTGCTACAATTGATGTAAGTGTTATTATTCTACGAATTTGTAACGGTACAATGGCAATTATTTGTATCCAATTTCGAAGATGACTTTTCTCTGTAGTTTTCATGGATCGAGAGCGTTGCAATTTGCAATTAGAAACATTAAAGAAAAAAATAAGTCCGAGAATAAAAGAAATTTCATTTGGAATTCATAAGCAAATAGATTAAAGGAAAATAGAAAATCATTACGTTAAATCGTGGAAATTTTGAATAATCCTTAAGCTAGTGTGCAGACTGCATTAGAAACTAAGCAAAGAACACATCCTCGGGAAGTAAAGCTAGAAATTGCCGGCCCCCAAAGTTAAGTCGACAAAAACGTGAATATTTAAACAAAGACTGTGAAGGACAACCCTAAAACTACAGCTGTGGAAATGTTTGAAAATATAGCGTGTACAAAATCATCACGAAAAAGGGAAGAAGGGATTTCAATGGCCGAATTTCACGTTAATAATGGAAAAAGGCTCGATTTAGCACATGAATAAATGACGAATTGCACCCTTTGGAATAAAGTTTTATTTAGCGACGAAAGCAAAGAACACATTTTTGGTTCTGATTATAAACGAAATGTATGGCGAAGAAAATTTGACAAACTGAATTTTAAAATTCTTGTGAAATATTAGGATGGGTCTATAATGTTAGGGGAAGAATGTTAGCGGCTGAGGTTGGTAATTTGGCCTTCATAGAGACAACTATGGATCGATTCCTTTCCTGAACAAAATTAAAGAGAATTTAAGACAATCTCTAGTCAAACTGGGATATAAGGAAGAAACGTATTTCCATCCAGACCAAGACCCCAATGACACATGAAGAGCTGTAAATGAGTAGTTGCTTGACCGAAACCAACTTAAGTCTTAGTGACGCCACAGTTATGTTTTTTTTTTTTTGAAACAAAGGTGTCTTAAGAAGAGCGCGAGGAATTCTCCTTTGAAAGCGGAAACAAAAGATTGAAAACTTTGCACATCAACACTTATGTAACGAAGCAACAAGAGAGAAAATAAGTTTATGCAAGAAAGGAAGCAGTTTACATTGAATTCATTATCGATTTCAATTTTCATTTTCAATTTTAACTGGTAAATCACTTTACTTACCGCTGAGTTTTAAAAAAATATTTATGCAGATGCTACACTTTTCACTTTACTCGTTCGTTACACGCAAAAATCTATCAACTACTAACTTACATAGGCTTGATTTCGAATATTTTGTAAAGATTTTGTCTACAGATAAAATTGATTGGCACTAAATTTAGTTGAATCAAAGAAACGAAAGTTTAGATTTGATTATGAACTAGTTCATGACTGCCGATAACGTGAGCCCAGTCAAAATGATATTATACGACCGTTGATTTATACCCGAATCAAATATAATCTAAATGATATGATAAAAAACTAGAATTATTCGAAAAGGTAGCAACAAAATTCCTATCATTTGCAAATTGAACCACATCTGCATTCAAAAAGACGAAGTCGTTACTTTCCACTTCAGCCGTTTCCTTTAAACCGTGTAAGTCCCATACTGTATTATGTTAAGACTTTAAACAAAACTTTTGGAACAAGTTGACAAGCAGATATTATCCTTTTCTACATTGTTTACTGATAGGTTTTACATTGTTTACTGATAGGTATTATTTGAAAGTAGTTTAAACGTTTGATGATCTCAAATGGAGGACTTTTAGACTTTGAGTCAACAATATGTAAAAATTAGACATTGACGAAATACAGGATATGGTACATCAGTTAAATTAAAGTAGTTACACAGTTCGATTCCAGAACTGCAGATTTAAATGTAGTTAATTTAAAGTATTTTATAGTTACCAACCTAAACTCTATATAAAGTGACGTGGGGTTACTTTTGTTACAAAAATACGTTCAAATATAATAATTGAAAACAAAAAATCTACACAAAATAATTTAGAAACAATAAAATTTTGCTTTCCGTTGAAAATAACGAAGGTAGATCCAAGAGCTTGTGAAAAGACAGGGAACGAGGTTGAAACAAATCACCATACTATTTTCGCTTTTCAATGCACTTCTGCTTGACTCTAATATGAGGGGCATTCAAATATAAAGGAGCCTTTCGCTCCTGAGGGCTTTAAAAGCGTAGTTGAAGTAGGCATAGTGTCGGAAAGGGCCGGGGGATTCCCTCTAAACGACTTGATGCCGAACTGACGAATCGGCCGGTTTCTTCACTTGCCCTCAAAATGAGCAAAAGAAAAGTTCGTCTTTCGGTTGTGCAACGCATCATTGTAAAGTTTTTCGCGAAGGAACGCATTAAGCGTGAAATGTTTGGAGGAGATGAACTTTTATGACCATGAATGATTGCCTTGTGTATCGAATTTGAAGAATTTAAAGACGCCCCAGTTCCAGCAATACGCCTAACAACGTTCCAGCTGTTTGCAAATTGGTTGAAAGAAGTCGTCGTGCTACTGTAGCAGAAATCAATAAGGAGAGGAGAATCAGGTTTCGAGTGTATACACCATCGTCCGAAACCACCTCAAATTTCGAAAAAATTCGGAGAGGTGGATTCAACGCCTGTTTACCTTAAAAATACAAAAATGCGAGATTTGAAGCTTGTCAGTGGCTTCTTGCTCGTGTTCACTACTCACTACATTCCCGCATCGAACAGGGCTAGTATGGAGTGGAGAAGAAACGGAGGGCTAAGACCATCAAAAAACAAAAAAAATGTCAGCCAGGAAGGTTATTTCAACGGTTTTTTGGTACACTCAAGGGGTTGAATCATTGATTTTGTTCACGATCGTCGCTCAATAAATGCCGCCTACTATTGCGACTTTCTTAATCACGTTCGAGCCGCATATAGGTCAAAAAGACACCGCCAGTCTTCTGGATGACAAGGCAAGACCGCACACTACAGCCTTAACAGCCCAAAAATCGATGAATTTGAATTGAATAAAGCTTTATTGATAGTAATAAGTTTGTGTTGAATTTTCATTTGGAGTTGTATTTAGCGAACCTTAGTGAATTTCGTTAGTGAATATTCGTTTAATATCGATCTAGTAACCGGTTAAGCAAAGTTATAAAACAATACAGTGAATACTGAGTACCAAAACGACGGAAACACTCAATCCTGTTTCAAACAGGAAAAGAATCCGGGAATCGTCCCCGGATGAGATGCTTCTCAGAGACCAGTTTATGATGGCCAAAAACTCGTCGGCAACATCGACGTCCATCAACAGATTCGCACCATTAGCTGATCTTCACGAAATCAACGACCCGATTAACGAGCCAACCGCCACCAATGCCCAATCAAAGGTAAAAGTACCCCCTATCACTTTTACAGATTTACCGCGGGATTCTATTGACGCGATTATGACGGAATTAAAAATTTCGTCATACTCAATCAAACTCATGTCGATTGGAAGAAGATTATTCCTCGGCAAAATCGAAGAATACGATAATGTCCAAAAACATCTGATTGAAAAGAAAGTAAATTTCTTTACTTTCCAACGTGCAGATACTCGTCCGGTGAAAGTAGTTCTATCAGGGCTACATGATATGCCAGTAGACGACCTTAAGAAAGTTCTGAAAGTAGACCACAAGCTTACCGTTCTAGTTATTAAAAAATTTACTGCTAAAACACAGCATCGGGGAAGTGTATACTATCTACTGTACATTCGCGAGGCGCGAAAATTAACGAGCTTCGCAAAATAAAAGCATTAATGCACACTATAGTTAGTTGGAACTACTATAGTCATAATAAGAATGGTCCAACACAATGCCGAAATTGTCAGCTGTATGGACACGGCTCTTCAAATTAACACCTTCCTACAAAGTGTTCTATTTGTGGTGGTAATCACAATTTCTCCATGTGCACTCTTACTAATGCAGAGCGAGACAAAATCAAATGCAGTAATTGTGGCGACAACCACTATTTGAACGCTGTCTCATGTTTCAATTTCAATAATTTCAGTTTCAATAATTTATTGGGTGGTTTTATGAGTTATGTACAATTATTTACAATAAGTCTTAACCTATCACTTAACCTACGGGTTTTGCCTAATGGCTGTACCCAGAATTCAGCACTAACTAGAATTTAATTGTTCTTCGACTTAAGCTGTTATATATTAAATTTCTTCTTAATTTCTACACTTACTATCGCTGTCTCATGTAAGCGCAGATTGGAATATATTGCCATTAAGGAGAAGCTTTCCAAGCGAAAATCCCAAGGCAAGAACCCTGTGGCGAATTTCAACAATTTTGAAAGCTTTGACAAAAATTTCCCGAGCTTGCCGAGCTTTCCAGCAAAGACAACTTCTCGAGTATATGAAAAGCCTCCGACTATCAATTTCCCATCATATAGCACTCAAGCTAAGTCGAATCCCCAAGCTAGCGCTTCAAGATGCGCAAGCAGTCCAAGCAGTGACTTATTCACGCCAGAGATGTTGCTTAACCTAGCGCAAGAGCTGATTCAAGATCTGGCTTCATGTAATAACAAAGCAGATACAACGTTTTAATTAAGTTAGCCATTAAATTTATTTATAATTAGTAATTTTAAAATTTTAAATTGGAATGCGCAAAGCATCAGAAATAAGTCAGTTGAGTCTTTCGACTTTATAGAAAATAATAATATCGATATTTGTATAGTTACAGAAACATGGTTAAAAACGCGTGACAAGCTGTCTCACCCCAAATACTTAATTTATAGGAATGATAGACGTTGCAACGCTGGAGGTGGGGTCGCGATCGCCATCAAAAAATCGCTGAAACATGAAATTTTGCCTCCTTTTGAATCTTCTTTAACAGATAACATCGGAGTATTTATTAAAGATGTTAATATTAAAATATATGCAATGTATTTCCCAGGGACCAAGTTAAACAATGAAAAAGTTCAGCAATTCAAAAGAGATCTCAGAAAATTTTGCATGGGTAGTCAGAGATATCTGCTTTGCGGTGATCTGAACGCACGACATAGTGACTGGAGCTGCGTACGCTCTAACAAAATAGGCAGGGCTCTTCACGAGCTAATATCTGAAGCAAATATCTTTCTTCATACACCAAGTGAACCTACTTTCTATTCCTATAAGGGATCTGGCTCAGTTTTAGACATAGCCCTTACTGACGGAAGTTTAAATATTTCGGAGATTATTGTTCTCCAAGCTCTCTCTTCTACGCATCTTCCCGTGTTCTTCGAAATAGAATCTTTAAAATACTCTCAAAAGACTTATGAACAAGTTCTATTGTACAGTAAGGCAAACTGGTCCAATTTCAGAAACGTCCTGAATAACAACATCTTGCTGAATAGACATTACCACAACGCTATAGATTCGGTTGAGAAAATCAACGAGGGGATAAATTTACTTCAAGAAATTATTTGGTATGCTATAGATTGTAGTGTTCCTAAGAAACCAGTATCCTTCAAAAGCATTCGATTAGATAACGAGACACTAAAACTCATCCAAATAAGAAATACTTTAAGGCGAAAATGGCAAAGATCAAGAGACAGAATCACAAAAGCTGGTGTCAATAGCCTTACGTCAGCTATTCGCTCAAAAACTCAAATTCTCCGAAATAGCCTCTGGAATACTATGCTTGAAAACCTTGAGCATGGCTCTCAAAAGTTTTGGAAGCTAAATCGAAGGTTAAAAGGTAACCCAACAGGTATTCCAAACCCCTTAAAGGACGCGGCAGGTGGAAAAATATACTCAAGCAAAGGCAAAGCAGACCTGCTGGCGAATACTTTCGCAAAACACCATGATATTACATCTGGCTATGCCAGCGTAATCATTGAGCCAATGGTGAATAAGTCTGTCGATTCCCTCCCCATGCCAACAACCATACCTCTTTCGGAGAGAGTTAATAGTAAATAATAGAGCAATAGTAAAGATGCTTCGAAACCTAAAACCGAGTAAAGCTCCAGGTCTTGATCCTATTCCCAATAAAGTGTTAAAAAACTTACCCAAGAAAGTAATCGTATATCTATGTCACCTATTTAATGCTTGCTTCAATTTATACTATTTCCCAGTCGGATGGAAGCATGCAGTAGTATTTCCACTTCGCAAGCCTGGCAAAGATCCTCATCTTTGTTCTAGTTATAGGCCAATAAGCTTGTTACCGGCATTAGGGAAACTTTTCGAGAAGCTGATCTTGAGACGATTAGCGGATTTTGTTGAAAATCATAAAATCTTCCCAAATTTCCAATTTGGCTTTCGAAATGAATATTCATCAGACCTTCAGCTTTGCCGTGTATCGTGCGATATAAAATCAGCTCTGAGGCACAAACTCTCTGTAGGTATGGTTACATTAGATATTGAAAAAGCCTTCGATACAGTTTGGCACCGAGGACTTCTATTTAAACTCATTACACTCGAATTTCCACCATATTTGATCAATCTGATTGGGTCTTTTCTTAATGACAGAACATTCCACGTCAAAGTACGAGAGTCTGAATCTAACCATTATATCGTACCAGCTGGGGTCCCCCAAGGTTCTTGCCTCAGTCCAACATTATTTAATATTTTCACTTCAGACATGTCAATACTAAGCAACTGCTCAATAGCCACTTTCGCTGATGACACGTGTTTATATACAGCATCGTCAGACCCGGGTGAGATTATTCAAATTCTTGAAAACATGCTTGAAAAAATCTTCCAGTTTTTTCATCGCTGGAGAATTAAAGTCAATGTCGGAAAAACTAAAGCGATGTTTTTCAGCAAAAAGAGAAGCCCTAACAAACTTTCTGCCAGATGCATTAACTTTTTAGGTAAGGAAATTCCATGGTGTGACAATATCACATATTTAGGTCTTGTTCTAGACAAAAAGTTAACGTTCAGCGACCATATCGATTCCATGCGCCATAGAGCATGATTGGTTGTACCACCATTTTGACGATGAGAGTCTTAATTATAAAATAAAACATTAATTTCACCTGTGTCCATAGAGTATTTTATTTTTTCCAAATACGTATTTCGAACCCTATTGTCGGTTCTTCTTCAGTGGTTACTACAAAGAATTTTTCTACAACACCTTATATATTACTACTGTTAACAGTTGTCAGAAGATTCATTCATAAAATGGCATTTAAAAACTAATTAGGGAAATTTTATGATCAAGATATCTTAATTGAAAAACTAATTAGGGATGTAGGAATTTAAAGAGGGGTGAAAACGCGTTCCCTAAATCTTTGTTGATTCTGTTGTCTTTTTCGGTTTTGTGGATTTCCAGACTCTCTACAGTGTCTAGTTGTTGTATCCGGCGTACCTGGCGAATCACCTTGAGGTCCTCGATCCTGATCGTATATCCTGTCTCCACTATGTGTTTGGCTACGGATGATTTGATGTCGGTAGTTTTCTTTTTCTTTTTGGTTGCGTTGTCAGCTTCGCTCAAGTATTCCTTACAGCGAACCATAACTGAGCGCCTTGTTTGTCCAATATAGCACTTGTTGCATTCAGGACAAGTAATGCTATAAATTCCATTCCGCTCTTCAAGTTAAGGTGGGTCTTTTACGGAAGTGAATCGGCTTTCTAATTTAAATTTTTTGCAGGTTGGTATGACATCTAGTTTTACCGATTTGAGTATTTTTTTTATTTTTGTTGTGATGTTTGTATGTCTAACAGCTACTCTTCTGGTGGCCTCTAACCGTTTGGTTTGCGAAAAGAGGGTCGTTAGTCCGTCGTGTGTGATTTGCCTTTCTTTTTTGGTTATTATGTTTTGGATGACATCATTGCTATATCCGTTGATTTTTACTTACGTCATTATTGTAGTTTTCTTCTCTGCGTCTTTCCTCGTTCGATAATGGGATGGTCAGCATCCGATATATCATGCTATGGTATGGTGCCATCTTTCGGGCAAATGAATGTGACGAAGTTGCAGGAATGGTCCTTTGAGCCATCGTTGTTTTTCTATGTATGCCAAATTGGAATTCCCCATTATTTCTGGTGATATTTATATCCAAGAACGCTAGAGTGTTTTCGCTTTCGAGTTCCATGCTGAACTGTATATTCTTGTGGATAGAGTTTATGTCAGTTAGTGTTTACTCCAGTTTGTCCTTGTCCACTATAGCCAGCACATCGTCGACATACCGGATCCAGAATCTAGGTAACAGACCTAGTGCTTCCAGGGTTGTCTCGATGCTTTTCATGAAGATGTCGCTGATGAGCGGAGATAGCGGGTTTCCCGTAGCTACCCCACTTGTACCTTTGAAATACCGTTCTCTGAAGGTAAAGTAGTTCTCATTCATACATAGATGTGTGAGCTTCATCAGGTAACGCACTCAGGTTCTCCACTCTCTGTCATTTGGATTTTGTTTCGCTGCCAAAAGGTACTGTTCCAGTAGAACCAATGCTTCTCTTACCGGAATACTTGGGAAAAGGGCCTTGACGTCGAAGGAGACTAAGAGTTCTTTATCCAGTATTTGGCCACAGTTTTGAAGTCTAGTCACCACTTCCTGGTTGTTTTTGACGGTATTTACGCAGAAGTTGTTGTCTAAGATAGTATTAAACCGGTGTAATAACCATTGGGATATTTTGTGAGTGGGTGAGTTCATCGCTGCAATTATTTCTCTCATCTGATCTCCGGGTTTGTGTATTTTTGGTAGACATCTAATTCGTGGCAAGCATGGATTGGAGACTTTAACCTGTTGTGGATTTTCGATGATACGCCCGCAGTCCTTCAAGGCCTTGTTGATTCTTTTGACTGAATCTGGAAGGGGGTTCTTCCTTAATTCAAGAAACTTTCCGTTGTTGAGTATTTTGTAGACAGACGCGTCATATTCTTGTTTTTCCATGATAACAATCTTGTTGCCTTTATCCGCCTGGATGAAATAGACCGGCTTGCTGTTTAATTCCTTGATCAATTTTTCTTGTAGGATATTAGGTTTGCTTTTTATTTTCTGCAAGGTTTGTGTCACATGGTGTCTCACATTGTTTTTGGTTTCTATGCTGTCAAATTTTATGGCTGCCTCCACATCTATTATGACGTCTTCCAATGCGCCGCGACTGGTTGAGGTTGCAAAGTTGAGCCCTGAGTTCAAAAGTTTTAGTTTTTCATCGGAGAATACCTCGCTAGATTTGTTGACTACGAACTCAGGAATTATTTCTACAGTGGTTGGATTGTTTGGCATACGTCTTAATAATCCATTCAATTTTTCCGTGAGAATCGTACGTTTTTTGGCTTTGATGCATTCAAGGGAGTGGTTTACTTTGTCCAATATTTCGCAGGTATCGCTTTTCCTATTTGTTGCGTTCGCTATTTTAAGATGTGTGGCATAAATTTTCAACGTTATGTTGTTTTGTTTTTGATACAAGGACTTGACGCTGCTCTTAATTAGTGATCGTTCCAATATTTTTTTGCTGCTGTATTGAAGACTTTAAGGTGTTGTTTATTCTTACTGTGTGGCTTTTTGGTGTTACTCTGAAATGTAGACATAGTCGGAGGAATCGTATATCCTCGTTGACTGAACCAAGTTGTTGTTTGAGTTTTAATAGTTCGTGGTAATCCGATTTGGGCCTGGTCGCCGTGATCATTGTATTGTTTGTCGGATGATTTTTTGCTATGGAATATAATTAATTATAAAATAAAACATTAATTTCACCTGTGTCCATAGAGTATTTTATTTTTTCCAAATACGTATTTCGAACCCTATTGTGGGTTCTTCTTTCGGGTTCGAAATACGTATTTGGAAAAAATAAAATACTTTATGGACACAGGTGAAATTAATGTTTTATTTTATAATTAATTATATTCCATAGCAAAAAATCATCCGACAAACAATACAACGATGAGAGTCTGGTTTTTTAAGTTAAGGCTGGACTTCCGATTTAGTAGTGGATATAATGCTATGACGGAATGTAATGTCTTATTGCGTATGTGTTCAATGTGGTTTCGAAACGTTAATTTTGGATCTAGCACCAAACCGAGATAGGATAATTCGTTGTCCCAAGGTATGCATTGGCCCAAAAAGTTTAAGCGTCTGCCAGGAAGCATAGTGGGTTTTCGCTTCTTACTGAAGTAAATTGCTCTCGTTTTGCCCACATTGATTTTAACTTTCCATCTGTGGAAATATTGGTATGAGCTCTCTAGTCCTTGTTCTAAGCTATTTATTATAGTCTCCGGTTCTGTTCCTATTGCGTAAAGGCAAGTATCATCTGCAAAGGTCGCTATTTGGCAATTAATGTTTGTTGGGAAGTCCGAAGTATAAATGTTGTAGAGAGTGTGGCTTAAGCAAGAGCCTTGCGGGACACCCGATCGAATGTTTTTTATTGAGGAGAGTCTGCCTCGTATTTTAACTTGATATTTCCTTTCGTGTAAGAAGGAAGCTATGAGGCTTGTCAAGTATTGCGGAAAGTTAAATTGTTTGAGTTTATAGAGAAGCCCTTTATGCCAAACAGTATCAAAGGCTTTCTCTATATCTAACACCACCATGCCAACTGATTTCTTTTCCTTTAAGGCTGCCTTAATTTCTTAGGTTACTCGAAATAATTGATGCTCTGTGGAATATTCTCGCCTGAAGCCAAATTGGAAGTTAGGAAGGATCATTTTATCATTGACGTTTTCGGCTATTCTTTTAAGGATCAATTTTTCGAATAGTTTTCCCAAAGCTGGCAATAAGCTTATTGGTCTGTAGCTCGCATGTACATGTGGATCTTTACCTGGTTTCAATATTGGGATCACAGTAGCATGTTTCCAAGATAAGGGAAAGTAGCTTGATCTAAGACATGCGTTAAATACATGGCAAGTGAGAACTATTGCTTTCTTTGGTAGATTTTTCAATACGATGTTGGGTATTCCATCAATACCTGGTGCTTTATTGTTATTCATTTTTTTCAGTGCAGCAGTTATCTCTTCGGTGCGAATAAAATCTTTATGTGGTATACTTGAAGAGCTCATCTCCTTTTCAAATGATTTTTTGACCATCATATCGGTGATGGAATTATGACTGGATTGTGCTAAAGAATGAAAGGTGAGAAACTTATCGGCAAGGATTTCAGCTTTTTCCTTATTCGAATGTGCCTGATATCCTTTATCATCTGTTAGTGGATAGGGCAAACTGTGTTGCTTTCGTTTGAATATTTTATTTAGTTTCCATACTTCCCGCGAGTTGAAGTCTAAATGTTCCAACATATTGTTCCATTGGCGATTGCGTAACGAAGAGATTTTCTTTCGAATTGCAGTAGTAAGGCTGTTAACACCATTTTTCGTAGAAGCAAGTCGTGTTCTTTGCCATTCCCGTCGGAGCGAGTTTCTTGTCCTAATGAGTTTGTAAGTTTCGTTATCAAGCTCTAGCCACTGGAGTTTACTCTTGAATTTTGGGACACTGCATTCGATAGCTTCCCAGATAGTCTTTTTAAGAGAATCAACGGTTTCCTCGATATCTGAGGCTGAGTGCAGCTTTTCGATCGTAAACCGATTTATGGTTAATTTTTGGTTGATGTAACTGCGAAACTTGGGCCACTCAGCTTTTTTAAGAAGAAAGAACTGATTTGGCTGCTCAATGGAGCGTTCTGCAGTTCCAATTGTAAAATATACAGGCAAATGTGGAGAGGAAAGGGCTTTCATTACACTAAGCTCAGACAAATTAACATTTTCGTCGCTCAACACTATATCGAAGGTTGATCCGATTCCTTTTGCCGAGTAATATGTGCGTTCATCTGGCGAGTGTATGAAAATGTTGTTATACTCTATAAGCATAGCGTAAACACAAACAGCGCTCACACTCCGAACAAACGACCGATCTAACGGTATTTGAAAAATTCTGGAGAATTGCATTGGTGTTCGTAAAAATGTTTATTTTTCTCTATTTTGTCTATCTGTTTACATTGTACTTGTAAACAAAACGAGCAAAAAATTAATACTTTTACTAACACTCATACAATTCTGCAAAATCCGTTAGATTGGTCGATGGTCGGAGTGTTATCGCTGTTTGTTCTTACGCTATGCTATGAGCTTATATAGTGCGCGTCCTGTAAGATTGGAGCGAGTGCAATTCCATTGTTGATGCCGAGCATTCAAATCACCACAAAGCAGGTATCTATGGTTTTATTTGCAAAATCTCTCTATATCTCTCACGAAGTGATTTACTTTATCCTTAGTGTTTTTGGTACCCGGAAAATAGACGCTGTAAATTTTTAAATTCAGCTCTTCAATAAATATTCCGACATTTTCTGTAATGGACGAATTCATTTCTGGCATGAGAGAGTGACGGATTGACTTTTTTATGGCAATCGCTACTCCTCCACCGATTTTATTTACTCGGTCTTTCCTATAAATGTTTTATAAGGGATGTTTTAATTTATCTTTCGGCCCTAACCATGTCTCTGTTATTACGAAAATATCTATGTTATAATTAGTTATAAAATTAAATGTTTCTAAACTTTTGTTCTTTATGCTCTGAGCATTCCAAATTAATATTTTGATCAATTCAACCCGTATAAGAACTTAATTGAAAGATTCACTATGACATTGAATTGTTCGTTTCTAGATTTACACGATGCTAAATTTTTGATTAGTTCCTGGGATATCTCCAGTAGCACTGCTGGTGGAAAGAGATTGCAGTTAGTGGAATTAGGTGCTGTTGCAGAGCTCTGCTGACTTATTGAGCAATATGTTGCGCGAGTTATGTATAAGGTTCAAATTCATCGCCGACTTACCTGACACCTAATTGTCTAGACAGATGATATTCTAAATTTTACCTGACACCTAATTGTCTAGACAGATGATTTTCTAAATTCCCCATATTATCTAAATCCTTTCTCACATTGTTCTTGTTATGTATAATCAGCATTATTTACTTGAATTGCATTATTACTTTTGGACTGTTTAACGAAAGAGATGTTAGTTCGTAGTTATCTTTTGGGCTGGAAACAACCAGATTAGAATAAATAATTTAGAAGAACGAAACCTTTGTCTTTTCTTTTATAAACGGATATGAAGGTTTCGTAACTGGCGCAGTCGATTACGGATTTTTTTTTCGCGACATTTTAACATTTTCTCGGTAGCATACACGAGAAGTTAGAAGTGCGAAAACGAACCAAGTGATTTCGAATACCAAGAAAGTAACGGTGAACCCCGAAGGAATATCGAGCAGTACCGTGAAAATACAGGAAACCGGCCACAAGGATAATCTTCGAAGGATCATCGAATTTGACGGACCACACCTTTATTTTAGCCACGTAAGTCAAAGTTATTGAATACTCTCCTATATTTCCTTCATCCTTTCCTTTATTATATAAATTGATTTTACTTTAAAATATTAGTGTTATTGATGTTGAAAATTAGTGTTTTATAAAAAAAAAAAAAAAATCTTAATTGACAAAGTGCGGTTAACTTAACGAAAAAGTGAACAATACGAACCGCATTTCTTTTACCCCTTATGCCATTTTTCAATAGAAAAAATTACAACAACCCTTATCCGCGCTTAAGAAATACTAACAATTTAAGAAGAGTGCCACCTGAAAATATAAGTATTGAACAAATTAGTGGAAGTGAGGTAAATTTGGGTGATTTGTTCGACGCGAACGTTAATATTTCGGAAAATAGTGAGTTATCGGATCGTTCCACCCCTTTGTTAGACTTAACGATTGATCCGACAATGGCGACCATAGCGGATGTTTTCAACTCCTTAAGAGTCCCTGATGCGGTAAAGGACATACCGAAATTTAATGGTAATCCCAGACTTCTTCGAGATTTCATCGACAATGTCGAGGAAATTCTCACAGTTATTTCTCCATCCTCACCAGCCTATGGCAGAGTCCTTTTGAGGGCAATTCGTAATAAAATTGAGGGTCCTGCCAACGAGGTCCTTAATATGTACGGGACGTCGTTGGACTGGTCGGAAATCAAGAAAAACCTTACGCTTCACTACAGTGACAAACGTAATGAAACCTCCTTAATTCGCGATTTGCACAATACACGGCAAAGCGAAAAATCAATCGAGAAATTTTACAGCGAGATAATAGAACTCCTTTCCACGATGATCAACCATGTTTTGATCCACGAAACGGATGAAAATTTAATTAAAGCTAAAAGAGAACTATTTTCGGAAATGTGCCTGAACGTCTTCCTGACAGGACTTCGTGAGCCTCTTGGTGCAACGGTTAGGGCCATGAAGCCAGATGCACTCGCAACTGCTTTCTCGTACTGTATCCAGGAACAGAACATATTCTATGCAAAACACGATTGCTCGACTTTACAAAAGAAACCTCCAACAAATCCTTTTCTTTCGAATAAGGCTCCAATTTTACAAAATTTAAAATTACCCACATATTCTTTTAATAACAGTAATATTCCACCACAGTTTAAATTTAACCAACCCTCTCTTGCCACAAATCAACCACTGTTCCGTACATTTCGACCCACCCAACCAATGTTTAGATCTCAACAATCAGGACAAAATCCTTTCCCTCAAAGGAATTTTTCAAGCAATAATTTCAACAACTATCCAAATAACCAGCAATTTGGATTACAATTTAATAGACCGGCATTACCTAGGCCCGAGCCAATGGATACAAGCTCAGGGTACACGCATTTACGCAATAACCAAGCCAGACAGGCGCAACAGCCAAATTTCTTAACCAATAATTTCTTTCGGCAAACAGGACCTCCTCGTTTTACGTCCAAGGAACTTCATAACATAAATAAACTAGAACCAACTACCAAAAGTACAAACAACGCCACATATTTTCAACCAGCTCCAAGTGAGACTTACCGACAAGAACTCGACAATTTTTATTACTACAAAGATCCTGAAACAACAGACTACTACGAACCAGAAGGTTACGGACAAGACCAATCTAATACAAATTGCGAACCATACATAAGCGAAATAGATGATGAAAATTTTATTATAGCTGCCTCACACAACCTACAGGATACGTAGACATCAATTCACATGGATCAAATTTGCCATATATTAAAATATCTTCTCCATTTGGCCGCAATCTCAAATTCCTAATTGATACTGGTGCTTCGACTTCGTTTATTAACCCTGCATTCGTACACCTTAGCCAAATAGAAATTACCAAACCGGTTATTATTAATACCGTACTGAATAAACATGTACTAAGCCAACAAGTGACGTTCCCAAATTTCGTTGAGTTCAGACAACCAGGTGAAATGAAATTTTTGGTATTCAAATTTCACCAATACTTTGATGGGTTGCTAGGATTGGATATTTTATCCAAACTACGAGCGAAGGTTGATCTTGCAAACAAAATATTGTCCACCAACAATGCCTCAATTCCCTTAGAATTTAAACCCAATATAGTCTCTCAGAAATTTGTTGTACCCGCATTATCAAAATTCATAGTTAAACTCCCAGTTGATGTTCGCGATGGTGACATATACATTAAAGCTACTGAAGTAACACCTTACCTGCGTATTGAAGAAGGGGTTTATAAAGCTAAGGACTGGTACAGTTTAATAGCCTTCAACAACACATCAAACGACGAAAAACTCCTTTTTCTAGAACAACCACTCGAGGTCTCAGAACTCTCAAAATTCATCGAAATAAATAATTTTAATATCGATCCTATCACCAACGGTGAAAACTTTTCTGCCGAAGATATTACCAAATTGATCCGTACGTCCCACTTAAATGGAGAAGAGAAAAAACTGATAACAAAATTGTGCCAAAATTATGACGATATATTCTTTCGCGAGGGCCAAAAGTTAAGCTTCACAAACAAAATCAAACACTGCATCACAACAACAGATGATGCACCTATTTACACAAAATCATATCGATATCCGTATATTCACAGGGAAGAAGTGAAGAAACAGATTTCAGATATGCTGGATCAAGGAATTATCCAACCGAGCTATTCACCATGGAGCTCACCCGTCTGGATAGTCCCTAAAAAGAAAGATGCAAGCGGTAAACAGAAGTGGAGGTTAGTTATCGACTATCGCAAACTGAATGAAAAGACGATAACTGACCGTTACCCTCTTCCGAATATCACTGATATCCTTGACAAACTAGGGAAGTGCCTTTACTTCTCTACATTAGACCTCGCAAGCGGGTTCCATCAAATCGAGATGGACCCTAAGGATATAAAAAAGACAGCCTTCACTGTTGATAATGGGCACTATGAGTACGTGCGGATGCCCTTCGGACTCAAAAACGCACCATCTACCTTCCAAAGAGTCATGGACAACGTACTACAAGACCTTCAAGGAAAAATCTGCTTGGTTTACCTTGACGACATAATAGTTTTGTCAACCTCACTCCAAGAGCACGGCGAAAATTTAAGAAAGGTTTTTAACAAACTCCGTCAAGCAAACTTTAAAATACAGTTAGATAAATCAGAATTCCTTCATAAAGAAATAGCGTTCTTAGGCCACATTGTCACACCAGACGGAGTAAAACCCAATCCCGATAAAATTCAAGCAATAAAAAACTTTCCAATCCCTAGGTCACAAAAGGAGATTAAAATGTTTTTAGGGTTACTTGGTTATTACCGCAAGTTTATTAAAGACTTTGCGAAGCTCACGAAACCTTTAACTGAGTGTTTAAAGAAAGGTAGATCCGTCCAACTTACGGAAAAGTACGTTCAGACATTCGACATGTGTAAGGATCTTTTAATGAACGATCCAATTCTACAATACCCCGATTTCAGCAAACCATTCGTCCTGACCACTGACGCTAGCAATTATGCGATTGGAGCAGTCTTATCCCAAGGTCCAATAGGCAGGGACAAACCTATCAGTTACGCTAGCAGAACCTTAACAGACTCTGAGATCAATTACTCCACGATCGAGAAAGAGTTATTAGCGATCGTATGGGGTGTAAAATATTTCAGGCCGTATTTATTTGGGCGAAAATTTCGAATAATAACAGACCATAAACCCTTAACTTACTTAATGAATCTAAAGGAACCGAATTCAAAATTAGTCAGATGGCGTTTGAAGCTTGAGGAATTTGACTATGAGATCGTCTACAAAAAAGGAAGTTTAAACTCCAACGCTGACGCCTTGAGTAGAATCAGGTTAAACGAATCTAGTCCTCCTATACCTATCGAAGCCAATGCTAATGAATTACTCGACAGCGAAAATAACACCTCACTTCAAACAGAACATGGCTCCACCATACACTCAGCCACTGAAAACTTGGACGATGGGATCCCGATCTCAGAACGTCCCCTGAATGAGTTTACCCTACAAATTGTTTTAGAAGAAACCGACAAAACACCCAAAACAACACTCGCAATGCCATTCAAAAACAGACAAAGACGCACGATCCAGATGCATTCTTTCAACGAAAATAACACCCTGGAGCTATTCAAAAAATTCTTAACGGCTCACAAACTCAATGCCATATATACATCCGATGAGATTTTCAAAGTAGTTCAATCTGTCTATTCAAAATTTCTTTCACAATCACGAACTTTCAAGCTCATTCGATGCACAGAGCTGATCACAGATATAACTGAAGCAGATGAACAGGACAAGTTAATCAATGAATATCATCAAAATAGTAACCATCGAGGCATCAATGAAACTTTTCAACACCTTAAAAGAGATTATTATTTCCCTTACCTAAAAGAAAAAATAACGAAAATCATTAACAACTGCGAAACATGCCAAATCCAGAAATACGATAGAAAACCATTAAAAATCAAATTCCAAAATTCTGATAGCCCTCGAAAACCTCTAGACAATATATACATAGACGTCTACACCATAAATGGCAAGTCAATACTCACAATTATAGACCGCTTCTCGAAATTTGCTGCTGCCTATACCTTACCAACCAAAAATAGCCTAAACATAGTCAAATCATTGCGACATTTCATGAGCCTTCACGGCATCCCCGAAAAACTAGTTGCAGATCAGGGCACGGAAATGACATCCACGATATTCAAAGATTTTTGCAAGCAATACAACATAAAAGTTCATTTTACATCATTCCAACAGACAAGCAGCAACGCGTACGTTGAAAGATTGCATTCTACCCTTACAGAAACTTACAGGATAATTTTAGAAAAACGAAAAAAAGAAAATTTGGACACAGACCATGACGATATATTGAACGAAGCTCTTATAACATACAATAACGCCATACACTCGACAACCAAACTTACTCCTTATGAGGTGTTCTCCGGTAGAGTTCATACCTTCGAGAAAGAAGTCAAATTCAATGATCAACATGATTATTTGAAAAAATTGAACGAGTTTCGATCCCAAGTTTATCCAAAAATCAAAAGAAAAGTTGACGAAATCGTTAATAAAAATTTAGCAAAACTAAATAAAAATCGAATAGAAGCACCCAGTTTGAATGAAAATGAAGCAATATTTCGTAAAGAGTGTAGAAGAAATAAAATAACACCTAGATTTAGTAAACACAAAATCAAGACCAACAAACGAGTCAAACTAATAACAACAAAAAATCAAAAGTTACATAAATCCAAAGTTAAGGCAAAACGTAAATTTCAGGGTATTGCTGATGGTGAAAGGACAGAAGATAGAGATACAAACACTCAACAACAACCACGGACTTCTGCCGCTTCGGCTGGGCATGACTAGGAACATAATTTCTTACAGTAACATAATTCATGTAATTCAACTAGGAAATTACGAAAGAAACCATAGACAATATCAGGACTTCCATTAAGAATTTCAACCAAAACCATGAAACTTCAGATACTCTAGCTATTACAAAAATTAAAATCACCGAACTTACTCACAAACTCGAAACAAATTTTAAACAAAATTGAACTTACAGAAATCCAGAAAAACCTTCAAAATCAATCGGTCAATGTTCAATCTGATGAGCACATTTATGAATTTTTAAACCTTCAGGCATACTATAATAACACTAATATTATATTCAACATCCAAATACCCACTTTTGCCAATACAACCCTTCCTTTCTTCCATATCATCCCACTACCCAACAAAACCACTTGAAAATCATAACGACACCCTATATCGCCCTAGAGCCTCAAAGTGTTCAATTCTTTGACGAAATGTGTCCTAAAATTGAGGGAACCTTTTATTGCAAACAAAATCGTATCGTTAACAAATTGGCAAGCAATTCCAGATGCATCGCTAACATCATTAATGGAAAAACAACCTCCTGCCAATCTGATGCAAATACGCCGGATATTACACAACCAGAACCGAACTATGTGCTCGCCACGAACATCCCAGCGACGCCTTTAGAAACGACATGTGATTCGACAAAAGGATCAATTTCTGGAACTGTATTGATCCATCTCGAAGGATGCAGTATCAATTTAAATGGTATTACGAATAGTAGTACTAACAGCGTGTTTTGGGATACCATAAACATCTTCCCGATCACTCCTGGAAAAAAACAACGAGACCGTTTCTCCAAGGATCGAGCTCCACACACTTACCAGATTCAAGTTCCCCGATGCAACCGAAATCAACTTGTTCGAAACTTCGAAAAGATGCTACGTCTTACAAATTACCATCGTACTCATCATCCTAGCAACAATAACCTTCACATACTTACGCTGCAAGGAAACAAAATTCATCCCGAATCCAAGATGCAATCCTGCGATGGCCACGTCTCCGATGTTCCTGTAACCATCGCCCTTCTAAGGGGGGAGGAGTTATGTATAAGGTTCAAATTCATCGCCGACTTACCTGACACCTAATTGTCTAGACAGATGATATTCTAAATTTTACCTGACACCTAATTGTCTAGACAGATGATTTTCTAAATTCCCCATATTATCTAAATCCTTTCTCACATTGTTCTTGTTATGTATAATCAGCATTATTTACTTGAATTGCATTATTACTTTTGGACTGTTTAACGAAAGAGATGTTAGTTCGTAGTTATCTTTTGGGCTGGAAACAACCAGATTAGAATAAATAATTTAGAAGAACGAAACCTTTGTCTTTTCTTTTATAAACGGATATGAAGGTTTCGTAACTCGCGCGGAGAGTTATGTGTAGAAGTTGTTGTCTCTGCTGATTTGGTTGGAAGCTTTGGGAAATCCGTTTCCGAAAAATTGAATTGCTTTTTCCTCGGATATGTAGTTTTAGTCTTGTTATTTTGTTTTAATACTTTGCCTTTTATTTCTATGTACTCTTTCCTGCTCTGGCACTCAGGAGCGTTAGAATAGTGTGGACCGTAGCAGTTGCAACACATGATTTTGTCGTTTTGTTTGTCCGTGAGTGTGCATTGCGATAGTTGATGGGGGCCACTACATATAGCACATCTTGGTGGAAGATGGCAATGACTCGAGCCATGGCCAAAACGCTGGCAGTTTCTACACTGCGTGGGCCCTTTGCGTCGGCTAGAGTAATAATCCTATCGTACAATTGTGTGCATGATTGTGCGAATGCTTCGCAGCTCTTGCATTTTGACATCTCGTTGCAGATAAAGAAGATAGAATACATTCTCGCGTGCGTCTTTGCTGGAATTAAACTTTTTGATATCATTCACGCTTAGGTTTTGATCTGCTTTCAGAATCTTTTTTAGGTCTTCACAGGGCATATCATGCAGCCCTGATAATGTTATTTTTAATGGGCGGAGATCTGCCCGTTGGAAAGTAAAAAAAAAATTACTTTTTTATTTTTCAAATGTTCTTCCAACTTCGTGTAGTCTTCATTTGATGTCAGGAACACTGGTTTGCCAATGGACATCAATTTTATTGAATACTTTTCGATTTTCAATTCTTTGAGAATTGCATCGATGGTGTCACGGGGAAAATCAATAAAAGTAATCGGCGGAACTCTTACCTTGCCTTTAGATTCGGTGTCTGCTTTACCACTGCTATCATCACCATTCGGGAGATCGGCAAGGGGTAGAAATCGGTTGGCTGGTGATAAAGTTGAAGTATTTCGCGGCATTTTAAGGTGATCCCTAAGTAGGGAACTTGCCGGCGAAGAGTCCTGGCTTCTTTTCCTGTTTTCCACAAGAGTAAAGTTATCCGATGGCTTCACACTCAACTTAAATATTACTTCAATGACTAGTCTTTTTAAAGAATATAACGTTCAAAACAATTGAAAGTAACGGAGAAAAATTAATGTCACTATGAATCACACCGGAAGAAAATAGAAACACGTTTGCACCGCTCAACTGTCGATACAGAAGTCCCCAAAAATCGATGAAAATATAATGGACTGATCACTCTCCTTACAATCCCAACATTCCATCATGTGATTGTTATATGTCTTCCAAATGCGACATTTGAAGGAGAGCGTTTTGCAAACAATCAAAAGATCGAACAGTTTGTGTGAAATTGGTTGGATACCCACCCGAAGGAACGCATTAAGCGTGAAATGTTTGGAGGAGATGAACTTTTATGACCACGAATGATTGCCTTGTGTATCGAATTTGAAGAATTTAAAGACACCCCAGTTCCAGCAATACGCCTAACAACGTTCCAGCTGTTTGCAAATTGGTTGAAAGAAGTCGTCGTGCTACTGTAGCAGAAATCAATAAGGAGAGGGGAATCAGGTTTCGAGTGTATACACCATCGTCCGAAACCACCTCAAATTTCGAAAAAATTCGGAGAGGTGGATTCAACGCCTGTTTACCTTAAAAATACAAAAATGCGAGATTTGAAGCTTGTCAGTGGCTTCTTGCTCGTGTTCACTACTCGCTACATTCCCGCATCGAACAGGGCTAGTATGGAAAGAAGAAACGGAGGGCTAAGACCATCAAAACACAAAAAAAAATGTCAGCCAGGAAGGTTATGTCAACGGTTTTTTGGTAGACTCAAGGGGTTGAATCATTGATTTTGTTCACGATCGTCGCTCAATAAATGCCGCCTACTATTGCGACTTTTTTAATTACGTTCGAGCCGCATATAGGTCAAAAAGACACCGCCAGTCTTCTGGATGACAAGGCAAGACCGCACACTACAGCCTTAACAGCCCAAAAATCGATGAAAATATAATGGACTGATCACTCTCCTTACAATCCCAACATTCCATCATGTGATTGTTATATGTCTTCCAAATGCGACATTTGAAGGAGAGCGTTTTGCAAACAATCAAAAGATCGAACAGTTTGTGTGAAATTGGTTGGATACCCACCCGAAGTCATTCTTGGGAAACGGCATGTTCGATGGCAAAATCCATTATTAAGGAGTGGAACAAACAGCCAACACGCGATAACTAATGAAAACAATCAAATTTTCCTTTTACGTGGGAAGTGTAGGTCATATGGTAGGTCAAAACGTTAGTGCAGACACAGGAAAGTGTGTTGAGATGAATCATCAAACTACTTCTCTTTTTCAAGGTACTCTCTCTGAATTCCAAAACGGTTTCCAAATCTATAAAATCATTTACAAAGAACTTCCAAAATAATTCGCTAACTTTATTTTCTACGGAGCTCTTACTTCACCTTTGCAAATGAATAATATTTTCTTAGAGTCAGGAATGTGAGATGAGTTACGGAGTTTTTCATAATAGTGACGATGAATGGCAGTCTTAACATCATCTCATGTATGCACATGAGATTCGTCATGCAAGACCAGCACATCTGATGCCAATTTCCCTCTCCTCTTAGTAGTGAGCTCCAAATTCAATTGTTAACTTTCATCTTAAGTTGCATAAAAGTCGGTAGGTTCCTTCTACAATGCTGAAATATCCCGGAGAGTTTTCTGATCTCAGATGTAATGAAGTTTTTTTGAGAAGAGTAGTGAACACTTTTTACGTCCTTAATGTCAGTCTCCCAGTTGGAATCATTCGAAACAAAATTCATCTGATGAATCTGGATACTCACGTTCGGTATGGGATATATCTTTGAAATGAAATTGAAGATCAAAGTACTTGGAAAGGCTTGAGATTATAGAGAATTGATTTCAAAAACGTTAGTGCTTTGTTTGAATACATCACGAGAATGTCTAAGACCTCCTGAACTTCTTGTGCTTCTTCCACTTTTTTAACTTATATGTATAATGGCTCGTTATCATTAACTCGTATGTATGATGGCTCATGATATCCATAAACAATCTTTATTCTTTGATTGAAATGCGCGAATTTCATTGCTTCCAAAATTTATATTTAAGTCTGGTGTGGTTGTTTTTCTGCCAATGGTCGTTCCGGCCTCAGCTTTTAGTTCTATCGAGCTCATGTATGATTGTTTTGGGAATGAATTTCGGGTCAACAGAGGCCTTTGCTTCAGAACGATGCGATCCTTCGGAAAAGCAGTCACATCTCGATGACCCGACTAAATTTAAGTGTAAATTCAAGATTAAAAGTAGAAAATTTCAAAATAAAACTATTACCAAATAAATAAAATAAAATAAAACTGTTAACTACAATAAAATAAAGTTTATTTGTACAATGCATCAATAATCTCCTGATATTTACAATAAACAAAGCTTCTTTTTAATTTCAGCGTAGGACCTAGAAATTAAAAAGTCTCATTAATATCAGAACAGCGAAAATAAGGCTTAGAATTACCCAGTTCACCACTAGCCATAGAAAAATCTTGAGGTAATATTACAAACTTTTGAATTTTCTGTGCGTTCGATAAAGCCTTCTGATTCGCCCGACCTATACCATCCTGAATAGCCTTTAAAACGATCGGACAAGGACCAGCTTGCAAAATTTCTGTAACTGTTGTATAAGATAAGTTGAGAGTTTCTAACCATTGTTGTACTACTGGCAGTAGATTATCGGAAGGAATTCCTGTTTCCGGGTTAACATCAACCTTAAATAAATATTTATTTTTAGTTTATGAATTGTTGAAAACTAGTTAACAAGATGTTCAAACCTTTAGTGTAATCAACATTGTCAGATACTTTCGTTTATCTCCAATGAGTACCGCATTGCTTATGATCGCCAGTTCTGACTTTACAACATTTTCAATAAGAACCGGCGCTACATTTTCTCCTCCAGCCGTTATAACCAGCTCCTTCAACCGACCCGTAATGTAAACATAGCCTTTCTCATCAATTTTCCCTAGATCCCCAGTATGTAACCAGCCCTCGTCATCGATAATTTCTCTTGTTTTCTCTGGGTCGTTGAGATAGCCCATAAAAACTGACCTGGATTTCAGGCAAATCTGAAAGTGAATTATTTATATCTAGAAATGCACAGAAGCATATAATATGTGACCTTACCTCCCCAGCTCCAGTTTCATCAGGACTATGTACTTTAGTAGCAATACCCATTAGTGGTAAGCCGACTGTTTGCAAATTAGGTACATTAGAATTTGCCATACAATGTCCTACCGTTGATTCTGTCATACCAAACATCTCAGTAATTGGGCAATCGATACTTAAAAAGTACATTTTCAAGTCAACAGAAACTGGTGCTCCTCCGATCAACATTGTTTTGAATTTGTCTAATCCTAGCGAGTGTTTGACTTTGTGCAAAACAAACCGTTTTGCAAACTTATAGTGCCACGACTCTAATTGTTTTCTTGAAAGAGGAGAAATGAGAACGTACACCCAACATTTGTGGCAACTTACCCTTCCAAACAGTTTTTGGTATGCCATAAGCTTTGGTTCCTTGCCCATCTCAGCAATGTGTTCTGAATTTTTGGTAAATGCGCTTCTACTGTTTTCATTTGTTCGTAGATTTTTTCATAAACCCGTGGAACACCGATGATACGAGTTGGATGAACCGTTTGCAAGGTTTTGATTAAGGAACCTCTTAAAGCGTCCCTGTCAGCAAAATAAACACAACCAGCGGATGATATGGGTAGGAAAACGTCAACCATTTGAGCCGCCATATGACTCATGGGTAGGTACGATACCGTTGTTTCCTCACCACGAACAACGTTTCCGTAACCTTCTTCTATACATTTGACATTCCATGTTAAGTTATCATGACTTAACATAGCCGCTTTTGGTAATCCAGTAGTTCCGGACTGAAAATATTTACATCAACGTGAACACCGAGTCGAATTTTATTGTTAAAATTGTTGGTAAAGTTTGAGGTTTTTTTTGATTCCTTCCTTTCATTCCTTGTTCTTCCTTATTTCGTCTTCAATGTCTATAAAAATCCAAATACAATTCCCTACAAGGATTGCAAGATGTCAAAGATAGGCCTGGAAGGTTGCAAAAATGAACTGAGAAAACCCATATTAGGTTAATCACGAGTGTGAGCCTTCTATTTCGCATTGACGTTATCAAAGCTTCATACCCTAACCCCTGGCCGTCCAGATGCCCCAGCTCCAGCTACTTTGATCTCTTAGACTAGTCCGACAGTTTCGAAATATGAACAGGTTAAAACTGCTTTCCATCCTTCCTTCCTCCCGTGAAGCAAGGACGCAGCAAACAAATGTTGTATCTGACAAGCAATACACTGCATGCTCCGCAAAACCGGAGTTAATGCCTTTTTATTATTTTGGAGACTGCTTACTTCCCTTGTCCCTTGTTTCCTTGTAATCCAGTAAGCTCGACCAAGATTAGTTTTCCCGGTATCCCTAGAACCTTGTCTACATTCTAGAACTTTGATCCTAGTTCAAAATATGGCGGCAAAGAATGGAATGTACAACAACATGAAGTATAATTGTAACCCTTTTTCGTGAACCTCAACCCTGGTGGTAGGTACTGAAAACTGGACGTAGTTTCTCTTTATTATTTTGGAGACAGCTTGCCGTTTTGGAACAGAGTTTGTTATGCTACTCAAACTTCCTTCTATGGATGCAGCTCGATTTAAATAAACAGGATTAAATCAAATGTTTCCTTCTCGTGTCTCACCAATTGTTCGCCCAGGTAATCACTCCTAATCATAATAACTCCTGTGTTATTTTTTATAAATCAGTTTTAAGAGATGAAATGGACAGGTTTTATACGAAAATTAAATTAAATAAAAAGTAGTTCAATGGACGAAAAATTGAATAATGCAATCGAAACTAAAATGGCGACGGTTCATTCTAAAAGTTAGAAATCGGCTGGTTTCAGTTGAACCTCTATAGAAAAAAAAAGGGAAATATATTTCAACAATCTTACCGTGTATGTTAACAAACAACATTTATTCGCTGCGACGTTATCAATTCTGGACTTGAGCTCTGTATCAAGTTGACATGTATCCATTTGCTCCAGATTAGACCACTGGCAAAATTAAAATTTTCAATACGGTTTCCAATTATGTACATTACTTACCCGATAATATCCATTTATTTGCTCCAAGTCCGTTTCAAATGGACCATTAATTTGAATAACAGCTTTCAAATTCGGCAGCCTCGACCATATTTCACGGACTTTCTGCATTTGTTGTTTGTCATCTACGACCATCAATTTTGCTTGGGACGTGCTCAAAATGTGGTAAATGGACTCAGATGAATTAGTTGTATAGCTGCCTGCTATTACTCCACCAGCATAAATAGCTCCTAGCTCAGCGAAAAACCATTCAGGACAATTAAATGCTGCTACCACAACTACATCACGTGGTTCAAGTCCCAATTTTATGAAAGTTTTAGCAATATGACAAACTTTGGTTTTGTATTCCCTAGCAAAAATTCAAAAGGAGATTTTAAATTGGTCGAATAAGAGAAAGACAAGAAGAAATAATGATCTTACTGGTAAGTTACAATTTGCCACTGTCCCGATTCATCTTTGAAAGATAAAGCTGGCTTCTGGGGAAAGTCTTGGACAGTTTTTTCAAAAAGGTCAGGAATCGAAACAGGCGGAATCGAGCCCTGTATCGTTGAATCGAATCGCAACTTTACTGGTTCACATAAATTGCTGGTGTATTCATGCAATGCAGATTTAATTCGACTTTTTGTCTTTTCTTCAGGCATGTTGATGTTTAATCTGTTTGAAAAAATTTTAAATATTATAATACTGTGACGTGTTCGAAAAATGTCACGCGCCACTGTAGTCGTCTTAAGAGAAAAGTCGTAAATAAGTTTCAATTACGAATGCATCGATAATTCTCGAAAGCATACATAAACATGTTGCGTACATTGAGTACAACAAAAACGTGTGGAAGTGACTCAGCGCGTAAACACGAGAACAATACACATGGAAGATTCTGGGTTGATTGGTGTTGCGATCACGCTGCCGCGGTCGCAGACATTTATATGGCAGTGATCTCATGTTGCCCCAGGTGGCATACTGAGGCCGGCTAGGCTAAGCTGGTCGGGGTCGTTCGGGGAAGATCACTGCCCGTGCTGGGCCATCTAATTCAGAATCACAACATTACAAATTGGAGGGGAATAAGGGATAAGGACGAAGGAGAGATGGCTTGGAGAAATGAAAAAAAAATTTTACTCTACTTCATTTTTTTTTTAAATAACAAACAAAACAAGAAAAAGAAAAAAAATATAATGAAAAAAAAAGGAAACTTAAATAAAATTTTTAAATTTAAATCTATAAAAAAAAGGAAGAAAGAACAAAATAAAGAAAAATTAAAAAAAAATAAATACTATACCACTAAAAATTCCACCACCAAACCCGATCGGGTACGGTTCACAGCATGCTATATATTCAGTGCAGTTATAAAAATAAATATACTAAATTGCCTATTCTATTTTTCCGATTTTTTTTTTTTTTTTTATTTTTCTGATGATGTTTTCCATATTTTCTCGTCGCATACGATGACCAACTATTCCTCGTTCAGAGAAAGCCTTTCACGATGAGTGCAATTCAAAATAAAAGTTTAATCGTACCGAGTAGATTTTCGCTGGATTTTCAATTTAAGCTTATTCAGATAAGATTTTCATTTAATGTAAACTGTCTCTTATAGGTTTTGTTACAAAGTCACATAAGCACCATATATTTCCTTTTTCCCTTTTTCTTGTTTTTTTTTGTTTTTTATGGAGTATCCTTTAAAAAAACATTTTTCTCACTCACCTCTCAGCATTTCACGCCTTTATCTAACTCTACTATTTTCAAATGTTTAATTTAATTGGCTTCCAATGGAAGCAACGAATTCATATTTCACTTTCACAATTTTTCAAATGGTACTCTTGGGCACAGAGATTTTGTTTGGTTTTTTCGTTTCAAAATTCACTTGTTTAAGTCTTGCCCTTAAAGAACCAAAATTTTATTTTTTTGTAACGATTCCTAGCCAAAAACCGATTTCAACAATTTCACTAATTTCTCCCGGCGCACGATGAATTGTATCTCCGTAAAACAACGTGTGAAATATAAATTGAAAATACTGAGCCGTGGGGTAACACAACGTTAATAAAATCGCATAAATTCACTTAAAAATTTAGAATAACAATTTTCAGAATTCTATATGTAACACCGCCAACTTGTCGACCAACTCCCTCTTACCGGACAAAAAAAAACTTCTCGACCACCCTCAATCAGCACCATCCAGCAACTGCCTCATCATCCAGCAAATCCCCATCACCGCCAACCCGCTGTCGTCACCGGTACATCATCCCGCTGTCAACAACTGTCCCTCACCGGCTCGCGGATGTTAACCTTTCACCCTTCGGTCAGGGTCAACTTCCCCAGGGCAATTGGATTAAGATATTAATTGCCCTGAAAAAGAGGAACTGACAAAAGGTTAAAAGATTACTACCCACGATGGATTCGAACTCAGAAGTCGGGGTTCCACAACCTGAATCGGATCCACTATGCCCAGAGTCACCTGATGAATGTTAATTTATAACAAAGATCAGGCATCTCCGTCGCCACTCGCGATGTTGACGTCGGGTAACTAAAGGCAGGGATTGTTGTTGGTAGAATCCAGTATATTTGAATTATATGAAATTCAAATATATTGGATTTTGTTCCAACTATTTGGAGTGGATACTGGGATGAATATTGTGAGGAACAAGGTGAAAAGGAACATGACATGTGAGAGGAAAAGGTGAAGATGGGATAAATGAACAAGGAATGACGTCAACTTGCGTACCTTGCTATGTAGAGAAATAGCGAAGCAGCAGTGGTCGCAACATTGGTTATTGTATAAAAGCGCCTACGGCGAGTGGCGAAAGGAGTCTTGGGAATGAAGTAAAGAAGCGAGCGACGGTGCGCATTAAAAGTAGTGCAGTAAAAGTGTTGTGAAATAAAATCATATTCGAAATTAAGTAGCAAGTAAAAGTGATTGATTATTTAATGTAAAGGTGAACTCAAGTGTGAAGTGAATAATTGTAAAGTGTTAGTGATTTTTAAGAATAAAATTTCAAGCACCTAATTTTAAATTTTTCGGGTGTGTTTCATTTACTATTGCTAATATTTGCGAAAAGCAAAATTGTCGCGCACCTGGCTAAAGCGCAAAAATATATTTTAAACGAACTCCTGGTCTTCTTGCAATAATTCAACCTAGAAAGTAGAATTCAACCTAGAAAAAGTAGAAGAAGAAGAGATAAAAGAAGGAAAGGAGGAAGAAGCTGAGGAATAACACGGTTTGTAATAATAGTAAGTAAATCGAAACAATTCCAGGCAAATACTTGTCGTTGGAAGAGCCTAAGCTTATAGTGAATTTATACGTAGAGGAGCAAAAATCGTATGCGTTCCTGTTCCGGAACATTTCGACTATCCAATCTTTAATCGGACAAAGGTCGCGCTGAGAATTAAGCTGAAATCAGGACGCTCTGCAATTCTCTCTGATACAGATTGACGAAAAATCAAGCATATGATTGCCAAGGATCCATTCTTAAGTGCAACAAAAATGAGTGCAGAGCTCCTTCACTCCAATGAAAAAGAAGTTTTTATTGCATTGAAGGAGCCGTGATTAATGTCGGACTTATTTCTGATTCCTCGTACACCTCACAGGAAGCCACTGGTGGGTGACGTAAATCACAAAAAATCGTTTAGACTTTGCTCGGCAATACCAAAGTGCATCTTTCGAGGGTGTATGGAAAAACTAGAATTGGAAGAATCATGGATAATCGACCATTTATTGGAATACTCAAATGAAATTTTCCTGAAAATATTGAGTGTGCGTGAATATTTCAACAAAGACTGTGAAGGACAACCCTAAAACTACAGATGTGGAAATGTTTGAAAATATAGCGTGTACAACATCATCACGAAAAAATTCGAAATATCCTCCGAAGAAGGGATTTCAATGGCCGAATTTCACGTTAATAATGGAAAAAGGCTCGATTTAGCACATGAATAAATAACGAATTGCACATAAATGATTGATGACAAATCCCTTTGGAATAAAGTTTTATTTAGCGACGAAAGCAAATAACACATTTTTGGTTCTGATTATAAACGAAATGTATGGCGAAGAAAATTTGACAAACTGAATTTTAAAATTCTTGTGAAATATTAGGATGGGTCTATAATGTTAGGGGAAGAATGTTGGTGGCTGAGGTTGGTAATTTGGCCTTCATAGAGACAACTATGGATCGATTGCTTACCTGAACAAAATTAAAGAGAATTTAAGACAATCTCTAGTCAAACTGGGATATAAGGAAGAAACGTATTTCCATCCAGACCAAGACCCCAATGACACATGAAGAGCTGTAAAGGAGTAGTTGCTTGACCGAAACCAACTTAAGTCTTAGTGACGTCACAGTTATGTTTTGTTTTTTTTTTGAAACAAAGGTGTCTTAAGAAGAGCTCGAGGAATTCTCCTTTGAGAGCGGAAACAAAAGATTGAAAACTTTGCACATCAACACTTATGTAACGAAGCAACAAGAGAGAAAATAAGTTTATGCAAGAAAGGAAGCAGTTTACGTTGAATTCATTATCGATTTCAATTTTCATTTTCAATTTTAACTGGTAAATCACTTTACTTACCGCTGAGTTTTTGAAAAATATTTATGCAGATGCTACACTTTTCACTTTACTCGTTCGTTACACGCAAAAATCTATCAACAATTAAGTAACACAGGCTTGATTTCGAATATTTTGTAAAGATTTTGTCTACAGATAAAATTGATTGGCAATAAATTTCATTGAATCAAAGAAACCAAAGTTTAGATTTGATTATGAACTAGTTCATGACTGCCGATAACGTAAGCCCAGTCAAAATGATATTAAACGAACGTTGATTTATACCCGAATCAAATATAATCTAAATGATATGATAAAAAACTAGAATTATTCGAAAAAGTAGCACCTCAACTCATACCATTTGCAAATTGTACCACATCTGCATTCAAAAAGACGAAGTCGTTTCTTTCCACTTCAGCCGTTTCCTTTAAACCGTGTAAGTCCCATACTGTATTATGTTAAGACTCAAAAACAAAAACTTGAAACAAGTTGATAAGCAGACTTTATCCTTTTTTACATAGTTTACTGATTAGGATTATTTGAAAGAAGTTTAAACGTTTGATGATCTCAAATGGAGGACTTTAAGACTTTGAGTCAACAATATGTAAAAATTAGACATTGACGAAATACAGGATATGGTACGTCAGTTAAATCAAACTAGTTACACAGTTCGATTCCAGAACTGCAGATTTAAACGTGGTTAATTTAAATTATTTTATAGTTAACAACCTGAACTCTATATAAAGTGACGTGGGGTTACTTTTGTTACAAAAATACGTTCAAATATAATAATTGAAAACAAAAAATCTACACAAAATAATTTAGAAACAATAAAATTTTGCTTTCCGTTGAAAATTACGAAGGTAGATCCAAGAGCTTGTGAAAAGACAGGGAACGAGGTTGAAACAAATCACCATACTATTTTCGCTTTTCAATGCACTTCTGCTTGACTCTAATATGAGGGGCATTCAAATATAAAGGAGCCTTTCGCTCCTGAGGGCTTTAAAAGCGTAGTTGAAGTAGGCATAGTGTCGGAAAAGGCCGGGGGATTCACTCTAAACGACTTGATGCCGAACTGACGAATCGGCCGGTTTCTTCACTTGCCCTCAAAATGAGCAAAAGAAAAGTTCGTCTTTCGGTTGTGCAACGCATCATTGTAAAGTTTTTCGCGAAGGAACGCATTAAGCGTGAAATGTTTGGAGGAGATGAACTTTTATGACCATGAATGATTGCCTTGTGTATCGAATTTGAAGAATTTAAAGACGCCCCAGTTCCAGCAATACGCCTAACAACGTTCCAGCTGTTTGCAAATTGGTTGAAAGAAGTCGTCGTGCTACTGTAGCAGAAATCAATAAGGAGAGGAGAATCAGGTTTCGAGTGTATACACCATCGTCCGAAACCACCTCAAATTTCGAAAAAATTCGGAGAGGTGGATTCAACGCCTGTTTAGTGGCCTTGTCAGTGGCTTCTTGCTTGTGTTCACTACTCGCTACATTCCCGCATCGAACAGGGCTAGTATGGAAAGAAGAAACGGAGGGCTAAGACCATCAAAAAACAAAAAAAAAAAATGTCAGCCAGGAAGGTTATGTCAACGGTTTTTTGGTAGACTCAAGGGGTTGAATCATTGATTTTGTTCACGATCGTCGCTCAATAAATGCCGCCTACTATTGCGACTTTCTTAATTACGTTGGAGCCGCATATAGGTCAAAAAGACACCGCCAGTCTTCTGGATGACAAGGCAAGACCGCACACTACAGCCTTAACAGCCCAAAAATCGATGAAAATATAATGGACTGATCACTCTCCTTACAATCCCAACATTCCATCATGTGATTGTTATATGTCTTCCAAATGCGACATTTGAAGGAGAGCGTTTTGCAAACAATCAAAAGATCGAACAGTTTGTGTGAAATTGGTTGGATACCCACCCGAAGTCATTCTTGGGAAACGGCATGTTCGATGGCAAAATCCATTATTAAGGAGTGGAACAAACAGCCAACACGCCATAACTAATGAAAACAATCAAATTTTCCTTTTACGTGGGAAGTGTAGGTCATATGGTAGGTCAAAAAGTTAGTGCAGACACAGGAAAGTGTGTTGAGATGAATCATCAAACTATTTCTCTTTTTCAAGGTACTCTCTCTGAATTCCAAAACGGTTTCCAAATCTATAAAATCATTTACAAAGAACTTCCAGATTAATTCGCCTTGTTTTTTGGCCAAAAATGCATCCTAGGCTTTATCATCGCCGCTAACTTTATTTTCTACGGAGCTCTTACTTCACCTTTGCAAATGAATAATATTTTTTTAGAGTCCGAAATGTGAGGTGAGTCACCGAGTTTTTCATAATAGTGATGTTGAAAGGCAGCCTTAACATCATAACTTGTATGCACAGGAGATTCGTCATGCAAGATCATCACATCTTATGCCAATTACCCTCTCCTCTATTCTGCATTCCATCGTTAATTTATTTAGAAAAGGAGAGTAGTGAGCTCCAAATGGAATTGTTAACTCCCATCTTAAGTTGCATAAGAGTCGGTAAATACCTGCTACAATGGTAAATATCAATCTTTCTCAGTTCTCAGTCTTCTCAAGTCGTCTCAGTCTCCCAGTTGGACAAAATCTACTGGACTATCAACTTAACACCACCCCTGCCAACCTCAGCCCCTAGCCTGGAACCGTTTGACAAATTACTTCGGACTGGGCCAACCTATTCGACTTCTAATGGTGCCTTTGGGTTACAAGAATTTTTTTTCTAGTCGACGAGGAACGAGGATTGCTAGCTCCAGCAAATTAAGTTCGTCCTTTTGAATGTAATGTAATGAACATGATATCAACTATCTTACACGATTATATGTCCGAAAGGTGATCATTCTCTTTTGTTTTGTTAAAATTATATATCCTTAACAAAATGTTCTAATTCAAAGACGCTTTTTTAATTCAATTGGTCTAAAATCAAAAACAATAAATTAGTCAAAAAACTTGATGCCCACAATGCTCTTTAAATTTTTACAATATGGATAATGAAAATTAATTAAAATGACCGTCAAGTTAATATTATTATATATTTGGAATTGTTTAGAAAACGTGAAAAAAAACCGTACACTCTTAAGAAATTAAGTATAATAGAATGTACACAACACCAGAGTGAACTTTTAACGTATGTCTCATATGTTTTGACCTGATTCCAATTAAACTTAATCTAAAACGTTTTCTTATCCTAATATAAAATGTCACAATGAACCTCATCACAATGCACCTCGTGCGAAACTTATCTCTATTTCTACTAACACAAACAAACAACAACAATACATGTAGCAAAGTACGGAAAGTCGTAATAAAGTAACAAAATACATAAACTATGAATAATATAGCCATAGTCTTAGTCATAATACCACAAATACTTCCGCCCCAGCTCGTCACATCTCGATAAACCTAGCAAAATGTTTTCCCCATTAGAATCGTTGCCCTCTAGAGCTCAAATTCGGTGAATATGTTATCTTCTTATCGGTGACCGATAAGTTAGAATCAAAAACATACCGATTCATGTGCAAATACATTCCTTCTAAAGGAATGGAGCCCAGAGTGAGAAAAAAAGACGTCTGTAGAGGGAGCGGCTGCGAAATCCAAGGACTTTCACTCATCGTTACTGACCTTGCGATATCATTTCGAAGTAGTACCAATACAAAGATTTCGACATCCGTCATTTTGACAGTTTGATAAATTTTTCTTTTTGATATAAAGTGCTTCAAATCCATCTCTGGTTTTCTATAAGACCAGTGAATGCAGGCAGACATTTTCACTCGAAGCTTAATCATTCCATTGATTTAGCACTGTGATCGTGTCAGATCTGACATCCATGTGTCGAAACTTGCTTCGCCATGGAATTGTGACAGATAACTGTGACCATCGCATCATCTGACCAAATATCTGGAATGAATGAGGCGAAGGGACATGATACCTTTCTGTGCTTTGCTAAGCACACATTTGATATGTTCATTGCAGTGTGTATACTGATTACAGGATTTGCGGAGGACGTGTTACGAACTACCCTTACCAACCATAATGTGGAACTCCTTCGAATTACGTTTCAAATCTTCACTCGCCAAAAGCAAGTTTTACAGTATTGAAGTGCAAATCATTGAACATTTTTTTGATGATTGCTCTAAACTTTTGGAGGTTTTAAGGTCTATGGTATAAATTATAAGATGTAAAACGTAACCAGTGATCCGTGGAAATCAAGCCGTTCAATTGCCTGCGAATGTATATTGAAAAGAGCAGAGAGACAGAAACAGTTTTGTAACTGTTGCATACTATGTAAGACCTGGTTATCACGGAATCTCGTCAGATTTATCATGGTAACAAGAAACGATTTGCCTTACAATTATTGGACATCATGGCGACATAGTGTCTGGGAAACTTGTCTTGAAGGAGTTTAAAAGTGAGTCCATCCAGCCACACCGCATCTAAAGCTTTCTACAACTCAACGAGACAAGCTCTAACGCATGTCTTGTTGTTTGGTGTCCAATAGATGTCTCAGGGTTATCCAGGGCCGTCTTAAACTAGGCTGGGGCCCTGGGGCACACAAGAATTTGGGGCCCTTTTGGAAAGTAAAAAAGCGAATTATAATAACATTTTTTACTAATAAGTATGAGTATGACCATTTAGTATAGGTAATCAAATGTAGTATGATATAATATGTCATTAATAATATTGGAATGCTGCTGGTTTTTTGGTGACGATTACGATAACGGTTTCTTTCGGGATTTCTGTTGAGCCAAATCTTCTATTATATCCTTAAAGTCAATTTTTTGAAGGATATCACTTTCTATGCACATAATTGACAAATTACTCAGTCGTTCTTGTAACATTGTTGTTCGCAATTCATTTTTTATTCTCTTAAGCTGCGAAAATGACCGCTCTCCACTACAATTGGTAACCATTAAGCAGGGGAATATTCTTGTAGCAATTTCTACGCTTGGGAAAGTTTCTTCCAATTTATCTGATTTTATTAGGTTATGTAAGGTTGAGATATTTAAATCCACTGATTGGTTTGCTATGTTTTTTAAATATTGGCTTAAATGAAAACATTCTGTTTTGAGCTCATCTGCATTAATGTCTTCATGATAAAATTCTGCAAATTCTTTGCATTTTTTGGTCAACTCATCAGATTCGATTGTTGTTAACTGACAAAGAAAACTAAATCGACTATCAATTTCTTGGCATGCTGCCGAACGTTTTTTTAAATGCGTATTTAATGTGTCAATTATGTGAATGAAAGTATCTACACGAAACTTTTCCTTGCCTCTCAACTGTGCAGTATCTGATGATCCTTCAAAAAAAGTGATGCGTGTGCTGCGAAATTTTTTTCTTTCAAATGTATCTTTATAGTCAGCATATGAATTTTTTTCTTTAGCAGCCGTTTCGTACTGATCAAAATTATTGCGTGCGGTATTGACATAACTGATTAGAGATTCGTAGAGTTTCGTTACAACGTCCATGGTCATAGTGCTATTCTGTAAACTTAGACTTGTTTTATTCATAACTCCCAAAAGATCATTCCATATTTCCGTTAGAAGAGCAGTCTCGAATTTTCCCATTTTTTTTTGCTAGGCTTTGGGCTTCCTTTCTAGTGTCCCCTGGTTGATTGATGTCACTCGCGATAGAAGACAATGCTTCAGAAATATTTAAATTACCATTTTGCAAAGCATTTATAGCATTAGCGCGTGCAGACCACCTAGTTTCCGAAAGAGACTTCAGGACTCTATTTGCACCTAAATGATCTGTCAAAATTTTCCATCGTTTTGTCGAAGCCGAGAAAAAATTGAACAATTTTTGTACAAGTTGAAAAAATGTTACTGCTTCAGTAACACACTCAACAGCCTGAACACCCACTAAATTTAGCGAATGTGCTGCACATGGAACGTAAATCGCAAATTCGCAAACTTCTTTTATTCTTGACTGAACACCAAAGTACCTACTTTCCAGACATATTTGATGCATTGTCGTAGCTCTGTCCGCGACATTCTTTTATAGGAATATCAAGGCTTTCAAAAAAGTTTAAAATGGTATCTATTATATGTTGCGCATTATGTTCATGCATAGGCAAAAATTGCAAAAATTTCACAATAGGCTGTCCGTCTTTTACGTATCTAACTATGAAAGTCAGTTGGTCAACGTGGGACTGATCAGGCGTAGAATCGACGCTGATAGAGTAGTACTTTGCTGATTTAAGTTCTTTGACAATGGTTTTCAAAACTTGCTGTCCAATTAAATTAATAAATTCATTACAAATATTTGCCGATAAATATGATGTACTTCCTTTTGCACGATTTCCGTAGTTTTGTATGTGATCAGCAAGAAAAGGATCAAATTCACTAATCAGTTCTAAGCATTCCAAATAATTCCCATTATTTTGCGATCCTAATGTCTCATTATCACCACGAAAACCAAGACCTCTTGAAGCCAAAAATTTCACGACTGCAACAATTCTCCTGAGCACATTCTTCCAATAGTTAATTTCTGTATTATATTGGGACAGCAACTCAGTATCAATTCGTCCAGTAGTTTTCATTCTTGCAACATAATTCATCATAAATTGCCTGTGCTGTAAACTGTTCTCATGCTCTATCAATAAGTTACTTATATGCTTCCAATCTTTATATCCATCAGGAGAACTTAAGTTATGTCCAGTACCAGTAGTGGTATTAAATAGACGGCAGCAATAACAGTATACAGATTTCTTTGCTGGTGAATAAAGGAGCTATTTTCTTTCTAAAGACTCACCGTTTGTCAATTTACGAATAAAAATATTTTTAGTCAAGTATCTAGTTTTCGTTTTACCATTTGCATCTGGAAAACTTGTAGAAGTTTCAGAGAAGTCATTTTTTTTATTTTGGAAAAACTCTGGCCCTTTTCGAATCCAAATATCACGGACTCTTTCCGGTAAAATGTCGTCACAGTAAGTACCAGGGTCGGGAGACACTGATACATTCCTTAAGCTTGCAGTTATTAATTCACAGTAGCTTGAAGTCGATGGTTCAGCATCTAAAGTGTGTTTGTCATTTTCGTCACAGGTAACCTCTTTTTCCTGGTGACATTCAGAGGTACTTTTATCTTGCGGTGATGAGAATGAATAATCCTTCGGCTTATTTGTTTCTTCAACCATAAAAAACGAAGTGAGCTTTGGAAGTTTTTTCGTTATTTCTTTTTGAGCTATAACTTTTTTGTGAACCACTTAAATATGTTCTTATCGACATAATGAAATAATGTTTAAACGAACAAATCGAAACTTCTGTTTATCTTACTCAATTTTAGATATCAAACGAAACAAAATAACGCCACCCACTCTTATCGGACTTATAGTTTAATACATCATTCGGGGACTCCCCCAACCATAGACAATGTCGACATTTATGCTAGGCCTTGTTTAGACGGTGCAGCTTGACTTAGGAATCGGAGGGATTGCGTGAGTGATCGCCAGATGGTGTACTTAGTAAATTAGGTAGGACACGTTCGGAAATATTATTAATTAGTACAGTAGGAATAGGCGCAGTCATCGATATAATGGCGTAGTATATGCCTTGTAAATACCTTCTGATAAGATTACTGATTTGTGAAAAAAGTGTAATGTGCCCGACAAAAATGTTCCGAGAATAAATGTGTGAGAGAAATTGTCGGTCCTTCGGTGCCCCCCTGAGGTTGGGGGCCCTGGGCACGGGCCCCGTGTGCCCTTATGGTAAATACGGTACTGGGGTTACCTCGCTATGGTATGTGTGGTTGAATGCCTAGCACGGAAACTTCTGCTTCAGTGACCTTTGAACGTATTTGAGCACCTCCCTTAGGATTTAGTAGGTGGACCAATTAAAAATGAGTTTCCATCAGATTCAACAAGCCATCGCATATAATCCTATTTCCATTTGTATCCTGTGTTGTGTTAATAATTTCGGTGCCAACCCTATTAAAAATGCTCCGGATTGCGTATATGGCTTAAGTAAGCCACCAAAGATACCGTGACATAATAAAATGGCTAGAAAATTTCAAACACAGTTGACGAGAGACCAAAAAAAAGTTGAAAGGCACTCAATTTTAGAAAAGTAGTATTTTATTAAAACTTATTAGTAATAAACATTCGGGCAGCTCTTTTGGATAATGTTGTAAAGGAAACATGTTACATAATATAAGGCACCAGTCCTACTTCGCTAAAGTTACATAAATATCAGTTTATCTTTAGTACAAGCTTAAAAATCAGCGTTAAAATCCGACAACTATTGGGCAGGCAGCTTTGGCCTAACATGCATTTTCTTGAAGACTGTTGTCAATTATCTATGCCCAGTTGCGAGATGCTTTTTTGCTTTTATCCAATTTCGGTGGAGGTGGTCCGCTTCGTCCGGCTTGCATATGACGGTTATAAAGTCTACAAAATATAGATTAGAACTGTTTATGTATTGACGAAAAGCATAGTTAACTTACACCCTATACGTATCCGTCTTGATATAATCCAATACATGATTCAAGCCCAATAAATACTGCTCCATAATTGGTTTTACCCATGGATTTTCCTCCATTTTGAACACCGACTTACTACCGAGCAAATCCAAATTCCCAACATCAGGTGGTAGAACGGTCAAACGATTATTTTGAATATGAAGTTCACGGAGCCGTTGCAACTCTCCAATTTCTCTTGGTATGTCCAATAAATCGTTGTCTCTCAATCCGAGTATTTCTAAATTTTTCAAGTTTTTCACCTCAGGCGGCAGAAACTCAAAATCATTATCGCCCAAATACAATGCTCTGAGCGTCTCGATCATAAAGAAATTTCCAGGAAGATTATTCTCGTTGAGATTGTTGTAGGATAGGTCGAGAATTTCCAATGCAGGAAAAGCTCCGAATCCGCGTGGCAACGAACTTATTCGATTTATTGATACGTTCAGAATGCGAAGTTTTGGCATGGATGATAACGAGACGGGAAGTTCTTGAAGATGATTGTTCGCTAATGTTAAGATTTCCAAATTGATCAGGTTGGCAATGCCTGGCGGTAAGACTGAGATTTTGTTGTGGCTCAGAGTTATCCGGGTGATGTGTTGCATGTTAACTAAAAAAATAAAGGAAGACGTTAACTTTAATTTTGTCAGAAAAATATGTTATGGATCATGGTTTGCATTTTTTTTAAAGGTAAGAGAAAATTTTTGTTTTTAAATTTATATAAACAAATTTTGCCTGTTCATTTCAACACCCTTCTACCATCGTTCCAAGAAGAACTAGGTGCTTTTCTTGGAAGAGCTGGAAGATTTCATTAAGGTTATTTTTGATTACTCCGACAAAATCGATGCCATTACTTTCCTAGTGATGATCAAGACCACAGAAAGAGGGATAATCTAAGTGTGGAAAATCTGATGATTGAAACGAATGTTGCATTACTGCCAAGCCTTAATCCTTTTTTCGTTTGCAAAGAAATATGGGCTTTGGAGATGTCGTGATCGTTAGTCGCGAAATTTTTTCAGGCTTTGCTCGTTGCATGTGTTGCAGCTGAATACAATACTTCCTTGAATAATCAGTTTCACTGCGTGAAATAAATTTGTAGTAGACTTCTCCTTGTTATTCCAGCAAATACTGAGGGATATATTTTCCTGGGTATTAGCTCGACTTTGCAATACTTGCAGACTCTTTGGACGATTACCCGACTTTTCCCCTTTATGTTGTTAAAAACCAACCCATATCAGGTCCCCTGTCACAATATTAACCAGAAATGTTTCTAACGAATACATTTTAATAAGGATTCACAGAATCAAATGCGGTTAAACAGTCGTAATCTAGCAACTTATCGGATACTTTCATGATTGAAAACTGTGTAAGTCGTTTTACAACGATTGAATGGCTAAAATCGATTGCTTTTCCGATCGCGTGAGCTGTCATATGCTGGTCGGTTTTGATAAGGTCAAATAGTCAACGGTGACTGTGCGAACACTGCAATGAGAGTCGATTAAATCCGTAATTCAGGATTATTAATTATGGCTTGGTAGTTACTGATGATGAAGCTTAAAATTATCGTTATGACTGAGCCAATGCTGTGCCTTAAAAAAGCACATTCGCCATCTTAAAAGATTGAACAGCGTGAATTAGCTGGAAATATCATATAACGATCATTTCGGCATACGGAAAGTAACTTTTCGATTGATTATGAAGAGTGAAATTTCTACTTAAAATTGGTGAAAAGTGTCCCCTTTCATGACAATACTCCTGTGCCTACAAATCATGAGGTTATAGACGCCATTCACCGACGCGTTTTACGAAAAATTCCGTAACTCATTCCACAGTGCAAGAACTTTTTATTTATTGGCAAAGAAGAAGTAAGAGTTGGAACGAAAAGTTAAAGTTATGGGCGATAATAAGGTTCAGTCAGCAATATTTTCAAATTTTGACAAGACAAGAATCAATTCAAAGAGGAATTTTTTAGAAGGACAGAACATTAAGTTGGCAACACTTTTTAATGCTACGTATAGAGTAACAGCTGTTTTATAATTAGTTTGGTTTGTTATTTTATCATAAATAGATTGACGCATGAAAAGTCTGCAGATTGTTCAGATTCATTTCGAAAAAGAAAACGGTTCTATTCGGAAAACATTTTGCGCACTCCTTAAATTTAGGGGGCACACATAATTGTCTATAGGAACAATTAACCGATTAACCATGTGTCGTTTGCGCACGACGTTTACTCTCACTGATAATACGCATCCTCTACACGTCGTACAGTGCGTAATGAAGAAACCAAAGCAGCTGTAAAGCGTGTTATCGATGAAGACTCAAGTGGGTCTATTCAATATTTCGAGTTCTAAAATTAAGCTACTGCCCATCCAGATTATGGAAGATTTGAAGGAAGGATATTTGTTTGCGGGCTTACAAAATCCAACTCGTACATGAAGCCGAACGACCACCGGGCACGGCGTAGATTCCGTGCTGATCCCGAATTTCATACGAAAATTTTGTTTTGCGATTTTTTGGTTGAATAGTTGCGTCAAAAAACAAAAAACCGCGTTTGGAGTGATGAACAACCACAGGCGGTTGTCCAAACGCGGTTACATCTGGAGACGCCCTGTTTGTTGTGCCTTATCGGCCGGTGGATTCATTGCTCCATATGTTTTCAAAAATGCTGCTGGGAATAACATTACAGTCAATGGTGGCCGCTATAGAGCCACGATCAATCTCTTTTGCGTTCCAGAATCGACTCACTATAATGCAGCGGACCTCTGGCTTCAGCAGGATCGCGCGGCATGCCATACAGCTCGTGCAACCATCGACTTATTGACAGAAGCATTTGATGAGCGCAACATTTCTTATATTGAACCTGGGAACCGTCCTGCAGAATCTTGTAATTTAATACCGCTGGATTCTCTTCTTGTAGATATATCAAACCATCCGTCTAAGCCAACAAGCTCGAGACGCTTGACCACTTGGAAGACGACAATCGTCGCGTTATTTGCGTGATACTCCTCCTTGATTTGTCCTTGTTTATTAAGGCGTTCTACTACCAGGAAGACTACTGAGAAAGGACCACATCGGCCTCGAAACAGCTCTGTTCCAAAAAAAAAAATATAATAACCTCAACCTGAAAATGGAAAATAATATTTGATAAGAATTAATTTGTTCGAAGGCTGCAAACACCCGAATCAACAATCGGAAACTTTAGATAGTTGCCTTCCAAAGCAAAGGTAGGTGTACACTTGTTTTCGTTAAACGTGGGACCACTATATTTAAATTTGAACCAGGAGTTAGAAGCGGAAAATTCGTATTATGTCATAATTAAGTATGGAATTTTTTTAATAGGGTTTGTTAGTTTGTCCCCCTTTTTTTCAACTAATTGCAAATAATATTTAATTTACAGTTATATTATCAGTTTTGATCATAATTTTTTTCCAAAGATGTTTTAGTTTACAATGCTTTTATGCCAGTGAGTTTTTATTTATTTGTCAATTTTGCTTTATATTAAAGCGCGTTTGCTACTCGATCATTTAATGCTTTCCTGCTGCGAAGCAATAACCGCAATAACCATCAACACTAGTTCTGAGACGGAACGGTATGCTCTGTAGCTGAATTAAACGTTTTCAGTACGATTGCTTGCTGAGAACGTCAGTTTTTTCTTCAGATTTCTATGAAAGAATGGACTTCGTGGTGTTCATCAATAGGTGTCTTTTGTTAGAAGATGGTCCGACTAAATCGACCATGAGCCAGTGTCAGGCGGCTCACTGTAGCCTTGTCTACCGCCGCCGATAGGTGTTTAGAGACGCTCACATTTTAAGCAATTATTAGACTCAAATACTTGCCTGCGTTCTTGGACTCAATAATGGTCTCTCCTTTCTCTCCTAGCAGAGAAGGAACCCCGGGACCCGTTTTATTTCCTTTAGAATAACTAACCCGATTTTCCTGGTTCTAGGCTGAATGCACGGTTCGTCATCCACACATGCACTTGTCGCATCCCGACGCTGGGTTTGAGTTGCGTCCGAGCACCTTGCGATCAAGGTCTGTGAAGCCAAACAGTCCTAGCTTAAAAAGCTCGTTATATGTGGCGTTCCATAGCTTAGGCCCCAGAATGGAAATTCGTACGATTTCGTACGATGTCGCGTCCGTCACTCGTCGCCTTTTCTGCGTGTCGTTAAGCACCATGCGGTTTTTCAGGTAATCGTTCTGAATCCTCATAAGATATTTCTACGGTCTGAAGGTCCCATGAAGTCCGTCCAAGTTGCGAATCTGAAAGAGTTCTTGACGTCCAATGTTGCGAGGAACACATTTCGCCTTGAGCGCTGGTTTTGAGGTTCCGCTCTCCGGACCGCGTTCACAATCCCCCCAGGATAGAATGTTAACATAAATGTCGT
This sequence comes from Stratiomys singularior, assembly GCA_954870665.1. Classification (NCBI taxonomy): domain Eukaryota; kingdom Metazoa; phylum Arthropoda; class Insecta; order Diptera; family Stratiomyidae; genus Stratiomys; species Stratiomys singularior. The sequence goes on from OX940879.1 coordinate 95,753,724, forward strand.
TTTCATGTTCTTTCCTGATAATTATAAGTTGAAAGACTACTTTGTACTACCATTTTCAGATTTCCAAGACATGAAATAACTCCTTGCGTTAATCCGGATTATTTTGTGAAAAATTGTGAATAGAAAATTATGTTTCTCCTTTCTCGGTACGCCAATACTACGTACAATGAGGGTAGGCGAAGTACAATTCTTACTTCAGGTGTCGCTCAGGGCTCTATCCTTGGTCCAGACCTGCGGAACATCTATGATGGAGCTGCTGTAGCTTGAACTGCCGGATGAGTCATGTTTGATCGGCTATGCGGACGATGTCGCGGCGCTGGTCGCTGGACGCACAGTAGACCATGCGCAACTCAGACTCAATATGTTAATGCGGAGGGTAATGGAATGGATGACCGCTTACGGATTCAAGCTGGCACTGGAAAAAACCGAAGTGGTCATCCTAACGAAGAAGAGAATCCCCAGAGTAAGGCCTATCAGGATAGGGGACGAGCTGGTTGAATCGAAATCAGCAGTAAAGTACCTGGGCGTCCTGATAGACTCGAAAATGAGTTTTTCCCAACAATTCAGGGCAGCAGCTGACAAGGCTGCAGTGACGGCACTCACCCGATTAATGACCAACATAGGGGGGCCCACCACAGCAAGGCGACAACTCTTAATGAGCGTTGTGCAGTCGCTTCTACTCTACGGATCATAACTGTGGGGTGACGCTCTCAGCAAGAAGTTACACCGGAAGCGGTTGGCACAGGTGCAGAGACAAGGAGCATTGCTAATCTCATGCGCATATCGGACGGTCTCCGGGGCGGCAATGCTGGTAATCGCAGGGGTGATACCCATCACCCTCCTTGCGAGAGAGCGCAGAAGTATTTACCTGCGCAGAGGCAAATACCGAAGAAAAGAGATCACCGGGAAAGAGAGACGTCGCTCTCTCAGCGATTGGCAACAATCCTGGGAGCAAGAAACAAGGGGAAGGTGGACTGCACGTCTGATCCCTGACCTGAGGCCGTGGTTCAGTCGACTGCATGGTGAGACCGATTTCTACTTGACCCAGCTCTTAAGCGGGCACGGTTGTTTTCGGTCCTACCTATACAAAATTGACAGAGCACGGTCTCCTTGCTGTGTGTTTTGTGCAGGGGAATAGGATGACGCCTGTCACACATTCTTCTACTGTAAAAGGTGGAGCCATCAGCGATTGGTCCTCCTCAGCGAAATCAGAAAACTCTGTCCAGAAACTATCGTCGGAGTAATGCTGAAAACAGTTGACAGTTGGAACCGCACCACCGGGCAGTGCTGATACTGAAAAAAGCTTTATTGGAGCGCTGGAAGGCATCGGGGACGGATGGATCTCTTTTCTAGCACTTCCTCCTGTTAGAGATTCCCATAATTCGAAGGCGCCTCTAGGCGTAGGAACACTGGGTCTAGCCCGAAGTAAAGTGTCAAACGGTTCCAAGCTAGGTTCTCAGGTTGACAGGGGAGGTGTTTAGTGAGTAGTCCAAAAGCATTTTGCGTGTAGGAGTCCCATACTCAGGGCGTAAACAGCCTTCACCTCCCTCACCTACCACCAAAAAAAAAATACTACGTCAAAGCAAGCTTTACCCCAAAAACGAACAATTAATTACCGCAATCAAAACTACGGCACCTGAAATATATACATGTGGAATACACATGCAGTTATCGTTTACATACAACAAAATATTGTTATTTTTCTAGCATTTATAAGTCCAGAACTACCCCAAAGGAAAATTTTCAGCAGGAGTAAACGTAGTATAACTTTAGACGTATTGAACATAATTCGCACTTTAATCGGAATCCCGTCAAGCCTTCTATCTCATTGTGTACTGTGACATCAATTTCTTAGAAGGACTCGTCCCAGATCAAATTTATCTTAACCGTCCCAAAGTTTTGCAAGTACTTGGTGGATCCTGTAGCACTTCAAAGGACTCATGTGCCGTCAGGTTGGGTTTCAACAGAAAGCTGCGTAGGTAAACCTGCACTGAAACCACGCATAACAGTTTGAAGAATTTTCCTAACATAAAGTGCAATTTAACTTTATACTCAACACAAAGTATTATATCCTCCATATATTTTCATGCACTCCATACTGTTCAATTCTCAATTCTGTTTTGGATCGAGTCATTCACAACATTCAGCTGTCAAAATCAACACCTGACAGATGACTAATCTTCCCGGAATACTTTCCGCACGCACATTCGGCGATCTCTTTCTGCCTACACACGATTGAATCACCGACACGCCCGCCCTACACACACACACACATTGAATCGTAGAATTTTCAGACTGAATTTAGATGCCAAACTGGTTCCGGATATTTTGCCCAAAAACAGATGTTGAAGGTTCTGCATGGTGACGAAATATGTCAAAGAGAACTCACACAATCCGGGTAACTCCTCGAACGTTGCAATATTTTTCTCCACCAAATCGAGTTCACGATTTTGCGTTTCGCGCGCTTCATCCAAAACTTTCTTCGCCTTCGACATCTTGGCTGATACTGGTAAACATGACGCGACCGACGACGATTGTTTCATTTTCCAGGCGGTTTGACGGTTCGTTTACGAAATGAATTTCTATTCCGACGAACTGAATGACGGCGACACACGACTGTAATTTCTGCGGCTATGAAAGAGATAGACAGGGAACTTGATTGGTATTGCGGGTGATGCATGTACATTTGTACCATGAGACAGGGTTCCGGACAGGATGGTTTGTACCTAGACTGCGGGAACAAAATTCGTGCAATTGATGAATCGGTTGATTTGGTTTGTGCATTAGTTTTCGGGTCTTTATTCGTAGGTTAATTGTTTCTGGTAGTTGTAACGAGCTCCAATATATCAAACGGAGCTCTGCTAATTCAAGACCACAACCAATAGTAATTCAGATTCCCGAGAAATATGTGAATTATTTGTTTGTTCGATTGTTTGCGTTTGTTGCTTTAGATAATATTTATATGTCAAATTAAACGCATCGTAATTTGCTTTTAATAATTAAAATGGCGGTTACCGACAAATAAATTAAAAATTCGTTACAATTTATATCGCTATATATCTTATGTAGTTACGTTATACCTCGTAAACAACGTGACTCCTTACCGTGAACGTAACGGAGCTTTGTCCTAACCGACATGCATACCTCCCAGAGCGCTCAATAGAGCACTACACGAGGTCAGAAGCAAAATAGATAGGAACCTAGCCATCAAAGATTACACTTTGGCGGCCATCATTGATATCGAAGGAGCCTTCAATGATGTTAAAACTGAGAGCATAGTAGCAACCATTCAAAGATATGCAATAGAACCATATCTAACTAAATGGATGACGGAAAAAACGGCGTAACCTTGAATAAACGGACTAACAGGGGTAAACCGCTAGGTGGCATAGTATCACCACTTGCCTGGGTACTCACAGTTAACCAAATAGTGGAAGACCTCAACGGGAAGGGTTTCAAAACGATTGCGTACGCTGATAATATTGTTATGCTGATGAGTGGAAAGTTCCCGGAAACCATGTCGGAATTGATGCAGACTGCACTCTCACATATTTTTGAGTGGGCGAAGCTAAACGGACTGCGCATCAATCCCGACAAAACGGAGCTTATACTTTACACAAAGCGCCGTAAACCGGAGACATTTTCATCCCCGAACATTGACGGAAAACATATCAGTTTATTAAACAAGGCGAAATACTGAGGTGTAACCTTGGATAGTAAGCTAACTTGTACTGGACACATAGGAGCAGCCAGAAGGAGAGCTACAGCGGTGCTTTTCACAATGAAAAGACTAGTGGGGAAAACCTGGGGAATAAAACCCAAAATTGCCCACTGGATCTACACAAAAGTAGTGTGGCCAATAACCACCTACGGGGCATTGGTCTGGTGGCAAGCATTACAAAAGAAAACCATTGCAAAAGAGCTAGAGAAGATCCAGCGAATGGCCTGCCTTGGCATCACAGGTGCCATTAGAACTACGCCAACTACTGCAATAGAGATAATGCTTAATCTCATGCCACTCGACAAATTCCTCTTCAGAGAGGCATCACTTGCAAGCATCAGCTTAAAATCTACATATGGGTTATCTAACCACACTCTAACGGGGCATGTATGCATTTTGGAAAAAAAATGGAGAGAATGGCCCCGTCAAGTAAATAGAGCTTGATAGAACTCAACCGATAGTGGACACAACAATTCCATACAAGATCAGCATTTCGACCAGAGAAGCGTGGATCTGGAAGTGAGATTATGATCTACACTCATGGTTCCAAAAGGGATGAGGGAAGCGGCGTCGGAATTTTTTTCCAGATCACCCGCAACTCAACCGAAGTTATCAACTGGAGAGCCACACCACAGTTTTCCAGTCGGAAGTGTTTGCAATAAAAGCGGCTATAGAAGCGGCAACAAACAACCTTGATGGAAGAATACAAATACTCTCGGACAGTAAGTCGGTACCGCAGGCGCTTGCCTCTAACCGCGTAGTTTCACAACTGGTGCAGGATTGTAGGCAGGCTCTCAAAGCCGCAACAACCCGAGTAAATGAAAAACTGACATGGGTCCCTGGACACAGCGGTTTAGAGGGAAACGAAAGAGCGGATGAGCTGGCGAAAGCTGGATCAGCTGACCAGTGCCACTAGCAACGGTAAAAAGGGAACTAGACGAAATCCTCTGGAAAGAGACAGATACGGCTTGGAATGACAGGAACGATTGCAGGATAAGCCGAGCTCTTTGGCCTCACCCTAATCAAATGAGGACAAAACAACTCCTAGGAAAAAACCGAAATGGCGTTAGAACGTTGGTGGCAGTATTAACGGGCCATCATCTTCTAGGTCAACACGCCAAATGGATAGGAATCCGAACGGGTTACACTTGCCGAGCGGCGAGGAGGAAGAAAGTACAGAACACTTCCTCCTAGATTGCCCGAGTCTGGCGAACAAACACCTTACTTGGCTGAGATGTACTGGCGCAACAGAATTGGAGGAACACTTGGCGACAACGAAACGGGGGGAATTCCTAGGCTTCTGTAGGACGACAGGATGGTCCGTCTGAAAACAATAGTACTACACATGGGGAGCTAAGGGCCGATTCTGGCCTATGCTGTTTTCCAGCAAGTGTACCCCTGTACAAATAATAAAATACGTTGTATTTCATGCGACGTAGCATTTGTTTTATAATAAGAAATATCGATAGTTCGATTTCCGCCGTTGGTAGATGTCCTTACAGATCCTATTTAGTGCTTGCTGTGGTAGTGTTCTTCGAATAGGAAGTTGTGTGTGTAGTCGAACCCAGAACTCAGTAGTCGGCATTCATTCAAATAGTTTTTTTCTCGTGCTGAAAATGTTGACTTTCATACCGAAAAATCTGCATTTGCGGGAAGTATTAGTTCATTATTTTATCCTCAAAAAAAGTGCTGCGGAAACTTATCGTATAATGCTCGATGTTTACTGTGATCATGCTCCATCTTAGGCGATTTGTAGAGAGTGGTTTCGGCGTTTCAAAAATGGTGATTTTGACGTGACTGAAAAAGATCGTGAAGGGTTACTGAAAAAGTTTGAAAATTCACAACTACGGGAATTTTTGGGTAAAGATTCAAGTCGAAGCCTACAAGAATTGTCGCAGGAGTTAAATGTTGACAGATCTACCGTCGGTAAGCGCTTGCATGCCATGGGAATGATGCAAAAAGCTTAGGCTTGGGTGCCGCATCAACTGAGAGAGAGGATATCGAAAGGCGTTTGGTGACGTGCGAGATGCTTCTTCAACGATTAAAAAGAAAGGGTTTCATGCATCGAATTGTGACAGGAGATCTCTGTATCTGGATTATATCTCTGATGTAATCCATCTACTACCAGAAAGATGGGAGAAGGTCATGGCTTCAAATGGTGCATACTTCGAATGACGTGACTGTGTTCTTTAATGATCAAATAAACTTAAAACTTCGTCGAAAAAAAAAACAACGGCGGAAACTTATGCCCATACCCACAAAAAAAAACCACAAAGGTTCATTTGATGTTATGGCTCAATAATTTTTAGAATAGTTCCGCAGCTTAACACGCAAAAGCTTAGTAGATAGTGCAGAAGTCTTATTCAACCGATTGTCCCACGCTCTGAGTCTGAATAGTCTTCAGATCAAGTTTCCTGAATAGTATCGAATTTAATTGAAAGTTAATTGATTCAAAGTCCTACGATCGTGTTCTTTCTGTCTTAGGTATACATTATTGAGACATGGTACTAAGGCTAGCAAGAAAAGGAAGACAAGGAAATTTTCATGTTGAATTTCTTTCAACGATGATAACAAGAAGCTTCCTGCTAAGATATAAATAATTAATAACCCACATATTTTTTTTTTTGGGATCGAAGTGTCGGACTCCCGCTACCGGACTACCGACTAAACACTTCCCCTGTCACACCGAGAACCCAGCCTGGAACTGTTTGTCACATTACTTCAGACTATTCCTCATTAATCATCGCTTAGCGGTGCCTTTAGGTTAAGGGAAATCCCTCTTTCTGCATGGATGGAACAGGAACAGAAGGAACAGACGGAAGGAACGGAAGGAACAGAATTGCTGTTACAGAGATCCCCCCTCCCTCACTAAGCGATCCATCATGCCCTTCGTTATGAGAAGAACTGTCCGTACGTAATGCGACACACAGTTCCAATTGTCTTTTGATTGCATCATTTTTCCCGTTACATTTTCTGGGGAGAGCACCCCTATTTTCTCCGAGAGATGCGAACGGAGTCTTGTCCATCTGGTACACGTAAAGAACGTGTGGCGACGTCATCCGTCATCCCCGGGCAGAACATGCAAGTTGGGGATGGTGACTTTCCCATCTTATACAGGTAAGGCTGAAAATACCCGTGACCACTGAGTAGTTGCGTCAGATAATAATCAGTCTCACCATGAATTCTGTAGAACCACGGCCCCAAGTCACTTATCAGCCGTGCGGTCCACCTGCCTCGCGTTTTGTTTTCCCATGATTGCTGCCACAAGGTTAGGGTCCTTCTCCGTTCCTCTCGGCGGGCGGTTTCTCTCGCCGACTCCCCCCTACGTAAGTATACACGTTTCCGTTCGTCTGCAAGTAACTTAATAGGAACCACCCTCGAGATTACCAGCACTGCAGGTTCCGAGACAGTGCGATATGCAGCCACTATCCACAAAGCTCCTTGCCTCTGCACCTGTGCCAGACGCCTTCGGTACGTCTCTTTACTAAGAGCGTCAGCCCAAACCTCGGAGCCATACAAGAGCACTGACTCCATTGCATTCATCAGTAGACGTCTTTTGCTCGAGGTTGGTCCCCGCGTGTTGGCCATAAGGCGACTGAGAGCCGATACTCGCACAGAAGCCATATCCGCCGACGCTCGAATCTGCTCGAAATAACTCTTCTTCGAGTCAATCATCAAGCCAAGGTATCCGATTGATTCTTTCGACTCGATGATCATTTCCCCCACCGAAACGGGAATAACACGAGGGATCCGCTTCTTGGTCAGGACGACGACCTCGATCTTTTCCAGCGCTAGGCTAAGTCCACGGTCTGTCATCCACTCGGTCACTTAACATATTACCGCACCCAGTTTGAGTTGCGCCTGTCCGACAGTACTTCCGGCGACTAGTACTGCTACGTCATCTGCGTAGCCAACTACGCGCGACTCCCCCGGTCACTGCAGCCTCAAAAGCTCATCGTACAAGACATTCCAGAGGTCCGGGCCCAGAACGGAACCTTGCGCCACCTCTGATGTCAAATCAATTCTTCGCCGACCTCCCAATGTGTCATAGATGAGTTTCCGGTTTTTGAGATAGTCTTTCAATTTCCGCGTCAGATACCTCGGCACCCTGAATTATTCCAAAGCAAAAAGAATATCTGTCCATCTAGCAGAGTTGAAGGCATTTCTCACATCGAGTGTTATGAGCAGTACTATTCGTCTCGAGTGGTGATTGTGGGCTTCTGCCTGCTAGACCGCACTTACTATCTCTGCTATTGCACCGACCGTGGATCGACCAGCCCTGAAGCCGTACTGCTGAGGAGACAGATCCCCGACAGTTCGGATGGCCTCTCCAAGTCTTTCTCTAATGCCCACATTTTCCCCGCAGGGGGAATGCTGGTTAACAGGAGTACTCCTAGAAGCCAGTATTCTTTGGGGAGTGTCGCCCCCACGTACCCGAGGACCTGGAGGTGACTACAAGCCCTCTCCAGCGGAAAACGACCCTGCATCGACTCTGGAAAAACGAACCGTCCAACGAATTCCAATTGGCGCACTTGGGCTGGCGGACACGATATTTTGGACCAAATACCACCGAGGTGAAACTCGTGTGCGAACGGCTCCAATATAAGTATCGTACCGTCTCCGTCCCGGTAAAACCTTGGCAGGCCTCGGAGTTCGAAGCTCGCACCATTAAGTTGGTGGTGTAGGTTCGGTTGAGACGAACTCCCGATTAGCGCTGGTCTGGCTCTGAGCACCTGTCCCCATAAGGGCTGGTGCCAACCCTTGCATGGCCTACCTGCTTTGCACAGACACCCATGGGACCATTAAGGCGACTACACATACGAGTGGAGATAGCGGCTCTGAGGGGGGACCCTTTCAGCATGATGCCTTACAAATTAATACCAACTGAAACAAAATCAAAAACATCGAGCAAACAACCAAACCCAGACGACAAACGGACGAACGAACACAAAAAGGCAGAGAGGCTCTACCAACCAGAAATACTGGCGGCATTCGGACGCAGCAAAAAAAAAACAATGCGCACGCCGGAACGTCCAGTAAAACTAGGGGAAAAGCATGAACAACTAATACCTGCGAAACACACAGAGGGAGAAACCACCGAAGACATTCAGATCATGATTCGACGCGATGCTGCCACTGACACTGCTTCTGATGCCATCAGAGCTCTAGATCCTAATGCAAACAAAGAAAGCCCGCCTCAAAACCAGGCGCAGGACAATCTCATTGTATTGGATCGGCACGAAGAAGAGCGTCTCATGCGTAAGGCAGGAAACATAGTTAAAAAGATCAAAGCTTCCTGCAATACCCAGAAACACATAAGCAAGGACATTAGGGACGGTCTTAGACCGTATCGGGCACTACCGACGCAAATGGCTTAAAGCGGAGGAAGAGCAAAATACGAGTACCTCGGTCGCAACGCAAGTTATTCCCGCGCAAAGCGCTACCAGAAGAGTTGCCAGTAGCCCAATCCAAGGGGACCGAGACAAAAGGAGGAAGGACTTGAAAAAGTCACCAATGATAAGCTCGTTCCTGGAGACAAAGGAAAAGATACCTAAAACAAGAAACAAGAACCACTAAGCAAGTCACGCCGCAAAACCCTAAGGCATGGTCAAGCTGCTGGTCAAACCGACGGATGGGAGAACTTCCGCAGACGTTTTGCGGGAAATCAAGGGAGCTGTAAGACCCGATGACACTCAAACTGCCATCAGAACCGTCCGACCAACCAAACCTGGTGGCCTCATTGTAGAATTTGGACCTGAGACAACAAATAACGACTCATTCCGGGATGCAGTCAAAAAGGCTCTAGGGGGAAAGGCAACAGTAGCTTCACTTGAGCCAATGGCCACCCTCGAAATCAGGGAGATTGACTGCGTTACGGACAAGACGGAGGTGGAAGAGTACCTCAAAAGGGTTTCACCCGAATTGACGGGGATCAAATTACGACTAACCCCTGAAAATAATAGCAGGCAGCGCATGGCCATAGTTGACTTAACCGAGAAACAAGCCGAAAAACTCCTCTGCATGGGCAAAATAAAAATACGTTGGGTGGTCTGTAGAATACGGCGAAGAGCAGTCCCTCTCTGCTGTTTCAAATGCCTAAACTACGGTCATACAGCACAAAGCTGCAAAGGGCCTGATAGGAGCTCCTTGTGCTATAAATGCGGCAACGTAGGCACACTGTATCCTCTGCGAGAATGCTGATCCTAGACCTGATGACCTGAGACATATTCCAGGGACAGGGAAGTGCCGGGTATTCAAAGAAGCCCTAACCAAAGCCAAAGCAGCTCTGCAATGACCCGTATCCTACAGATAAACTTATATCGGAGCTCAAACGCCCAAGACCTGCTTGACCAATTCGCGAGGTATATGAGAGCCGATCTATTGCTGCTTAGCGAACAACACCGAGATAAAAATTCATCAGTATGGTACCCTGATGAATCTGGTACTTGTGCCATATGGGTTCGAAACAGCACACAACTGAGAGTTCGGGGCCATGAGCGAGATGGTTTCGTGTGGGTCCGTTGCCTAGGAATAACATTCTTTAGTGTGTACTTGACACCGAATGAACCAATAACATCTTTCCAGGCGAAGCTCAACACTTTGGAGGACACCGTCTTGAGCACAGAAAGTCATGTTCTTATCGGGGGAGACTTTAACGCCAAGGCCATTGAATGGGGAATGCCTAAGTCAGATCTCAGGGGGAATTGAATCCTGGAGATGGCAGCCAGAGTAGGGCTAGCCGTGGTGAACACTGGTAACACTCCCACTTTCCGCCACTTGGGCTGCGTGGGCACCATCCCGGACGTGACATTCGCCTCAGAGGCCATCTCTTCTATGACACACAATTGGAGAGTTCTAGAGGACTATTCGGCCAGTGATCATCAGTACATAGCATTCGAGATCCGCGACAACGTTTGTAAACTCCCAGACACTCAGCGCTCCGCCTTCGTGTGGAATACTGAGAGGATGGACATGGAGAAGCTTGTCGACACGCTCATGACATGCTTACCACCGCTTGGCTCATCGCCGGGGAGCAGAGAACTGACTGCTGAAGACATGGTGAACTCCACAATGAGTACCAGCATCTCCGCTTGCAAGTCATCTATGCCCCGCCGGAGACCTAGACACGGAAAGCCTCCAGTGTACTGTTGGTCCACTGAAATAGCTGAAACATAAACTCCGGCGAGAACCTCAACGAGCGCGAAGCCAGGACGAGGCATGCACCAGAATTACAGTATATCGGTCGGCCAGAAAATGCCTTCGCAAACTGATAAACAGAAGTAAGGCCCGTTGCTGGCAGAACCTCGTCCAAGACGTGAACAGAGACCCGTGGGGCTTGGCCTATAAACTAGTTATACGGAAGCTCGGCGCTCTACGGGCCCCCTGCGTACTTGAAGCGCACATGAGGGCACTTTTTCCCCAACATCCCGCCCGCGTTGATGCCGCCAACTGGGAAACAACATCAGACTGTCCACTCTTCACGAGAAACGAACTGGAACTAGCAGTTCTCTCCATGAAGGTGAAGAAGGCTCCGGGTCCAGACGGTAGTTCAGCCGAGGTAATGCACCTGGCCTACCACTCCTGCCCTGACTTGCTGCTCAGTACGTTTAATGCCTGCTTTCGGGAAGGCGTTTTCCCTCAGCGTTGGAAGACGGCAAGACTCGTGCTGATCAGCAAGGGGAAGGGAAATCCTGAGTCGCCGTCAGCATACCGACCATTATGTATGTTAGACACGGCCGGGAAAGTGCTCGAGAAACTGATAAAGAGAAGACTCGCTAACGTTATCCACGCCACTGGGGATCTTTCTCCAAGGCAGTATTGTTTCAGAATGGGACGTTCCACTATAGATGCAGTCGCGGAAGTGGTAAGTGCGGTCCAACAGGCGGAGGCACGCAGTCAATCCAACCGTCGGGTAGTCCTTCTAGTGACGCTGGACATAAAGAATGCTTTCAACTTCGCTAGATGGACGGATATTCTGGAAGCCCTGGAAAACTCTTTCTAAGTTCCAGAATATCTGATGCGGATAGTCCGAAACTACCAGAAGGATCGCAGCCTGATCTACAACACGGTGCAAGGTTGTCGGAGTATGCTAGTCACATCCGGGTGGGGAGCTGGATGACCACTCACGGGTTTAACGTAGCGTTAGAGAAAACCGAAGTGGTCATCCTGACCAAGAAGAGGATCCTCAGAGTAAGAATGGTCCGAGTCAGGGACGCATTAGTAGAGTCGAAACTATCAGTAAAGTATCTGGGTTTGCTGATAGACTCTAAGCTGAGTTTCTCGGAGCAAATTAAGGCAACGACAAACAAGGCCGCAGCAGGGGTCTCGGCAATTAGTCCACTAATGGCCAATCATAGGGAAACAAGTCCAACAAAAAGGCGTCTACTAATGATGTAGTGCAATCTAGGCTTCTTTATGGAGCAGAGATATGGAGTGAAGCTCTCAACAAGGAACTGCACCGACACCGGCTGGCACAGGTGCAGAGACGAGGAGCACTGCGGATTGCATCAGCATACCGTACAGTCTCTGACCCAGCGATGTTGGTAATTGCAGCGGTGACACCAATCGCTCTCCTTGCTAGTGAGCGCAATAGAGTCTACCTCCGAAGGCATGAGGATAATAAAGAAAAAGTTGCTCGCGATGAAAGACGATGCACTCTCGACGAATGGCAACAATCATGGGAACGTGAGCTAAAAGGAAGATGGACCGCTCGGCTCATCAAAGACTTGAGATCGTGGCTCAGTCGAACGCATGGTGAGACTGATTTCTACCTGACCCAGCTACTGAGTGGACACGATTGTTTTCAGCCTTACCTGCACAAGATACGTAAGTCACAGTCTCCAGATTGCATATTCTGCATTGGTGTGAAGGATGACTCCTGTCATACTTTCTTTTCATGCAGAGGATGGGACAAAGAGCGCGGTGATCTTGCCGAAAAAGTGGGAGAGCCCCATCCATATAGCCTAGTCGAAGAGATGCTGAAATCATTTGACAAATGGAATCACGTGGCACATTACGCTCGGATAATCTTAATAACGAAAAAAGGCATACTTGATCGTCTGGAGGCGTCGAGGGTGGAGGGTTTCCTTCCCTAGCAATCCTCCTCCTCTTTTCCATCCAACTGGAGTAGGCATCCCTGTAACCCGAAGGCGCGAAAAGGCGTAAAATTGGGAGGCATAGCCCGAAGTAGTGTCAAATAGTTCCAGGCTAGGCGCTCCGGTTGACAGGGGAGGTGTTTAGTCGGTAGTCCAGTAGGTCCACTGGGAGTCCGACACTCAGGGCGTAAATAGCCTTCACCTTCCTACCCAAAAAAAAAAAAATGCCCACATATTAAACAAATAACAATTACTTGTATCGAAAGAAGAAGATAAAAATCGAAATTTCCCTCTTATAGTAAAAAAATTTTGTTCACGAGTGCTATTCACGCTCATATCCTTCACACTTGAATCAAGGACTCGTATCCCTCTTCAAATCTCCAGTCATCTCACGTAGCCATGAATTCCTTATCTGTTAGCGTCTTTTACAACCTTTAATATTTCATTATAGATAGTTTATGCACATGCTTCGTGTATGATATGATCCCATTTCATGGCAAGGTGAGCGCCAACCTCATCTCGGTACGTGCGCTATTGTGACAGGACTCAATTCATTAGATGATAAAATGGTAAGTGCCAGAACCATTGAACTAGTAGAACACTTATGATTCAGTTGGCACAGTAGCAAGGGGAAATCTACTTGGGTATTTATTGAAAACGTTTCTCGCATTGTTGTTGCCATTATTATTACTATTGTTATTGCTATTTAAATTTCCAATGTTATGAACGTTTTATTGGCTTTTATGAAGTGGATAATATTGCAAAGGATTTGCATTTAATAGAGTGTTGATATCTAAGGAGTGAATATGCTTAAGTTGATGACAGCTTGACAAGGAATTTAATGTAGTGCAAACGTGTCGGAATTTCTTTGAATATTTTAACAAGAAAAAAATTAATTAAATACCAGCAAGGATATTTTGTGGTGGCTTTTGTCAGTGTGATGTCCGCAGGGAAGGATTCAGCTAAGAAATTTTCTTGCTTATATCTCCTAATTTAATGAAAAAAACACTTAAAAGTTATCAACTTATAAACTTAAAGTTATCAACTTCTAAGCCCATTTAGTGGGTCCATTTATTTTAGTCCTTCAATATCCAGCTGCGAACAAGACAACTACCTAAGAAGTTATGTTAATTAAAACTTGGCTCTTATGTTAGCTCAAAATAAATGGCTGGATTAAAGTTTTAGTGGAAAATGAAATATTTTTCTGCCTTATAACTGGTGAAATTTAATTAATTGGACAACGATAAATTCATGTTCACACATACGTTTATCACATAAGCGTTCATAAATTATCCAATCAGATATAACCACCTTGATTAGACAAACTTCCTTAGTGTGTTTGGCCTGATTGACGTTAGACATGTATAAATTCAAGGATCTTGGAGATATTGCGTCCGTCACATCAGACTTGTTAAATCTCAGCACGACTTCATGTTATCAAACTACCTTCAGATATACCGTCTATTGTTCACCTGGAGTCCTTGACGTTGTGTTACCATCCTTTCCTCCAACGGACGACAACAACGATTTATGCTTTGTTTGAGGTAGTCAGCGTGTCGTCGTCGTCATGTTGGTTGTCGTTTGGTTTTCTTTTCTCTTTTTTTCCAGGGAAATCTGCTTACTTTCTTAAGTCGTTCGTTCGTTGCGGTTCGTTTGTCTGAAATCTCGCCGGAACAATTCATCAAGGCTTCAAAAGTTTTCTACCGTATCTATGCCAGACGTTATGAATGAACTAAAGAGAGAATTGAAATATTTGTTGGAGGATTGTTTGTGAATCGTCAAACGAGCAAGTTGCTGGGAAGTGTGCCAAAAATCTAGAAGGGATAGTGACATAATTTCAAGCGAGTATTTGCATCTTCAATTTGTCAAACCAATTTGAGACGAAGCGGATTAATGCACATAATGTAACACTTTAAGCATGTCAAAGTAAATTTATACTACTCTGATATCTAATAACATGCTTCCGAATAATAAGTGTCATTTTGAGTAATCCTGCTCATGGGTTTTGTTTACGCTTTAAGGAAGGGATGCCCAGCAACAGAAGATTATCTAAGCTAATATAATATATAAGCTGCTAGATTATCCTCGAAACACCTCTCCTGTTACCCTGAGAACCTAGTCTGGAACTGTTTGTTATATTGCATCAGCCTGGGCTTCCACTCCCTCCCCAGTTGGCACCTTCGGTTATAGGAATCTATTTTTCATCCGAAAGGAACGAAGAGAGGAAATATTATTGTAAGAACTACCCTTCTTCTTCCTACATTAAACAGGGGTCCAAGAATCCTTACTTCTTCAGAAAACCCACCCTAGTCTGATATCACTTTTGCTATTTGCCAATTGTTGGTACAATCAGATCTACCAGACTTCACAGAGTTCACAAATTTTCTGACAAATGAGAGGGCCCTCGTTTAACTACGATCTATCATTGATAAACGCGTGATATGCGTCGTCCACGCTCTCTGGACTGTGTATTTCCGGTCTTGTACAGGTAAGACATGTATTTAATGTCATACACTACCTCTGTCACCCGAGAACTCAGCATGGGGCTGTTTCTCACATAACACCGGGCTGGGCTTCCATTTCTTTCTCGGTTGACCTGGTTCAGTTTCTTTCGCATGAAATGCCCATGCCTAGTAACCAATTTAGTCAGGTCTCACGTTAAGTCAGGTGCACCGGCCATGTGCCTCAAGCCTCATAATACCAATTTTTCTGAAACAGCGCGTGATTCCGTTGCTAATTTCATGCATACAATAGCCTTGCTCTCCTATTCATCCCTCCGAAGATAGATACTCCTGCGCTCTCCTGCTAAGACGGCGATAGGTTCCAACCCTCAATAACTATCATCGTTTATTCGATTGCGATTCGTAGGACTATACCTCGTGTCTGTATTTGAATTGAAAGTTCTCAGTATGTTTACTTATTGAGGAGAGCAGTCCAGAACTCGAATTCGTATAAAAGTATCGGATCCGTGATAAAAATCCGTGTTAAATAGCGTCTTTTGTTTGATCATTGCCCAACAGTGTGTTGGCCATGCACGGCTTCATTCCCTGAGACTCTCACGGAAGTCTTTCTACCTTCGGCCTTATTTATCCAAAGAAGCACACCTTCGAATCTTCTCACAAGGCCATCTACTTGGCTGCTTTCTTGGACTCAAAAGTTAACCCTAGTTGTCATCCTATTCGTTTGTGCCGCATCTTTCCCCGTATTCAAAACTCCAGTCCTTTTCTAGCGGCAACCGATGTCCCTCAGGGATCTATTATTGGTTCACTACTTTTTCTGTTCTTTGTTTAAGATCTCTCTTCTGTGATATCCTCTCCTTGTCCTTTCTATGTCAATGATTTGATGGTCGTTTAGGAAATGAACTTTCTTTAACACTTTATTTCGCGGAAGTAGAGAATACTTCATGTCTCCTAAGATTTGATGGTTTCCTAGAAAGACTAGATGTCTCTTGGTTCTTAATTATCTAACTGTCATACTAAGATCTTCAGCCTTCATATTACTAAATATCATAAAATAACCTTTTTACTCAAAGCTACATCTTTTTTTCTAATAAAAACTGTATGCTACTCCTCCCTTTGAGGAGCATTCCTTCGAAGAGCTTGGGAAGGAACCTTCGATACAAAGCTGAAATCTGATTCTCATGTCCTTTGTTCAGTAATAAATTTGCTTAAATAAATGGAACAGTCAGATAGTCTAGTTCGTGTAATCGTCAATAGTAGACGTTTCAACATTCAGAGGAAGAACTTTGGAGATCCATTTCATGTTTTCTTCAGTCTTATATCTTAGGATTTTTATTCCAGTACCAGCCATGAAATTTTACGTAATTTAAAAACGTAATTTTATGAGGACTGTATACAGACTGCACGGTTCGGGGTCAGAAATCTCCAATTTGTTCCAGTTTTGTTCTCCAAAGCGAAGCGTGGCGTCTATAGGCTAGTCTCAATAGCGAAGGGCGTATTCTCTACCTGCTTCTACCTCGTGAAAAGCTAGGCAGACTTTATCCGTTTTGGCAGGTGTTTTTGTATGTACACTAGCAGTGTAGTCTTTCTTCATTCATCATCCTCACCTTTCTGTCCCGAACGAAGCTTGCTTGTCCTTTTGAAGCCATTCTCACGTCAGGAGTTGATACACGGAATCCAGTATTCAACATCAGCAAACCAAACCTCACTATCTACCTCTCCATTATTAGGCGCCTTCTAGAGTTCTGTCATGGCATTCCCGGCTAGAGCGCTCTTGCTTTTAAATCTCCAGGCATGCCTGGTAATGACACTCCGGACATTTGCAACCCATAGTCCTGCGTAGCCTGAAGTGTGATAAGGCCATCCGAAATTTCTGCGATATGTGTATGGTTCTCGCTAATTAGCGCCAGTTGGGCTTAATTTTCGGCCACAATCTATAGAAGGAAATCAATAGTAATCCTACCGAGCTGAAGATTGCCTTGCCTATCCTTCAATACAACCATTCACCACCCTCTACCTTTATTTGCTCTGAAAGCAAGTCTGTATGAAGTCTGCAGGTCTTGGAGCCGCACTTTTGTTCCTATCCAAACTTCTCTGCGCAGTAATCAAAATCCTCGGATCCGAAGTGCCCCGTGTTATTTTTACAATACCTCGGTACTTGGATTTATTTCGTCGACCGAGCATTTATACAGCCATGGCTACGTCAGTTGATTTGAGGATCTTAAGGGCAAGTTTTTCGTCCAGTTCCATCATAGCCCGGCGCTGGCTTGGACTCTGGGAATAGATCAGAAGTTTTGCGCTTTCACCCTCCTCCGTAGAATCCTGGTTGGAATCATGAATTTGGCATTTGTTAGACTGTAGAGGAGCGACATTAAGATTTTTATTTTTGAGATTAATATTCCAACTTTCCCAATTTCAGCAACTGCGTATTTGGTATGGGTTTCAGGACGCAGCTTATCAGCACATTCAATGAGCTTCACCAAAACCCCACCTGGTCCTTGTTCTCGTTCCCTAAGGTGGAACGCCACTTCGGATGGCTCCCATGACTTTCACGTAAGTTTTTCCCGGAACACATCTATCTGCCTGGCATCCCTTTGAGTTCTTTTGCGTTTGCACTCAACGTTGGAAAGTGGATTCACAGATTTCGCTTCCTTTGAGAGTTTCTTCTTTTGTATTCCTTTAAAACAGTACTCCTTTTTTCTTTTTCACTCTGGCTTCGTTTTATCTACGCTCCGCCCCTATCTTTCGAAGAGGTTCACAACAGGGGTATCGATGGTGGAGACCCGGACAGCTTGTTGCTCTTTCGCATACCCCTATACTTCCCGCTCGGCCTTTTGTCAATTACAAGCAGATGTACAGAACACGTGAATTCTCGATTTCAAGGAGTCCTTGCTTGATATGCCTCGGAATATTCTTCAGGCCGCGAATATCAACGTATCCTTTAGAATCCTACGGTATTTGCCAATCATTGCCTTTTTGGATCGCCTTTCGATTTTAATGTACTCATGCCTTAGTGGATATCGCTCGCTAGCAGGAATGGGATCGACAGTAGGTTGGCACACTTCGTCTAAATCCGTCATAGGCACCGCACCAATCTGCTCGTCATCGCCACAATCTTTGGGGCGGAGAGCCCTCAGAGTGCTCAACAGAGGTATAACCTTTATTGGTTGCCGTGCTTCTGGGGATTGAAAGTCCCCTCGTATCTATTGGTGTCAAAAATGCACCGTGTTACCATTTTTGATTGTTCTTAAATTTGGACCTGTGTACAGGACCAAAAGATATCAAAACCGTTGCAAGAAACAAAAAAGAAAAAAAAAACAAACACAATAGTTAAACTTCCTTTTTATTCATTCGTTTCCTAGCTAGTATTAATTTGATGATGACTCTACTTCATTTTCAGAACTGAACATCGTTGTCTCAATCCAATCGTGATAATATGATACTCTTGCATGCACATCGGGATATCCTTTGGCGCAGGGTATTCCCCAATTCACCAACGCTACAAGCTCTCCATCATGAGTCAGTGGTCCACCAGAGTCGCCCTGTCAAAATAAACATGGTAAGTAGCCCGTACATAAAAAATACTTGTATCCTTTTAAATTCGCTATTGTCCTTACATTGCATGCTCCTTGTCCAAGTTCGTTAAAAGTACAAACATGACCAATCCCCAAATCAGCATCATTCGCAAACTTCTGTTGGCACTCGCTATGTGGCATATGTTTCAAGTCAATTGTTTGAAGTGCGGATGGTATGTTGCCTCCAGTCTGAAGGATGTTAGCGGAAATTTACAAGATTAATTGTTCTCTTCTTTAATAAAGGAAACTACTTACGGCCAATCTCCCCCAACCGGTGAGGGTGAGAGTTGCATTGTTAGGAAGCTCTCGATGTGAATATTTGATTGCTTTGGTATGTTCGTTGAATTTTATGGAATTTTTTAAATGGATGAGCGCAATATCATTGTGATATGCTGGTTTGTTGTATCTAAGGATGTAAAAAATAATATTCATTTGAGTAGTGCTGCATAGTTCAAAATTAATTTTTCAAATTACCGTTTATGCACGAAAATCTCTTTGATAGAGTAGTAATCACCTTTTTCTTTGAGATTCTGGGACCCGGTCATGACTTTCATGTCTTCAGGACCCCTCCTAGGAAAATTGTTCAAAGGTGAATTCTTATATATCCTGTTTTGTAGTGTTGATAGGTGTTGAAAAAAAAATTTTCGAAACGCTTACCCGCTCACACAATGTCCAGCAGTAAGAATCCAATCTTCGGCGATAACAGCTCCGCCGCACATGTGTTGATCCTTTTTGGTTTGCAGTGATATCTGGTATGGAGCGGCTCCTTTGGGGGCATCCTTTCCTCCGACGACACGTTCAAATATTTGCGGTGGGTATACTGTAATCCGAAACATTGAAAATTCAAAGCCAATTCGTATGCGGAAAACGATCTTCACCTTTTTGTAGATGCTCAGCTAACACCAATGGCGTCCATAGAAGTAGCAAAAATTTCAACATTGTCACTATTGTCAATAGAAATTACCGTATGAGGACGAATGATATTTGTCAGGCGTATTTATAGGCAAATGAATTTCTTTAAATTTCATTCTTACCGTTAATTGCGCTCTCCTACCATTCTTTTGATTTAATGTATTGTTAATGGGTGATAAAGCACAGTGTGTGTGATGGTTAAATCGAAATATATGTGATACCTGCTTTCTTTGCTATAAGATAAAAGTGCATACGGAAAAAAGTTCTTGCATGGAATTATCTGCACTTCATTTGTATGCATATGAGCGACTCAACATGTGGTTTGAAGCACTTGAAATTTTACCATTGTTCTTTGGATGAAGGTATATCACGAAAATGGTCAGTTGTAGAGAAAATACGAAAATTTACCAACTAAATTATAATTTTGCGACAAGAAAACGAAGACGCGACGCTGATGGCAAGTCGATGGTCATAATGACTGTTTAATGTCGAAATTGTGTCGGTTAGTTCAGATGGTGAAAGTTTCTAGAAGTGAAGTCTTTTTATTTTTCACAAAGAGAAAAATCGATATTTGAACATGATAGACCTAACCTAAGGGAAGGGTTTCATTTGAAATTCTTACATTTAGTTTAAAGATTGTGTCTCTGTATGTCTTGATTTTGTAGTTGGACTACTGCTTTGTTTACTTCAGAAATAGTAACAAACAAAAGTCCCACAAATTATTGAACTTTATTTAACTAGAGCTACGTATGCGGCGACCGAAAGCTAATCTGAGAAGAATGTTTTTCAGGACTGAACAATGAATTTCGAATAAACACGGTAAAGACCAAAAATTCAAATCAAACAAAGTTTGTAGCTTGTTTTTAACGAAATTGCCTGATAAGTTCTAAAAGAAAGCCTCGGTCGCAGCACCCTTTTCTTGGGCGGTATGGAGGATATATCCTCCATTTCTTATCGCAAATTTCTTCCGGCTTGGCTTTTCAATTCTACATTTTATAGTGCTTCAGGTTACAGGAGTCTCTTCTTCAGCGGGAGGAAAAGGAGGAAGAAGATTTTTCTAGAAGAGATCCTTTCAACCGATCAAGTATGCCTTTCTTTATTGTCAGGATTTTCCCGAACGTAATGGGCCACCTGGTTCAATTTGTCGGATGATTTCAGCATATTTTCGGTAAGGCTCTCCGGACGTGGCTTTCCCTCTTTTCTGGCAAGATCACTGGACAAGCTGTCCAATTTTCTGCATGAAAAGAAAGTATGACAGATGTCATTTTTCTCTCCAAAGCAGAATATACAATCTGGAGACCGTGACTTATTAATATTATGTATGTAAGACTGAAAATACAAATATTCCTAACAAATAGTAATAAATAGTAATAGTGCAAATAGTAATATAGTACAAATAGTCCTAACTTCACAGGTTCAACTGTATGGGGTTGAAACGATGTGTAAACCACCACCCCCAAGATCTGAAGCAAGTTACAGTCCCGGAATCCAATCCGTTTTAAGCTATCTTGACTCCCGAATACAACTGGTGCATGCTCACCATACTTTCAAGTCATTCAATTCACGCCCAGCAAGTTTCAGCCAAGCGTGGGCTTTCTTTCCCCATTTGGGTCGATAGGTATTAGACCCGCGATTACCAACACCGCCGGTTTTGTATGCGGAGGCAATCCACAGTGCTTCTCTTTTCTGTAACTGCGCTGGCTCTTTCAGTGCAAATCTTCATTCATAGGTTGACTCCATATAGAAGTGTCGATTGTATAACACTCATCAAAAATCGCCCTTTTGTTTGACCTGGTCTTCAACTTTGGCCATTAGTTGACCGATTGCCGGAACACGGTGGTCTTATCTACTGCTGTCATGATTTGCTCTGAGAATTAAGCTTAGGGTATATCAACAAGCTCAGGTATTGAAAGTTTCGACCCTACTCATGTATTCCCAACACTGCTCATTTTTGTTCTAAGAATCCTTTTTTTGTCCATGTGAACACTTCAGTTTTCTCTAACACTTAGTCCGTTAGAAGCCATGCAGCTTCCTTCCCATTGCAATAGCACGTTAGCACATTAGCCTTAATTGCATTTAATTGACTGCGCGCCCACCGACCAGTGCTACAAAATTTTCTACATAGCCGATCAGTCGTGACTCCTCTTACAGTTCGAGTCCGAGCAGTCCGTCGTAAAAGATATTCTATAGGAGATGGCCTGAGGGCAGAGCCCTAGGACACACCTGATGTGACGAGCATTCTCTGGTGACCTTGCGCTATTTTGTACATCAGACTGTGATCATTCACGTTATTCCAAAATATCCGCATCACATATTCTGGTACGTGAAATAAGTTGTTCAGGGTATCCAAAACATACGTTCAGAGGAGTAGAACGCATTCCTGATGTCCAGCCTTACCAGGTGGACTGACTGAGCGTCTTTGGTTATTATACCGTAGTCACCACCTCCGAATCTTCATCTAGAATGGAGCGTGCTGCTTTAAAATTGTACTGCCGTGAAGAAAGGTCGCGAGTGGCATGGAAAACCTCAGTGTGTCTTCCCTTTATGAGTTTTCGAGCATTTTCCTGGCCATATCCAAAACGCATAACGTGCAGTATGCCGATGGTGGTCTTCCCGTTATGAGTTGATGATGGTCTTCCCGTTATGAGTTGCTCGAACACTTTTCCGGTATCTAGTATGCATAACAGGTGGTTTTTGATGGCGACTCAGGATTTGCCTTTCTCTTGCTCATCAGTGTGAGTATTGCATTTTCCATTACTTCGTGAAAACCCCTTCTTGCAAGCTGGCATTAAAAGGACAAGTCAACAAGACAATTAACAAGTCAGGACAAATATGATAAACCAACAGCAATACTTCGGATGGAATACCGTCTGGTCCTAGAACCTACTTCGACTTCATGATAATAACTGCTAATTCCTGTTCCTTTCTCATAAAAAGTGGGTGGAATGACGGAGATGGAATGACTTTCAATACGGATGGAATGTTTGTGAAGGAGAGCCTATACTATCTCGTCTATCTTGTCGGTTCTTGTGAAATCAGGGCACCTGTTATGCGATCAATTTCCGCATAAATATTTAATAGCCCATGCCCAAGAATCTGTGTTCATGTTTTGGATGAGCTTCTACCAACAGTGGGCATAATTTATGTAGCCTCAAGTTCTCGTCGTAGTTTGTGTCACTCCCTTCTTTATTTAGCGATTTCAGTTGACTACCAGTATATTTGAGGCCTGCCGTGTCTTAGTTTCCTGCAATTTCCTGCATAGATGATTTACAAGAAGAATTGATGCTCCACGTTGTAGAGATCATGACGTGTTCCCTCAGCCAGTTCTCTTGTTCCCGACGAAGACCCAAAATGTAGTGCGTATGGACAGTTCAATCATCCTGTTTAAATCAAAGGTCCCCTGTTTTGCTGCGAGTTAATTCAGCGACGAAATAGTCATGGATCATGGATCTATAGCGGTTAATATTGGTTGCATTTTATTCCCATCAGCATTTTTGAAGCACTTAAAGCATACCAAACAGTGACATTCTGTGAATGTAACGGTTTTTGGACAGTGCTTGCTCATCGCTCCAAACGTGACAGTTTTGTTGATTGACAGAAATAAGTCTCAGCTCCAAACAAAATATCTTATGGAATTCGAGATCTGTAGCAATTTGTTTGTGGGGCCCTACATCGAATCTACGCCCGGTGGTCGTTCGGCTTCAATTCCTGCCCGAGTTAGATTTTGTATGCCCGCAAACCATGATCCTTCCGTAAAATCTTCCATAATGTGAATGGCACAAATTTAATCGACTCATTTGGGTCTTCATCGATACTACGCTCTAGAGCGGCTGCAGTTTCTTCATTTTGCACTGTACGACGACTACATGGATGCGTATACCCAGTGAGACAAAATCAAACTAATTGCTTTGATCGACAATTACGTGGGCCATGAAATGGATGGAGTGCGCGATGAGTTTCTCAAACAGAATTATTTTTTTCGTTATAAATCTGCATAAGTTGCCAACTTTACCCTGACGTCAACCAATTTACGATAATATAGCAAACCAAACTAACAATAAAACGTATGACAGTTGTCACATCATATGTAGCATTAAAAAGTGTTGCCACCTTAAGGTTCTCTATAAAAAAACACCCTTTATATGTAACAACTTGGTTTCTCCCCAGAAAGAGGCTTCGAACGCAGATTTTCAAATTTCAGTCAAATTATCAAATAGAGAAGGAAACTTATTGTTTTGAGGGTGGAATCTTAACTGGATTTACTGCATTCTAAATAATTAATTTTGTAACTCATCTGCTTATTACAGACCAATTAATAACTGAACACATATAATATTCACATATAATATTGCAAGTTTTTTTTCCGTAATACCACACAAAGGATAGAGAATTTAATAGTCATCTATTCACTTAATTTAAATCTTCATCTACTAATAATAGTATCAGCGATGGCAAGGAAAATAAGATTTATTCTTGGCTCAATAACAATATCATTCTGAACGGATTATGAAGCTCTCATGCAACTTTAATCACCACATTCACGCATTAAACACCAACGTTTTTCTTCCCTTCGACTATATTTTTCCATCCGCCATGGCAGATTAACGCCCCAGGATAAATATTTATCATAGCTATACCGTTTAGCACGCACTTAACATGCTGTTGGCATCAACATAGAGTATTCTGGTTTGTATGTGTAGTTATTCACAGGATCGGCCTCCATTTTATACCCATCACCCACATATGGTTGTGCTTACTTACATATGTGTAATTTTTTCATCAGGTGATAATCTGTCTCGACATTCTCAATCAATTTTCAATGTTGCGATGCCTAATGTGAGAAGCATTGATGAATCTTTGGAAACCTTGAACCTGACACACTATAAATCCTCGATGGACTCCTCCCCATCTAAACTTTCCTACAATGTGCATAGAGTGTTGTCTGCACGAAGATGTGGATAAGAAGCCAATCCTGAAATTTACTAAGGATTGTCTGTTTTCCAAATCGATCGTTTGTCTTTTGCTGTAGATTTAGAGTTTGTCTAGCAGGACGATTTCATCTTCCCCGCAAAATGTTATTAATTGTTACAATATCTGATGTGAAAGAAGACCTAACGCGTTAAAAACATGTATAGGATTTAAGGGATTATAGTATCAGGCAACCGGCGGTAACATTGGCATCGAAAAAATATGTGACTCCAGTATCGAATTCACCTTTGCAGTGGAAGCTTTTCGCCAGGATTACACCTGTCAACGATAGATTCTAAGGATTCTCTTTATGTATCCATTCAACAGTGAAGGGTGTAACCGAAGATAACTAGGCATGTAGAACATATAATTCATATATGCTGGGAGAAATCGTTCGAACAACAGTTGATGCTTTTTCACATATCCCTAACGCAGCTTGCGTAGAAAACTATGTTTCGTTTGTCGGAAAGGACACTGCCCGTTCAGAACTAATTAGTTATGGTTGGCAGATAGGCTGGGTACTACAAGTCGATGAGTGGGCAAGTGATTGATTTTCTTCCGGTTAATCTATTTCAGGATAACTGCGTATATGTTTGTGTCCTACAAAAGAATTAACCATGAAATATGAATACTTGTTCGGCTTGAATGGCTAATCTGCAAGTGGGAAATTTTCGGTTTCGTTCAAGTGTATTTAAGTGGTTAGTGCTTGAGTTGAAAAGGATATGTTGGACATAGAAAAAGAGTAACTCATATGAATGGAATAACGTCTACAATCTATTGAACCTTTGGGTTCTATGCTTATTGATTCTAATGCAACCTTTGCTAATATTAATGTTGGCAGAGAGCATTCATTCCAATCGGGTGTATCTATTTCTTCAGAGTATTCCCATTTCAATGGTTATACTCTGAAGGAGTAATTGAGGCTTGAAAATTTATTTTACATAGGTTAAAAATATTTTTTTAATTGAATTCCAATACTAATCACATCTCGAAACATTCTGAGAGTTTGATGAAGGAGGTTTAGAATGAAAATTCAAGCTCTTATCTAAGACTTTGTTCAAATGATCAATTGAGAATGTTCAATTTTTTCAATATCAATTTTTCCATACAAGTACTAGTTACAAGTTGCTTGTTTACTATCAAATCCCTAAATTCCCTTGGTTTTTTTATCAGAAAATTGAAATTCAATAATTTAAATAATTATTTTAAACTATTCAGCTTGTAATTTGACACACCCTAATTCGTCACGCATTTTTTCACTACTGTCGCTGACCGATCCATAACTTACTGACTTTCACATTCAGCCGATCCGCTAAGTAACCTCAACCGATTCACAGTTTATTGACTTTGTAGCGCAGCGCTAAATCTAGACTGTACGTAATAACAAACTTTTGAACTGAACGGTGTGATAGGTGTCAGGTAACATAAAAGCAGTTTTCCTTCTTCTTTAGCAAAACTCGACGAGGACGCGTCACAAGTTAAGGGATATTTTGACTGAATAAAGTCATTAATTTAATATTGCTTTCTCGCCCGAGTTTTAGTAAATTATAAGCGGTGTCGAAGGGCAAATTAATTACATTTATTTGATGCCTCACATCATTAGTCGTCCGCTTTCTGATTCGACCATACCATCCTAGCCGTCAAAAACATTCTGCTATCGCTTTCTGGCATACTCATTACTGCTACTATCACAGCCAACATTGGAACGCCTATGTGCATTCCTTGCTGCAAGGGCTTCACTTCCAATGGATAACGCAATTTCGCAATTTTCTAGTTGTTAGATACAAAATTGAAGTTATCAGGACTATGGCTATTGATCGCATTGTCTCTGAAACTTTTTGCCAGCGGTTATAGCATGTTATAAAATGTAAAGTATATATAAAACTTACTTAAAGCATATATAAAACTAAAAAACAAAAATAACTTGATGTAATATATGTGAAAACTTTGGGCACTGAAAGGCTGACTTGACAAACAGAAAATCTTTCTGACTCTACCATGGTCTCGCTCCGTAAGACTCAACCGTAAGCCCTTTATTTTATTGAAGAGGAACATGACTTCCAAGGCAAGTATTTCCATTTGTATCCTAATCATTTAAAACAGACGTACACCAGCCGAATCGGGCTAGAAGGCTATAGACTTGCATTAGTACGCAGAGGATCACAAATGCAACCTTAAGGACATCGGTTCAATAACAAAGAAAGAATTAAAACTAATGTAATGAATGCACTAAGATGGGGATCGAAAACTTACTTCAATGACTACTTCAGGAAGTGGAAACACGGACGGGAGCATGTTGTCCAATCAAACGGGTACTAATTTGAAGGATGCCACTCACTAAATGATAAAGAATAACACCAAAGCCAAGATTAGCAGTCAGTGTAGGGATAATTTTCCGCCGATTTTTCGACAAAGTTTTAAATTTATTTCAACACTAAAAATTACAGTCACGTGAATCAAAGCATGCCCCATTTGAAGCTATGACCTTCTCCCATCTTTCTGGTACTAGATGGATTCCCCGGTGGAAAAAAATCTCCATCCTTCTATTCGATCCTGTCATCGAGCCATTTTTGATGCCTTTATAAGAAGTAAATCGTTCTCCAGAGAGGGACGGTTGCATCGAGCGGAACAAATAGAAATCCGAAAGTGCAATATCTGGGAATACGGCAGGTGGGGCTGGAGTTCCCAATTCACACCTTCCAAATATTTTTGACCGGTTTGGCTACGTGTGGTCATGCATTGTCATGCAGCAAAATCAGCTTACCATATCTTTCATTCCATTCTGGCCGTTTTTCCTTCAGAGCTCGATTCAGACGGAAGAGTTGCCGTCGGTGCACATCCCCAGTGATTCTTTCAGATGACGCGACTGTGGTCCCATCAGATGCACAATCTGACCTTCCGTTTCAGCGTTGATGGACCTGTTTCACTTGGCATTACCCAAGGTTTTGGGCGCTTAGGGTTGACGTAGTACAGTCATTTCACATCCCCTGTCATAAGTCGATGCATGAAACCCTTTCTTTTTTATCTTTTTTGAAGACTTGGCAAACACAACTCTTCGATTTATTTCATAACTCTTTTTGCCGATTTTTGGTGACGATTCGATAGATTTTCTCCCACAAGGGAATTAAACACATATTTTAAAGTCAAGAGCAAGAAATTCAGGTTTTCTTTTGGCAGTTCACTGCTTTCGGCAGTACAGTCAATAAACGTGAGAAACAGCGTCGTAATGCAGGCTTCTGTCACGAATGATACAAAGCAACTGTCTAATATGTATAAACATAAAAGCTGTGGTACATGCACATACCAAGTCTAAGCATCAGTTTTTTCCGGTGTTTTTGGTTAAAAAAATACGTAACTTTCTAGGGAAAAAATACTGTCAATATTGGGTAACCAGCCAATAACTCCTGCAATTCCTTCTCTTCGCATTTTGGTGGTCTGTCAGCACGTTCACTGTCTTTCACATTGAAATTACCACTTTTGTATTGTTGCCACAATGTCTCTTGATGGAGCGTGTCCATCATATGTTTTAACCAGTAAACGATGACTTTCAACAGGTTTTTTCATTTGGTTCAGCAAGACAAGAAATGCGTGCCGCAAATGCTCATTTGCAGCCACAAAATTTGATGTGATTGATCAACACGATAAAGCAAACACGCTAGTTTTGGTGGACTCAACTTGTGTTTGTATATAGCTCAATGTCAACGATTGAAATGGTGTGTACGTCAAATTAATACGCCGCGTACTGTAATCTGTATGGCGACCCCAAATAACACCAAGTTTGAGAGCTCGCCACCATTGCGCTAGAAACGCAACAAAGGCGTTGCAATTCCTTCTACTTCTTTAACCATCATTGAGACCAGTCCTTGAGTTCTCAATTTCCAACGAATTTTTGTTCGATGTTATCTGTAAGTATTTTTTAATAAATTAGTGGCTTACGTGAATTTGTATGTATTAATGGCAACATAGCAAGTTAAATTTCCCCACACTATTTTTCACTGGCGCCATCTTTTAGCAAAACCGAAAAAAAACGTATGCATACACCTGGTATAAAAGCCTGTATAAAAGGTGTAGTTTTAACATCTTGAGAACTTTAAATAATAACACAAGACAGAAATATTGTTGGAATGATCTTTTTATTATTATAATTTGGTAGATAATTTCCTGGCATTTGTTTTTTAAATATCATTTCCGGCATACTAGGTGTGATCAAAAAATACGGTGAATGAATTTTTATACTGACAACTGATGAGTAGCGTGATCAGCTGAGACAGGCAGGGACAAGTTGTAACACGTTCGAACATGTCAGTCAGCTGCCAGATCCGCTAGAGTGAGGTTGAGTTTATCGTGTCTGTCGCGCAACATGGATTTCGAACAACGCATTAAGTTTTGTATTTAGAAAGAAGTTAGCTTAGCAAGAGTACAAATCACTTATAAGTTCTAAGTGAAAATGGGTAAATTGATCTACAAAAAACTTCTAGAATTAAGTTTTGTCTTAAGCTGCAAAAGAATGCCAAAGAAGCTTATGAAATGTTGATGAAAGATGAAAGTTGGGTCTATGGCTATGACCCTGAGACCAAAATGCTGAGTTCTAAATGGAAAACCAGTGGATCGCCTCGCCTAAAATGGCACGTCAGTCATAATCCATGCTCATTGTTTTCTTCGATAATGAGGGCGTAGTGCGGTCAGAGTACGTTCCAAAGGGCTCAACTGTAAACTCTGAATTTTATAAGGGCGTACTGCAACGTTTGCGAACATACGAAGAAAGCGGTAAGAAAAATGGGCCAATGGCATCCTTCTTCACCACGACAATGCACCGTGTCACATTCGTGAGTTTTTGCCAAAAAAAATATTCTTGTCTGTCTACATCCGCCATACTCACCGGATTTAGCACCGTGCGACTTCTGGCTCTTCCCAAAAATTAAAAGTGTGCTTAAATCAAAACGTTTTGACACCATTGCTGACATTGGGAGGTCCACGACCGAGCAGCTGAAAGCCTTTCCGAAAGATGTCTTCCAGAAATGCTTCTAGTCATGGAGTCTACGTCGGGATAAGTGCATTGCTAGCCAAGGACAGTACTTTGAAGGAAATTAAATTAGATTCTATGTAAGCGTTTTACTTTTTTTAATAAAAAATAATTCAACGTATTTTTTGATTATACCTCGTATGTCCGCCGCGGTTTGGCGTTACATAATCCGTTCGATTAGTCCAATTTTCCACTACTTTTTCCAATAAATCTGGCGCAATAAAGTAAAAATTCCAATAAAAATTGCGTCAATGATGGGTTGAAAATTGGCTTGCAATGCTTCAAGAGTTGCTGGTTTGTCGGCGTAAGCCAATGAATTAACATAGCGCCACAAAAAGGAATCGAGAGGCGTTGACTTGCACGTACGAGGGTTTAGTTAACAGTACCACTTCTGGAAATAAGGTTGTCACCGAATTCCTTTTGCAATAATTTGATGGTTAAGCGCGCTGTATAACAATGTTTGTTGTCTTATTGGAAGCAAATAATGGCGATGTTTAGTTGATTGATTTTTGAAAAATAAATTTGTCAACATTGTTCGATAGATTCTGTAACGGCAGCTCCTTTCTCATTTCAAAACAAATAAGAACTATAGCCCTTAGTGGGCACTTGTGTGAGTGTGTTTTGCACAGTAAGTTACCACTGATTGTTTTAACAAAAACTTTATTGGGACAAATAATCGACAGTCTACACGGTTGACAAGCGACGAATTTTTTGTGGTCGCTCCGGCAGTCGAGAGCACCGAATAAGCAAATCGCGTCTATCTTCCGGAAAACGTGGGTAAAGTTCGACGATTGCCGTCGTACTAACGTGTTTCTAATGCCCTCGAAACGAGTTCCTTCGTGAGACGGCTTGTAGTCTCTTGATCGGCTGGATATGGAGTTTCAGGTTCGGCGCGATGCTCTCTCTCGTGATCTTGATCTGGACGTTCCAATATGCTACGGTCACGACGCCCGGTATCCGCAATCGGTTTCGTATTGCCTATATTTCGCGGAGGAGCTCGTGTCGAACTGTAAGTATGACTAGCGGATCGTGTTGTAGTATTTGAAGCGCCTCGTGCTTGTCGGGATGATGAGTTTTCGCGTGAGCCATTCGTTGAACCAAGCCTGTCACATTCTATGGAAATTTTTTACATCTCATTTATAGGTGAGGTGCATGTGGCGTGGCCGCCACAGTACCCCCCTGCCAGTGATGAAATCACGATAGAAAATTTTTAACGCGCCGTATTTATGCAAAGCCTGCTTGGTAGCGGTCAACAAACCTAACGCGTCTACCAGAGCGCGTACGCTGTGCATCGCCTTCTTGTGGCGGCCGGTGAGTGGGCTGCTGCGGTAAATCGGCGTTTGCTGGTAGGGCTCGCTGCTGCTCTTCAGGCATCTGTGCTGCTTGTTGAACGACAGGCGCGGTGAACTCGGTGTCCTCGTTGAATGTCGCTTCCGTGAGGATGAAAGCAGGTATGAGTCGATCAATGGATATGGGCTTATCGACGCCATTAACTCTGACGATGTAGACCTTGTCACCCCTGCTTATGACTTCGTATGGTCCATCGTATGGTAACTCTAGCATCTTCTTGACTCCGTCGCGTCGTACGTGGACGTGCGTCGCTGTTCGCAGCTCTTTGAATACAAACGAAGTCTTCGTCCCATGCGCCCGCGGGGAAACGGGTCGCAATTGACTGAGGTGTAGGCGTAGTTCCTTTACAAAGTCGGCTGTATCTTCGCTCCTCTTGGACTCTATCAAGAATTCGCCTGGCAATCGCAAGGGTTCACCATAGACGAAGTCGGCTGCCGTTGTTTGCGTGTCCTCGCGCCAAGCTGCTCTCACGCCGAGGAGTACGCGCGGTAAAATTCGGGTCCACTGGTTTTCCTGGTGGCACTTTATCGCGCACTTTAGGTGTCGGTGACTGCGTTCCACAAGGCCGTTCGACTGCGGGTGGTAGCCCGTCGTGCGAAAATGTGATGTACCACAAAGGCGGTTTAGCTCGAAAAACAGATGCGATTCGAACTGCCGGCCGAGGTCCGTTGTGACTCGTAGTGGCGTACCAAAGCGGCAAATCCATCCGTCGAAAAGAGCACGCGCGACTGTTTTGGCTTCCATGTCCGGCATCGGGAAAGCTTCAGGCCAGCGCGTAAAGCGATCGATGCAGGTGAGGCAGTGGCGATTTCCTTCCGAGTACGGCATATAGATGATATCTATATGTATGTGCTCGAATCTTGCCGAAGGAGGTGAGAAGCTACCTAGTGGTGCTGACACGTGTCGCGTCACTTTCGCTCGTTGGCATGACATACATGCTCGTGCCCACGTTTTGCAATCGTTTTTCATTGATGGCCAAACGAAGCGTTGCGTTGCGAGCTTGACCGTCGCCTTGATTCCGGGATGAGCTAGCTGGTGTACCACTGCGAAGGCTGCTTTCCTGAAAGTCGGCGTGATGTAGGGTCGCACGTTCTGCGTGGACGTGTCACACCACACGCTTGCGTCGGTGTCAGGAATGAGGACCTTTTTGAGGGTCATAGATGTTCCACCCTCGAGAAAACCCTTGAGTTCGGCGTCGACTGCTTGTGATTCCACGAGTGCGGCATAATCCAATGGAGGTTCAACGGATTCGACGCGAGATAGCGCGTCGGCGATCACGTTGTCTTTTCCCTCGATATGCCGTATGTCTGACGTGAATTGTGCTATGTAGTCCAATTGCCTGGCTTGTCGTGGCGACGCCTTGTCCAATTTTTGCTGAAGCGCGTATGTGATGGGCTTATGGTCGGTGTAGATCGTGAACTCGCGAGCTTCAAGCATGTGTTTGAAATGCTTAATAGAGCTGTAAATCGCCAAGAGCTCGCGATCATAAGCGCTGTACCCTCGCTCAGTGTTGGTGAGCTTCTTAGAAAAGAAACCCAGTGGCTCCCACATATCACCTGCTTTTTGTTGCAGCGAAGCGCCTATCGCGTAATCTGACGCATCGCAGTGCAGAGCGAGTGGTGCGCCCAAACGTGGGTGCACGATAAGCGTGGCATTGGCGAGGCCAGTCTTCGCTTTTTCGAAAGCATCAATGGCCGCAGGCGTCCACTCCACTGGCGTCTTACCCTTTACATTCTCCCGGAGAAGGGCGACTAAGGGCGCTTGTACATGTGCAGTCTTCGGCATACAAACTCGATAAAAATTTAGCATGCCGACGAACTGTCGAAGTTGTTTCGCCGTCGCTGGTCGTGGAAAATCGACGATCGCTTGTACTCGTTCAGGCAAGGGCGTGATACCTTCGGCGTGTACCTGGTATCCAAGGAAAGAAACCTTAGGCTCTCCAAATACGCACTTCTTCGGGTTGACGACAACACCGTATCGTTGCAGTCGTTCGAACACTTGACGCAAGTGCTCGGAGTGCTCGTTCTCGCTGCCCGATGCAATCAGAATGTCGTCGATGTAGGCGTACGCGAAGTCAAGTCCCCTTAGAACCTCGTCGATAAAACGCTGGAACGTTTGGGCGGCGTTGCGCAGACCGAAGCTCATGAACGGGAACTCGTACAACCCGAACGGCGTGGTTATTGCGGTCTTAGCAATATGCTCATTCGCCACGGCGATCTGATTATATGCGCGCACCAAGTCTATTTTGGAAAATATCACACATCCGCACAGCGACTGCGAGAAATCTCTAATGTGCGGCACTGGGTACTTGTCTGGTATCGTTCTAGCGTTGAGCGCACGGTAGTCACCACAGGGGCGCCAGTCACCGTCCTTTTTTGGCTACGAGGTGTAGCGGCGAAGCCCAAGAGCTGGACGAAGGTCGTGCCGTCCCGAGCTGCACCATCGTATCAAACTGTTTTCTTGCAAGCTGCAGCCTGTCCGGCGCGAGGCGTCGTGGTCTGCTGGACGGCGGCGGTCCAGGTGTCGTCTCAATGTAGTGACGCGTGTCGTGTCGAATCATCGGTGCTCTTCCATCGGGCCGTGTAATATCCGGGTACCGAGCAAGTAATTGGTGATATTTTGAATCACCGGTTATTACTTTAATGCTCGTTTGCTTCGTAAGGAGTACACGTCCTTTCGAAGTCAATCGAGTACTTTTGTCGATTAACTGCGCGTCTTGCAGGTCGACAAGGATGCCGTAATGCGCGAGAAAATCGGCGCCTATGATAGGCTTGCCGACGTCTGCGACGACGAAACGCCACGGCAAGGCGCGTCGAAGTCCAAGGCTTAACTCCAATGGTTTCGTCCCGAAGGTGTCAATTACGCTGTTGTTCGCTGCTGAGAGTTGATACGCGGATTTCTTAATCGCACCGCGTATCATATGACGAGGGTATACGCATAGATCGGCGCCTGTGTCGATCAAAAACGTAACCTTCGCGACCGGGTCTACAATGAAAAGGCGGCGTGATGTCGGTCTGGGCTCGCTTGCCGCCATTAGCGAGAGCCGTTTGCGTTTCCCTGGTCCTTTACGTAACTGCAGGGCTCCCTGCACTTGCGGGCTTTGGCACCATGCATGTCGTGGTACCAACACCAGTTCGGGTTGCTCGGCCCGCGCGAACGCGAGCGTGGTCGAGGTCCGCCGCGGCCGCTCTCGTTGTTATGGCTCGCGCTGCGACCGCGTGTTTGATGTTCCTGGAACATACGTCGCATACTCGCTAATTCGCGCGTAATTTCCGCCATCTGTGACTCTAAGGATGGCGGTGGTGCGGCGATTGGCAGCGGAGCAGGGGCGCGTACGGCCGCGACTTGGTGCGTAGCGCCGGTCATGGCAATAATCCCGTCCGCTAATTCCGCTATCTCGTCCAGTGGACGGTCCTTCTGCATGGCCAGGAGCGGCAGCATATGCGAAGGTATCTGCCGCATCCATATCGTTCGCAGAATGTCGTCGGTAGCAGCCAGCCCGCCGAGGTCACGCAAGTGTCGCAAATATTGCGTCGGTTTGCGGGCTCCCATTTCCTCGCCCTCCAGGAGTTGCGTAAGCTTTTGCTCCCGCGAGACACTGAGCCGTTTCACTAAGGCCTCCTTGAGTTTTGAGTAGGGTTTTTCGATGGGAGGGTTTAAAATTAAATCTTTTACCTCCATAAGCTGTGTTTCGTTCAGCGCCGCCAGCGCGATTTCCATCTTGTCGTCCTCCGACTCTATCCTGTACCGTCGGAATGCATTCTCGACCAGTGCGAACCATAACACTGGTTCGGTAGGGGTAAAAGCAGGTAGACGGATGCGCAAGTCAGAGCGCAACTGATTGGCGTTGTCGTTGTTCGTCATTTTTGTAACTAATCTATCACCTAATCACGTCGGGGTCACCACTTTATAGCCCTTAGTGGGCACTTGTGTGAGTGTGTTTTGCACAGTAAGTTACCACTGATTGTTTTAACAAAAACTTTATTGGGACAAATAATCGACAGTCTACACGGTTGACAAGCGACGAATTTTTTGTGGTCGCTCCGGCAGTCGAGAGCACCGAATAAGCAAATCGCGTCTATCTTCCGGAAAACGTGGGTAAAGTTCGACGATTGCCGTCGTACTAACGTGTTTCTAATGCCCTCGAAACGAGTTCCTTCGTGAGACGGCTTGTAGTCTCTTGATCGGCTGGATATGGAGTTTCAGGTTCGGCGCGATGCTCTCTCTCGTGATCTTGATCTGGACGTTCCAATATGCTACGGTCACGACGCCCGGTATCCGCAATCGGTTTCGTATTGCCTATATTTCGCGGAGGAGCTCGTGTCGAACTGTAAGTATGACTAGCGGATCGTGTTGTAGTATTTGAAGCGCCTCGTGCTTGTCGGGATGATGAGTTTTCGCGTGAGCCATTCGTTGAACCAAGCCTGTCACATTCCATGGAAATTTTTTACATCTCATTTATAGGTGAGGTGCATGTGGCGTGGCCGCCACAGAACCAATGATGTCAAGCAGTCAATTTTAATGGATGTAATGGGGATTCGTTAATGGCTTGAGGATTGTCTTCGCTCCATGTACGGAAATTTGGCGTAATGATGAAATCATTGAACCAGAAATGAGCTTTATCAGTAAACACAATTCTTCGTGAAAAATTTTAATCTGCGGCCAGTTTCAAATTAGCCCCCTCAGCAAATTAGGTGACGTAAACGATGGTCATTTGGCTTTAACTACGTAAAAAGACCAACGCCAACATGTTGAGAATGGCGACGAATCGAAATTTCGGTGTCTTCTTCAACAATTCGCGCAAAACAACAGCAATATTCTCATCGGTACGCGCATTTTATTGCGCGTTTAAGTAATGTTGATGATTTTGAATTCAGAAGAGTAAAATTAGTGCGGAAACGATCAATAACTGCACGAAATGCTTAGTCACTAGACCGATTATGTTGATCGTGAAATGGACAAAGTGCTCGATAAACTTTGTAAACAGATTACTTTGTGACAGAGAAAATTTCCATAATTTGGAAGGATAATTTGTCAGAACACGTTTAACGATTCATGATGAATTCCCAAACCTTACTGAACAGACGTGTCAACACAGTTTGACACTCTTAACTGCCATCGACAACAACAATCGAAACTTGTCATGCAACTAAAAAACCCATCACAAGATACGAAACAGGTGCCGCACACATCGCGCTCCACGCTCTGTTACTTTTTTTACGGTATCGTTATATTTATGTGTGTAATTTTGATTGCATACGGAATTTCTCAAAACGGTTTTGGAAGAAAGAACATTTCTGTGAGATATTTGAAAACATTTACTTTGAATTAAATAAAATAAGGATTTTTTTTTCAATTTTATTAAGTAAATGTCAACTTAACTTAATATTTAAGATAGTTAAAACATGTTTAAAATTCATAAAATATTCTAATTGAGCAGACATTTCATGGATGAATGCAGATTCATTTAACAAAAGCCGATTTTCATGCATATCAACTAAACAAATTTTAATTTTGTTGTCAAATTCAGTCCAAATTGTCATGCAAGACCTTAAAAATGTTATCAGCAAGATGGATATGGTCTGATAATGAATTTCTACGTACCAAGTGCGACTTCTTCGTGAAATGTTGTTCAGTCGCCAGAATATCCCTAAGTCATCTTCTTGTTTCCCCATGTTTTGGGAAATTTCAAGCACGTGGTGGAAAATACGATGGATGATAAAGGCGAATTTCCTCGCTTGCGCTTTTATCGGGCTCGCCCACCACGAATTCACTAGAAATTCCGGCAGTTATCATTCAGCACTGCAAAGAGGATGTCGTTCGTTTTACATTCGTTTGGAATTTTACGTAATTAAAGTTGGCAGTTTATATTAGTCAGGGACATAGACAAGATGGCAAAATTATTTAAGCTGCAATTTCTGTAAATATTTAATCAAATTCTTCAAATTTTGGGTTTGGTTTGAATAGATTGTAGTTATCAGTCTCAGAGCTTTAAGGCATGAACTATGCAGGTTTTTCGGAGTTTGCATTGCAGAGTCTTCACTGCAGATTCCTTTTGCGAAAGAAGTAATATATAGTGGAAAGCATACTCTCTGTGCTCGGTTGTTGAAATGAAGGATTCCTTTCGTTTCATCATCAAACCAAAGATAAAGTTCCGCGAAGTGAGCAACTACTGGCTATATTACTTGTATCTTTTCTGTGGTTCGGCGAATTGTTTTTTTTAGTTTTGGCGGTTTACACATGGCGGTCGGACGACATGCATGAAAAACCAATAAAAAATATAGTCCAGAAATTTGCACTTTGACCCCGACGTGATTTGAACACGCAACCTTCTGATCTGGAGTCAGACGCGCTACCGTTGCGCCACGGAGTCGACGAATATATTGGGCAAAGTGTATATTGATGCATGCATTGCTTCCTTCTATCTAATTTTCATAATCTCGAAACGAGTTCACAGATAAGTATCTGAACGAAAGATATTCGTATATTAACTCTGTCTGACAAGCATGCAGATTCGATTTGAATTAGTTGGAAATGACTGCTAGGTAAATGAATAATTATATACTGGTTCGATGATTACACGTATATTAATTGCAAACTGTGTTTTTCTAATTAGTATCCCTAGCAGGCTTTTGGGTGGAAGCAGATATTGTAAGTTGAGGAAGCGTGCAGATTTAATTATCATCTGGGCGCGTTGTTTAAAGTTGACTTGGTGGGGAATTTAAAAGGAACTACAGTCGTTGTATGATATTAGCATTTTAGAATTTCTATTCCTCGAAATCTGGGAATAAAGATCCTTTGAATTGTTGTACGTTATGATTAAGTTGAATTCTGCCAATCCTATCAAATTTTACGATTTATTTTTGTTTGATTTCGTTCAAGAGAAGAATGATGGCCACTAGAGGTTGTCGCTGTTGTTATTTGGTTTGCTGGTTTCAGTGAAAATTTTTAGAATTTAGATGTTGCTGTTCGCTTTAAAATCTTCAACGATGTTTAGTTATGCATAAATCAACACACAGTCTTTTGTTACTGATTGAAACACTGTAGTGCAATCAAATTAGTTGAATTTAAATTTGATCAAAACTCCTGGAATGCCTGGTTTTTGTTCTGATCAGAAAATTATGATAAAGTAGGATTCGATATTAATCTGTTGCAATTATTTGATGAGTGAAAACAAAAATAATAAATTAGGGGCGGGGATATACACCCCGAGGTGTAAGGGAGCCTCGACCTCATGCGCGCTTCTCTCCAGCAATCTTGCTGGGGATAAGGGGATAAGTCGCCAGGGCATTTTTCAGTGTTGGAACACTTGGCCACTGAAGAATCAAAAACTACAAGTGAAAAAATCAACGACGCAAGCATGTTCGCTCGAAGGCCAAAACTACTGTGAACTCCGCCTCAAAGAGTAGCCAAGCCTAACCAAGGCAGCGAGAAAACATCGTGCAAGCAAACCTCCATCGAACGCTTTGCAACAGCGAGAAAGTTGCTTGTCCATAACATTCCTCCTACACAAGGCGATGGAGCGGACGATACAAGAAGCGTAGTGGAGACTTTGGGCACTGGAACCATCGATCCGAAGTGCCATTCTCCGGGGGTCATCAAGAGTCATAAACTGAACAACGTGTAAGGCGAAAACAATGATGCTCAACAGCAACAAGACCCTCTTGCTGACAGTATACCGAAAACCTCAGCTGAGGACGACCTGATCACGAAAATAGCCGTTGACAGAAGTGAGGAAGAGCGGCTAACAAGGAACATAAGCGCTATAATAAACGTGATGAGAAATTCAACGAATGTCCAAAAAACTGTCAGCAAGGACATCAAAAATGGGATTGACTAACTGTAGGACCTCGTTGATAGGATCGCCGCAGGTGGCTACGGGCGGGGAGTGAATTGAAAGAGCTTAAGAAAGCTCCTGAAAATAAAACTCCCTTCACTGAAAAAACTACTCCTCTCGTAAAATGCAAAAGGGCGGCATGTAGCCCACTTCAACCTGACCGTAGGAAGAGGGCAAAGGGGCCGATAACGGTCGAGACAGGAGACATCAGTCAAGAGGAGGAGAGGAATGCTGGCTTTCCATTTGTGCGCTCTAAATCGCAACAGAAGGCTGCGAAGAGAATACACCGCGTGACAGCAAAAGATTCCAAACAGGCGCCCGAAAAGCAAGCAGGCACGAAACACAGCGCAACGCCAAAAAAGACCAGGAGCAAGCAGCGCAGAGATGCTCTACTGATCAAGCCTGCAGGCGGGAGAACTTACGCCGAAGTCCCCAAGGAAATCAGGCAAAATGTGGAACTTCAAAAAAACCGTGTCTCTATACGAACGGTAAGAGCGATCAGAACAGGCGGTCTCCTCGTAGAACTCGGAGTGGAATCCACCGACGAGGGACTGTTCAAGAGCACCGTCAAGGACCTTCTGGGGATCTAAAGCTGTTATCTCGACATTACAGCCAATGGCCTCTTTGGAAATAAAAGACCTTGACTGCATTGCGGATGCCAAAGAAGTAGAAGATTCCATTAGGCAAATTCTTCCTACGGTAGAGAGCTTTAGGGTAAGGCTAACGCCTACCAATCCTCGAGGGCAAAGGGTGGCAATAATAGATATCCCAGAGAAAGATGCTGGGCAACTCCTGGCCAACGAGAAAATTAAAGTCGGCTAGGTTGTGTGCAGGATACGTCGTAGGGTAGCCCTAACTCGATGCTACAAGTGCCTTAGCTTCGGACACATCTCCTTGAACTGCAAGGGGCCAGATCGAATCAAACTGTGCTACAAGTGTGGCACTTCCGGCCATAAGGCGAAGGACTGCCAAACGAACCCAGTTGCATCTTGTGCAAAGATAAGGGACGGAAGTCTGAAGCTCTGGCTCATATTCCAGGAAGTGGTAGGTGCCAGGAGTTCAAAGAGGCACTAAGCAAGAAAAGAGCAAAGATATGATTCAAGTCCTGCAAATAAACCTACACCGTAGCTCAATCGCACAAGATTTACTAGACCAGGTTGCAAGGGAGAAAAAAGTCGACTTGTTGCTGATATCTGAGCAACACCACAACAAAGAGGAAGCTGGATGGTGTTGTGATCGATCCGGCACTGCCGCCATCTGGGTACGTGATAGGGCTCTACCCACAGCTCGGACTTGCTCCAGCGGAAATGGCTTTGTGCTCATTGGGTGCATCGATTTGACATTCATAAGCGTCTATTTCACGCCGAATGAGTCAATTTCATGTTTTCAGAGCAGGCTCGATGAACTGGAGGAAGCTGTCTCGAGCACGGAAGATCGAATCCTTGTTGACGGTGACTTTAACGCCAAGGCGATAGAATGGGGAATGCCTCTTCCAGACCCGAGAGGAAAAAGAATCTTTGAAATGGCGGCTAGGAAGCAACTTGTCATCATGAACATTGGGAACACACCAACTTTTCGACGAGGAGGCTGCTTGGGAACTATACCGGATGTGACATTTGCTTCGGAGTCCTTAGTGCATAGGATACACCGATGAAGGGTACTGGAGGACTATTCGGCGAGCGATCATCAGTACATTGCTTTCAAAATTGACGAGTGTGCTACTCGACGCGTAGCAACCCAACCCTCAACTGTAGGTTGGAATATTTCTAAAATAGATGTCGACGCGTTCGCCGCAGCTCTTATGAGAGGTGAAACTATGACGGTAACGGGAGGAGCCTCAGCTGAAAACATGGTGAACTCCACCATGAGGCTTATCAAGAATGCGTGCGACTGCTCTATGCCCAGGCGACAGTC
Source organism: Stratiomys singularior (assembly GCA_954870665.1). Lineage (NCBI taxonomy): Eukaryota > Metazoa > Arthropoda > Insecta > Diptera > Stratiomyidae > Stratiomys > Stratiomys singularior. Next base: position 95,794,578 of record OX940879.1, read on the forward strand.
TCGACACAATAAGATTGGTCGGCGGTCGGCAGAAATCGCTGAAAAGCGGAGAGAATGTCACAAACTCCGCCGCGAATCTCAACGTTTAAGAAATCGAGACGAGTCACATTCCCGAATGCTGGCATACAGGTCGGCTAGAAAACTTCTCCGTAGGTTGATTAACGAAAGCAACGCTCGCTGCTAGCACAACCTAGTTGAGAACATCGATAGAAACCCGTGGGGGCTGGGTTACAAGCTTGCCATGCGCAAATTAGGAACTGCAAGGAGGCCCTGTGTCCTTGAAATGGAAAAAATGGACGAGATTGTTCGAGCGCTTTTCCCTATGCATCCTGTTCGTCCCGATGATTCAGATGTTGAATGTCATGGAGAATGCCCACTTTTTAGCGCCATCGAGCTGGATGATGCGGTGAAATCATTAAAATCGAAAAAGGCCCCAGGGCCAGACGGTATACCAGCGGAAGTGATACAGCTTGCACATCAACTTTGCCCTGACAAGCTGCTCCCCACTTTCAATGCCTGTCTGCAGCAAGGCGCGTTTCCAAATTGCTGGAAAGGCTCGTGCTGATCCACAAGGGGAAGGGGAACGCGGAGCAACCATCTTCATATCGGCCCTTATGCATGTTATACGCCGCTGGGAAGGTGCTCGAGAGGCTAATTAGAGAAAGACTTGGAGAGGCCATCTGAACTGTCGGGGATCTGTCTCCTCAGCAGTACGGCTTCAGGGCTGGTTGATCCACGATCGGTGCAATACCAGAGGTAGTGAGTGCGATCCAGCAGGCAGAAGCCCACAATCACTACTCGAGCAGAATAGTACTGCTCATAACACTAGATGTGAGAAATGCCTTCAATTCTGCTAGATGGACAGATATTCTTCGTGCTCTGGAATATTTCAGGGTGCCGAGGTATCTGACGCGGATATTGAAGGACTATCTCAAAAACCGGAAACTCATCAATGACACATTGGGAGGCCGCCGAAGAATTGATTTGACATCAGGGGTGGCGCAAGGTTCCGTACTGGGCCCGGACGTCTGGAATGTCTCGTACGATGAGCTTTTGAGGCTGCAGTTACCGGGGGAGTCGCGCGTAGTTGGCTACGCAGATGACGTAGCAGTACTAGTCGCCGGATGTACTGTCGGACAGGTGAAACTCAAACTGGGTGTGGTAATACGTCGAGTGTGCGAGTGGATGACAGACCGTGGGCTTAGCCTAGTGCTGGAAAAGACCGAGGTCGTCGTCCTGACCAAGAAGCGGATCCCTCGTGTTATTCCCGTACGGGTGGGGAAAATGATCATCGAGTCGAAAGAATCAATCAGATACCTTGGTTTGATGATTGACTCGAAGATGAGTTTTTTCGAGCAGGTTCGAGCGTCAGCGGATAAGGCTTCTGTGCGAGTATCGGCTCTCAGTCGCCTTATGGCCAACACGCGGGGACCAGGCTCGAGCAAAAGACGTCTACTGATGAGTGCAATGGAGTCAGTCAGTCAATGGAGTCAGGCGTCCGAGGTTTGGGCTGACGCTCTTAGTAAAGAGACGCACCAAAGGCGTCTGGCACAGGTATAGAGGCAAGGAGTTTTGTGGATAGCGGCTGCACGTCGCACTGTCTCTGAACCTGCAGTGCTGGTAATCTCGATGGTGGTTCCTATTAAGCTACTTGCAGACGAACGGAATCGTGTATACTTATGTAGGAGGGAGTTGGCGAGAGAAACCGTCAGGTGAGAAGAACGGAGAAGGACCCTAACCTTGTAGCAGCAAACATGGGAACACGAAACGTGAGGCAGGTGGACCGCACGGCTTATTTGTGACTTGAAGCGGTGGTTCTACAGAATGCATGGTAAGACTGATTATTACCAGACGCAACTACTCAGTGGTCGCAGGTATTTTCAGTCTTACCTGTATAAGATGGGAAAGTCACCATCCCCAACTTGCGTGTTCTGACCGGGGATGACGGGTGATGCCTGCGACACGTTATTTACGTGTACCAGATGGAAAAGACTCCGTTCGCATCTCTCGGAGAAAATAGGCGTTCTCTCCCCAGAAAATGTAACGGGAAAAATGATGCAATCAAAAGACAACTGGAACTGTGTATCGCATTACGTACGGACAGTACTTCTTATAAAGAAGGGCATGATGGATCGCTTGGTGAGGGATGGAGGATCTCTGTAACGCAATTCTCTAATAATCGCAATTCCTTCCTATCCATCCGTGCAGAAAGAGCGATTTCCCTTAACCTGAAGGCACCGCTATGCGATGATTAATGAGGCCCAGTCCGAAGTAATGTGACAAATAGTTTCAGGCTAGGTTCTCGGTGTGACAGGGGAGGTGTTTAGTCGGTAGTCCGGTAGCGGGAGTCCGACACTCACGGCGTAAATAGCCTTCACCACCCAAAGAAAAAAAAAAAGAAAAGAAAAATTTGTTGCAATTATTTGAAGTTTACCATGTCCTGTACGAGAGCGGTCCGATGAATTCTTAGCCTACAAATGAAAAAACAAAAATTTCGGAAAAATGCATTTTTTCCCCGATACAATTTCCTTTAAGTTCGATACACTTGACCCAGCGATGCTCCCACTTCTTTATCCCGTCAAAAACACGTTTTCGCGAGGTCTGCAAGGTAGGCCTCCGTGGCGGCGATGGAAGAAAAACTGGCAGGTATTGGAAAGATCACAAATCAACACTCCTCGATCATTGTTGACCTGTCTGCTAAAGTCAACATAGTAATAGAAGATGCTGCTGCTGAAGCCCAAGTTCCACGTAGAGAGCTAAATCAGATGAAACTGACGGTTGATCTTGTTGCTACTAGACTATCTTCTTCTTCGTCTGCTTTGCAGCCTGGACCTGCGGTAGCCTCATCGTCGGAGCTGGTGATTTCTGGGATATCTGAGTCTCTGGCTACAAATCTAAATCCTACGGCTATTACTGAGACCATATTATGCAAGCTTGACCTTGGGCGGCTGAAAGATGATGTTTTGAATGTTCGTGAATTGCGGAGACGTCCAAATGCTACAAATTCAGGCCAAAATAAAAATCCCAGTTCTCACTCATATGTGGTTGTGTTCAAGTCTTTGGCAATTCGTGATTAGGTCATTGAGGCAAAGCATAAGATGCGCAACCTGTTAATTAGGGATACTCTCCTGCAAATAGTTGAATCTGGTCGTATTATACAGGGTGGTGGTGTGGCTTGTCCTTATACATAAATCGTTTACAGCTAAGGTTCTGCTGAGTTCAGTGTCAGATTGTTTAAATAAGCCTTAATTTCTCATACTTGATGTCTCACTGCCTTCTGCTGATCACCTACTCTTATCATGCATATATCGAAGACCTACTGGCCTGATTCTTGATAAATTCTTTGAATCTTACAATAATTTAGCTTCAAATTACAACAACATTAACATTGCTGGTGACTAAAATTGTAATTTATTGGAAAAAAGTCCTTTCTTCAACCATCTTAGTGCCTTCGTTACTGAGTCGTCATTATATTGTGTACCGTTTGGGGCTACTCATCATACTTCAAATAGGCATTCAGGGCTAGATGTTATACTATTGGATAACCAAGATAAATTGGGAAAATTCTTTAAATCAGATACTTCTTTCATGGTTGATGAAAGGTTGATGGTCATGATTTCTTGGTATGTGATTATACTCTTAAAGAACCTAGAAGTACTCAAAAGGTAGTCACATTTCGCAAATTTACAACAAAAATTCTCTTGAAAATCTCCCGGTTGGTTAAGCTGCCTGAAGTAAGCATCGAAATCTTGGATTACTTAAAGTAAATCCAGCTTCACCTCTTGATTTCTTTGATCCGATTGAGCTAAATGTACACTTTGCTGGTATTGTCAGAAGGCATGCTGTGTGTAGTGAGGAGTTTTTAAGTCGTTTGCCACAACTTTATGATAGAAAAGTAAGTTGCTACTTTGATTGGAAAATGGTTGATTTTGAGGAGGTCTTAGCTATCTTGCATCTTACACTTGGGAAATCTAAAGGGCTCAGCCTTGACGGTCTAAATCTTGTTTGGTTGAAGGATCACCTTCCTACTGTAGGCCTGTTCCTGATGACTTTCTTCAATATATCTTTTGAGTTAGGAGTTTTCCCCGATAAGTGGAAACAAGTCTTCATCATTCCATTAAACAAAGTTGCGTCATCTCCTTCTCCGTCTGACACCAGACCAATTGCAAACTTATCGCACTTGGCAATGGTATTTGAGAGGCTGGGTGCTACGCAAATTGTGCACTATCTCGAAGATAATCTTCTGTTGGACAGTCTACAATCGGGTTTCAGAAAGTACGATAGTACTCAGACAGCTTTACTAAAGCTGACGAATGACATAAATCTAGCCATGGATAAGTGTGCATAGGTGTGGATAAGTGTGGCATTTCATTTTGTTGATTCCAAGGTGATTTTACGGAGATTTTATGAACTCGGCTTCTGTATGAGGGTTATTGTGTGGTTTTTCTCTTATTTGTCAAATAGCTCTCGATCAGTTATTGATAAACTTGGAAACACAGTTGAGTTCCTCAAAATGACCTCTGGTGTTCCTCAGGGCTCTGTTCTAAGTCCTATATTGTTCTTGATTGACATGAACTCTGTCGTTGCGAAGCTGGCGTTTTGTGAACATGGCCTATTTGCAAATGATAAGCATATTTACCTTCATTTTCAACTATACCAGCTAGCTGAAGCTGTCAGGTTAGTATCTCTGGATGCGCAGGCTGTTGCTGCTTGGGCTAATGATAATGGTCTGGCACTGAATTTGAATAAGACTAAAGTCGTGTTAATTGGGTCAAAAAATAAATTGAGAGGGCTTGAAAGAGAATCTCTCCCGCAAGTTATTGTTGATGGTGTTGCACTACCTTTTGTTAAGTTAATTAAATGTCTTGGAATGTATATTTCAAATAATCTCTCGTTTCTCAAACTGCTCGGAAGGTTAGTGCAGCTTTGCACTCCCTTAAAGCACGTAAAAATATCTTTAGCACCGATATCAGAAGGTTATTGGTCTCAGCAACTATCCGTCCGCTTATTGACTATTGTTTTTTCGTTTTAGTTAATGCTACAGAGAAGAATAATTTAAAACGGCAGCGGCTATTAAACTATGCAATAATATTTATATTTGATCTAAGGCGAGAGGAGCATATAACTCCTTTTAGACACCAACTTCATTGGCTCTCGATCAAAGAGCGTAGAATGTATACGCTGGCCTGCTGCTTCAAAAAACTGCTTGCCACAGGGAAACCTGTGTACTTGCGTAGATTATTTGTTGATAATCCTGTAGCTAGGCTTTCTGAAAGGCTTCTGGATAGAAGAAATGGCATTAATTCTGAGATACCTCACTTCAATTCAGCTTGTTATGAACATTCTTGTGTTGTTGAGGCTATTCGTTTTTGGGATAGTCTACAAAATGAAATCTCGGAAATCGATAGTTGAGAACTGTTTAAAATAAGATTATTTTATTATTATTTTGCTCAAGATAATTAACTACCTAATAATTACCTGATATGTATTATACATTAAAACTTAAATGGTGCCTCACCTTGCTCAGCGCCAATAAATTATTAAGAGTTAGTCAAAAATCTGTACCATAAACCAAAGTTTTGTACAAAGTTTGACCAAAGTATTGCATAGGTTATAATTATTATATAATTGCTTATAATTGCTTAGGTTATATATTATATTTGTCTCTGTGAGTGTTGTCTATTAGATTGAAAGTTAAATTTTAAGTTAGATCATAAGTTTTGTATTTTCTTTTTTACTAATCTGTATTATTTGGTACCTTGCCAATTGGCCTGTGCCTTGGCATAATAAATAAATAAATAAATCAATCAATTGTGTGACTTGGCGGGTGCGGAGGCGTGAGCCGGTGCATTGTCTTGGTGGAAGAGCACTTTTTTCTTCGCAAAATGGGGCCGTTTTTTTTCTTAATTGGGCGTGGAATCGGCCCAATAATATGTCATAGTACTGTCTTATGACCTTTTTGCACTTCTCCAGATAGTCAAAGTATATTACACCTTGCGAATCCCAGAAAACGGTGGCGATCACCTTTCCGGCCAATGGAATAGTTTGCCTCCTCTGGAGCAGGTTCATCGTTTCGACTGTTCCTTGGTCTCTAGTGTGTACCATTGGATCCATGTTTCGTCGAAGGTCACGTAATGACGCAAAAATTCCTTCGAATTGTGCTTGAACAGCGCCAAACGCTGCTCACAGTGTCACATAGTTGCGCTTGTTATCCGGAGTGAGTAAACGCGGCACCCATTTCGCCGACAGCTTTCTCATACCCAAATAGATGCCTACTATCTCAGCTACCTTCGCACCTTCAATCGGTGGTCTGCCAAAACGAGATCGTGGATTTACGTTATGTTATACTCCATGGTTGCTGTTTTCGGGGCACCTAGGGGTGGCTTATCAAAAATCGACGTGCGACCGCGCTGAAACTCGTTGAACGAATTTTTGACGGTGGCCATCGAAGATGTAACGTCCTCACTCACTGCATCCACGCGCTCTTTCATTTCACTGCTCAATTTCCCTTCCAAAACAAGAATCGATATTGCTCTTTTTCCATTTTTTTTCAAATCAACGGACACGGTTGCTTCCACACGCACAAAACATCCGATCCGGCTGAAATTTTGTCACTAGCCGTCAAAATAGGGAGGTACTGTAGTACCTCCTGAGTCTTCGTCACTTGTGCCGTAACGCCGTTGGGTTCGGATCATTGGTTACCATGAAATGTTCCGGTACATGCTTGAAGTGTCCCAGAAATATACAAAATTTAAAGGTAAAATGGAATAATTAATTTAAAAAAATAATTGAAGTTGCTTTGCGTGGTTGATTTAATTTCATGACCAATCAATAAACTAGCTTATTGATTAACCATTAAAAACAAGCACAGTTATATTGGATATATAGTCATAGAATAGTCTGTTAGAAGCCGTGGATATGAATGTGCAATTGTCTATAGCAGCTATACTATCGTGGTCTACGGAAGTTATCGCTAATCAATTATCATTATCATTTAGAGGGAAAAACCTAAGATGGTTAAGAGGTAAACGAAGTGCTGATTCCACAACCATCAATCTTTTGTGACGAAGTAAAGCGTCTCATGATGTGGAGTTTCAGCTTAATATCCTTACAAGTGTATAAAAGTTGCATCCAAATGCATCCAAAAATTTGAATATAGTTCAGACGTCTCGACCTTGTCTGAAAAAATCTGAAGCCCATTCCTTTTGGCAGAATAAAACTTAAAGCGAGCCTTAAAAAAGTCTCTTCAATATCGGAGCCGAAACTAGGTTACTCTTATGAAAGAGATGACATCGCAGCTATGAACCGGCGAAGTTTTCATACTCGACACGAAGCTGAAACGTAGAGAGATTTTGCGAGATTCTCAAAACCCGGGTACAGTATCTGCAATACCGAAAATCTCCGATCGGTAAAGCTAACACCACCTTGTACTTTTTCATCACCATGAGATTATTACCTTTCGATGAAAAAAGAACGGGAATTTTGAATTGCCGCGCTTATCCAATCGGTAAATTTTGTCAACGTTGGCAATATTTTTATTGGTGTTCTGTCAAATTTTGACACATATCGTACGATTAGTATGCAATTGGCGTCCATACGAAGAAGCCAAAAACATATTGTGTGGCGGTTTTGATAATGGATGAATAATGAGAACAACGCCCGTGCCTAAAATTATGTGTTAAAAATGAAATTTCGTATGCCGATTCGTTGAAAGTGTTACAAAAGACGTATGATGAAGTGCATATGTCGAAAACACGAGCATACGAATGGCATAAAAGGTTCAAATGTGGCCGAGAGAACCTAGAAAAATCAGCGAGACCATAATTCTGGCCAATCCTTCGATATGGTATCGGCAACTGAATACTGCGCTTCCTTCCTTTTTAGCATTGGCTACCTTGTGTATCACAACCGTCAAAAACTTGGCCACTTTTTCAGTGATTGTCACGCCCAGACTTTGGTGATTCTTCCACACTAATTTTGGTATTGAGTTAAGGGGTATCTGGTATCGCCCTCTTCACATCGAGTCTAGACATGAAAATCACCCAAAAAGTGGAAAATTGTTCACAGTTATGATAAATAAGCTAGTCAACGCGGACTTTCCAAGCTTCCATCTCAAATTGCGGTGTCACTTCGTGGTAGGTGTACCTGTGCAAACTTCGAATAAGCGAATGAACTGGAAAAAAATCGAAAATCTCTCCGTTTTCTTTGGAAAGACTCCTTTCTGGTTCTTTTTGAATTTCTTTTTATTTCTTTTTATATTTATTTAACATAATTTTTTCTGGTCAGCGCTCAACTTCTTTTATTCGAGAAGATTTATTATAATTATCATAGTTTCTGCTGGGCGACCAAGGTTGGACTTCTTCAATCGTAGAAGTCGTGAACGCAGTCCAGATGACAGAAATTCACAATCACTACTCAGGGCACTTGCTACCCCTTGTGAATGACATAAGGAATGCATTCAATTCCGTACAGAGGGTTGACATCCTCACCGCTTAAAATCTTTTAGAGTGCCAAGATATCTAATGGAGATACTACCTCAAGGACCTGAAGCTCGTCAATTGATCACATTAATGGTCCGAAAATGAACGAGGCATAAGTGCATACTATTGTTTCCATTCTTGGCTAAAGCCTATGTAACGCTTTAAAAAACGAGCTTTAACCGAATGTTCCGTGTCTGACCGACTATTTTGCTGACGTAGATACCTAAGGTAATCTGTAGGGTGGAGGAATCTATGACAGACCGTGCGCTAAGTTTAGCACTAGAAAAAATGTGGTGGTTGTTCTGAGCAAAATGCATATCTCCAGAGTTATTCCTATAAGGATTGATACCAAGACCATCGATCCCAAGAGACGTTTAAATAGTTGGGATGATGATAACCTCGAAGGAGAAGTTCTCTGATAGAATCCAAGCGTCAGTAGATAGGGTTCTAGCTGGATTTTCCGGCACTCAGTCAATTACTGGGCAACATCAAGGGACCTTTTGTAACCAGAAGACGGCTGTTGTTGAGACGGTGCTGCGATACGGTTCGGACATTTGAGCTGAAGCTTTTAGTAAAGGGTCGTGTTCCCGAAGTGATTGATGCATTTTTAGAAACAAGGTGCTCCGCACGTTTCGTCTACATACCGCACTGGTGCGCTCGTTGCGAAGGAATGAAGAAGGATTTCTATCTGTAGAGGGTAAGTTGGTAGACTGATTATTATTTGAGCGAGGAGAGAGGAAAGATTCTCGAGTTGTGGTAGGTAGACTGGACAAATGAAACCCAAGCCAGGTGGACTGCGCTCCAACCAGCGGCCGTCGCTCAACCGAAAAATTGATCATTGTCTGATTTCAATCTGTTGTCCCGGATTCTCAGTATGCATGCATATTTTCTAGGCATATCTGTACAAAATGAGAAAATCACGTTGGATGACGCAAATCACACCTTCTTTTCTTCACATGTGAGAGGTGGGCAAGGCATCGTTTGAATCTTGGTGAGGTAATAAGTGAACTTCTTTCCTTCTTTCGAAATAAATTAAAGGAAATGATGCTAGTATCCTGTATATCCCAATGCAATCAGACGGCTCTTCTTACAAAGAACGGCATCTTCTATCGCTTAACGGTGCAAAAGAAAGAGAGATCATTTTTTCAGCAGTCCCTCCTCCGTTTGGACCATCCTAGCTGAAAAAGGAAACTCTAAGTTAGAAATAGTTAGAAACTTTCTAACTCAAAGACAACGCTAGGCCAGTTTGAAGAGGCCTTGTCTGAAGTAGTGTGACAAACGATTCCAGGTTAGGTTCTCAGTGTGACAGAAGAAGCACTAATTCGATAGTCCAATTGTGTCATGGGGAGTCCCATACTCAGGACGTAAATAGCCTTCACCTCTCAATCAGAAAAAATTCTCTCACCATGAGCCGAGACGAAAGAAGATGGACTGTAGCGTTGTGGTGAGAAATGTGGTTACATAATGCGCAAGGCAGAATTATCATACAATTCATCCGTGACCATGGGTCGTAGTTTTGTAGGAAGCATGGTGAGACTGATTATTAACTGAAGTAGTTGCACAGTGGGCACCAGTATTTTAAGCCTTAAATCGCGATCCTCTAATTGTCACAGATGACGTCTACTACACTTTTCGTATCGAAGATAGTCTAAGAACATTTTGCACATTTCTTGGCGACCAAGAGGATGGGAGATGGGGCAAGATTTTCTGGGAGAAGTTGATATGTAAAGACAATCACATAATGTGCGGACACTTCTCCTTCTTATATAATCCCTCCCCCAAGATCAGTCCTAGCTGAAAGAGGGGTTTCCCTAACCTGAAGACACCATACGGCGAGACTAAAGACGCCAAGTTCAAAATAATGGGACAAACGGTTCTAGGCTAGATTCTGGTTGTTACAGAGGAGGTATTTAGTCGGTAGTCCAGTTGTCTTGTGCCACTGGGAGTCCGGCAATTAGGGTGTAGATAGCCTTCTAACAATCTACCAAAAGAATTATTTTTATTATTTTTGGTGTTTCTCAGCAAGTTTTCATTGGATTTGTTTTATGTTTATGAGATATTTATTTATGAGATACAAACAGTGGGTACTGGAGGACCTGTTTCAACTTGCGTCCGTTGTTGCTTATAGCATAAGTCTACGTTGTTTCTAGGTTGTCGTTTTTAGAGTTAAGACTCTGGAATGGTCCACCTTGTTGTCTGTGAGAGTCTTCCGTTCCGTGGACGCAACGTAAAATAGCAAATATTTCATTTAAGTTCTGTGAATGGTTTCATTGCCTTCCTGTGGTCCTTTGTCAATTTCGGGAAGAAGTGAATACTAAAATCGATTCGTTTGGCTGTCGAAAAGTTGACATTGCTTAGCTTTATGGGCCCTTGCAATCGAGCTCTTTTTTGGTTCTCTGAATATTCTTGGCACTGTCCGCTGATTTTCGGTTTCTATCGCGTCAGATTTTTTACTGTCCACTTTGGGTTGTTTCCTGCGTGTAGGATTCTGAAGGCGCAGGACCCTTTACCATTCTAAGCGATGCAATTCATAGCTTAGGTGGGGAATCCGTAACTGCCTTTTTTGTCTAATCCTTACTAGGGTTGTTGTTGAGGGTGGTTGGACGAGTTGAAAGGTTTTCCTTGTAGTTCATATCTGGATTCGGTTGTTTTGTTAGGCTGTATTACTTACTGAAGATCATCGATTCTTCCTTCTTTTTCTGTATCCTTAGATCATTTTAAAATGTTGGGATATTTCAGGATTTTTGTTTTTCTTTGGTTGTTCATATCCAGAAACTCTAAACCAGATGTTAGCTATTGTAGATTCGATTTATTCTGAGTTCTTTTTGAAAAATTCAAAGAGGATCTGCAAGGACATTACAGTGAGATGCTGTAATTCGCTGGTTGTAGATATTGTTATGATACTGTTGTTATATTGTTATAATATTATTCAGGATATTATTGGGGTGGATAAAAAATTATTTAGGCTTCTTGTTTTGAGGTGCAGCATTCGGCAATGCATTATTGGTTTTATTACTGGGATCGATGGACAAACCGTTAGTTATTTTCTCAGCACTTCCTATCTTCTTCCTTTCCTTTGGTCCTGCAGCGCGAACTAGCTATAAGACGAGATTTCTTATTGTCGTAGTACGATTTAAATATTAATTACTTACATCCTAGTTAATGCTTTAATGCTTTAAGTCATCCTAGTTAATGCTTTAAAATTAAATTATTCCCATGGATAACAGAGTAAAATTTTGCTTTCGGAGTCTTGTGCAAATATATACTACACATGTTAACATCCGTATGGCAAGAATGGAAGTGTAAGTATATGGTTAGTGATCCATCATACAAGAAAGTCTGATGGTTTTTTTTTTGATCAAATCAACGTAGGTGATCATTCCAGAGAGTAATCGCAACAAGGGGATATCCCAAAGTAATTTCACTGAATGAGTCCTCAGATGATACATTCTTTCCAATTTGAAGCAAGGTCTTCGCTTAATTCAATTTCTGAGTCAATACATTGCGAGCACTAGTCGAATTAATTGTTTAAAGATACGTGAAACTTTTGATGTTATCGACACCAAATCATAGCTGAAAATGACTAACAATAGAATATTTTGTTACTAATCAAAGTCTACATGCTGTCGAGCATGTGAACAAAATTAGTATATTTTGCTGTTATGTGAATGCGTGATATTTATTACATCACCGTAAAACCCATGTGGTTAGATCCGAGTTGTGCATCTAAAATTCCTAAGATATTCATGAAAAGAGTGAAGCTTTCTGAGTTAGCGAATGCATTAAAGCTGCAGATATTTTCACATTGAAGTTCGCATGTATGTCGACACGTAAACCATGAGAGCTTATTTTGTAAACATTCTGATTTGGTGGACAACCTGAAGGCATATTTCACTTTACTGAGTCATATTGTCTATAAATCTTCGTCGGGAATTAACCCATTGAAAAATGAGATTCCCATTTACTGTGGTCGAAATTATGTTCAAATATTTCGTTAACTACTTTTGACTAACAAATATACACAAATTATGTACTAATGGTACTTAAAAGTGAGTGCGACCCAACGTTTAAATTGTTTTATGGTTTGCAGATTTAATTTGATGTTTTTTTTTTTGGAGTTCCCCGAAATTCAATGACTCAATATGACTGTCAGGATTCCCCTCTCTAACAAACATGCCCAAAAAATGATCATGCCTGGATGCAAAAACAAATTTTATCGCTTTCCAAATAAATTTAAAAAATCGTTTAAGGTCTTTTTTGTTAAATTTATGACAGATTCATGTCATTTTAGCGCTTCTAGGCTGTAGAAGAGAAAAGAATTAGGACCGCCGCTAAGGTTCCAGTACTGTTTACTGCAAACGCTCAGTACACACCTTTACGCATTTCGAACGAAAGTTGCACTAAGGACGAATACTTTTGGTTTCCCCACTTGTTACGAATAGTCGCAGTTTTATCTATTTTAATTTGAAATGTTAAATGTAAAAATGTTAAATTTTTTTCCCAGATAACATTTTGGCAAACGAATAATTTATCTTTACACATTTATAATTGTTCGCCAGTAGTCAATAAACAAAAGTATTCCTGCTGATAAGATTTAAACTTATATCACCCATAAGAATGTCTTGCGGCTTAGAGTTGTGGAATTGTTTTGATTTAGAGGCAATGTAATTTTTTTTGAATCAGTTTTATTAAGTTGTAATCTTATTAAATTTTTTAAAGACTTAAATACAAAAAAAATTTATTTAGTCTATTTCGACATTTTAAAATAAATTCTGCTTCTAGAAATTTTCTACCTAAGCATTTCACATACTCTTATGTTGCGAATAGGACTGCTGCTCAACTCTTCATAATAAACGTTTTTGAAGAAATACATACAAATACTGCAGATTTTCCAATTTATACATTTCTGCAGAACTCAACCGACATATCTCATTGGGATATCCTAGGTCACCTAGGTTAGTCGGTTCTGACCGGGGGACACTACAGTCCGAAAATACTCATGCAACCAAAAATGGAACCAAATAAGAAACCAATCCTAGACAATGTGCTGGCTCCTTTTCAGGATCTTAAATCACCAATTTCAGGCAGAGTACAGGAAACTTTACAGCAACTCAAAACTCAAACATAACAATCGATATGGGTAATAGATTGTGGAAAGAAACCTACGAATGTCACCTGAGATTGATGAAAGAAACAGAACACTGTGGGAAAAGATACATAGAGGACATGTAAGAGAAAGCAGACAGAGCTTACCAATGTGAGAGGGCCAAAAAAAAACTAGGACACATGAGAAAAACTGAAAGCAATTGGAAGAAACGTCAGCAAAGAACAAAAAAAACTTGAGGTTTCATGAAGTCCATGGACTGGTAATCAACAGGTTGACGGTGAGTTTTTCAACAGATTAAATGAGACTGCTCAACATGGGACTCAATTACGCGCTTCAACCAAAAAAGGTTTCAATAGAGGACATAATCATAGGAATGGAACCAGCGAGTAAAGAATTAGTGAGGAAGGACGTAGCCAAGACAATATCTGGAGCACGCAAAACAACAAAACGCCCGGAAGAAAGCATAGTGAGGGAACTAAGGAAGAAACCGGTTTATTATATCAAAGCCGACAAAGGGAACTCAGTCGTCATAATGGATAAAGAAAAATACAAAGAAACAGTTGTAGAAAAGCTAAACAACGGTTGGAAAAATCAATAAAAAGAGTTGAACATGTGATTAAAAGCTGCGGGCCACTAATCGGGAAGTTGTCGAAAGTTACCAAGGATTAAATGTTTACCGAAGGTCCACAAGGAGGGAAACGAAATGCGAGAAATAATATCTACCACGAATGCACCCACTCAGAAGCTAGCAAGATGAAGATGAAATAAAGCCACCAGGAAGTTGCTCCAATCCATCCAACTTTGCAAACTGTGTATGAGTGAGAACTACTTTATGTTCAAAGGGAGTTTCTACAAAACCAAAGTAGGAGTCGTGATGGGGCACCCGTTCTCACCATTCCTAAGCGATATATTTATGACCAGGCCGGAGAGGGAACTCAGAGAGAAGGATAAACTTCCAAGTGTATGAAAAAGATATGTTGATGACATCATTGCGAACGTCAAAAAAGAAGGGTCTTCAAGAGTTCTTACGGATCTCATCAGAGCACACAAGAACATCACTTTCACAATTGAGGAGTAAAAGAACGGGGAGCTAGCATTCCTGGACACGCTAGTATCAAGAACGGAGGGCTGCCAAAGCTTCGAAATTTATAGGAAACCAATACACACACAGAGAACAATTCCTAACTCCTCAAACCACACGCAACAAATTAAGGTTCCACCATACTGGGCAATGATTAACCGCATGTTAGACTTGCCATTAAGCGTGATGGCAAAAAAGAAGGAAATGGAGTATATTGTACTGACAGCTAAATTGAATGGTATCAACTCATCAACAATAAGGAAGATTGCGGAAAAAATCGTGAAATGCAGAAAAATGAATACCACCATTAACCACACTAGGCCAAGAAACAACTTTTTGGAAGGCTATAACATACAATGAGGGCATCGCAAAGCAACTGAAAAACACCCTCAAAGAATACAAATCGATACGACTTATAGAGTCCAGCAGAAAGTATCAGTTAAAAAACATCCTGGAATCCACAAAGGACAAGCGACAGCCGCACGGAAGATCAGGAATCTACAGAATTGAATGCTCAAAATGCGAAGAAATCTTTATCAGGCAAAGAAGACGACTAATAAACATCAGAATACGAGAGCATATAAGTGAAACGACAGCACCAAAAAGAAAGGAAAGCTGAACAACTTCCGGTCAACCGTAGCTGAGCACATTATCAGAAAAGGACATGATATAACAATTAATGATGCAAAATCAGTACGGGAAGCAAGGGATACAAGAGGATTAGACGCCCTAGAAAGCCTGACGATTCTAATAGAGAAGAATACTCTTATGAACTAAGATAGGGATAATTGCAATTGCTGGCTTTTCCGGCTAATCACCTAAAATTGAAAAATTTTAAGTCACCTTAATTACCCACTTCACTAAGTGACTTTGAATTGACTAGGTTAAGCAACAACACAGTTTAGTCCCTGAAAAAGACCGATCGATTGCGGTCGAAAGTTGACTTCGAAAATTAAAACAAAACGCAAAATTAAAAGGAGAATTTAGTTTTATTTTTAAGGATGGATAAAAGCTTCCCGGAAGGAAAGGAACCTTGGAATTGGAACTGGAACTTGGAAAGGGAAATATGTCTTAATAGAGAGTAAACAGAAGGGCCAAAGCGAAGCGCCAAATTTTAAAACAGGGAAATGGCGGCACATGAACTATAGATCTCCCCCTTTATCTTTAGAGAGATTGGAGACTTTAGAGAATACCACTGAGTGAAAGGAGAGAAGACACCCAAGGTGTAGTGGGTACAACATCTATCCATGGCGGAAGGGATTGGTAGATGTCATCGCTATCGCAAATAAGAAATACTAGTGTGCGAGACGATCCCCTAGGGAAAAGACTTAGCCTCGCGAGAGTACATTGATATCTCCGATTCTTGGCACAACGCATTTAACCTCAAGAGGCAAGGAAAATGGCAGCCGGTTTGGAGGACAGGATCAAGAAGACCAAATTGTTGTTGCTCTAGGATGGAATCCTTTACTGTAGCAAATTGTAAGGAGCAACGAGTTGGGGAAAATTACGTCGAGCCAAGCGTTTGAAGTTTACATTGTTGCAGACGCGACGCTGAATTAAACTGTAGATTAAACTAAAATTAAAACATAGTAATGTGCGAAAACATTCAAAAATGTGAATAACATTGTCAAAATGTTAAGTCAAATTATCCAAAAGGTATTCAAAAAGCGATAAAATTGCAAAGCTGTTGCGTTTGCATCAATGTAAACTTCAGGCACTTCAGTTACCAAAGGTGGAGGCGAGGCACAGAAGCGACCACGAATATCGGCACATACAGCAGGCGGGAAGAACGAAGCATCCGTTGAAACTGTTACCAGCTACGCAGGCACACTAATAGTACAGCCTGTAGCGATAATCAGACAGGAACGCCCTTTGCGAGCTTATAGATGAAGAACTTACTCTTACCCACTCAAACTTGCGAAGAACTCCTTTTCCTGGGTCTGTATTTCAGACCAGGGATACTTCTAATGGGTTGCAAAAATGCAATCACCTTTAGATGGCTCGAGGGAGTCATCTCAAAGTTAACGGCTTGGAAGGGAGTTGACTTGTGTGTGAAGAAGGAAGAAAATATCTCAAGAGCACAATTAGTTCATACGTACCTAACAAAATATGAAGCGTGGCCAGCAGAGGGTCTACTCAAAGCGCTGAAAGCCTCAGAACAGAAGCCTCAGTACGAAGAAATGGAAGGAAAACGCAGGGAGAAGAAAAGTTGTTAGCTGCTGGCATTGATGAAGCTTCAGTCAACTTCATCATTGAGAAAGGCAAGCCTCCTCAAGATAAAGAAGGAGCAGAGTAAATGTGTGTGGGCTGAAGAAAGTGGAGACCACATCCATGGTTTCGGTAAATGCCAGAAAGTTTGCACAACCTTGAGCTTTTGTGCTGGAGCCTCTTCCTCTCATAGCGGGTATGATTGGGCTTCAGCGCCTCGGACTGCTGCCAGGCAGTCTAGTCCTCCAGCAGTGGTTGAAGCCCGTGGCTGCTGTCAGGACACGCATCTTTCCAGTCGCGGTCATAGTCGGTCATAGGTCGAGAGTCTGACAAGTTTTTGAAAAATATCAGTGGGAGTGTCTGCACTGCAGCGATGGCGTTTTGCTTTTAGTTTTGACAATGTTTTTATCCAAGAAAATATTTACAGTTACATAACAAAATCATAAAAAAAAGAATATAATGATGAACAGTCTTAATCTACTTAAAGTTAGTGGCCCCTTAAACCCTGTCTCTCGGCTTAACCTACAAAATCATTGTTTAATTTAATTGAATCAGCACTTACATAACCAAGGAAAAATCCTGAAAGGAAACTTTGAATACAGTTTCAGAAGAGCTCTCAGTTGCAGTTGTAGCATGGGAGATCAGGTCACTCTGCTTGGTGAGCCGGATCACTCAGCCCTGGAAATAAGCTCGTAGCATCTTATGGAGAAGGAAACGTGGATTGTGCCTGGAATCCTTAAAGAGAAACGAACGAGCATGGAAAAGTTAAATACTAAAGGGAAACGAGTGGTTCAAGGTTGGGAGAAACAAGCTTGTGAGGCCAATCAGCTTGGTGACTTGGATATTTCAGCTCTGGAAATAAGCTCACATCCCACGGAGGACTAAACAAGGAGTGTGCACGAAATCTTCAAAGGGAAATAAATGAGGATGTAGGTTGTATAGCACGGATATAACTTTCACCAGACGACTCCGGCTGTATTGAAAGACATGTTCAAACAAATAACACGAAGATAAGGACTAGCACCGATTCAGGAACGCTGGACCCATGGAAACCCTATTAGAAGCCTAAGCTTTCCCAAATTTTACTGCAGTCTGTACAGGGTGGCTGGTTCCTCTCAGGGCGGTTATTATGGTCAGGAAAAACATAAACTGTGTATGTCTTTCAGATTATTTGAGATAGGACTTAGTTTTTCTGAAGGCTTCTATTATTGCTATGGGTAAATTACGCGATATACGTATGACATCAGCCTATTTCCCAGGAGATGCGAAATATATTCCACGAGTGAAAGGACACTACGTAGTAGCACATTGTGTTAGGAAAAATTTACCACGCGTGATTGGATCGGACGCTAATACCCATATGTAGCAGTGGGGGATCACCGATAAGAATCAAAAAGGTGAGAAAGAGAACGTTATGGCTTCATTCATAATTAATGCAAATACTACTTTCCAGAACGTAGGGAGCACACCTACCTTTGTGGGAAGAATACGTAAATAGGTACTAGATATTAATGTAAGTAGTATGAATCCGGACCCCTTGGTTAAAAGATGGCACGTTTCTGAGGGTGGCGCCCATTGCCAGTAGAAAAACAAGACGCGCCAGTTGGGAACTGTACACCACTGGGGTTGCGAGAAAATTTTCATGATGTCTCTGTCAAGAGCACTCCCAGAGAAACTGTTGAACTCGAGTATGCTATAGATGATACAAATAAGACAGTTGGGAATGCTTTTGAAGAAATGCATCTTAAGGACGCACAAAGAACGCTTTATCCTTTTGAAAAGTTGTGGTGATGAATGAGATCGTTTTATCTTCCACTGGTTGAATTCTACTTGGGTCTTTTGCATTTTTGAGCTTTGCTTCCCATTTATTTCAAAATCTAGTTGTGTGCCTGTTGGGGGTGGTTAGGTAACTTATTTATGGTTATACCACAAATAAGCCCTAAATGTGGTTATGCCACTATTGGTCCTAGGTGATGCCTTCTTGAAAATGTGTTTGTTGAGTGGCACGCGATTGAGTACTAGCTCCATTGCAGTATGTAACGTAGTCCTTAACGCACCTGTGATGCGTAGGGATCAATTCCAAATCAATTCCGCATAGACAGTTGTCCTGGTCCACTGATGATAGGGTAACAGGTGCCTTGAGTAAATGCAGAATTTGATGTATGGTAATCTTAGAATCATGTTACCACGTAGATGTAAAGCAAAAGGGGGTTCGATCCCGACGAGTTTTCAAAAGAATGATAAAAATTTGGAACTATATGTCATTTTTATATCCTTTCTAATCTTTTGGTTTTATTCAAATAGGTTTTTTTTATTTTATTAATTTATGATGGATTCCAGCACAATTTCCTTTTATCTATTTTTTTTCTTGAACCACACATAGCTAAAAAATTTATCGAAAAATTAATTAAATTCAGAATACCTGCATTAAAACACAATTTTCCCTGTTACATTTCCAAATTTTTTTGAAAATTATATTATCACGAAGTAAACGTACAGATGATTCCTTTAACTAAGTTTCGAGCATATTTTTTTTCATCCTGACCTAATTACTCATCATCTGCGGGGGAATTTCCATGAGACTTATATAAGAATGATGGGGGAAACCTCATTTGAGTGGGAAAATTGAGGTGTAATTATTCTAACACATCCGAACTTTGGACTGAAAAAATACAATCCTTGCGGTAACTTTTCAAAATTTTTCCTTCTTAATTATTTATATTCCCTCTAAAATACCGTATATTCGAAATATTCCTTCAATTAAACTTCTTCAAAAGTATTTTAATTTGAGTTTAAAGATTTTAAAGGTGCTTCCTGGCAAAGTAGGTCCTCGTTATTCTAAATAAATGTTTCCTCGTGGATGTATATTAATTACAGTCGATTAAGTTAGAGCGTGCATGAAACGAAAACATGCAAATGTTAAATAAAATTCCGTTTGGGATTTTATGCAATAAAAGGATCTTCCATTGCTAATACTCCGGATAAAAAGTACGTATTTTCAGCAATTTTTCATAAATTGTTTTTCCAGGAAAAATAGTTGAACACACTTTTAATCAGTGAAATATGTAGAAGGATAAATAGGATTTTAAGGAGACAATATTTCAATAATGATTGATGCGAAATATAAATGTAAGTACACAAATCTTCCAATTCTTATTTGGCAATATGATATGAGTTTCGATGTTTGGAACATTCTCTGAGGCATTGATAGTATTTGGGTCCAAGAAAACGGTCACGGATCGAATCAGCATCATAGTATTAAAAACCACTTCATATCATCATATATATGAAGGTGGCGAAAAGTATGCATGACATCAGGGATAGCCTAAGGCTTCGGCCTAAGTATAGACCCATGGAATCTCTCATATGAGGATCTTTTGATGGGCGTGAACGTATTGGTCCCCGTGAAACAAGCGCAACTAGCTCAAATTATCTCTTATTCAGTGTAGAGTAAGCCAGAAAATTACAGACTGTTGATTAAGTTTAGCGCTTGAAAAAACAGAGGTTCTCGTGTTGACCGAGAAGTGGACCCTCAGAATATGGAAGGAAGGTCCAAGTAAACGACCAACTACTCCGACTTGATTGTTGACTCTTCGGCCAAATTAAGACGACGGTGAAAAAGGCTCTTTTGGAGGTATTAGTTGTCAGTTGCCTAATTGTCAGTACTATTGACGTACCTACTCTCAACTTGGGTGGAACTAATGCCTTTGTACGGCTCCGAAATTCGAGCTGAAAGCGTCTTACGCAGAAACAGAACCGAGGAGCTTTGAAAATCAGCAGCCGCATACTGTACTGTCTCTGAGATGGTTGTCCTTGTTATCGCGAGAGAGATACCGGTAGTGCTGTAGGCCGAAAAAAATTATACTTAGGTAAGAAAGAGCTGGTGAGAGAGGCTTTTACTCGAGAGGAGAGATAAAATATCCTGACTTTGTGGCAGGAAATGGGTTAGGCAAATGCCTGGTAGATGGACATTACGTCCCATTAGTAACTTGACGCCAAAGTTTATAAGATCAGTATATATATATTATTACCAGACCCAACTGGTCAGTTAGAAAAGATGTTTTCAGTCTTCCCAACATAAGATGGTTAAGAAAAGGTCCTTGACTGCTTGTTTTGCCCGGGGATCAAATATTACGCTACTACGCATCCTTCTTCAGCGGAAGACGGTGCAGGCACCGACTGATTTCGAGGGAAGAGGGTAGTTCTCTTCAGGAAGTCTTTTGAAAAAGATGTTGGGATTCCAAGGCAAGTGGAATTGCGTGACACGTTACGTGGGAATATTTCCCCCCGTAAACCAGGCCATCCTTAACCACTTGCCAATGAAGCTGGAAAACGGAACGCACTATGTAATCCTTTCAATTCCGTCTATGCTTGTTGAAAGAGACATCTCTCTAACCTGAAAGCATCGTTGGGCGAGAATAAAGAGGCCTAGCCTGAATTGTGGCAACGACTTACAAACTAGGATCCCGATGTTGTAGGAGAGGTTTTATTCGGTTGACCAGTGGTTTTTTATCACTGAGAGTCCGACATTCATGGCGAGAATTGTTTTCAGCCTAAAATTTAAAAAAAAAAACGTGAAAAATCAAATACTAAAAAAAATAAACACTATTAATAATTCATTTTTTGGATTATTTGGCCATTTTTTAAACTAAAACCCTGGCACATTTGGATGCGGTGATGATAGTATTTTATTCAAAACCTCATCTGTGTGAGTAGATTACAGTCTTGATATATTCATTGAAAGTTATATTGTAGACGATCACATCGAATGTATCATTGATTTATCTCATCGCAGTAAGTTGATGATTTCAAACTATGCTAGGAGAAAAAGGTTCTGACCATTTTGACTTTATAATTTTAATTAAAAAAATATCAACAAATCCTTCATGGCGACAACCACTCAACCACTTTCATTCAAATCAAATTAATGGAAAATGTAAAGTCATTGTATCTGGTCGAATCGTATTTCAAACAAGGATAATAATCAAACCAGCGACCTAACCAAAACAAAATAAAAATATGGAAATCAAAGCCTCACGATGAATCTAAAAGGAGACAAAAAAAAAAAAACATGCAGATCCACTCACAAAACACAACATACCATCAACTATTCAATCCAATCTTCGTACAAAATGCGTAGAGAAATTACTTGTGCCGAGAAAAAAGAGAATAAATTAAAATTTTCCATTCTATCGAATCACCTGGATAGCCAGTCTTCAATGTACACCGTAAGGACGACTATTCGACTTCATTCAAAATGACAAGCTGCTCGAACAAATCCCCGAAAAATATATAATTTTTATTACGGCTTGTTATGTTTCCCCGTGTGTTTGTTGTATTAAACGAAATCAATTTATATTCCAGGACCAGAAAAGTTGTCCCCAACAAGGACATTGTGGTTTTTGACAATAGGCTAAAGTTTAATGAAAACTTTTCGTCTGGATCAAATACGTTTAAGGAGAAGAATAGATATTTATCTTGGTCCCTTTGAATGTGACCTTTTTTGTCGGCAAGGTAGAAATAATGCTGAAACAACGTGGAATCAGGAAGTGTGAGATACTTAAGGAAGACATAAAATCCATACGATTGTAACGTGATGACTGTACCTAAAAATATTTTGTTTCAACCGAAGTACATATCAACATCTCATACTTGATTATCCCATAAAGGGACACAGGCTCCAGGACTATTATTCCATTGGCATTCCAGTTGACTCATATATCCTTTTTGCTTTTGCTCAATCATCTGTTTTAGACACGCACGTACTGCGGACGAGGAAATTGATAAAAAGCATTAAGGAAAACATAGCACACAGTTTTCTGTTTTCTTGTGAAAGTCGAGGTAGACAGTATGTGAGGGAAATCAATTGCCTACCTTTTCTGATCTTTCTCTTTGGTCCTCGCTTATTTTGTCCCATTAATTTGAGACGTTGAAGAAATATCCATTACATCCATTTCAACGAATGAGTTTTAGCTAAGGACTGACTATCCATGAAGTGGTTATTGTGGTTGTTATTCGACCTATTGAATTCTAATCAATGCCTAGAATTGCTTTTAATAAATTGTTTGACTTGGGATTTGGTGATATAGTGGAGCCAAATACATTGAGGACAAGATTGTGCTCACTTACAAAAAAAAAAAAAACAAGGATGATCCAATTGAAATGAAACAAATTAATCCTTGATTTCTTCAAGCATAAACAACAGCTGTTGAGATTTCCTCTGAACTATGCCGAGGTCATTGTTTATTAGGAATGATTCACAAATTTCAGTGCTCCTGTTCACGAGCCTTGGTGTGGTAGTGTTCTCACATGCTACCTTGTACACATGGTATCTTAAAGAGCTTGTCACTAGCCGTCAGTAATGAATTATATTTGGACATCTCGGCTTCATTACAAATGGTATTTTAGGCTTTAATTATACGAAAAGATATTGATATAATCAACCAAGTTCATATTTCACTCTTGTTCACAAATACTGGAAATTCGGAAGTGGATTTCTCGTATGACCAGGATTACTCAAAGTGAGGTAACGGACAGGTCAGGAAATATTCGGTCCATGAAAAATTTTTAACATTAATGTTTTAACGTTTTTAACGTTAGATTTCGTCCCGGAAACTCACAATAAATGACTCTTTAAGGATCCCATTAAACTCAGACTAACACCTATCGTGGACGCAAGTTTAGTTTCGAAGGAAATGTTGGTGAATCAGTTTATTGTAGAGTTCCCACTTTTCGTCTCCAGTAACGATCCGTCGCAGAAATCCTTCATTAGTTTAACGAGCAAGATGGCAAACACAGCACACCATTCTGTATTCCTTATTTCTTTGCGAAACTTCTTTGGGTACCCAAGCACGCAACTTTACCACGTAACGATGTGCTTTGGGTGAGGATAAGAAAGAGTGGAACAATTTCTTCATTCCTTTCCCTAATGAATAAGTGCTATAAAGGTTGTGGAATCAGATAGCAGAGTTGGAAGACATAATGTCCACGGAATCTTGGGCAATTGGCTTCTATACAGAATTAACGTCTGCCAAAACTAAATCATACGCAAAGTTGTAAGAGCCAATGCAGTTCTATGTCGAATTTAAAAGTAGTCTCGACAAACACTGAATAAAGGACCCTTGTTGATCATCTCTGTCACTGAGCTGGGCTGCTGATTCATTTATTGCCACCCTCGATGAGGGTTTCGAATCAGGCTAACTTTTCAAGTTTGAAATACTCTTCATATTTCCAATGTTTATTTCAATCCTTATAATCAGTCGGGGTTTCCAGCTCCGGAGATGGGCCTGGAATGTTGGTTATTATATGAGATTTCGTTCCAATTCGAAATACTTCGTTGTTTCTTTTTTTAAATTAATCTTAATTTGTGTGGAAAGCAGTTGATTTGGAGGGGTCAAAATATAGGCGTTAAAAAATCAAAAGTGAATAAATAGATAAGCAGTATGAATGAACTGGTTATTAGTAAATCTGTAGGCATAGATAATATAAGCAACTGTGTTACCTTTATCTTTTTTAAGTAGTCTTCTAGTCTTAAGTAGACTTCTTTAACACAAGAAGAGTCTTCAAAATACTCTTCCTGTGTAAATAGTTGGAGATTTACCCCCTCCGTGAATTTTATTTCCATATTTTGAATCTGGTTTTGCTTTGAAGAAGAACTTTCGCTGTGAATCTTAGGCAAACTATTCTTACGTGCCTTCAAACCCAGAAATCCAGCCAAAGTTTTAGAAAGCTTGCGTTCTTCTCATTCTCCTGACTAATTTCATTTCTAAGCTCTCTATCTTGAAAAGCTCATTTTATTTGTTACCTGAAATACTCAGGTCTCTTCTTTTTCTATGATGCTGCTAACGATTTTCAGCGGTTTTTAGTTTTGCCGTGATGGTTTTCACATGTCAATCGGCATCTCGTTAACATTCGGCCATACCTGGCGGCACGTATCTAGTCCTCAATTCTCGACGCAGTTGGGTCATGACAATTGAAAGGTGACGTAAGAAAGAAGGATAATTACAAAAATGATCCACCAGAAATTCGTGATATTTTGAAGTAGGCAGCAACAGCCAGGAAAATAAAGGCATCGGGATTGGCACGGAAGAAGCTAATACTGCTAGCCATGCGCTTCGAAACAAACAAATGGAATCATCGACAATCATATGGTAAGGATCTACATTTTAACATCGTCGGTTCAATGTTTTGGGGCAAAATTTGCCGGCACCCAAATCTATGAAACATAACACAGGTTTTGCAGATTGAAATTCGATCCAGCATGCTTTTCTGGTATTAGTTAAACTCCAAGTTTTATTTTGAATTCAGCTTTGTGCAAGTGGTTTATAACTATTTTATGGCCAATCTTATACTCCTGAGCGATGCTACGACTACTAAGAAGTCGGTCAACTCAGACTATCTGTGAAATTTTATCGACATATTTGACAATGGGACTGTCTGTTCAGGGTTCAGGTAATCGACGGAACCGAAATTAGCTGATGCAGTATTGGGATTTGAAACACCTTATACAATGTCAGCCACCGAGCTTGTATTTTCGTCTATTTCAAAAGAAATCAGTAAAATTTTGTCTTTGTTAATCTCTTATTTTCTCCACCCTATAACTCACAACTGAATGGATCTAACGAAAAACGGCAAAAAAATTTTTTAAATGACATTTCATCTTGTCGAGTACATTGTCTGACATTAATTCGATTGGTACTATAGTAGATGTCTACTCAGATGATGATCAGTAGAGCCATCTATCGAAAAAAACAATACAGGTCTGCAATGGTTTTCCCCTTTCCGTTTTCATGATCGATTTGGATAGATATTGAGGCGCGGACTACGAAGAAAATGATTGAAAAAATTCATCATGGAAGGGTTTTTTTTTAAATATTTGGCATCGTTTTTTGTGCTAAAATTATCCAGACCTTCCTAATTATTAACTGTTAATAATTTTTTTTTATTTTGCTGAAGATAATGATCTACTTTATTATCAAGATATTCCTGGCTTAGAAATGTTTCACGTCGAATATGACGCGAATGAATGAAGATTGGTCAAAGACTCATCAAAACGCAGTTTGAAAGTAGTGCTTTTGCAGCATGGCAATAAATACGTTTAACTGTCGCGTGGCCATTCTGCTTATTTAAAGGAAAATATGCTCTGACAGTGTTATTGTTGTGGATAAAATGTGTTGGATAAAATCAAGTACGTAAAACAGGGGTTGGATGGTATATGGAGATTGGAAAGGTTTAAGTATGCTGCTCCGTTAATAAGGTACGAAGTTCCCTTGTTTTTGCTGCAAATGGTTAAGTTGAAGCAAAAGCCATTTTTGGACGAAGAAAGAGTGGCCACCGAGGACTTAGTGCGAGAAATTATTGGGTGGTTGCATTGAAAGTGTCGGCTTAGGGATGACTCATCTGTATACCTCTTTATTCCAGAACGTCAGGTCATTTTCTCGGAACCCGTGTACCTACCTGAAAAGGGATTTAGATGGCCATTATAAAAGGTCGAGTGTGACACAAAAGTATTGTCTTTTGCGAAATATTGAAGTGTAATTATGGTCACTGAAATTGTAAAAGTAAGGTGAGCTCTCTACGCCGAGTTCAAATTACGGACAAATGCAGCAACGGCTGCCCGCAGGATATGTGACGCATTTGGAGACGATATTGTGTCAGAACGTACAGCTTAAAGATGGTTTGCCCGATTCCGCACCGGGGATGACAGTCTTGAAAGCGACGATCATTCTGGAGCGATGTTTTGGCTAAATGGCATGGACCTTTTTGCCGACATAGAGGACAATCCCCGCCAAACTTTGCACGAATTAAGCGTAAAGGTTGACGTTAACAAAAGCATCATTAGTCGCCATCTTCGACGTCTGGGAAAGAAACGACGGCTTGATCAGTGGGTTCCGCATCAACTTACCGACAACGACAAAAAGCAGCGTATTGGAATCTGTACTTCGCTGTTGTTGCGCAACGAACGATAGGCGTTTTTGAGTGATAACGTGCTATGAAAAATGGTTTATGTATGACAATAGCCGACGCACATATCAGTGGCTATCGCCAGACGACCCACCTGGAACTATTCCAAGGGCAAGCCTTCATCAGCGGAAGATCTTGTTGTGTCTATGATGGCATTACACAGGCATCATGTGGTATCAACTGTTGGAACCTAGCCAAAACATTACAGGTGAAGTGTACAGTCAGCAATTAAGAGAAGTTTGTCAGGAATTGCGACGTACCCATGCAGCGCTTGTGAATAGGAGGAGAGTCTCGTTCCTCCAGGATAACGCACGAGCACATACAGTGGCATTCATCAGTGACACCATAAAGGAAATTGACTGGGAAACTTTACCACATCCACCATATTCTCCCGACATTTCGCCATCAGATTTTCATCTACTCCGGGCGATGGATCACTTCATGCCAGGATGACAATTCAACGACCGGGAGGAATTAGAAATTGCATTACGAGCATTTCTTCTATGGGCGAGACAGAGACTTTTTCGAACAGGAATATATTGTTTACCATCACGTTGGCAACGAGTCATTGATGCCACTTATTACTATTAACTATTTTCAAGATCAAATATATTTCCAAAACTTCATGGACAAAACTAGACATATTACAAATACATGTCCAAAACCCACAATTTCAAAGCAACCACACAATAGTATCTGGAAGCAAAAATGTTTTAACAGACAATTTAGCCGTGACATAAAGTTACGCTACCTTCTTGATACATGAAACTGTGTATATCGACAAAATGTTTGAAGGTGCCGAACAAGGAGGGGGAGGATTTTGAATATCCACATCAAATTTTTCCATCTCTCTCTGAAGCTAAACTGAACGAAGATTCATTCGTTGGCACGGACATTAGGAAATTCATGAACGATACAGTTTTCAACAAAAAATTGAGTGAAATTGAATGAGAGGCCTAAACATTTTCTGAAGAAATAGTGAGACATTTTCTAGGAAACCGTAAAAGTCCAAAATATGAGGAAGTTTGAAATGAAAATGTTTGAAATTTTCGGGAAAATGTGGTGTT
Organism: Stratiomys singularior; assembly: GCA_954870665.1. NCBI lineage: Eukaryota > Metazoa > Arthropoda > Insecta > Diptera > Stratiomyidae > Stratiomys > Stratiomys singularior. The sequence continues at coordinate 95,822,484 of OX940879.1, forward strand.
CGAAGAGCATCTTACTTCATTTCCTCAATTCGCATGTGTGGACTACTTTTTTGATAACTTGAGAGCGGTATGTAATGAGCTAGGCGAAAGATTTCACCAGGATTTGAAAGCGATGGAACGTCGCTATCAGGAAAAGTTCGGAAAAAAGTAATGATAGTAACTATTGTTGTTAAAGCGAGATGATCCAAGTTGGAGTTTCGAGCGGAAATCCCATAATCAGACCTTCTGTCGAAAAGCAGGATACCATAAAAGGGTTTAATATTTTAAGTTTATTTAGTACTGTCCGTGAAATGTATTTTTAATATTTTAATGTCATGTAATTCTTCTTTAATTGTCATAAGAAATAATGATGGAAATTAACTTTTTTGCAAGTTCACACAAAGGGATTTAAAAAATGAAAGCAAAAAAAAAAAAAATCAGTGAGTGACAGAGAAACTCCTAGCACATATTCGTAACCAGCGCAACAAAATATCCCGAAAAAGAGTTAAAACTTGCAGACCTGTTCAATGGATTTCTTTTTCTGAAACCAATTATTTGATTCATCAAATTTATCTTCGTAATATAAATTACTTGCACGTAACAACGAGGTCAACGTAGATTTGAATAAATATTTCTTTCAATATCTTCTCAAATTCTTATTCCAATTCTCCATATTCGAAAAAGTATTAGAAGCAATCGAATCTCAATAAGTTAACTTACATGAAGTAAATTTAATGAGAATGCTAGATTATTACAATTCATATTCTCCAAAATTTCATGTTGAAGGATAATAAGGATTCATGACTAAGCGCTTTGTCGCTGTCGAGGCGATAGACAGATACGTTCGCGGATGATTTAGTTGTTGCTCGTCTTTGAATTTCACATTAAATAAGCAATTAAATGTTTGGGAATACTAAGAATATTTCACAACCGTCTACAACTTAATTCGTCTATTCCAAACTAATTATTCACCCCTAAACACGTGGTCAGGTGGCTTACTATGATGTCCTTCTAACGCAAAAACCGCACAAGCTAGCCTAAATAAAACCCCAAAGATACTTCGTACGACGCATCGCACAGCTATTCGTCAGTAATAGTAGAGTGGAGCACTCGCCAATGTATCTTTATAGCAATATTGGAGTATCTTTTCAATTCGCCGTAGTGTATGTTGCATTCGCTCGGTGCTAAACTACAACGTGGTTGGTTCCATGTTGGATGCTGCCCGCTTTGGATGACTATGTCCACCAGCTGACGAATGGTTAAAGGTTGCACGTTGGCAACGGTGGTGGCTTGGTCCCGCGGGTAATTTTCCGGGAAGCCCAGGAACAAGACACTTGGTACTGAATCCATCCACCGCCAGCTCATCCGGTGGCTGTTGTAGCGTGGATGCTAGAACATGCTATTCCAATTTACGTCGCTACTTCTGCTGTTGCTTGGGCTGCTGCTGGTGCTGCTGATGATGATGATTCTGATTCAGATTCAGATTCTTCCCTTGGTGGAGACTTGGCAATTTTCCGTATTTTAACGCAGCCACCTTCATCCACGGCAGTCAGTCGTTTCTTGTAAGCCAAGCAGTATAGAAGCTTGAAATCGGAAAAACCGGATGTAGGAAGACAGGATCTATAGAGTAGTGAAAAGAGCTTTACCACTTAGCCAATTTAAAAGAGTATTCTTGGATTGTTGTGAATTTGTTTAACTGTGTAATAGCCGGTTGGCTTCCCTTTGGTGATGTTTGTTGAGTGTTGTTCGAAGGATGTTTGCTTGTTGGTTTATCGTTTCCGGTGATTTTTCACGGTTTTCGTAAAGTACTTTATAGAAAATATTTTTAAGGGACCGTTCGTTATTTGAGTGTTGGTGATATTTAAAAATAAAGTTTAAAAATATTTAATAAATGAAGGAGTTCTAAGTGCTGGAAGTATAAAATTGTCGAGCGAACGTGATCAGTTTGTGCTGTCTAATTTTGAATTTTGTACGTTTTTCATTTAAAAACGTGTCATTTGTCTAGAAGGAAGTGTTTTTATGATCCAAAATTAAATATCATCTAAAAATCTTCCTTTAAGGTAATAAAATTATTTCAGCTAACACTTTAATAAAATTTATGCGGAGTGAAAGGCTTTCGATTTTGATATTTTAAACTTAATTAGCCTCGAAAAAAAATAACGAAAAATTTGTAGGATCATACCTTTCAAATTTATTTTGAGGAAAGAAAGGAAATTTTTTTATATTCTCAAATTTATGTGGAGTAGAATTTAAAAATTTCATATTGTCTAGATCATTTGTGATTGAAGTAAACAGTGTCTAAGCTGGTATCCTTCGGAATTAATATGCTAACGTCTTCTTTCCAAGTGTTGTTAATCCGATTCCCAACTGGAGTTCGCTAGCTTATGGTCTTAGATATTCCGAACGTTATGTGTAATCGATAAAACTCTTGCATTTCGTTTAATTGCTGAAGCAATTGTAAAATTGTGGCGTAGTTGAATGGAATTTTTGCCATGATTTCAATGGTATACAAATCTTTTACTGGAAGCAACAATCTTTCTTATAAGTGTTAAAACAATATGCTAATACCTATTTTATTTTTAACTTGAATGCCAACGATAACAATATCAATTAGAACTGATCAAACAATGGCCCATTAATTTGTCATTGCGTTATTTTATGTATTTTAGAGCACTCCATCATTGCAAAGAATGCACATTCAAAGAATCATTGTGGTTGAATTTATGTTCATTTTAATTTCATACTTAAGCTTAATTCTTTCTTCACTTTATCGATTGCTAAAAATTAAAACAAAAACAAAGTATTTTCTTTGAAATTTTATTTATTTTCTGGATTTTCTGTGGAGATTTTGGATTATTTTCCAATTTATATTTTATTTCTTCAGTCATTCGGGATTTCTTCAATTTTTCGATGTTAAAACCCCATTGAAGATAAAGATACATATAAAGATTTCTCAATTTTAAGTTGATTGATCACAGGAAATCATCTGTGGATTTATAGGAGCCTTTAATCGCTCTCCATTAATGTCTAGCACTTTGCGTTGCTTCCATTTGAATTATGTTCGAACCAAAAATTACATGCGGCATCTCCTACAAAGGCCGCGAATAAGTCAATTAAAAAAAGGCTACAAATGTTGTCTAAAAACGTTACTGTTATTATTTGTGATAAGCATTAAGTTAGAATTCATTAGAAAATTTTGAGAAACTAATCATTTAAAGTGTCCACTTAGCGTTTTATCGAAAATCTCTTTGGTCGATCATCTAAAGCAGGACACGACGCCTTTGGCAGGAAATCGCTACCAGCCATTATCAGAGTGACTATAAGGCCATCCAAAGTGGGATGTCCCTGTTTGCTGTGCAACATATCCTGTACATCAGCGCTAGTCAAGTGAACTACTATTGGGGCTACCTGACGGTCCGTCTGATGCTTAACTCTGCAATTTTTTCGTGAAATTCTGTGAATTTGTTTCAATGCAAGCTGTAGCTAAGTCTAGCTGGAAAATCCAGTCTTGTCCTGAGTGTATCGCCGAGCGGATTCATTATTTGCTTCTTTGATAATTTTTTTGCCGAATCGAATGCAGCAATCTGAATTGACTCCATGTCAAACCAAAACTGAACCACAGCCTTATAACTAAACAGCAATAACACTCTCGGCCGGAATCCCGAAGAAAGAGATAGAGTAACCAATCGTAGGTTTACAGCTGTATGGTGCTTTTACTCAAGCATTTTGAGTTGTTGGGTTATTCTTGGTGAAACGAAAGAATTAAAATGGAATGCAAAAATATTTTGGAATACAATAAAAATTCTCGAACAACAAAAGAAACCCATGGCCTTTGGTCGTGATTACGAAACGAAAAGGATTTCTCCACATGCAGACACCGATTGGGCTGGTTTTATGAACTAAAGCTGAGATTTGCTGGAAATTCAGTTTTGTCCTTAAAAGAGTGTATCGCTATGCGGCTTTACTATTTGCTTAAGGATGATGAATCTTGATTACTAGATTATTCACTGGTTAACATTAAGAACTTATTTCGAAGTGTTATCGTCTGTGGCTAGTCAGCCTATGGTAGGCGCTCATCTAGTGATCATATTTTATCAATCGTATAATTGATCGACGGAGGAATTCCATCTTATTTCGCCATAAATTTCGAGTTTAAAAAGACGATTCCTCTGAACGCGAACATCAACTGGACTAGCTTGGCCGGTTTTGTGAGCTGAAGCTGAAATTTCCTGGTAATTCAGTATTATCATTTCTAGAGTGTATCGCTGAGTGGATTCTCCATTTGCATAAGGATGATGGCTCTTGATGATTTTTTGCCGAGCTCTGACTCGTCGTTAACAGGCAAGAAATTCATTGAGGCAATCATAATTAAATTCTAATCAAACCAATACTGAACCATAGGCTGATAACTAAACAGCAATGAAACTCTCGCCCAGAATCTCGAAGAAAGAGATAGAGCATGCAATTTTAGATTTTCAGTTGTATGGTGCTCAATTTGATAATTTCCATTTCAAGCCTTTTGAGAGTGTTTTTCTAATTGAAAGAATGAGATTGGGACGAAGCAGCATTTAGGAATCAAATGCTTTTATTGTCGTTTGAATCCTGTTTTAGGTTGAGAACTTAGTCTTGTATTTGATCAGAGTCTAGTATTCTACCGGCAGGCACTCATGTAATGATAATATTTTATTAATCGTAAAATGGATCGGCGAAGGAACCAAACCCCTTGGGCCGTGATTTTTACGTTTTCGAAGAGGGTTTATCAGAACCCGAACACCGACTGGGTTTATTGAGGTGGTCTTGTCAGCTAAACCTGAGCTTTCCTGGAAATTCAGTCTTGTCCTCCAAAGACTGTATCGCTGAACGGCTTCATTATTTGTAATGTTGAGTGTTCAGCAATGATAACTTACCAGAAAACCTAGATCAGCTTCATATTATTCTTAAAAACGATTTCAAACTCGAAGTCCATTTTATGCTTGTCTGACAGAACCCAAGTAACAACATGAAAGCCACCATTTTTATAACCGAATCTTTGGCTAAAGTTCATTGGTTTCCTTGTTTCCATTCCTTGATTTGAAGCGCCACTCTGGCTTGATTTCTATTGTTCGTAAGGAATTCAGTTTCCTCTGAGACATGGACCACTTCATCTTACAAACCTGCATTGCTATACTTAGATTCAAAACAGCGTAGATTATAAGCCACCTACAGACGAGTATTAGGAATAAATAACACATTGACAAAAAACTGAACCCGGAATTTCATTCTTATGTTGCAGGAAATCTATATCAATAATAAGTGGCATTTCTTGTTTAGCAAACCATAATACAATTAGGTCACACGGAGGTCTGGTTTAGAGCCTCTTTTTGAAAGAAATCTAGAAGGACACTGGTGATTCCGGAACCAAGCTCATGGTGAAGAAATAAAGTTCATCAGAGAAACCAATTGTAAATGGTTGAAACAATACTTATGTGTATGCTTAGTGACTCTTCCAAAAATTTTAAAACAAGTTGAAATCAATTGAGCTGCACCGAATTAGCGTTAAAGGACGATTGGTAGATTGTAGCTTTAGATTCCAAGATTGTGTTCGGCTTCCAAATTATCTTAAAAGTTTTTCTTTGGCGATTTCCCAAGGCTGTGAAAATAATGTATTCTAATATTAAAACTACTGAAAAATGCTTAAGTGTTATGCAAAGTTGAGTCCTTCGCCTCATTGTCATTCAGCTATTGGGGATCTCTCAGTAGAATTTAAAACGCAACAAGTGATAACAGACCATGCCAAAATTTATTCCTAAAATCATTTGAGTTTGGTTGACTAGTTGTCGTCCACTACCGAGATGTCAATCAAACCAATAAACAAGAGAGCCTTGAAAGTGGCTTCCTAAAAAGGAATTTTTCAAGCCGTCAAGTTTTGTATTGACGAAGCTTATGGGTAAGCTATATACACTCTTGATAAGTAGGCGTAGGATAATAGCAAGTGGATAATACAGCGTCGTTTCTAACCAGTGTTAAACTTAATAAAAATTTTCAATCCAAAGGAATGCGACCGGAAGTTTTTGTTGATCCTATTTGCTTTTTGCTTTTTCTCATTTGTTGATCCTATCTTTCATGACGCATTCTCTCCAATCATGTGAGTAACAACGCAATGTTTCGTTTTCTCCCTTCTAATCTACGGCTCTCTTCTCTAATGGTTGTGGTTTAATTTTCATGTTCTCTCCTCTTTCTCTATATCTCTAGCATTATTCGCTACATGTATCCCTTTCTTCATAATGCCTCTTGAAAGTGTTAGCACTATTAAGAAATACTATATAACAAGACTATAGAAGGGCAATAGACTAGAGAAGGGAAAGTGAACGTGAAAGTGAAAAACTCGGAAGTATCTTTGGACAGGATTTCCACAGAGAAACGTAAAAGATCAGACTCAGGCGATCAGACCGCATTAAAAGTCAACTCAATCGAAATTTCATTAGTAATAGTGCGAAAAGAATTTGTCAAAACTTTCTGGAAGAAAGAAAAAAACTTTCTCTGATAATTTAGGATGTACAGACGTCTTTGGTAACACGTTAATAAAATGAGTGCCAAGCAACAGCCAGCAAACAGGCAATAGGATTCTTAGTCAACATGCCAAATGACTGGTTGCCTAAGCGCAGGACACATGTCAAACCAGGAAGAAAGCTTGAAACACATTCTTCCACACATTCAATCCAAATTTAAAATTGCCATAAATGCCTTGTGTGGAATCAAGGAATACGGCTACAGTACCTAAAGAAGAAACTTAGGAGAACTTGAGAACTTGAAGTTCTCCTTAGGTATTTGTTTTCTGATCGAACTTCTGTCGTTCGCTGTCTCATATCTCTTTTGAGTCAGAGTCTTTAATGTTCTTAAGTAAGGAATAAAATAAGTCCCAAAATGAAAAAAAAACACACAGCCGAAACGAATATGTGGACAAAAAGGATCGGGGAACAATGAAGGCTCGCTTATACTCAGATTTTCATCCCTCCAGAAATATAAGTAGGAAAAGTTTTAATTTTCAAAAAAGGAGGGCAACAAGATATAATCCGGATAATGAAATAGTTAAACCGCTTACCTTCTGTGAATTAGATGCCATGCTCGAATCCTGCAAGTGGAATTGACATTTGAATTTGTGTTTTTTGTGTCGCATTATCAGTTCACCTTGCTATGACAGGTATATTCGTTGAAATCATGGTCAAGCGTCATTCTGGCCGGATCACCTTCAGATGTACCTCTGGTCCTTGATTCACGGAGATTCACGGTCCAAGTTCTGTAGTGAACAGTACACAATTACACGTATAGTAACAAAGGAAAAGGTTTTCCACAGGAAACTGAAAAGACTAAAGCAGCCCTACTCCTAATGAAATACGTGAACTTCGAGAAGAACAACCATGACACTTTGATTGGTTTTCGAGATGAAAGACTTATATGGAATTCAAAATCAGATGCACTCAAATTCAAAGAAAAAAAAAAAATGAAAATTGAACTGAAATTTTTGCATGTGAGAATGTCGTTTCATATTATAATCAATACTTGCTTATATCTATCCTGACGAAAAGTGGTAGAACGAAGCCACAATTTCCGGATGTTTTTCTTTTATCCTGAAAATGATATAAAAAGGATGTATTTTCTTTGGCTCTACATCTGAAATAAATAGAATTATTTCAATGAACTCTTTGGGTAGCATTTAATTAATTTCGTATTCGCAGAATCCAGGATTTATGTATTTGAAAGATATGAAAAAATGATTTCTATCTAATAAAATAGAACATCTTACTTTGTGGTATAGTCGTTTTTGAAACATACATGCTGAGTTCAAATAGATTGCAGAGAAAAGGAGTAAAAAATTTGTTTAGAACAGGTTAGGAGGTGAATAAAAGGTATATATGAATAAAATGTTACGCTATACAGGTAGATTATCCCTTCTTGCATTTTTAGCCTACACTTTGAACGTGGCTGCTGCAAGTTAATCAAAATATTGCTATATCAAATCACGAGGATATATCCGCACGTTTCATTTCACGGTTTCTGACTGTTTCTGTGAGACTACAAGAAGGGTTCCATTTTACATGCTTTAATGGTTCATATGTAGGAAACATATGAGGATCGTCTTCGAAGTGGTAAACTTCATATTAACTCCCGTTTTTTTTTTGGGTAGGGAGGTGAAGGCTTTTTACGCCCTGAGTGTCGGACTCCCAGTGGACCTACTGGACTACCGACTAAACACCTCTCCTGTCAACCGGAGCGCCTAGCCTGGAACCGTTTGACACATTACTTCGGGCTAGGCCTCCCAATTTTACGCCTTTTGGCGCCTTCGGGTTACAGGGATTCCTTCTCCAGTTGGATGGAAAAGAGGAGGAGGATTGCTAGAGAAGGACGCCCTCGACGCCTCCGCCTTCGACGCCTCCAGCCGATCAAGTATGCCTTTTTTCGTTATTAAGATTATCCGAGCGTAATGTGCCACTTGATTCCATTTGTCAAATGATTTCTGGATGAAGCTCTCCCACTTTTTCGGCAAAATCACCGCGCTGTTTGTCCCATCTTCTGCATGAAAAGAAAGTATGACAAGCGTCATTCTTCACACCAATGCAGAATATGCAATCTGGACACCGTGACTTACCTATCTTCCGCAGGTAAGACTGCAACTATTAACTTGCGTTTAACGTTGAAACTATAGTGGTCCATAAAGTACTCCTGAATAATATCCATAAAGTGAAAGTAAGTACGAACATAAGCAGAATGTATAGTGGCTGGAAATGTCGAAAGGATGCCTGATTGGCTAAAATTAGTAAAACTGAGAGTTGTTTGATTCAAGCTTGTTTTAAGCGGAAACTATGCGGGTAACAATCAGTTGGAATTTTCCTTGTTGCCTGCAGTCTTCAGCTGATTACGAGGTTTGCACCGTATCACAGGTCATTTCAATCATATCTATCCTCCTCGTCCCTCCTGGATCACAACTTTTTCAATTACATCCATCCTCCTCTTCGTTCCTTGGTCGCTAGTGGCATGTGTGATTTCCTTCCAGCATTTGGTTTTAAAGAAATATAATGGACCCCTTTTTTTTAGTGTTGAAAAAGGTTCTCCCATTTCCGAGGAATGACTTCCTTTAGCTTGTGGAGCACTTGCGTCATAGAGATAAGGCGAATGGTGACCGCTGAATATTTCCACACATAATTTTCAAAAATTTGATGATCAAGCCATAAATTTTTGGCTGCTCATTATTGAGCGAGTTCAACCCACTACCGTTGTATATCAACAAACATGCACTAACATTTATCCAGCAAGGTTCTAGGGGGATATCGTAAGATGTCTAGGAGGAGGATAACATTTCATATACTTAAGGTCAGAAGTAATATACTTAGTCATTGTAATCAATCCTTTCACCTACGACATCAAGCTTATACCCTTGTTTGTTTTCTCGCTCTCAATTATGCATATGTATGCGTATCTCTCTCTTTAGAATGTCTATCGAGAGTGTTAACGTCTGTTAACTGATTGCGCTTTAACCGCTTGAATGATGACAAACTGTCAAAATTCTCGGACTTAGGCTTGCAATTTTGTCTGGCGTGAGACATTCTTAATTATGTACGGTAGTGCGACGATTTGGTGGATTTCATCGGATCCCCGGGTGACAGCAAGTACAAAATCTGCAACTCCTTTACTTAGCATCAGTCTTATAATACGGTGAGGGCTGATTTTTTAAGGTTTCTTTACTGTATTAGTGGCTCAGCATTATTTTCCAGTCCTTCTTTATCAAAGTTCCAACAACTTAAGCGTTGGAATCAGAAGCTGTCATTTAAGGGTGGTCATTGCAAAGTGATGCATGCGTGGTCCTCAATATTTTTAGATAGTTTCTTATCTCATGTTCCTTATTTGGGCTCTAAAATGCGTCCACCTAAACTCTCCAAAAGCTTCTTCAACCATGGCCTGAATTACCAGTTGTTTTTTCTAACACGCGATGTTTCAATATTGCTGAAATCTAACCTAACGGACTGTTCTCGTTGTTGCTTTTATGCTATTTTTATCATATTCTCTTCATAATAATTCCACTGATGCTTCCGTGCTCTCAAAGTCAGCTGCCGTGTATGGAGTGAATAAATTTCAAAAGTATTTTCGAGCTTTCATATGTGGAGTGAGTAAATTTCAACCGTTTTTTGGAGGAAGTTCAAACCAACGACTTAAGAATATTGTTCCAAGCCTCAGCGATTTCAATGGCAGATTACCATGGCAGATTACGTTATCTTGTCAGTTGGTGGTGCAAAAACCTTGATACTGGCCGGTGAAATTTTGTCCTTGAAATCCTTGAAAAGTGCCGGGATGAAATTTGAGTCGAGAAAAGAGTTTAGTTAAGTCGAGCAGTAGCGGTAATAGTGCGAGAAGTGAGATTGTGTAACATGTTCACTTAGTGGGATGCCAGAGGTGACATGTAACACAATCAGAGGTTTAGCAGAAGTTTGGAGTTAACAATATTGAAATGCAACATAGAGCAAGCACATTAAATTCGGAAACAGTCGCTTTATCTAGCGTAAGAGTCAGTTTATTGAATAGAGTTATACAAAAAAACAGGAAGAATGACTATAAAATGGAAAATTCTTGTCGAAAGACTCCGTAGAGATGAGCTAACTTATAACGAGCAGCTAAGGATACGGGATGGACTACTGAGGACTAGGGACGCGATGTAGAAGCCACAGTGTACGGCACTCAAGGCGGAACGAGTGATGGATTCATACTCAATGCGGAACGTGGACGTGGAAGAGGTCTGAGAGGAGGTTCAAACCATCATAAAGTATTTGGCAGGTGAAATGGAAGTGAGTTCCTAAAAATTAAGGAGAAGGTTGGATGGAGAAGGTTGGATGGAGAAGGTAGACTTCCTCAAGGAAGGGGTTGGGCTGAGGTCTGATTCCAGTATGACCATGGGCGAGTTACTCCTTGAAGCGGAAAGTGAAGCAGCTGCCCTAGCCGTAGCTTCTCTTGGAGACGCTATAGAGGCAAGATTGGTTCTGACCACTTCGGTGTTGCCATAACGGACAAGTCTCGGAGCCAATGAGTGTAAAGTGGGTCAACAGGAGGTTACTAAAAGGGCAATATGTTGACCAGGGGACTCTGGCTCAGTAAATTCATTTTTGGAAAAGGTACAAAAACTTCGAGAAGCAAGAGGAGTACCGAGGGCCCATGTTGTTAAATCAGGGGTTCTTCTCTTTCAGGGTAGGGCACTAACTTGATTTAGTTCACGACGTGATCGACGATTTAGATTACGACGTGGTATCCCAGTGTGAGCTCGCGGTAACGCCATTCGCTAATAGCGAAGAACGAGGTTAAAGTGAGGTGGTAGCAGGCTATCCCCCACGATATTTCGAGTGCTTGGCAATGGCGCCCTCTTCAATCAAGTGCGTCCGAGGCAAGTGAAATCCCTTCTTGGGCTCGGGTTCGTTTCATTGAGTGGAATAGTGGTGCTGACGCTTGTCAACCACAGGGCTTATAGCGAACCAAGCAAGCCCACCTCGGAGCCATAGGGTTCGCATGTGTAATTTGCCAAACAAACTATGCAAAAGTATTTAGATTGTCATTCGATTTCTGGTAAATTGTTTGAAATATAGATGGCAATATTCAGCGCTTAAACCATTCGAAAACGGGTGTACTGTAGAGATTTCCGTCCCTCAAAAAATTTCAACGAGTAAGCTTCCTTTTCTTTTGAAGGAAGGAAGAAGTGAGACTCTATTCTCAGGCTATTGTTAAAAGGTTGAGTATCCTTGTTACGATATGCTTCTTATTAATTTTGAAAGATCGAATATTAACAGACTTTATTTTCCGCGCAATACATAAATAATCAAATTATATTCTAAAATATTTCATTTTGCAGGGAGACATGTATCAATTTCGTTTAGACAAAAACTTCAAACTTGCAACTTCATTTGCAGGCCCAAAAAGATCCTTCCTTTGGTTTTCTATGAATTAGCAGTGGAATTATCACCATCCTGGGTTGATTGTTATACTTTTGATAGTAGAGCATGAAAAAACAGAATTGCTTTGTGTTTGTCCTGTATTGTCCACTATGTGCCCGACTTTTTGGTGATGCTTATTTTTGCAAGTATTTGGTCACATCCTTACGAGTGCATACCAATAACTCACCTGTAATAAAACGAACATATTCTTTATTGACTCATTATCCATGTTATTTTTAATCGACATGTAGAAGTTTAATACAGATGTCAAGTTTAAAATTCTTCTTGTATTGTAGTATTCTTGTGTCACATGCTAACAATTATAAATTATAGATAATTGTTGACTTTCCTTATAAGTATACAGTTAACAACTTTTTTTCTCTCCAGAGAGATGAGTATAGATGCGCGACTTATTACTGATCAAATATAAAAAAAAGTTTTTATTCCACGTTTTATGTGTTTAAGCGATGAATCAACGCACAATTTTTTTAAAATTCAAAATGAAGACGATTGTAAAGCAACAAAAAAGAAGCAAGCAGTAATCAATAAGTAAAGAATCTTCACAGCCTACTACACTTGATTCAATTGTGCTGGTTTTAAGTCACGTGCGTTTGTTTTTTTTTGACGGACAAATTACTCAAGGCTTGCTTTAATTCTGATTTCGATAGACAATTGTTGGGAATCATTACACTTATAGCTGACTGAACCTGAAGTGATATATTGCGGTCTACTATTTGTATTTAAATAATAGACCACAGTATACCGCTTGAGATTCGTTTCTAAATAAATAAATTAGATAAATTAGTTTCAATAACAACCAGGAAATAATCTAAGAAAAATATAACGAGTTCGAAACTCATATAAGTTAGAAAGAATTCAAGGATTTCCGCTGAAAACATTATAATACGAAGGCGATCCGATAAGGAGTTAGCCTAAAAAAGAGAAACGAACATTTTGGAAAAGTGGCAATATTGTCTAAGCAAAGTCTCTTCTTAGCTGCGTCCACTTGATTCGCCGATGCTCCAACCTTTTAAACGTTCTGCAGAATACGTTTTCTCGAGGTTTGCAAAGTAGGCCTCCGTGGTGACGATGACCTCCTTATTCAATTCGATTTTCTGCTCAACGATCGACCATGAAAAGTTAGTAAACAAAAAGATGTCATAAGGGGTCAAATTTGGAGAATACAGTGCATCGGGCAGCAGTTTAAAGCCCTGTTTGTTTAATTTTTCCATGGCGACGGTGGAAGCGTATGTCGGCGCGTTCACAAGGTGGAATAGTACTTTTTTCTTCGTCAAATGGGGCCTTTTATTGCTACTCGACATCAAATCGGTCAAATAATTCCATAAAGTAGAGCCCTGTGACCATTTTGCCCTTCTCCAGATAGTCTATCTAGATCACATCTTGTAAATCCCAGAAACCGGTGGCCATCAGGTTTCCGTCTGAGGGCCAAGATGGACTGTCTTCGGAGCACGTTCGGTGAATGAAGTCCACTGTTCGTCCACGGTCTTTGGTCTCAGGTCTCATCAGTTCGAATCCTGCTCTGAAGCGCTTTCATGGTTGCGCTTGTTGTCTGTTGGGAACGAACGGCACCCATCGCACCCATAGCTTTTTCATGTAGGATGTTACCCACTTGGTATTTTGAGATAATTACTGTCTCAGCTATCTCGCACTTCTTTTTCTCACCGTTGCCAATACGAAATCCTGAATTTTTGTCACGTTATCCTTCATAGCAGTCATTTTTGCGCTACCTGGACGTGGCTCATGAAAAAAAACCGACAAGCCACGTCTAGTTGAACCACCACCACGAGTTGAAAGGGTTAAACAAATTTTTCACCGTTGCTATAGCAGGAGCAGTGTCACCGTAAATAGCATCCACGCGCTCATTTATTTCCCTTCTCGAACCAAGAATCGAATCACCAACCGATATTTCTTTTTCTCCATTTTTCTAAAATCCGCGGACACGTTCGCTTTCACACGCAGTCAAAACAAAACTATGTGTTCAATTCAGTTGAAGTTTTGACAGCAGCCGTCTACGAAAACGTGCTATACGATTGTGTATTCTATTCTTTTGGGATAGTGGCGCGCCATCGGGCGGTGATGCTAAGTATTTATCGTAAAATGTTTTTAGAAGCTCAAGCAAATTTATTTTGAATAAATTGTGTGATGTTGTTTCCATTCCAAGCAAGAAAGTCTATAGTTGAAATAATGAAAATATTTTTAAAATCCATCAAATTGCGTCTAGTTCCTTGTTGCATTGCGAACTGGGTTTGTCATTCATACCACCTTAAACTGACTGTTGACTCTTCTTCGTTTTTATCAAAGAAATGAATATGACTCTCTATGGAATTGATTTGTCAGTTACAGTCAGATACGCAAAAATTCACGGATTTTTAGAGGTTAGCGTATTTATTGACTAGCCTAAAATATTCAAAAAATGTTTAACTTAAATTGAAAGAACTTTTCATTGGTACAAATTCATAAACTTCGCTATATTTCTACTTTTTTTTATCCTTATTGAGATCTCAACTGTTTTTTTACGTGTGATAAGTCTCACGTAATCGCCACTTTATAAGTATCTAACTATTGACTTACGTTTAATTGGTAATACCTTTCACTGTCTATTTTTATATCTAAGGTTAAAATCGAAACAACTGAAGGTTTAGTTTGATGTGATAAATTGAATCGAATTCCGTATTTAGCTTTATACCGATTGTAAAGAGAAATTTTTCAATACAAACATAGTAAAGCCAACTATCTGAAACAATTGAATGTCATTATCGCCGTTGAACGCAGTAAAAAAATTATCCTTGCATTGCACGTGAACATACGCACTCAGTAAATTGTATCGTAATTAAAAGTGTTTGTTCGTTAAGAAATCGAGGAAATCAAAGAATATGTTTTCTATTTTTCCCACATTACTATTACATATGCGAATAAGACATAAAAACTGGTCTTTTGTTTACGCTTTCATATGTCTCAACTTGGGTTTACATTTCTACAAATCACAGCACAAATAATAAATATTTACTTACTGTTTAAGTCTGTTAGTCTTTCGTGCATTAACTTCACTGAAGCTGCACCAAACTAATACAGACTGATAGTTCAGACCAAGAATCCATTACCAAACTTTCAAGCTTTTTTGTCAAAATGTAGTTTTTCCTTGTATTTATTCTTCATTATATGCTTGCGATTTGATATAACTTATATAAAAGCGATATTTTCTTAATATTAGTTAATACTAGAAATTTATTCCTAATTGGAAGGAGTGCATTTTGATGGCATTGACAATCAAAGGGTTGACTTACTTATCTTAGACCTCCTAATTGTCAACTGTCTTAACTTTTGATTGGATGTCCTTGTATAATTATTCGTGGGATAGCTTATATAACCTTACACTGCCTTATGTTAACAACAGTGAATTGATCCTTTCTCGAAAACTCGAATTTTTTCGCGAAACAACCCTAAGATCCTTAGATCATTGTCAGTAAGTTCAGGCGACCGCATAGTCTCTAGTTTTTATATATATTTATAGTTTCTCTGCTAACTTTGGTGTATATTGATGTGGGCCAGTGGGTGTCGGCGTCCAGAATTTAGGGCCTCAAACTTCAAAACCTAATGGATTATCCATTAATCATCTTCCCCGTCAATGTGAAATCCCATACGAGGACCGTTTTTCGCTTAAACTCCGACCTAATTTTTTATACCTTCGGGTTACAATAATTCTTCTCTGGCAGGACATGAACAGTACGAAAGATAGATAGGAAATCCTTCAATCATTGACGTCCCGGACACTCCAGTGTTTTCATCACTGTCTGGAATATCTGAACATATTGTGTCATGCGGCGTCGTTAAAGACCAGTTATAAGCATCTGCACTTTTCGAGGACCCCAAGACGGGCTGGTTGAAAGAAGCTTTTTTCTTATTTCTGGATTAAAAGACCGATTCCAGTGCTCCCAACAGGCATTGGCAGTCCCTGCGGTCCCAAGCTAGCTTAGTTGAAGCACTAGAACTACGTTCTTAGTTCAAAAATAACGGCTGAGCTTACTGGGATACCACTGAGCTTGTTGGGATATCAGCACAACTCGGTTTCCGAACCTTAACCCTGAAGGTTTATTCAGGTACCACGGGGAACTGATCAGCCCCCGTCTTCGAAGAGAGCAGTTTATTGTTATTATTGGTCTTTTGGAAGTACGGTGGTTCCGCATCTACCAGTACGAGCAAATGCAGAAATCCCAATCTAAAGAGGTACTTTGCATTCCCGCCTGTAACCAGGAAAATACTTATAAACAATATTGAAGAAATTCGGTTGATATGATTTTTAAAGATTGAAGCCACTTAAGGACAAAAAAAGATTTCGCAGAAGTTGGATAGCTTGAGGATAGCTTGTTAGTCCATAGGGCATATCTTTCATAAATGGAATGCTTCAAATCGGACACGTGCAACCACACGTGAACACTGGGAAATCTGGGCGTTCAAAAAGGACATATGTGTCGATTGGACATGCTCCTCGACAACTAGCTTCCAAAAAATATCGATTTGATTAAAAGTAAAAATTTACCCTTACAAAAAGCCGGGTCAGCACAAGAATGTAATCGCCTCATACATTTACTCTCGATTCCTCTGAATTTCCTTGATATCTCTCAACTGGTATATGTCTTATCTGCGCTGATATGTCTCACCATAATGGCACGGATGAAAAATGGGCTCACTCTAATTCAGGTCATGATGTATCTGCATGAAGTATGGTCGCGAGGTTTAGGCACTCCAAGCGGAGATTCATAGATCTACAAGACTGCACTTTTGGGGGAGATGTCTTAGTTTCACTGAAGAGGTTACTGAGTTGCTGATATGCAGGCTTGCTTTTCAGAGAAAAAACGTGTAGCAAGTGTAGTCTACCTTCCCTGTACAACACATGCAGTGTGTTGATTGAATACCAAGTGAGGCGTACGTTAACCATTAGAGGTGTCTAGTGCCCTCATTTTCGGTACTCTACCTCCGCCTCCAACAGATTGATCTATAAAGGATAGTTAACGATTTTCTTTGGATATTTTTGAAAATAAAAAAAATGCAAAATCGTGCTTTGCAACGTGCTAGTAAATGCACTGGTATCTCCTTCGAAAAATTGCAGAATCCGAACTGAAAACGTTCGTTGCCAGGCCCATTCCCTTGAAATCTGTTCCGAATAAGCGGCATCTCATGGATCACCCATAGCTTTCTTTTGGCCATTCCAACACACACTTCAAACTTCTTCTCGTCATAAATGTTGAGGAGGCGCTTCGAAATTCCAAACCCTGAACGTTCACTCCAAAACCTTTTGTATTCTCTCTCGTTTAGGATCTGGTAAAGGTCATTCAATTTTGTTGGACTAAAGGTTACAGGTGAGATGAATACCATTGAAGCTAGATCTATCGTTGGCTGATCCGTCTGATCATTATGCTGGAGACTTCTGTGCCTAAGTACCCAGTAGATGTTCGTATTCAACTTTGCGGATATATAAGAGCAATCTAGAACCATGCGATGAACGATGGTATAGACCTCAGCCAAAAAAATACTTGGCATTATTCCCATCGGTTGTGAATATTTGATGCCGAGTCCTTATACTCCGATTCGTGTTCCTTTGGATGTCTTGTAACCACCTGTATACCAACTTACCGCGCTCTGTCTTATGAGATGAGATGTATGGTTCAACGCTCCATTCTCATTTTTGTCACTCAACACTACTTAAATTTTTTTTTTCGAAGCTGAATGCTGCCATAGGAATGAGGAATCCTTGGTTTTTTTGGTCTTTGTTCTCAGGTTGGAAGTTATTTTCTTTTGCTTCGTGAAGAGTTCTTGTCATGATGTCGCTACTGCTCCTGTCAGCTGAATGAAGGGTTCGATGCTGTTGTAGGATATGATCGTAAATTTCAAGTACTGAACTCAATCGAGTACAAGCCTCGTCTTGCATTCTTGCTTTTTATCCACATAAGCCACTACTCCGTAGGCGGTGATTGGTCTCTCCATCATGGTATACAACCACCATGAGACTTCCACGATGTCCCAGAACTTACTTGTCGTTTTTCTCTATATCCTAAAAGGCTTGGCAGTTTTACAAATAGTGTCTTGATATTTCTGTCCCATGTTAGCCTACCGTGCATTAAAACTCCGAGATTCTTAATCTTGCTTTTGTACGCATCCTCCATCTCATCCAGATTCATATTTGGAGGTCATTACATATTTGTCATCCTGTGAGCGGCAACAGTGTGATTTTATCAGGCTTCAGATCTGAACCTAATCCCTGGTACCAGATTTCTATAGTAAGAAGTGCCTCCTGCACGTGGTTTCAGTTCTTACTTTTTCCTGGTTGGACTTATGAGCCCATTCGCATACGAGTAACATACCACCTCAGATTCTGACAGTATAAGTTTGACTACGTTTGTCACGTTTGTGTTTGCCCACTTCCTGTGGGCATCCACATTCCGTACGTACGTTAATGATGCCTGATCCCGTTCGATTTAATAACACTCTAAGATTTCTCTGCAAGGGGTTCACCTTTATTTTCAATAGTACTTCCCTAACAACATCGCGGCTGCTATTACCGAAGGCGCCTTGAATAATCGTAAAAACACGCAGTTAAGAGATCGTGGCTTATCAATTAGTTCGAGTATGTCAGGTGCGAAGCCGGTGGGATATGTCCGATCAAGGATTGGGTTAGAAAGAAATTAGTCTTGCCATATATTCGATTGAGCAAAAGTCTCCCACAAGGGATCAGGTGCCAGGCATGCAGTCTATCTGTTCTTTTTGTCGGTCTCGCAGAGCTTTTGCTATAATGTTGAGCAAGCGAAATTTCTCTTCTCCTCCATGTCTTCGAACATCTCCTTGTCTTCTTTTCTTCTGAATAGGCGGGTATTGCAGCTATAAATCCTCAAAAATTTTCCTTTGACAGTATCTGACAGCACTGGCTGTATCCTTCCATAGTTCCGACTCATAAAGTCATACATACTGTTTTATACTAACTATAAGTTGTCCTACTTTTGAGATGGGTGGGACCATCAGTGGAGGTGATTCCGTTTAAAGCCGTCCCGATTTATCAACGATCGCTGTTGTTTCGCTGAACTCAGCTTTGAATCTATTAAAAATGTCAATTTGGTTTCTCTTCCACCTGCATTTGAGCAGTATAAGTAGGCCCCATTTTGAGGGTTTCCTTCTTTTCAGGGTGGCCATGTCGGTTTTATCCCGGGTTCAGACCGAGCCTTCAAGCATATTTTCAGCGTTTTAGTAATCATACCTAAGCAGCGTTGCGCCCTCGTGACTGTCATCCCGTGACACTATCTCATGCCGCAGTTTTAGCAGTTTTAATACGAGATAGAATGGAACCTTTATGGAATGGAATGGAACTGACACCCATTTTAACTACTATTTTTTGACTACTTTACATTATTTTGCAGAGCATCAGATAGTTCTGGAGGATCTGCACTAGCGCCTGTTGAATATCTGCAGATCCAGGGTCGATAAAAACTTTGCGGAAGTTAAAGGTAAATATCAGAAAGATTGGTGGGAGAGTCTCGTATTTCTGCACGTTGGATCGTGCTCAAAAATTGTTCGGCTAACAAGATTTTCGAGAAAATTTCTCTGGAGATTTCTCTGCATGATGAAAGGTAGGTTCTCAGTAAAGTAAGAGAATCACGGACTTCTCTTCATATGTTTCTGGAACACTTTCCCGGTATTGTCTGATAAGCCTAGCAGACATAGTGCAAACAGTAGCTCCCTTCCGATTACTGTTTACGATGAGGATAGCTGTTCTTCCAACACCTCTAGTCGCAGACAAGCATAAAACATGCTTAACAGCTGGCCAGGGCAAGAATAAAGCCATCCATAGCACTTCAGTTGGAGTTCCATCTGATCCTGGAACATTTATTGCCTTTACGGTGAAGACTATTCCAGTTTGATATTCTTACTAAAAAGGATATCGTAATGGTAGCAAATTGGTACGGTGCATAGGAAGTTGAGCAATATCTCGTCTTCAATATCTGTCTCGTAAGAGCACAGATCCCTGTTCATGGCGTCCTTGAGGTCTTACCAATCGCTGTCCTTACTGCTGTTGATGACTTTGCAAAGACATTTCCTAGCTTTTTTATAAGCTGATTCACTGATTAATGATTCTTCCCAACTGTATGCCCGCTCGGTCGCTGATGGAGCCTATAATTATCCCTTTACTTTTCAGGAATTGCACGTTACAATCAGTATACTAGGAGCGTGCCGTGCTGATATCTTCGAAGAGGTAGGGAAAACTTCGAAGCAATTCTATAATTCTCATATTTGACTTCAGGACAGTCTTTGACAGCGGTGATCATACCCTCAGCATTTCTGCGAACTTTACAAAGTTCTTTCTGCTAAAAAACGTAGACGTTAGAACATCCCAAACATTGTAATGGATCTCAAGTACTATGTACCGGTTTTTATGTATGTTTTATGCCCTCTAATTTTCAACTCTTGGTGTTGGGTAATCTGAAACGAATGTTGCTTTTGACATGCCAACGCAGCCCAACCGACGGAAAAGTCTGTTTGAACAGTTTATAAAATAGTCAATTAGTACTTATTATTACTTACAGTGAGCAAACTTCCAGCAGGAATTCACGAAAGAGGTGTCCTGACGATCGGGATCTTTTCGGTTAAAAATAGTGTTTACTTGAAAGTGCAAGGCACAAGGTGGTAATCGTTCTCATTGTGTTTGGTGCTTGGAAATTGCATGTCAAATAAACCTTTTGCTACCGTTGCTACCTTCAATTGCTTCAATCTAAGCTTTATGCTTTCAAGGACGTTTAAAACATTCAGCATAGTTTAGATCATTTCAGGTAAGGTATGCATGCTGTGCTCAGTACAAAGCACCAGATTATGACCGCCATTTCAACCTCATGTGAGACGTCTAAATCACCTCCGATGGCACCCAACCTTCCATACTCGAAATAGCGTAGTTATTTCCTTGGAACTATCAGTTATTCCCAGGGGATCAATTATTGAATATACGCGGTGCCGGCTGGCCGTTCGGCTTCAATTCTTGCACGAGTAAGATTCCGTAGGCCCACAAACCATGATCCTTTCTTAAAATCATCCATAATATAGATGGGCACCGATTATGATGTTGAGCACGATATCGAATAGATTCACTTGCGTCTTCATCGATACATTATTCTACATCTGCAATGATTTCTTCATAACGGACAGCACAACGTGTGGATGGAAGCGTGTTATTAGTGATAGAAAACATAGTGCGGAAACGATTCACGGTTAATTGACATAAATGTTGCGATGGTGGATTTGCTGATATTTCTCAGACGACAACCTATTCCTGATAAAATGACAAAACAAACTAACCATAAATCGTTCGACAGCTGTCACACAATATGTACAATTTAAAAATGTTGCTAACTTAAGGTTTAATACCACTAAAAAACACTCTTTATCAATCAACTCGTAAAACGTTCGGTAAGGACTCATTTCAGATTCTCTTACAACCTTGAATCATTATGTTATGACCTGGCTTGGTTTCTAATACCATTGAAACACTCAATTGAGAATTCTCTGAAATTCAAATTTCCATTTTATAGTAGTTTGAATCACCTGGTGCCCTTGCAATAGATGTGTGGAATGATAGCCAGTTATGCAAAGAATTTTACTTAGAAATCCTTCCCAATATTCATCAGGAAACCCTTTTTCTTTTACTTGTAATTGAATAAATACGGAGGATTTAATTATGCAGCTCTTATTAGTGTTCAAAGGGCATTGTTGAATTCTAATTGCCTGATATTTAGTCGAGGCATGCCCATTCCGTTTTACCTTCCGAAGTTTATTCTGTCTTGTCCTGTGTCGATGCAGGTATATATAATTTAAAGGATATTTTAAATAAATTGAAAATATTTGCAAATTAAATGTTTTTGTAACATGAATAATTAAAAAAAAGTATGCATTCTATTATTACAAATTATCTAAGGACGCACGCTGTACAAATATTATTTCACGTCATTCTTTTATCACACAGAACGCATTTAAACACGCGTACCCAGACATAAATACTTGACAATGTCCTTTTCATGCTGGCATACAATTTTCATGCGTGGTTGTGCCACTTTCACTGACTGACTATGCCAGGGATTCCTTTGAAGAGATTTACTATTTATAGAAGCATTCAAATGACACTAAATCTTATGTGCTGTGATCCTTGAATCCTTTACTTTCGAAAAATTTCACGGAAAGTATAAAAATCAATGTGTTTGTATTTTTAAATGTTTGTTCCAAGTTTCCGTGACGTCACAAAATTTAAATGTGTCACGAAAAGGATTTTTGTTTGATAGATAAATCGATAAATCAACATTCAGCAATTTAAATGCCGGTTTCAGGATATTCATGCTCCCCATACGTGTATTCAACATGTAAGCAACTGTTGAATATGTAATGCGAGCGATTCACGATAGGATCATGCAAAGGAAGTGCACGCTACAAATAAAAGCGAACGTGAGTCTCGGGGGTAAACCTTGAGGGTGAAACCAATCCATAAAGGATGTAATGTTGACTGTATGAATTTTTTTTGTGAGGATTAAATGAATGTTAAAATGTTACGCTTGATTTTATGATGTGGCATTGAGTTTTTGATTTGTGTATAAAAAGGATCCAGTGTATTTGCAGTAACATTTTGAGTCATTTGAAGATATTCTTATAATTCTTACAAGGAATTACGCAGAAATTAAAGTCTTTATGGTTGTATTCATAATTTTTCATTGTTAAATTTAGGACTAAATTTTACAGAACCTCTCGATTAACTTCCATAATGGGTGCGGCAGGAAAGATATTGCTTGTCATTGATATACTTTTACTATGCCTTCATCAGTTTTGAGTCTGTTCGGGCTCATAACAAATATCTTCTAAGTTCTAAAACAGAACAAAAAATAAAGGATTGCGATGGCGAATTCCATCGCAAGATAATTTATAGTTCAATTTCGTTCTTACCACATTTCAACCGCATTAAGCTTGCGGGTACTGGATGCATGTCCTGCCTGAGTGCATGAATGTTATCTATCGATTGTTGTTGCCCATATTCATGGTAGGCCAATAGTCATTAGCGAATGTAAACGTTACTTTTGTTAAAGCAACCGTTTTAAGGTAATTCATTTTACAATCTGTTTCACGTTTTTCAACACACATACAAACACATTATTCAATGCAGAATTGGTTGCATATGTTCGCAGAATAGCGCATGAATAATTAGCGAAAATGGTTTTATCATGTTTTCATGTTGGGCTTACCAAACCTATTAAATAGATGAATAATTTTGTATCCCTTTTCGTGTTGGTATGCATTCGTTTGGTGTGTTGTTAACATCTAATCAATCAATTTTTACCAATTAAATGCAAAGGACCAAAACAGATGAATGAGAACGATAGCAGACAGTGAGTTTCGTGCAAATGGCTTAATTTCACATACGAAATGTTAGAATTGCTGACAGCGGTGAAAATCTGATAAAAATATTCAGAATTTAACTCCTGCTGCGTCAGCGAATTTAAGGAAAGAGGGCAAAGTTTCCGACCTAACAAAACTACACGATATTTTCTTTAAAACTATCTTGATTCTCTTGAAGGTTTCCTTCACATATTTCTTTAATTTGCGTTAAAAAGTTCTCTGCATCATTTCTATTTTTACCAAACACCTTATTTGACGAATATCTAGGTCGTCTGAGTACAATATTTAGATTTGGAAGAACACAGAAGGCACTTTGGAGCATAGCTCAACTAATGAAAAGTTGTAGAAACTTGTTTTAGTAGATCAACTTATCCATTTTCACGTCAGTTGGCACCTAACGAGAAGCGGCAGGGGCGCGTGTTTGAAACCAGCTTCAGCTCTTTCCACCTTTCATTCTAATTGTAATGAAAAGTTGTTACATTCCGGAGGAACATCACGAAAAAGGGATATTAGTACTCAATGTAAGAAATGAAGTGAGCTTTCCACTATAGAGAGCTTTTAAATTAATTGACGGAAATGTGAGAGAATGAAAGATACACGCACAACCGTTGTATGTAAGGAATCAAAAATTTGATGGAAAGCAAATCACATGCGGCTTGATTTTTGCTAAGGTCTGATTTAAGTTATAAACTTCATGTGTTATTCTATTAATTGTTAGATCATACTATCACACAACATAGCTCACATCCACAAAAATATGTATACTACATTCGATAATACGAAATGAAGGGATCAGGGGGAGATGAATCAACTAAATTTTCAAAATTGATATTAAAGTTTTTCATACATAATATTTAAATTCTTAATAAGTCAAATTGACTCAGTTTGTAAATGTAGTCTTCAAAAATCACATCCTTTCAATATTGCAATTGTGTTGGTCTACTCTCCTCTTGTTTGTAAGTTTTGAAAGCTTATTAATCATCACTGTTGTTTGGTTGTTGAAATTATTTATAATTTTTTTTACATTAAAAATTTATTTCAGCCACGAATATATTTTGAAATTACTTCAGGCAAGAATATCAGGACAGTTTTGCTAATTAATTTGTATGAATGTTATTTGTGCCATACACATTATATACGGAGTAAATCACGATCCAAACCGAAATATTCATGAAGAAAATAGTAATGATTACCAAATATTATGAATGGCGAATGCACCACGATATCCAAAAGACATCGACATAGAAGTGAATCATATCAAAACTTTAATATCACAAAAACCTGTATATCATATGTATATATATAAAACCTGTATATCACATATATGAAATATCATATAAGCTGGAGGAGACAAGAAACGACACACCAGTATTATGTAGACTAGCCTAGCTCACAAAACAAAGATCCGGATTGGGAATATTCTAAGCGGAGTCAAACGACACTTCAGTCGTCCGAAATATTAAAAAGAAGGACATCATATTTTTAAGGCAATTTTAAGGTCACTAATATGACATTCCGCTGAAGTTTGTCGCTTCAAAATGGGACATGACCTAAACATTCCAAAGAAGTAATGGCGTGCACTCCCTTGTATGGTTTGTACAACATCCCTGTTGTATCCTTTGTACAACAGTTTGTGGGCTCATCGGACGAGGATGGCAACTGAGGCTTCTCCTGATCCTCTCAGGTCGAACATGAATTACGAGTACTTTACAATGTGCGTAAGCACGTTTGCCCGATACAAATTAGCTGAAATCGTCTTCGGTATCTCCGACTATGATGAGAAACCTCAATCCTCAAACTAGGAGAAAAAATATAGAGCTTACCTTTGAAAGGGATGGATTTTGTTGAATTGCATAGAGGGCATATTTATTGTATCGAACGAGGTTAAAGCCAGCCATTGCAAAACAAAGAACTAAGTCTTAACAGCCTAATGCCGAATATATTGAAAATTCTAGAGCCCTTGTGGTGGATACTTGTAAGCAGGTGTCGTTACTGCAAAAAAAAAATCCTGGTGGTCTTCAGCGTTGGAAGAGCATTGATTAAATAAGAGAAAGAAATACAGTGACTGCGTTGCAAAGACTAAATCAATTCAAATGGATAGCAAAGCCTTGGCAGCACAGGTGTCATTGGAATTAGGCCAACCAACAACCTGTTTCGTGACCCCATCAATGGGACACCTACATATGTTTTAACAAACAAATTCAATCTGACATACTTCGGCTTAGCTCTCATCCAGAAAAAGAGATTTGGACTGAATTCAACCGGTGGTAGAGACAACGAACCCATACAGTGCTATAATGGCGAACTCATACAACTCGAATATGACCATAATGACGAAAAAGCTTGGAAGTGGAAGTCACATCTGAAAGTGATCAATACTGATGTTTTCAAAACGGATGAGAGAAACAGTGCCAGAATCTTTTTTCAAGATCATCCTTAGCTTAACTCAAATTACAAGTTTGAGATTCATACCAAAATTTTCGAGCGTTCAGTGTTTGCAATAAACTGGGTTGGAAATTAGGAACAAACAACCTCCAATCGAGGGATACCTACAACCTAGGACTACAAGTCGGCACTGCACACGCTGGCCTCTAACGTGTAATTCCATAAAAAGGCAAGCAACAGTACGAGTAAATGGGAATCTAAGATTCAATCCTTTCATGCAGCAGTTTAATGGGAACTGAATGAACAGATGATCTAGAAAAAGAGAATAAATCGGCTCAAATGATAACATCAAAGTGCCCCAAGTAGAAGACAGGCTGTTGAAAGAAATAGATGGAATAATGGTTGCAGCTGAAGGGTAGGCCGTACTGTACCAGAAAGGGGAGGGGGAAACAATACCTAGAGAAAAACAGAAATGGTGTAAGAACACTAGTGTTAATAAAAACAGACCACAATTGAATGAAATTCAAACGGATGGCAACGACTGAGCTTGGTTCGAAGAAGAGGAAAGTAAAGTACACGTCCTTCTAGATTGCTCGAGCCTCGCGAACAACTGGCTCTCGTGGCTGTAGACTACTAAGGTAATGGAACCTGACCACAAATAAGCCAACAAATAAGTTCAGTGAACGAGGGAATATAATTAGTGATAACCCTGGGCAAAAACTAAAGTAGTTTGCGTAAATATTTTAAATCATAGAACAAGTGATGAGAAACCTTGTGGGTGAACATGAAGATAATGACCCAAACATGTGTTTGATCATGTGAGGCTGACAGCACAGACACCAAAATGTAGCAACGATATTTGTGGCCAGTGAAGAAAACTTGGATTTGGTGGTAAGTCGAATAATCATTCGTAGAGGGTATGCGAGAGATAAACTTCATAATCCAACTCTATTTCACACATTCGTTCTTCCTGATTTTTATCGGAAGCCAGCTCCTTTATCTGATCTTATTATCTTCTGTTGTTTTCATCTGTTCTGTTGTTTTCATCAACTATTTTCATCTTTTCAACGTTTTCACCTTATGTATGTGCCACCAAAGGTATAAGAAGTTCTCGTATTAAAAACTAACAATAATCATCACTCATTCTTTCATTTGTCAAAGCTATTTTTCTCCAAGAACTGTTTTTGAACGCTACCCAAATCATAACAGATCCGCCTTCATATGCTCTTCCTGAGATCACTTTTCGTTCCTTTCGTAAATCGTGCATGTAATACTAGAACCATCTGGTCCGTCAAGACTAAATTTTTTTCATCGCTGAAGAGCACATGATTCCAAATGTTTGGTGTATAAAATTTTCGGCTAAATTCAGTCTTGCATCAATGTGCCGTTTCGCCATATTGGTTTTTACGAAGATTTTTAATATTTGA
Source organism: Stratiomys singularior (assembly GCA_954870665.1). NCBI lineage: Eukaryota > Metazoa > Arthropoda > Insecta > Diptera > Stratiomyidae > Stratiomys > Stratiomys singularior. Next base: position 95,849,656 of record OX940879.1, read on the forward strand.
AAATTTTCGCAGACGCTATCTTCTTTCTCACTAGACTTGGATCATAGTCCAAGTTCAAATTTCTAGCAAATTGTGGTGATGAAGCTCCTCTGTTCGATAACTCCCATACTCTAGCGGACGTGCAGATGATTTATTTCTACCGTCAGCTTCGATTCCCAGCTACGAAACATCTTTAACTACACTTTGCGATCTTTGAAATTCGAAACCATAAAATTTCTATAAATAATAAAACAGACTTCCAGATCTTCCAAGCATTAAAAATCTATAAAACCGCTCAAAAACAAAATGTCCTAGCAATCTTCAAACTACGACTGCGTTTGTAATTTATAACAGCTGCTAAACTTGTTATCCGCGTTCCTTAACCTTGAACATAGTATGGTTGAAAGAACGAGATAGGTGGCTAATTGAAACGGTTTCCTGAGATAACGCAAATAACATGTTCAGGCATAAAAAATCATTTCCTAGAATTACTTCGGAAAAAGGTGAAAAATAAGCTTGGGTCTTTAATTTTTCACACACTGTATATAGTAACCCCTCCAAATTGTATCCTTTAGTCATTGGCACTGCATTGAATATTTTCAATGAATCTTCATATTGTGAATTGCATACTGTCCATGATGATCTGGTCGTCTCCTGGTCAAGAGGATTATTTATCCACTTCATCATACAAATAACTAAAGTTTACCATCAGTTGCATGCGCACACTCAGCATTAGGGCTCTGATAATAATTAAATGTGTGTGATAGTCAAGTAATGATGAGTCGACAAATTTTATCCTGCTAGTAGCAGAAATCCAAAAATTCATTCAACCATTATAAAATTCTAACCAATTCGAGGATTCTGCAATGCTTGTTATCCCCTGTTTAATTTAATTAGTACTGGTTTGTTCGATATCATAGAAGTATTTCATATGGCCTTTGAATTATCAATGAATTCGGTCTATTCAAATTCATTTGGGGTGATAGGCTCACGAAGGATCCTTCATTTACTAGTACGTACAACATACATTGTTTAATTCAGTTTCAAAATTTTAAATGGCTCATCGTTCATAAAATATTTGTTGACCACATGAAATTATTACTCTAAATGCCAATTAATTATTGCTGAGATGAACTGCGGGTGAAATTAAATAAATTTCACATTAAATCAGGAATTATTCGTCATCGTAGTCCTTTGGGTGTAGTATGGAAACCTTTTATAATTCATTCAACTTTTTTGATCTTTTTTGAAATTCTTGGAAGTATCTTTTTTATAGATTGTGTCATGTGTGAAGCTTGTCAGGTTGATTATGTCGCAACAAATACATGAAAAAAAAACTGTATTGATTGGCAGAATGTTATTTTATTTTTATTGCATGTTTATCGACAAAAGATCAATTGGGTGAATTTTCCAGAGCGTATGATTATTGAAAATGAATAAAAAATTGAAGTTATGCAAATAGTATCAGAATGAAACGAAGCAGCCAATCCATTAAAATAATTTTAGCAGTTCCCATTGACACTGGAGCTTGTTCTGTAATCGTTTTAAAATATTTATTTTAAAATATGATTTTCCGCATTTTCTGTTAAGTTCTGAACTTTCAGTGCCGGAAAATCAGACAAAATATGGCTGCGAAAACATTATTTTCGACCGTGATACCATCTTTCATGAATTTATGAACCCCCTGGTGGGATTCATGAGGCCTGCAGTCCGCCCAAAGGCGGATATGAGCGCCCTTCGCTTGTACTACTGGTCCGCAAACAAATCTTCAAGTGGAAATGTAGCTTGCAAGAAAAGATTAACTGTAAAAACGAACTATGTACGCCACTTGAGATTCAAAATATTCTGTCGTTTTAACAACAAACGATAAATTCGTAGAGAAAAAGCTACAAAAATTCCCGCCGTAGTATAATAAAAACAGAGAACGCTGTAAACACACATCGATATCTATAATTATGCTCCTCAAATTCTACTCACCGTCCTCCTCCATACAAAAGTTCGAACTCATGAGTTCGTAAATAGCGTGTATATCCTAAATTTCTCTCAATAATACCTTTATCAGAGTTGTATCTAACGAGAAACAATGATCGATTTCATGATCAGAGTCGTTCACGATAAATAGCGATTCGTAACACGCGAGGCTATCGATTCACCGTATTCAAACACCCAAAGTTGGTGACCCCGACGTGATCTAATCTTCAAGCAGTATCGTTGCCTCAGGGATATCGTTGAAAAAACGATATCTCTGACAGATAAGACCAACCTTTCTGAGGTCTTTCTTCAACAAAAATGTGCCCTTCTCGAAATTCCACAACTTGAACAAGTTATATCCAAATGTAAAAAAGTTTAAGGTGTTTATTATAAATTTCGAAATATTAACCTCGAATTTAAGTTACAAAATTTTTGTTAATAAAATTACTAAAATTATACTTTAATATTTTTCAGGTAAATTTAAACATCAAATTTAAATGAACGTTGCATTGTAAGTACTAAGATGATTTTCATCGACAATTCTATGTAGTGTACCATTTTTGCCACCCGATAATGTTGTTGCCATTATATAAATTATAATCCCTGTCGAGGGTAGCAAAAGACAATTTTTCTCAAAATTTCAGTTTATCAAAATTTGTGGGCTTTTATCAAAATTCCTATAAATGTTTATCTTTCTAAGTTTCATGCAAGTTATGCGTCAATTACTATTCTGTTTTAATTTTTTTTAAATTTTAACAAGTTAACACGAATTTTTAGTGTTATGTTTTTAATGGTACAATGCTTAGAGTGAATGAAGACAACAAGGAATTGCAATTCCAGTGAATCAGACAAACAACAGATACACCAGGGAGGTGATGTACCCTTTTTTTTGCCACTAAACAAAATTCTGAACAGAATCCTTTGTGCCACTGAACAGCATTCTGTTTAGATTATTCATAATGATGTACCAAAGTTTCGTCTTCAGTCACAATTTAACTCAAAAGTCTATCTTTGTCTTCACCACAGAGGCCATAAAATGCGCAGGAACACTCTATATAATAGCAGCGAGAGCATTCTCGGCATCCATCTAGCGCTGAGAAGTGCTTGAACTGACATATACCTTTGTCATTCCAAGTCATGCCAACTGAAGAACTTAAAAAATTTTCGTATTCGACACTCCAATCATTTCTGCAAGCTGTTTGTTTTTTTTGTATCATCTTCCGATACTGACTTTTCGACTTTTTGAATCATTTCTGGAGTAGTATCTTCGATTGGCCATCCGGTCTATGAGTTGTGCTTAGGTGAGTCCCTGCGTTGATTATAGAGCCAGTGCCACTTGTAAACCATGGTTTTACTTTCCTCACAGTATGGTTTCAACTCTCTTTTGCTCTTTTGCTCTTTTGCAGAAAAGAGTTTCAACTTTCTGACGACTCGGTGCCCGTTTTTTCCCTAATTCACATTTAATTTCAGATTGAGATGTTTGATCGACAGTACTTCAAATATAAGTGACCTGATTAACATAAGTCTTGCTATTTGTACTGACAAGGTGCTACTGAACGCGATATCACTTCATTGTGTACAGTTACTAATAACCTATATCTCACTTCCGCAAACTTAAGAACGCATCCTTGCACATCATATCATAAATCAAATTCTAATCAAAATATTTTTTGAAAAGATAAAACATACAGTTAGTCAGACCGTTGCCATGCTTTAAACCGTTGTCATGCTCACGTAGTCGAAAAAATTGCATCGTTCGGTGATCAAACATCATGTAGGGTCGCGTATGTGTCCCTACCAAGAAAAACAAAGAAACACTGGAACGTACGGTATATCATGCTCCGCATCGTCCTTGGACAAACTTTCCTGACGCAAACATCCGCGAAGTGAACGATATTTGTGAAAACGATTGCCAATTTAGAGTAGTAGAAGTTGCTGATCATTTTGGGGGAAATTTATGGGAATTATGAGTTTGAGTGCCTGGTGACAGTATTAGAGATAATTGAACAAATCGATAAACACAAACGCTTAGGAAGACTGAACGATTACGGTCGAAAATTGATTGATTGACAAGTGATTGAAAAATTTAACACGCAAAATTAAAAGCAAGATTTATTATTTATTTTTCAAATTGAAATAAATCATAATTCTATGCCCGGGAGTTGAGATATTTGGAGATCGATCAAAAGCTTACGCCAAAGTCAGCAGAAGAAGATGGCGTCTCGAATCACATGCAACACAATTTGTCGCAACTTCTCGAATTTTGAACTGTCTGAAATAAATAACTGAAATAACTGTTGAAATTTTTGACTGTCTGACGTAATTTACTCTTGAAAGTTTATCACAATTTATTCAAGGATCAGTGCGGCTTACTGTTGCCAGCGGTTGAACGGAGTGAAGAATTCATATCACCAGAAAAGAGGATATCAACCAGTGCAGGGAAGTGATTGTGATTGCCTTGAAACTAAAGGTAATGCATTGGATTCAACTTGATAATCATCGATTGCATATACTTCTCAAGGAAGGTCTAGACGGTCACGCGGGGATTAACCTCGAGCAAAAGACATCAGTAGACATCTTTTGCAATGGAGTCAGTGCTCTTGTATGGCTCCGAGGTTTGGGCTGACGCTCTTAGTAAAGAGACGCGCCGAAGGCGTCTGGCACAGGTGCAGAGGCAAGGAGCTTTGCGGATAGCGGCTGCATAACGCAGTGTCTCTGAACATGCAGTGCTGGTGAGGGTGATTCCTATTAAGTTACTTGCAGACGAACGGAAATGTGTATACTTACGTAGAGGCGAGTCGGCGAGCGAAACCGTCAGCCGAGAGGAACGGAGAAGGACCCTAAGCTTGTGGCAGCAAATATGGGAAAACGAAACGCGAGGCAAGTGGACCGCATAGCTGATTAGTGACTTGGGTCCGTGGTTCTACAGAATGCATGGTGATACTGCAGAATGCGTGGTGAATATATATAACCTGACGCAACTACTCGGTGGTCACGGGTGTTTTCAGTCTTATCTGTATAAGATGGGAAAGTCGCCATCCCCAACTTGCGTGTTCTGCCCGGGGATGACGGATGACGCCTGCCACACATTTTTTACGTGTACCGGATGGACAAAACTCCGTTCGCATCTCTCGGAGAAAATAGGCGTGCTCTCCCCGAAATGTAACGGGAAAATGATGCAATCAAAAGACAATTCGGACTGTGTGCCGTATTACGTACGGACAGAATTTCTTATAAAGAAGGGCATGATGGATCGCTTGGTTCTTGGTTGGAAATTCTCTTCGTTCCTATCCATCCGTGGAGAAAGAGAGATTTCCCTTAGCCTGAAGACATTGCTAAGCGATGATTAATGAGGCCTAGTCCGAAGTAATGTGACAAATAGTTCCAGGCTAGGTTCTCGGCGTGACAGTGGAGGTGTTTAGTCAGTAGTCCGGTAGCGGGAGTCCGACACTCAGGGAGAAAATTGCCTTCACCTCCCAAACAAAAAAAAAAGAAAGGCGAAGGATCTGAAAATAGTGAAAGAGTGAAAGAATTCATCAGGAGTTGGCTTCTGATGGTTGGTCCAACAAGGCTGCGATAACAACCTTCCACATTGCTGCGAAAAAAAATGTCCACAAAAAAAAGGAAATGGTTTATCTACAGACGCATCTTTACTTGTAAGTTGTTGAAATATAGCTTCCACACTCGAAATTATTTGAATTTTAATCAGTTCGCTCTAGTAGCCATACAAGTAAAGATCCACCATACCAAAAAGGAAGAGAACAAATGATTTCGAAAATTCGCAAGAATCCGATATCATCATTGAATATTCATGGTATCTATATGCCTTCCATTCATCTACAGGATTTACATGAGACATTTTTCGCAGAACATCTCTTCTCCATTTCGTTGTTCAATGTACTTCGGTGAATGTATTTTCTCGAGTGCCATCACTGGGCATTTTCATTTGGAAAGAGCATAATAGGCTTTATCAGGTTCAATTCAATGGCAACGTATAGGTAAATTTCCATTCACTTCGGTGTTACGCAATAGAATGATTTATTTACTACATTCTCACTTTGATCCAGTGAAAGATTCGTCACCAAGCAGTTTGGATCAAGCTAATCCAATTGTAAATTTTCAAGATATCCGTCCAAGTTTATTTGTAAATCAGTAATAACGTTGTCACCATTCATGACAAGATAAACGCATCGAAATATACCTACTAGAAATATCGTCCTGGCCACGTTTTATATCGTCTCCTAAAATCCACGGATCGCACTTAAAAAGAACATCAAATATACACTCCTTCAAATCCTTACCAATGAAATGTGTCTTGCAACTACTTTAAAGGACATTAAATGTGTTATTTCCACTCAACTCTATATCCCTTCCGACAACTAGTACGTGACCCACAATGCTCGTTACGCGCGAATCTATTTGATTTCATGGGGAATATATTCAAAATAACTCATTCGAGACAGTTTATTTGCCACACTCAGATGTCTCGAAAACAAACTTTTTGCCAATGGAGCGCTTTCTACTTCTCTTTTTTTTGTCGAATAGATACATCCGTAGTTGTTGATACCAAAGATGTATCTTTACTTTCCCTCGGTTACATCTTCGTCTTACTGGAATGCCATTCTTTGAAACGTTTTGGGCTTCTTCCTGAAACTTATGTGCACTACGCGTAGTCCTTTAGTCGTTTAGGAGTCTTTTGGGATTTTGCATAGATGAAAAAAAAAATAAGAAACAGCGAAAAAAGATACTTTTACAATTTGTAAACCTTTCGTAGGTCATAAAGTTTTGTACGCTTAAGAATGAAAAGTTTATCTTCAATTTACGGAAATTGAGATCATTGAAGTCGTGCAAAAAAAGGAGTAAGGAAATTTGGTTTTCCGCTTAATTTAATAAATTGCTAGTTTGCATGGTAATTGGATTTTTAAACGATCGAGTCACGTAGGAATGAAATAAAATTAGAAGTCTTAAAGGGGTGTCAGTAATGACGTGAACATTTATTTTAGTCATAGAGTCGGTGAAAACGTTTAGTACGTAATTGGGTGGAAAATTTATATTCGATACGGTCGCAACTTACGTAAGATGTAAAAAGAATGCCTTTTCATGGATGATTTCAAAAAATAGTTTTAAATATGACCAGTTTGGAGGAGGGCTTCGTTATTTCAACGAAAAAACCAAGCATTATTAATTTCAAAAAAAAAAAAAAACTGAAAAATACGAACAGGAAACCTTACATTCCGGACTAATTATCCAACAGCAACATAGAATAAAGCAAATAGTAATAAGAATAAAAATCAAGTAGGTGTTGTTCGCACAAAAAGATGTAAATCAATTAACCTAAACTTATAAGCCCAATATGAGGCAAGAAAAGGACCAAGTTCGACGTCCTTATATGTCCTAGAAATATAGAGAGCAATTGATCAGGAAGTAGATATTAGTACGTGCAAATAGATCCTCAAACGAAAATTCATTCATGCAGAGTCCAGCATAAATCAGCGTAGAGACTACAACTAATCTGATATTGACATAGTTGATGCAGAAAAGAGACAGGTCCAGTAGAGGATGATGAGACTTCACAGGAGGGAGACAAAGAAAAGTGTAGAGGGAGTCATAAGGATGGTATTGTAAGATATGTTGAGAGATGCAAAGCGAGTAAACCTTCCTTGAACGTATTGAATCGTCAAAATGAGATAGAAATAACTGGAAGATCAGACTACAGAACAATATTCTAGGATAGGAAGGACAAAAGAAACAAGCAAACGTACAGTAGTGGAAAAACTACTTGAGCATACTTTAGAACGCATACAGAAAAGTCAGTTGATCCAGTGATTATATCAAGAATATGAGCGTTACAGTCTAAATTTTGTCAGAAGTATCTCCTGGGCCATTTACAAAGAGAGTCTGTTCATTCAACATGTAACTAAAGAGCATTGGGGAGACTTTTAACGAAAAAGTCATTTTGTAGCACTTGGAAGTGTTAACATATAAAAAATTGACATTAAACATATAAAACGTAGAAAGTGGACAAGTTATATAAAAGAAAACGGATAGTCCTTAAGTAACGCAATTGAACAGTAAATTTACGAATCATCATCTTACAGGAAGCAAGGTTACGAGATAACAGAGGGGAGGTTATTTCTAAAAAGAAGGAAGAGAAGTGGTCAAAGAAAAGAACCTTTAGGGACACCAGATAAAAGGAAAAAAGAGTCGAAGTCATGCCGTAGAGACTGATACAACAGGAACGATGGAACAAGTAAGACTTCATCCAAGACAATAACCATCCCGAGATACCAATAGCCTTTGATTCCAGATAAAGGAGAAGACCATGGACAGTATCCAATGCCATGGACAAATCCATGAATATTACATCAGTCTGAAACTGCCTGTTCAAAGGCTTAGCAATGTCAATTGTAAATAAGTTCAAATTAGAAGTAGTAGAGCGTCCTTTACGGAAGCTATGTTACCCAGAGACAATAATTGACCGCAATTCAACGGAGAGATAATTGCGAATAATACGTTTACATAATTATGGAAGACCGAAAATTATGGAAGTAGAACCATAGTTGGACACATCAGAGAGATCTAGCGAAACCTCGTTCGCAACTTGGGGGGTATGCACCAGAGACAGAGACAGATTTAGACAGAGATCAAAGACAAGATAGCACTGAAAGAGAGGACCCAAGAAATTTCACAATTATGGTTAGAATACCATCAACACCAAGACTTCTCATATAACCAAAGGAGATGAATGATTGTTGCGATTTCACTAGGGTCACTACACAAGATATAGTGAGGAATAGGAGTCTTGATTTTGATGTTAGGGGGAAGATGCATGGAAGTGGAATTAGAAGGTGTAAAAATAGAGGGAAAAACATCAACATAATTCCCAAATATCTGCTGGAGTAGATACTAGAAGATCATCCCAGTGAACTGCTCCAGGATTGTTCTAGAAGATTTTAGTACTCTGATGTAAACTTAGACAGGCTTTCCGTATTATTGGATCTGAAGCTCAAGAAATAGCTCTTTCAAGCGGCTCTAGTTTCTTTCTGAGCTATAGAGCGCTTTAAACATTACACGTACTCCTTGCTTCAATCATACTGGACAATTTAAGACGAACCTAATCTTTAGTTTCAAGGGCAACAAGTACATGCTTGGGAATCCAACGTTTCTGTTTGGCTCGGTGAAAAGTTCGAAGAGGCGTAAACGCCCAATAAAGATTTTTAAGTTACTCATAAAATTTGAATTAAACAGATTCGGCTTCTAGTGACAAAAAGACGCGATCCTTCAATCGATAGAAGTTCAGTGTTCAATGAATTATAATTTGTCTTGAAAAAATTGAATTTGGTTGGACACAGTTTTAGTGAATATAGGAGGTACTAGGGCAGCATCAGGCAATAATGGTGGGTAAAAGGGGTCAACATATACATAGGGTTGCAAGGCAGGTGTAACTGATAGGTGGTTAGATCGAATATTCAATTAAAAAGATCAAATAAACGGCCAAGAGGATTATGAACATAATTGAACCTTGACATCGAACAATGAGAGAAACCAAGAGAAAGATAGAGAAAGAGAGAGAGGGAGTATCAATAAAACTAAAAGATTTAAAAGTGCTGAAAACAACTATTTATTCAAGCACGAATTCCATTTTACGTATACTAATCATTATGGAATACAGGCGCTAGAAAAACTACACTTCATCCAGCAATTGAAGTATTACTTTATATATTTTGGCCGCTATCGAAACTAGCAACACATCCCAGCGAAACGTGTTCGCTGGCCCTCAATGTCACCCACCAGTGTAGGGTCAGAAATTTAATGGCAGAAAGGCTCTTATTGATCCTTAGTGATAGAACGCAATATATACTCCCCTGTCAGACACAGAACCTAGCCTTAAGCCATTTGGTATTATTCCTGGAGTAGGCTTCTCAGTTCTTTGCATGTAGCACCTTGATACATTACTTCGGGCTAAGATCAATTGTTAGAAATAAACTAATCCATGGAAAACGCTCCTTGAGAACCAAGTATCCTTTTTTGTTGTTAGGATAGTGAATATCTGGTTCTATTTATGAGTCGACTTCAGAACTTCTTCAATGTGCTTAGACGGAGCTTTCCCATCTTTTCGTCAAATACACAGCGTTACCTACTCCAACTTCTCCGTGAATGAAAATATGACAGACGTCAAAATGTTCTCCAGTATAGAATATAGAATCTGCAGTTCGTAGCTTAAGGATTTTTTGCTAGCCAGAAATGAGAAAACTATATCCTTGCGCGCTTCATAACTGGTACCTGGGTTCTGGTCTAAGTAAAAGCCAGTCCCGCCATACTTTCTTCTGGACAGCGATTAAGATCGATAACGCGTCGTACGGTGAATCCTATGGTTAGCCGTGCTCTCATTCTTGCTACTTGTCGAAAGTACATCCTGTTAATCGCTACCGAGAGCTAACCTATTGCCGTCTCCAGATGTAAATTCATTAACGCTTTCTTCCACGGAGAGCTTCTAATGTAAATTGTCTAAGCTCCTAATGTAAATTGTCATCCGAGAAGACTTTTCTTCGCTTGGAGAGAATGTCTGTCCCCGCTGGTTGGACCACGTTCACCACAGGCTCAATAACATTGTAGAAGAATAGCTTGGTCCTTTGAGACTCTCAGTTGCATGGGTAACGCCAGTGAGTCTACAATTTTGTGGCTTTGCAGACAACTTCCCCGTGACTTGTATGTTTCCTTCATATTGATCAATACAAGCCTTTTTCTATCGTTTAAAGTATGAAACTGCTTTACAAGTAGCTTTAACAGGTTCTGAGCAGCATAAGAGGACAAAAGTGGTTGACCAATTCTTATAAATTGACAGTGATTTACTTAGCGATTCAAATGTTACAACGTCGTAGAATGTCCGGAGGGCTATAACTTCTAGCTGCAAGACACTATTGTCTAAAGAGTGGAGATAACTGTAATTCTAACTGGAGATCGTACTTTCTGGCAACCATTTCTCCGTCAATAGCACTGACAATTAAGAAGGGAACTTCCTTATTTCTCGGTTGACGTCAATCCTCTTCCTTCCCACCCATTTGTGCTGAAAGAGGGATTTTCCTTAACCAGAAGGCGCGGCTAGGCGATGATTAATGAGGCCTAGTCCGAAGTAATGTGACAAACAGTTTCAGGCTAGTTTATCGGCTCACAGGGGAGGTGTTTAGTCGGTAGTCCGGTTGGCACCAGCAGTTCGACACTCAGGGCGTAAATAGCCTTCACCTCCCAACCATAAGAAAAAATACACACTTGCTGATTAATTTCAAGGTTTCTACTCTATGAAGTCGACTATGATCATGCAATTTTCTATTTTGTTTGCAGGAATTTCCATGTATTTTCCATGAATTTTAAAAGAGGACTCGGAAGTGACGAAATAAATGCTTCTTGATCATCACATTACAATCTCCATAAAATTATTCTCATTGAGGCAAACTGAGAATCCTATACTGATTCCAAATTGTGGTTTGTCTATTAATCTTTCTTAAGGAAGGCTTAGTAAAGACACTTGGTCTAATCCAGACATTAACTAGTAACTAAATTATAACTAAATAACTAAATTATATTTGGTTGTAGCGAGCTTACAAATTAAAGCACAATTAAGCAGTGAAAGCAAAGCATTCAGTATGATAAATGCGCTGGCACATATTCCTGCTTACCTTCTAATAAGCAAACACTTAACCTGTTAAGTACCATTAAACCAATTTGCTTCGCTATATGAACTTGAGTAGGATAATACTCTCACGAAGCCTGCAAAGTCTGTTTGCAGAGAGATTTCCTACTCAAAAGGACAAGTATCCTAGACACACAATAGCCATCCTGACCCAATAAGGAAGTCAATAGAGAAATATTCGCACGAGGACTACTAACCATTAGAACTTCAGGATGTCGGAGAGCATAAAACGATGTCATTGCAAGCCATCAAAAGCAAAATGGTATTAATTTATGTCCTTTTGCCATCGGTTTATCCAAACAAAATGCTCCCATGCTTTCTGTATGGAACAGACATTCACAGACAATAAATAATGAGGTGCACTCTTAGTGCAAATATCCTTCGGATTAAATGGGCTTAGACTGTATGAGTCTGCCACAAATACAAACAAGGATCTTAAAGTGTTTTAAAATCAACATTCTGTTCCTTCTTGTTGTTATTTAGCAACTGGTGTTCATCATTATCTTCTTTACATGCACTTTAAGCTGTATCAGATTAAAGGCTTTGATTTTAATTACTTGGTAGACCAGCACGGTAGGTTGATTACAACAAATAAGTGAACATGTTAACATAATTTTCGAAATCGTTGGGAACACATTGGGGCACAGTTCTCCCTGTCACCAGCTGGGCACAAATAGTACTAAGCCTAATAGAGAAAATGTTGACGCATCGTTCTCTGGATCTTTTGAAAGCAAACCTACAATTTAAAGGATAACAACGATCCAAAGATCAACGGTATCCTTAACACCTTTTTTAGGAGATTATCGCAGAGCTCCTTCGGTGTAATGGGGTATAGTGCAGCCGGAAAACTTAAGGCCAGAAGCAGCCGAATCTAATGTCTCATATGGCGTCAATGAAAGAGTTGTGAAAAGTTTTCAGGAGAACCGATTGTGTAAAGTGGTAGGGTCTAGGTGATCAGTTCGACGTACATCCATTGGATGATTTTTAGAGGTTTGTCATCTTAATGCCACCTGGCTTTGTTATCGGTGAAACCACCCAAGTCAGTCTCCGTCGCTATTGTCCAAACAAATAGTCTTCCCTTAAAAGTTGAATACGCTAGGCTACGCTACGCCTGACAAGAAGAACCAAAAGTCGGCATTCTTTAAGTACTGATGGACGTCTCAATCGATTTTCGTAGAAAGTCTCGAACGCTCCTAATATCAGGCCTATCTAATTATTTCTTATCAGAAATAGACAGTCTCGTTTTCTTCTGACATATTTGTATTTGTGCTTATGGTGTTGTAGAATAATGAAGACAACCTCATTATTTGCATCCTACAAATTATATGGTAGCCTGATTTGCGTCAGGTTACCTACTCTCCTACGCAGAATACCACTTCACTGTTGCATTATCTTCCTTAAGATATGTTCGAGCTGCCTTTTTTAGACCAAAGGTACATTAGAAGGTTTATTGGCCAAAATCAGGTTTCTTCTTGATTATTGTCGTCAATCTGACATTATGATTCGCAAGATATCAATATTATCCTTACATCTGTTTGTCAATTTGTCAACGTATAAATCTAATTTTCCGTCAAACTTCTACACCAAATGTGCCAAAACTGCCGCCAAAAAATTTGACACAACCAAGCCTAAACAAATCGAGTAAAAGTATCCTACGGAAATTATGCAAAAATGTATCGGGCGAGGGTCATGCCTGAAAAAGTAAGGGTAGCTGTGTACATTCTATGATATTCTATAATGGTAGGTTTATGTGTCTATCATCTTTCAATTTTACATCTAAATTGTACCTCAGATTATATTAAAGTTCAGTTACGTTTCCAAACAAAGAGTACTGAATATTCTGTTCAACTCCATTGAAACTACCACCTACATCTTTTGAGCAGAATAGGGTTTCTTTCAGTGTCCCCTGTAAAAATGGATGACTTGGGGGAAGCCTTACACTGTAAACACTTTTTTTCTGAAAAAAAAATTTAAATTTTAGTATTTAGTTAAATTTTGTTCTAGATGCAAAGCAATGGCCCCCCATGTCTTACAAGTTCGGGTATGTGGTAGTTTTTCCGGCCGTTGATGTGACTTTTCCAATACATGGATATGCTCACACCACAAAAGGACACCAATCTCACAGTTGAGTGTTCTGTTAGTATTTTTTGTCTTGTTGCGGAACCGTTAACCTGCCCATAATACTACTGCAAGTAGATACCAATTAATTTGCTGCTTTCACGGTGAAAATTGGGAACTTCCACAAATCATAAGATACCAAAAATTATGTCAAAAGCTGCCTCCAAAAAGGATTCCCATTTAAAGTCCCCCTGAAATACAACACAAAAAATAACGATTTTTACCGTGGATCACTGTTTCCAAATACAATTAATCACTGTGGGATATGTCCTATTAATATTTTCCAATACTAACGACTGTCGGGATGTACTCCATAATAGTTATATCCTTTCAAAAAAGGAGACCCAATAATTCTTTGGAATCAACTGCCGCAACAAACTGTACAGTTATCGATAAGGTGCCAAAACTTCTTATAAGCTCTTCTTATAACGAGTTTCCTGTAGCTCGTACTAAAAGGTTCGTTTTGGTTTGAACTTATACGTTTTATCTCTTTTATAAATGCACTTGGGACATAAAAAAAGAACATCTCACGTATGATGTTAGACAATCAAACTTTCCAGTGTGAATTCTTAAATATTATCCACTGCACATGCTCTACACTGCTGGGAGCCAAGAGTTGAACTGCATGTTTTGTCAGTAACAAGCCTAGCTGCTAGTATTTTTCAACCCTAAAGGACATTTTCCGCTTTGAGAACGGTATAAACTATGCCAGACTATAAGACTCCATTTAACTGAGATTTTACTGAATCCTAAAGACGGCAGTCAAAAAGGTGACCAAATATGATCTCTAAGTGAAAATGAGTGCTATCTCTAAGTGATTTCTAAGAGTGGTTTCTTCATTACGCATTGTACCAAATGTGGTTCGATGTGTATTATCATTGAAAGTAAACATGGTAGAGAAACGATCCATGATAAGTCGAATTGTTCTGATGGACGATTATGTCGGCCATAAAATTGACGGAGGGCGCAATGTGTTTTGCCAACAGAACAGTTTTTTTTTCTTCGAAATAAATCCACACAATTTGCACACGTTTCTCAGACGTCAAACTATTCATGAGAAAATGGCAAAATACTAAACGTAAAACACATAACAGCTATCACATCAAACGTAGCATGAAAAAGTGTTGCCAACTTCAGGTTTTGTACCTAAAACAAAACATGCAATGTTTGAAAAAAATACGAGAAAAGCATTTATGATACGACGAAGGAAAAGGACTATGAGAAAAGAAATTTTCAGTTTTGAAACTACTTCAAAATGTTTAATGTCGAAAAATTCAAGACTGAGTGAAGTAGATCTGTAAAAACTTTTATTTCAATGGAGTCTTTGCAATAAAATCGTATATTCTTGTTTTCCATAATGTGGAGGTTACTTAAGAAAGCTCTATACTGGCAGGATCTCTCAAATTTCAATCTTTGTTCAATTTAATATAGATTTGTTTCATTTCATACATTCGAGAGAACATCAAAAAATTTATAAACAATCGACTTCTATTTCTCTCAGTCTTGTCCATATCCAATCTTACCCCCTGCCCACCCTACAGACTCTACAGATACTAAATGAACATCACTTTTCTTAAAACAAAATTCTCGTATATACTTTTTGAAATACTGAACCAGTTTCCATGGCACTTATTTGAGACATTTCACAATGAAAAGTTTTGAAAGCATAACAAAAGTACAAAATGTTTGCTCAAACTCATCAGTACTTAAAATGTACGTACCCGCACAACCCCTGCAAGTATAAAACTTAAAGTTTAAGTTGTGAACCGGAAATGTTTTCGTTCGAAACACCCACCCCGTCCAATATTACTTCTTCCCAACAAGCATATAGCTGCTGTTTATAGGTTGACCTAAAAACCATACTCCTACACAATGATAACAGTGTGGATGAGGACATTGGAAATATTGTAGGGCTTTAAGTAGAGAAATTTTAGTACAATTGTGGTTGAAAGGATAATAGTTGATTTCACTAGATCGATTTTTTTTATGGGATGCAGTAAGTGAATATTTTATGCAGATTTCGGAGTTGATTTTAAAAAGCATATTAGTTCCAAAATTGGTAAAATCTGAGGTATAGGATCGGAACAGGTAACGGAACAGGCTTTTGCATTTTCCTTTTGTGAGGAAGTGGGGTGAAGGAAGCTTAAATCACGAATATGCTAATCAAAATCGAACAGGAGGCTCTCCTTGTCTCTTGACAGACAACAATAATGAAAAAGTTGAACCGTTTGTTGGGCTGTAAATTTTGAACTACCACATCGCCCGGATGCTCCTTCAACATCGAAAACCTAGTAATGAACGTTTTTGTGCTGCGTATGTTAAGATGAAAAAGGGTCTCTGAGTGTAAGCCTCCCAACAGTACAAGACCTCTGTAATATCCCTAACCACCATCTTAACTCTATAACCTAACTTGGAACCATTTGAAACATTGCGTTAGACTTGACCTATATTCTCGTTGTTGCTCTCCTTCTTGATATTTCTGTATTCACTAGCAAGAAGGACGATCTGAACCATACGTACGGTCGTTATCACCGGCATCCCAGCCACCGTAGAGCAAAGCATTACTATTCAGGTGTGCTTAAACTTCCAGGGGCATCGCGATAGAAGATACGAATTAGGCATATAGTGGATGAAATGAACATATGGAGGGTAGACAGCTAAACACTTTTTTTACAAACACCAATACCAATTCCAAAGTTTATCTAAAAAAGTTGTAGAAAGAATAGCCAACAAAATTATCTTTCCTCTTGGATTTTCGGATTTAATGACCAGTGATCACGGTAAGAGGCATTGGGAGAGGGTTCTAGTCCATAATGACGGCGAGAATATCTTCGAATCATTGCAAAGAAAGTATAATCCCCTTTCTAGAAACTAGAATCTGGATTAGGAATCCAATCGAACGCGGACAATAACCAGAACTGCGGATGATCCTAGAAACCAGCACGTGTTTTACAGAAGGTACACCCTTTTACTACTACACCATCTGGAATACCAGGCAGTTCAATTTTATTCCTAGGATTTTTGCGGCCGATTGAATTGGTTTTCATCATTCTATTGACTCTCCAAAAATTTCCTGAAATATATCCCTGCATGAACCCCGGCCATTGATGAAAATAAGGCTAAAATGAAATGCAAATTGGGCTGATTTTCGAATTCCTTAAGGTTCCCACCTTAACAATTATCGGTTAGTGAAAGTTTTTTGAAATAATTTCAAGTTCTACAGATTCAGGGTATCCTATTACGAATGAGATTAGATCCTAAAACATTTGATTAGGTACCAGATCCCAATCCCATAACAAACAAATTACATCAACTTGTCTTGTGTCAAATTCTCAGACTTGTTTCAAATTCGCTGAACAGGTCACCGCCCTGTTGAATTTTGTTTTAAAGACGTCATCCACCTTTCTTGTACCGAGCCCAAGTATCTTGTGTAGTACGAAGATCGTGTCCTTTAAAGCTCGATCAGACATGACCGCCAGCATCCATGCCTGCTCCTGCTCGATCAATCTTGTCCAGGTAAGACCGGCAGCATCTAAGTCCATTTTGTCTAGTATGACTCAGTCTCCCTAGGCGTTTGTACTACGGGCACCGCGTGCTTTCAAGCTTGCGCAGATAAGATTGGAAGCATCTAAGCCCACTGCGTCAAATAGAAATCGCTCACCCATGATTCGATCGATTGAGTCATTGCTTTTGGGTATGGTATAAGACGGGAGTTATCCTTCACTTTGTGCAGCGATCCCTCTGCTACCGAGTGCTGAAAAAGCATTGTCTTACATTGTAAACATGTGGTTTTAAAAATACTTCTTATCCCTGTAACTATGTGAACCATTTTCCTTGTAACTCATTGCTGAAACCGTTGGCATTAAGTTTTGATCCATACTTTCCACTCAAAGCGTAGAAGAGAGTGCTCAACGGTCTTCAGGAGTCGTCTCATTAATAGGGTGTGCCCCCCATTAAGTCGATTAGATACCGTTACATGCCGTTAGCGGTCGTCCTGCGAGGCTTGCAAAAACTCATCTTCGAGTCTATCAAAACGATCTGGTAGATTTTGCTTTTGAGTCGATCAGCGCTTTCCAAGTACTAATAGGCCTTACTTTACAGGTTCGCTTCTTTTTCAGGATGACATCTTAGGTTATTTTTAATTGCAGTCTGAACTCGCGAACAATCATCCCGTCCTTCAATTGCCGCATTAGTATATCTAGTGTGATTGTGTGTTCAGTGACTAGCCCCGCAAAATCGTTCGACAGATTTTGGCTTAGCAAGTTAGCGTTAGCGACAGGGCTGGGAAGAGATGAAGCCTTGCGTGGTACCTGATGAAACTTTTCTCCTTCGACTTCCTGCTTTTAAATTGTAGAATGGGTTGTGGCCCTTCAGATAGGCCTCCCGAAACCGCATCAGTTGTTTTGGTATTGGTAAACGCTTTCGAAACGCTTCCATGATATTCGACTCCCTATGTAAACCTCGCCGGTTCCAGCAGTCCATGGGGGAGATTCGGTTCCGCAGAAAATCGTTGAACATTCAGAGGTTCAGGTGAGAAGGTAATCATATTACTTTGTCAATGTCATTTAAGTGGTCATTTCGGAGGTTCTGTCAGGCTGTCATCGTAGGAGTCCACTTCAGCACTGAAAATCCCAATATCGAAATCATCAGAAAACCCAACACTCTGCAATCTCTGACGCAATACATTTTTTCATTTCAATTATCCTTGTTGATGCACACATACCTCAATATTTCAAAGTTTAAATTTGCTTGTAATGTGGCCTTCTACAAAAAACTTAATTTACCCTAGCAACATTTGCTTACGCATGAAATCCTTTCCTTTCAAAAAAATTACAAAACGTCATAACCCTATACGTCAACCCTATAAAAATTTCAGAATCCTAATTTAATTACCACGTCTTATGTGTATCGAATTTACAACAACTTTATTATAAACTCCTACGTCGTTTGCGTAAGGACGAGATCATATCTTATTCGTGAAGAAAAAAATTATTACATCCTTTTTTCCAAGTCACTGTTCCGTTTCATTGTTACGAGCTAACAAGGGGGCATTGAACAGGAAAAGAAAAAAAAACAGAAAGTATAAATTCATAGTAAACACCCGAAATGTACTCTCGTATATCCTTCGCTTCGAATTCAGCAAACATATTTTCAACAAATTACTTATTACTCCCTTGAAAGACGACCCAATGAAGCAAAGATTCATGATTACTCACATAATTTTTTTTCCGTCGTAATAATAAAGCTCTAAAGAAAACTGAACGGCTATTTCAATTCATGATGTCCTTTTTCGGTTGTCTTCTTTTTGCAGTGAATCATTGCCATTTAATCCTTTCGCCTGTGGAAGCAAAGCAAAACCTAAGGGAAAAGGAAGATCGTCGGGACAACAGGATGGGCGTTTGTCGGTGACACTGTGTAAGACATCTTCTGCAATAAGGATGATTCGATGAAATATTTATTCCTTCAACATTAAGTCCTAGTGAAAGTTGGTCAACTGAAATTTTGTACAATGGTCGGAGAGTGTGTGTAAAGCTTTTTGCTTGATAGTTTTTTGAATTTTTATTTGTCGGAATAACTGTTTTAGTAATGAATTGAATTTCGAAAGGATCACAAGTTTTGTGTTGTTGTAATATAGACGTACAAATATTATTCAGGATCAATTTAGGATTCAGTGAAATATCCGAATTTTAATAACGGACTGTGTTTTCTACCCGCTGAGTGAAATATCTTTTTTAAGATGCAAGACGCGAAAGGAGCTCATTGTACATTTTCTTACGAAGAAAACAAACGATTGAACAAACAGGATGCGCGTGGGAGGAGGACGTTTAATAGAATTCCATCATATTTTATTATGTTGCCGAAGTCAAGCCGCCAACTTATTGTTTTTAATTTTCCGAACCATTTATTTTGGTTAAGGATATAATTTAAACCCGTTGATGTCTAAGGCTTGTCAAGGATTGTAATGAGTTTAGTGCAGAAAAGATGATTTGAAACCATTTAAGAGTGATTAGGGTAGAATTTATTTTTTCAGTTTGAACAGAAAAAAATTAATTGTTTTCGATTTTTCAATGGAACAAATGAATTTGCATAGTCATCCTTTGTTCAAAGAACTCTTCGTTCCTTCCTTTTCCTTTCTTTCAATATTTTTTTGAAATAATCTTGTACAGTTTGTTATAATATTATCAATAGGAGCACTTTGCCATGTGACAAATTCTATATCTTTTCGAATTTTCAAAAAATGTGCACATGGTCTGAATTAATCGACATCAAACACGAAATGCCAGAATAACTCATCAATGGCGCAAAAGTCCATTTCTGGAACTAGAGATTTCCATGTGTATTAGTGGCTTGTAAAATGTGACAACATCCAGTGATACTCGCGAAAAGATTTCAACTAAGGCACACATCTTCCCTTTATCCCCTCTCCTGTCACCATCCTTGTGTTAAATTATCAAATATCACAGTCCTGAAATATTATTCACATCAGTTTCAGCAATCTATTGTCGTTAAAAACCAATTGCTGGAAACAATTACTAGTCAAAATCATTCCGTTGCGTGTTTCTTTATAGCCAAGCACAAACCCCAACCACCCCAACTACTCCAATCTCCCCAACGACACAATTCTCTAATAATGATATCAAAACCAAATCCTATTAGAAAATAAAACGACAAATTTCCAAAGCAATTAATTCACCATTGGCTTGTTGCCTTCAATAACAAAAGTTTCAAGGATGGACGCAATGGGACACGAAAATTTCGCGACATTTGCAGCAGTCACAGAAACTTCCAATGGAAAATTCATTTCATACAACTTTTCTTTGGATGAAGTTAGTAAAAGTATAATTTAAATTGTGGTTTTTACAACAAAACACGCCAAGAATTCAATAGCTGTGAAAGAATTTGCTTTTATTGTTACAGAAGCCAAATACGCAGAGGTGTGCTTAAACTTTATTGAATATTTTCAATTAAACATGCTCCTTGAGAATTATCCTCCCTCCTAGATATTGTTGGTGGTTGCATATTTTTGGGATTTGAGGATTTGAATCTTTTCGTGTTGGAACCATGTTTATTCATGCTCAGTTGATTTAAAGAAGGGATATTTTAATAAATGATTACCTTAAATTTCGAGGGCCCTCGAAATTCTTGGGTGTATTATTATTGAGAAAATTATAAGAAATAATTTAAGCACTGAGTTTTATAAGTTTCCCACTAAGGCTCTGAACTGAACTGCTGCTTGCATCCTACCAGGATTATCTCTTGAACTGGACTAACCACTGGAAAAAAAGCAATTGGGTTTCCTGCCCTTTTAACCAGACCACCTAGCCTAGCATCGTTTGAGATATTTGGCGAAGCTCCTCCTATTATATACCTTTGGTTCACAGAAATGAATCCTCCAATAGAAAAGAAGCAAGAGCCGGATTTCTGATGAAAGTAAAAAGATTTTTTTCGAGTTGAGGAAATCCTAACTCCAAAGTATCACAAAGGAGAATACGTTTTTTAGAGATCCAACAAATAATCTGCAAAACGCCTTGTACTTTTGCTAGAATATTTCAAACGTAATGAACCACCTGGTTTCATTTTTCAACAGATTCCAGCATTCTTCAAATTCAGTTGATGCGACGGAGCAGTACCTTTTGCTGTCAACAAAACTTCACGTTCAGTCCAATCTTCTGCATGGCAAAAGGGTGTTTTACTGACCATCTAGCCCAAAATTTTGACTTAAGCATCCTTAAAATGTAAAATTGAAGACATGAATGCCCGTCTGAAAAACGTTTTCACGAAGGAAAATCCATTGGTGAACCAATTTCAGCGGTTCCCTAATTAAATTGCCTGGACAGACTTCTTTTTCAAAATGGCACATTCCTGCGCAGTGCGTCAAATATTCTTTATGAAAACAAGGTGCGGCACTAATCATTTAGCGTCTATTCGAATCGTATCTTAGAGAACACACTTCAATAGTCCTTTTTTGTTGGACTTGTTTCACCTAAACTATCATAATTCATCAGCATTGTTCGTCGAATAGCCCAGACCCCTGCTACGGTCAACCATCTATTGTCCTCATTTTATCTGTAAAACGCAACTTGCAGTCCATCAGAAAGCAGGCATTGTTATTGTTATTGTACTGCGGTTCACTTCCTGGAAATTAGCATAGGCCAGAAATCAGCCCTTAGCTCCCCATGTGTAGTACTACTGTTTACAGATGGTCCATCCTGTCGTCCTACAGCAGCCAAGGAGTTTCCCCAGTTCTGTGGTCACCAAGTGTTCCGATTCTGTTACGCCAGTACACCTCAGCCAAGTAAGGCGTTTGTTGGCCAGACTCGGGCAATCTAGAGGGAAGTTTTTTGTTCTTTCTTCCTCCTCGCCGCAAGCTCGGCAGGTGTTATCCGCTTGGATTCCTATTCGTTTGGTGTGTTGACCTAGAATATTATGGCCCGTTAATACTGCCACCAATGTTCTAACGCCATTTCGGTTTTTCCCTAGGAGTTGTTTTATCCTCGTTTGATTAGGGTGAGGCCAAAGAGCTCGGCTTATCCTGCAGTCGTTCCTGTCATTCCAAGCCGTATCTGTCTCTTTTCAGAGGATTTCGTCTAGTTCCCTTTTTACCGTTGGTAGTGGCACTTTAATTGTGTCTATTCTAGTGGCATTTTGGTCGGCTGATCCAGCTCCAGGGACCTATGTCAGTTTTACATTTACTCGGGTTGTTGCGGTGTTGAGAGCCTGCCTACAATCCTGCACCAGTTGTGAAACTACGCGGTTAGAGGCAAGCGTCTGCAGTGCCGACTTACTGTCCGAGAGTATTTGTATACTTCCTCTCCACTTTAAAACTTCGGTTGAGTTGCGGGTGATCTGAGAAAAAGATTCCGGCGCCGCTTCCCTCATCCGTTTTGGAACCATCGGTGTAGATTATAATCTTACTTCCAGATGTGAAATCCTGCACCGTTTTCCACGCTTCTCTGGTCGGAATGCTGATCTTGTATGGAATTGTTGTGTCCACTTTTGGTTGAATTCTATCCAGGTCTCTTCTACTTGACGGGACCATTCTCTCCATTTTTTTCCAAAATACATAAGTGCCCCGTTTGAGTGTGATTAGATAACCCATGTGTGGATTTTAATCTGATGCTTGCAAGTGATGCCTCTCTGAAGATGAATTTGTCGAGTGGCATGAGATTAAGCATTATCTCCATTGCAGCAGTTGGCGTAGTCCTAATGGCACCTGTGATGCCAAGGCAGGCCATTCGCTGTAAGTGATTATTGGCCTCACTACTGTTGTGTAAATCCAGTGGGCAAGTTTGGGTTTTACTCCCCAGATTTTCCCCACTAGTCTTTCCATTCTAAAGAGCGCCGCTGTAGTTTCCATCTGACTGCTCCTATGTGTGGAGTCCAAGTTAGCTTACTATCCAAGGTTACTCCTAAGTATTTCACCTTGTTTACTAAACTGATATGTTGTCCGTCAATGGTCGGGGGTGTAAATGTCTCCGGTTTACGGTGCTTTGTTTAAAGCATAAGCTCCGTTTTGTCGGCATTGATGCGCAGTCCGTTTAGCTTCGCCCACTCAGAAAGATGTGAGTGCAGTCTGCAACAATTTCGACATGGTTTCCGGGAACTTTCCACTTATCAGTATAGTATAACGATATCGTCAGCGTACGCTGTCGTTTTGAAACCCTCCCGTTGAGGTCTTCCACCATTTGGTTAACTGTGAGTATCCAGGCAAGTGGTGATACTATGCCGCCTTGTGGTGTACCACTGTTAGTCTATTTATTCAAGGTTACGCCGTTTTCTTCCGCTGTAATCTTCCTTTTAGCTAGTAGTTCTGTCATTCATTTAGTAAGATATGGGTCTATTGCATATCTTTGGATGGCTGCTACTATGCTCTCAGTTTTTACATTGTTGAAGGCTCCCTCGATATCAATGAAGGCCGGCAAAGTGTAATCTTTGATGGCAAGGTTTCTCTCTATTCTGCTTGCGACTTCGTATAGTGCCGTCTCTGTTGAGCGCCCTGGGAGGTATGCGTGTAGGTTGGGGCACAGCTCCGTTATATTGACGGTGCTTTTTATGTACCCATCCACTAGGTGTTCTAGGGTTTTCAGCATGAAAGACGTTAAGCTGAAAGGTCGGTAATCCGTTGCTTTGTAGTGGCTGGATTTTGCCGGCTTGGGTATAAAAACTACTTCAGCTTCTCTCCAGTCCAAAGGAATATAGCCTTTGGATATGGAGGCTCTATATATTTTCACCAAAATCCGTATTATTGTGATATCCGCTTTCATAAGCATGATCGGATACACTTTGTCAGTTCCTGTTGATTTGTAAGGTTCGAAGGTATTAATGGCCCAAAGGACCTTATCTTCGCTTACTATTTCTTTTAGGGAGGGGGCACGGTAAGGAGTCACGTTGTTTACTTGATCTGTCTCCTCAACCGTTGAGCCCGGAAAGTGTTGGTTTAGTAGGAGCTTGAGACGTTCTATGCTTTTTGTTGCCCACGATCCGTCTTCCTTTTGGAGCATCGTGTCAGCATGTGGTTCTCTTTTCAGAGCCCTGCTTAGCCTAGATGTCTCGTTTTCTCTTTCAATATTACTGCAAAAAAGATTCCAGGATTTCCTTTTCTCTCTTCTTACAGCTGTTTTAAAAATTTTCAGATTTCGCTTATAGTCCTCCCAATCCATATCTCGGTTTGTGAGGCGAGCTATTCTGAATAATCTTTGAGTATTTTTTCCGATCTCTTCCAGTTCGATCTCCACCAGCTTACCTTTTTTTGTTTGACGGTAGTGGTTGGACACATTTCACTGAAACTATTGACCAGTATATTTGTGATGTATCTCACTTCATTGTCGATGTCCGTTCGACTTCTCAATGGATTCGCCTGGTGTGAACCTATATATCCTTTAGAAGCGTTGGTGTAACCGTCCCAATTCGCTTTCCTTGGATCGCAGTAGACCAATGGGGTCTTCTCGCCTCTTCTCACTTGAAAGATGATCCATTGGTGGTCCGACAGGCTTGGTGAGTCACATACTCTCCAGCCGTGCAGGTCCTCTAATGCCTCTATTTTGATTAGAGTGACGTCAATCACTTCCGCTCTATTTTTCGTTATAAATGTCGGTGTGTTACCCTTATTTTCTAAGTTGAGATTAGCAGTTATTAAGTAATTGACTTACTGCTCACCTCTTTCGTTGCACTTGGTGCTTCCCCTGAGTTCGTGTTGCGTGTTCGCATCGCATCCCATGATGGCCCGCTTCCCCCGTATGTGCTCCGATAGGGTGCGGAATTCGGTGGTCGGCATAGGAGCGTCAAATGGTAGGTATGCCGAGGGCAGTGTTACCTGCCCGTCCCTTCCGTCGAACAATGC
Source organism: Stratiomys singularior (assembly GCA_954870665.1). Classification (NCBI taxonomy): domain Eukaryota; kingdom Metazoa; phylum Arthropoda; class Insecta; order Diptera; family Stratiomyidae; genus Stratiomys; species Stratiomys singularior. The sequence continues at coordinate 95,874,756 of OX940879.1, forward strand.
TGATGTAAGGTCCATATTGCTGAACTGCGGTAGAAAAATTAAATTAATTTCCTTCCGACATATAATGCAGCTACGGATTTTATTTACCCCGCTTGTGACAAAGATTTTAAATTGTTTTGCACTGATTCCAAGTATCTTTCCATTAAGTTGGTTAGGCTCTTGTATCAGTGATATGTCGGTGTTCCCATCTTCTAGATGTTTAAGCAGGTTGGCTGTTGCCGCCCTGCTGTGCTGCAGATTTGCTTGGGTCACCCGCATTGTTTTTTCGCTTTTGCTTCAAAGGCTCGGTCGCCTTTGCTTTGGCAGTCACCTGGGTGAAGCCAAAACTCAGTCGTCCGTTTATGTTCCTTATAGTGCTGACGTCTTCTTTTCCCATGCCCAGTACCAGAGCCATGCCTTTTTTGGCGACTTCTTTCTCCGCGAAGAGATGCCACCTTTCCGTTTCATACCCCGTATTTTGTAGTATAAGCGTCTCGAAGGCTTCCTGCATTGTCTGCTCCGTTTCGGGTATAAATACTTTGACGGTGCATAACCGCGGTACCTCCTTTATGGGGACGACTCTAAACTCCTCGTTCAGGGTGGTGTTTACCTTGGCAACTGCAGTCTTTAGATATTCTAGAGACTGCTCGTTGCTACAGGTTACAGTCGGATGGCCTGCTGTCTTTTTTATTCCTCTGAATATTGGAATTTTTTCTGGTTTGCTGCGTAAGTGTTCGAAGAGGTCCTTCTTCAGGGCGGTTTGCAGCTTCGCGAGTTGATCCTTTTGGATCTTACCAGTCTCATTGAGGTAGTCTAGCACCGCTACCGTTATTGCATCGGTTGCGGCGTCCCGATAGGACTTCCTAGCCAGAGTTTGGGGTTCGGTGCTTACCCTCCGTTCAGCAACCAATGCCTTGGTTGCTGTAGTCCAATCCCATCCGCTTAGGTCCGGTTGTACCCTTTTCCTTTTCGGTTGGTGGTACAGCTTCCTTGGTAGCAGCAGCCAATTTCCTAGGTTTCCCTTGGTTGGCTGCCGCTTTTTGGCTGGTGCCAGGGTTCGTTGGGAAGCTCTTCTCTCCGATTGTGTTTTGACACTTCAGTTTCCTTTGCGTTTTTCTTCTTAGCGTAGGCTGATGCTCCCGTCTTCCCAGTGGGTACGGTAGCCGCCGTTGCGCTTGTTTTGTTGCAGTCACTCGTGAAATGCACGCCCTGCTCCCTCAGCGTACATTTCTGGCCCAATAGCTTTGGGCTTTCGTGCTTGGTGCCGTTACGCCAGTTGTCCAGTTCCCGGAGATTTTTCCCCCTCGTATGCCGGGTACTGAGGGTACTTCTTCTTTTCGTACTTCTATATTTTTAAAATTTGGTTACCACTTCAGTTCACTTCTCGCCCTTTGCCTACCTGCTAGGTTGGATCCGAAGGTCTCCTGCAGTGTAGCCCTGGGTTCATTGGAGTTAGTGGGCCCCCTCGCCACGTCAAGGCGGGTAACCATGAGGGGGAAGCAGGCATTAAACTGTTTTGGAGACCATTCATTTAAACATAATTGACCATTCATTTAATTGCATAGCTAGGATCAGTTGATTGATGATTATTCAGCTCTCTAAGAGCTGTATTAGCTGAACTAGCTCTAACTGCGCTAGATGGGTACTGCGTCCTAGGACTAGTATAGCATGGTATTTACGTCAAGTTAGATACATGAAAAACTGGGTAACAGTTCCAAGGACTGTACACGACTTTAAACTGAAGTCCTATGGTGCGTCGTAAATAATTTCTGACGGACTATATGTTAACTTCTTTGAAAAGTTTAGAATAGGACGATTTCCAATGGAGAACTTTTGTGGAAAAATATGCAGCTTAGAATGCAACTCTTCTACGCTATCGAAGAATGCCAGCAGCATAGTTCCAAGCAGTGTCTCCAGAAGCTTTTTCAGTCCTTAATTTTGGCTGTTCTTTCTTTGCAACCTATGAATTACATTTACTATGCTACCATGCGACCTCGAGTTGGTTGGTGTTTGGTGAGAAATCTTTTAGCTGGAGGGTTGAACTCTTCTCTGCAAGGTTCTCAATTTACTTGGATACGGAAAACTTACTATTCTTAGTATTGAGTATTATTGATTTCCTTACATGAATTTTTATACAGTTTTAGATTAGAGATTAGAGAGCTCAACATTTGAATAAAAATAATGTCCAGGCTTCCTTGTCACTCCAGCGTTGAAGTATCCTGTATGAAACATGAGCTTAATACATGCAACTTCTGTTAGTATGAAGTATACATCATACTAACAGAATACTCCTTTATTGTTTTAACAGATTTAATTGCGGCAATGACTATTTTATCATGAAATTCATTTTCGTCGGAATATTATGTAAGGCTAACAGTTGCTAAAAACATCCTGTCAACTTCACTTTGCTTCTTCCTGAGGCCAGCTTCCCAGTTGGAGTCTGTTCAGATATCTCTAGGATAATCTGAAACTTTTGGTGTTCATACCAGGTTTATACTCTGAATCGTGTTAATTTGACAAGCTAACTTACTTTTGTACGTTTTTGGACGTTTGACTCATTACATTTTGTAAAGTTGTTCTTGGGAGTATTCATGCCTTGTCTAGTGCTGCTAAAGTATTCAGAGTGAACCTCACCCTCTATGTTCATTGCTAATATTTTCAAGGATTCTGTTAACCGGATTTTCCACACCTTCTATAGATTGCTCAGAAGACAGCTGGGTCGAATTGGTCACGGAACCATTGATAGCCTCTTCCTCTTGCGATGTTCTTCACGAGTCAGCAGCAGGTTATCTCCTTGCTCCCTGACATTTAATGTTAATAGATCGTGTGCAATTATGCTGCGGTATGGTTTGGTCATGACGATTTGGACTAGACTCAAAACCAACATTTTGTCTTTTTGAGTGACTTTTCGAAAAACCTCATGCTTATTGTTCTGTTATTGCTTATTGTTCTCGGAAATTTCAATCAGATATTTTGATTCTAAAACTTGCACAAGATCCACCTTGCTACATTTATTCATTCTTACGGCTTAACCATAAAAGTTCAACACCTGTAGCTGCTGTCCTTTACAGATCGAAAAACTGGACCTAAAAGTATGGAATTTATATCCCCTAGCGAAAAACATCTTCTGTAAAACTTTCCATATTTTTCAGTTGCTAATTGTTTTTCACTAGCCAGGTGCTCTGCAGTATTTTTTTCTGAAAACTCCGCGATTGCGGAATCGCTGCGTTTTACGCTCTATGATTAGCAGATTCACCTTTATTATTTTATTATTATTCGTACTGGGGTCCACTTGCTGGAAAATAGTATAGGCCAGCATCGGCCCTTAGCTTCCCATGTGTAGTACTATTGTTTACAGATGGTTCATCCTGTCATCCTACAGAAACCAAGGAGTTCCCCCAGCTCTGAGGTCGCCAAGTGTTCCAATTCTGTTACACCAGTGCACAAATAAAGCGTTTGCTGGCCAGACTCGGGTAATCTAGGAGGAAGTGTTCTGTATTTTCTTCCTCCTTGCCGCAAGCTCGGCAGGTGTCATCCGTTTTGATTTCTATTCGTTTGGTGTGTTTACTTAGAAGATTATGGCCCTTTAATACTGCCACCAATATTCTAACGACATTTCTATTTTCACCACGAGTTGTTTTCTCCTCGTTTTATTAGGATGAGGCCAAAGAGCTTGGCTTATCCTGCAGTCGTTCCTGTCTTTCCAAGCCGTATCTGTCTCCTTTCAGTGGATTTCGTCTAGTTCCCTTTAAACCGTTGCTAGTACCTTTTTAGTTTCTGACCTTGGTTTTTTCTCATAATTTGTAAGACCATGCTTATATTTCCAGCTGATACTTATTTTGCGACCTCGCTTCGGGATGACGTTTCTCGTCTGTTATCAGAAAACGGGTCTTATGAATGCTTAGCCTAATTGTTCTTGTTATATTGGCTTTGCATTCTTAAAAAAAAAAATATATATATCCTCCCATCTGTCAGATTCATAAGAGTAACGACACTGCGCTGCTCAAACCTGGTCTTTTTGAATTTTCGGCTAGGCTAGCTAGGCTGTATTTCAAGCTTTCTAGGCATTGTCTTAGTCACCTTATCTTATGGACCTACCATACAGAGCCTTCTTCCCGGCTTACTGTTGAGCTTTTTGGCTTACACGTGGAAGTCAACTCTGGCTTTTTTTGTAACCAACGGTCCTTATAAAGCGATTTCTTACCATATGCGCTGGCGAATGTCTTTTCCAACGAAACTGCAACTTCTTTTAGATCATTCACTATTAGCAACCTATGGCAATAGTGCTGGGTTTTATCGAAAGGGTACTCGAGCTCAGTGATTTCCATTATACCAATCTTCTTGGCGTTGGTTTTTGAAACAGTTTACGTTGCTCCGATCTTTGGAAGACCATGCTGATGCATCGTGCTGTCACTTTTCTTTTGAGTTCGGATTGGGAAGAAGTTTTCTGTCCTTTGTCAATGAACCGGGCCTTGTGAATGCTGACCCTTATTATTCCGTCTGCTAGCTAGAATAACGATGACTCCTCAAATAGAATAACGGTACATGACTGACTGTAAAGTCTATCCCCCATTTGATGCGCAAAGTCTTTAAGTAGGAGGAGGTGTGTCTAAGACTTTTTTGACTTCATTTTGACGTGAAAGGCTCGATAAAAACTCGCGCCTACGCTGTAGTTTCTGGTTGACAGCAGTTTTGCTCTAAGGATATAATTACCTGCTGCCGTTGATTGTATTGATTGCCATTGATAGTGCTCGTTGCTTCGTTGGCCATGTGCTGCCCCAGCGAGGAATACTCTCCGAAAGTTGCTGGAGAGAAATCCGCAGTTTCTGGAAAGAACTCCGCATGAGAGCTTAATATTATAACGTAATAACATAAAAGTATTATACGAATATCCTTTTCAGATTCAAAATGAATTTGGAAATATGTTGATACATTCTAAATGCCTAAATACCGTGAGACAGTAAAGATGTAAATAGTATAAATCAATTATTTGATACCAACCAAGTAATAAGTTGATTCCAAAATGCATGGAAAACACTAATTAAGCGGAATAAAATCAAATGAAAGGCTTGCGTTACTGATTTGCCACATGATTGCTCGAAGGAATCAATGCTATCATTCAAGGTACAAGATAAATCAATGTGCTACGAATCAGTAGGTCCTTTGGGGTGTAAACAACTAACTAACTAGTTATTGACGTCGAATGATTACACACTCAGCAAATGCTTAAACTTGAAGGAAATAAGGCGAAAATATATCTGAAACTAACAGGTGTTGAAACAATTAATTTAAAGGTAATACAAGGTTCAAAGGCAACATTCATTAACGTTTGCTGGCTGCTTCACTCTACAGGACTACACTGTTTGATCTCGATGCACACAGCGCTTAAATTCTTAATGTTTTCAGCAAAATTCGATCCTTAAATCAAAACGTTTACCCATTCGTATGTAAGCTCAGCCCAGCGGGTCACTTCCTTTAATGTGGATACAATATGACGTCCTGCAATTGATCCTTATCTGATTTAATTCGGTGGATGCAATTGAAGACGGTCACTTGTGACACTTATGATTATGATACAGCCTGATTTGATATGTGCTTATTAATTATTAAGAGCAACCTTTCATCCTCATCACGTCCGCAAGGCTCTGTCCTGATTCAATTATCCATTTATTGTGTCCTATGCCATAACTATACGAATCATTTAAATTTACATAATTCAAATCAAAATCAAGATCTTATTCTGTGAATTATTCTTGAATGTTCCTTCAGGACTTCGAGTGGCTTTAAGTGTTTGAATAATTCATCGTTTTTGAGACTTACGCAATCATTGCAAATTTGTAGAGACTTGAAACGTATCGATAAATTGTTTCGTGGAAATTTTCAATTTCTCATGAATTCGCCTACTCGATTTCATAATTTTATCACTCAACAGAGAAAGGAGCTATGCAAGGCGTGGGTTTTCCTACACGAATATAATTCAATTGTGTGCTCCATTGAAGGATGAGAACAAAGAAACGAAAAAAATAGTTTGCAATGCAAATATTCTAGTTTATTTACGTTTTAAACTCGAACTTCAATCAGGTCCTAGCACTCATTTGGAAAATAGGTATGAAAAAGTGATATTTTGTTATGAGTAGGACGAGATTGACGCTGTACGCTACTATGCTAATTTTATTGAAATGCCAAAAACAACGAGAACATGGGTTATTAGCATTGATGTTTGACAGAGAATCCGGTGGGTCATCAGTAACCAATGAAAATAAAAATGATAATTCTTTTGCGAGAGTGTTTGTCATTTTTTCAGCCTTTATTGTCCAGTTGATATCCCTTATAACATAAGAATATCCAAAATTTGTTAATTGATCAACTACAATAAACTATATCTTTGCTAAAACTATATCTTTTCGTACGTATTTTGACTTCTTTTTCTTAAGTTGGCACATGTATGCAGGTCATTTGCCAAGTCTTTGTGTCCTTATTGCATTAACTCCTGCAAACTTGCTTGTAAGGTGGTAAATTATTTGAAAGTTGGTTTCATTCACGTTCGTATATTCACAAAAGTGAACAACGGAGTTAATTACTCTAGAAAGGATTCATAATGCCTATCCGAAAATCCGAAAATTTTGGAAAAGTAGCAGTTTAATTCTCAAAATAGTCTCCTACATGCTCCATCAGATGCTCCAACTTTTTTAACCCGTCTGGAAAACACGTTTTCTCAAGGTCGAATGATGGCTTCTTCATTTGGTGCAAAGTTCTGCCCAGCGAAAGACTTTTTCAAGTTTGGAAACAAAAAGAAGTTGCACGTGGCCAATTCGGAAGGATATGCGAGATGGGGCAGCAGTTCAAAGCCCAATTCAAAGAATTCTTTGATAACGGCGGAGATTTGAGTTGGTGCGTTGTCTTGCTGCAATGCCATTTTTTCTCTGCTAAACGGAGCCTTTTATCTACATTTCGGCGTCAAATTGGTCCAATAATTCGTTATGGTAGAGTCCTGTGACTATTTTGCTGTTCTCCAGCCAGGCAATGCAGATCACACCTTGTTAATCCCAGAAAACGGTGGCTCCTTCTCGAAGCATGGTGGTCGGGTCAAGTCTACTGTTTCGACTGTTTCTTGGTCTCTGGTGTATACCAGTGGATCCATGCTTCGTCGACGGTGACAAAAGGACGCAGGAACTGCTTCGGACTGTGCTTATAGGTCGAACCCTGCTCTGAAGTGGACTTACCCATCGCGCCAACAGCTTTCTCATGCCCAAAACTTCACTCAGGATATGAACCACTTGTCATATCCTACATGAAATGTCACTTTGTTATTTGAGATTCCTACAGCCTCAGCTATCTCGAGCAACTTCAATCTACGAACTGCTCATACGAGATTGTGACATACGTTATTCCGTGGTAGTCGTTGTCATGGCACCTGGGTGTGACTCTTTGTTAACCGACTTACGGCAACGTTGAAACTCGTTAAACCATTTTTTAACGGTCATCGAACAAAACATCCAAGCGCTAATTGCATTAGCTGCGCGATATCCTTCCAAAAACAAGGAGCGAATCACCGACTGATGTTGCTCTTTCTCCATTTTCACACGCGGTCAAAACAAAGCCACAAGTCGATTCGGCTGAAATTTTGACAGTGGTCGTCAAAAAGTATGTACTACACGATCGTGAATTTCTAAGTATTTATTTATATTTACTAAGTATTTATCGAACCACCCTCGTAATTTTATATCATAAATGGATAAAGATCATAAATTTACTAACATATTTTATGTATTACGAACATAAGGCAAGGGAATTGAGGGTAGGTACCCTCATGTACCGAAGGGTGCTAGATCTCAGTAGATCAGATCTTTAAATATAAACGCAATCGTGCGACTAACGTTAATCGTCCTTCTGTTCTTCCGTCATGAAGGGAATATGTGGGAAATGTTGATACACCACTTGATTACTGAGGTAATAAGATAATAATAATGGTTCTTAAGGGTAGGGTCGACATCAAAAATAATGCAAAAGATGTAATGTGTAGGTCATTATAGGTTCCTGGTACACTGAGTTTGTTCTTACAAGTTAAATTCGAAATATTTCAAGTTCTTTCTTTCAAGAAAAGAGAAGAGAAATTCCTATTTCAGGACCTGTTGAAAAAGTTCTACCATTATACTACCACCTTTTCTGCCTCATTTTAATTGGAACCGCACTCCCTCTTCTCATCGTGAAACAAATAAACTTTCTCTGTTCTTTGACGCTAAAATTTTTCCAGACATCTAATGAATCCTTAAAACTTTCTAAAACTCTGTAAAAACATGTTTCCACTAATCCTCAAAGTTGCTTTGTTATTTGTGTAAATATAACATAAAGTGCTCAATTCTGACATTATTTTCAACTTTTTCTTTCAGCCTAAGGATAATCAGTCAACAATCAAAAAGGAAGAAACTTTAAACTGTGGCGTGAGCTACAATAAAACTGCATGTAGCAGTCAAACCCACAATCAATGTCAGAATAGTAATAAATCAAGTGAACGCGTCACGAAACATTGTGGATACAGAATACAAATGCTTACCTTCAAGACTATGTCCTGATCAAGGGGAATTGTCATTGAATTGAAAGAATCAAAATAACGTAACAGGATTACTGCCCTACAGCAAAACATTTCAAGGAAGTTGCCGATAAAAATCCTGCAAAAGCTTCTGTGAAATCTCTTCAACAAACCTCTTAACAAGAAAAACAGCAAAGTGTATAGAAGTAGTGGGGCGGGGCTTTACGAAGCCAAAAGTGCGTCAATACAGGAAAACGCTCTACACAAGACGGATAAATTTGCATTGTCTACAACATTATGATGTCACATCACTTCAATTCAATGCTGGAGCATTTGCGAATTGGTGCTCTTAGAAAAGTCAAATCAACGGACAGTGATGGATCCGGGACGGGAGAGATGAAGGGCGCGGTACCTGAAACAAAAGGATCCAGTAACAACGTCAGCATAACCGATGCTAGCGGCTATCACGATGATGATACCGACTGTGTGCCGAATGGGACACTTCTTAGCAAGAAAAGAGGTACATCAAATTGTACCGTGCGAAATTCAATTGGCGCTTCTGACACCGATCAATATCAGAACCATAATGATTGCGATAAACATGCGGTTTTGAATTCATCGAAAAAGCAGAATGCACCCGAACCAAAGTATAAACAATTGGAGAAAGAGAAAAAACGTTTAAGCATATCCATCCCGAATGGACAAATCCGTATGACTAATTCGGAAGGGATAACAACGTTAGCCACAGTTGAGGGTGATAGTGGCGTCCCAATTTTAACCGCAACAGCAGCATCCACATCTCCATCACCCACGGCACCACCAAATACGAACGTTATTGTTGGCAGTGCAGGAAATCATCGTACGCGGGAACTATCGCCAACACCACGCAATCAGCAACGTAAGCTTTCACAGGATGTTCGCTCACGTGCTGGAAGTTTTGTAAATATTGACGAGGATGGGCGCAGCTCTTTGATGCGGAAACCTTTTAAGCTGAAAAATGTCAGCAGTCGTGCCGAAACGTATGATATGTTGCACAGTAAAGGACGTGATGTAAGTAGTTTTGGAAAAACAATTTTTTATCTGCAGTATTTTGGTGGGGTTTCAAGGACTAGATAGTTTTATATGTTGAGGTGTTGGATTGAAGATATCGAAATCAAGCGTCCTGAATTTTTTTATTTTTTCAGTTACGAAAAAGAAATGAAATCCAATAATTTTTATAGTTTCCTGATACGAATTCATTTGTATCACCCGTGCGTTGCTACTTAAAACATTAGGAAAGGAGCCGGGTGTGGTTTACAAGAAATCTTGCACTATGACTGGACCTTAATTTTCAAGTATTCATTTCATGATTGAAAAACCATTGAGAAACCCCTTTAAGTCCAGCAGAGATCAGCATCTCTTAACTTAGTAATCGGTAGGTGTTCCACATCTGGTCCCATTTTATACTGAGCCTTTTCAACTTTTATGTAAGCAGATGTGACTGTTCCGGATGTTGTAAACCCAGGCACCATCCTTATGCATGCATCAATGATCACAACGATATTCCCACAAAGATTATACCCAATGAGAGGATGGGGCTAATCAGCTACCCATGATATCTAGATATATCCCAATGTTGAGGCTTACGGAAGGATTCGCATGGATACTCCAAACGATAGTGAATAGCAAGCTCGGTTACTATATTTTGAAATATAATCCTAGTTTCATTATACTTACTAACCACATGCGGACAGCAGATACGTGGCCTCCCGTCTTTTCAGGTTCCTCGGGTTTTCTAACACCATGCCTAACTTGGTCCACATTTTGACTTTTTCAATATAACTTGACAATGTATTCTGAGATTTCCCCTTTAGAGGTTTTGACTCAAAAGTTTGTAACCATCGGATTCAGTATCTCGGTTTGTGCGATGAACCATATTCAATAGCCTTTGAGTGTTATTTCTAACCTGCACCACGAGTGTAATCCATCAGGATACTTCATTTTGTTTGATGGTAGTGAGTGGACATACTTCAATGAAACTATCAACCAATGTTATTGCAATTTACTTCACTACGTTGTTGATGTCTCTTCGACTTCGTAGTAAGTTTGCCGAATGTGCTCCTATCTGACGATAGGTGGGTCTTGTAACAGCTTTTCAATACGCTTTTTTCAGATTGCAATAGAATAGTTAGTTGTTACGGCATCCCCTCACTTCGAACGTCATTACTGAGTGACAGACTGAGTGAGTCCACCATCCCACGGTTGTAGGTTGGTTTAAATGATGCTCTTATATGTATACCAGTTATATGCTGCATTTTGTTGACAGCCAGTAGCGCTCTTGTTGTAAGATATACGTCAATAATTTCTTTGTTTTCTTGCTTTCAAAAAATGCGAAAAATATTCAAATATTCAAAAATTAATTTCATAAAATGAGGGTCGCACTGCTTGTATAATTAACTGATTGTTCAGAGTTTTTTGATGCATTGTGCGTTTGCCTCAAAACTATGTTGCACATTTCTTTCAAATCTCATGATTACACGCCTCTTTCTGTATGCTCCGCTAGGACATGGAATTCAGTCGTCGTTATTATTGGATGATGAAGAGAGAAAGGTTGCCTGAAAGCCACAATTATCTGCTTTTGAACATCTTTACTATTAAATAACAAAGAATACCTCGAATTCTGCATTATACACCCTGCTAGGACTCTTGCGGTTCTTTGCTTCGGGTATGGTTACTTTAGCGGTGGATACCTGCTGTATCTCTTCTATGAGTACGACGTGAAACTTCTCGCGGAGAGCGGTGGCTGCTATGTGATGAAATTTATCAGGCAGACTTATTTCGACAAGGAACACTAGTCTGACTGGAAACTTTTTTGCAGGGCATCTTCTGAAACCAGATATTCTTTGTCAATCTCCTGGTATATGCGTCAAAACAGGTCACTTTTTCGCGATTGCTTTGCAAATATTCAAGAGTCTTTACCTTCGCTTTTGCTACATAGCCCTATTGGATTTTTTTCTAGCCTACCGCTACCGCGAGTGCATCGTTTGCGCTGCTTGATGGCCCTTTCTCTCCTGATTTCACGACCAAGAGCTCTTCTTTCGTTTCCTTTTCCAACAATGTAATGTTTGTTTCAGGGCGGTAAAGCTGATTTATGTTTGAGTATCGGACTCCTGGTTGCACAACGTATCTGAACTAATGACTGATCGCATCCCTTGATAATCACAGAGCCTAACCTAGAATCCTTCAACATAATACATTGGCTTGGTCTCCTTGTTCTCATTCTTATAGCGACTTTGGGTCACAGGAATATTTTTTTCCGGCGCAAAGAGAAAGAGTCTTCGTGTCTCCAGTATCATTCAGTGAGACTGGATTCCATTGCCTCCACCCAATCAAGTATTTTGTTGTTACAATCATCAAAAGTTATTATGTGCCATGGAGTATCATCTGTCAGATGATTCAAGCGTTTCTTCTATTAAGCTATTCGGACAAGTATCTTCCAGCATGAACGCAAGTTTTCGAGAATGAAAATGAGCATGAACATTTTTGCATTTTATTTCATTTTTCAATTTTCATTTTCAGTATGAAAAACGTGTATGATCGGCATCCTCCTGCTCAACATTCTCTTGGTTCGCATTATCCTGCTCGGCAATACATGTTATTCAAACTTCCAGTGCGCCTTGGAAACTGTTAGCGGATTTCGTGTGATTAGGTTCGATTTGGTCTTTCACTTATCTGTCTCTACAGGATACAGTTCCCTTGGCTCTATTTCTTTTAAGCATTCAGATTGATGCTCTCATTTTCTTAGAGGGTTCAGATGCATGCACTGTTCTCTCAACGTTCATACCGTGCTTTTAGGGTCTAGGTAATCAATGCTCGGTGCTGTCACCTTCTATGTCTGGTCCTCCTCGTTTTAAGGCAAATACAAAGGAGCGGACCCGTTAAAAAAGGACATTTATGACCATCAAACTCATAACAAAACAACACAATGAAGATGGTATACAGCTGAAATCACCTGTAAGCAAATTAGAAGAGACGAAAATCTGGAAAAAAAGTTGCAAAATCCAATCGATAAAATCCTTATTCCTGTGAGAAAAAAATCGACAAGCAACTCTCTGATCGTGTGTTTCGAAAGGTGGGTATATTTTCAGGAGCTTACTTGGCAGCGATTGGTTACTTTTTCGATTGGAATATGATCACCTTCTCGAAATATTTCCTTCGCATTTCATTTCGTCGCCTAATAAAAGCGTAAGTGACTTCATGAAAATATTTTCAGGAGCTGATTTGGGTCTTAGACTGTTTTCTTGCTGATTCGTGCTTTTCGAATCAGTGTGATTTGTAACTTAGGATCTGATTTTTTTGACTAATGTCGCAGAAATTTCAGCACATGTATCCTTGTATGTTCTTGGCGTTCCTTGAGCAATCCCATACCCTGCGCGGTGTTTGGCACCACGGTTCACATACTTTAATTGCCTTTTAATATTTTTGTATAGACCGAACATTTATGGAGCCAAATCTGTCAATAACAATTTTCCGTAGAGCATTCATACAATAATGTTATTTCGTCTGAATCATGCAAAGATTGACTCTTCTGAAGCACTTTTGGTAAACATCCACGGCTTCATATCTGCAATTGATTTTCATTTACATTTTCATCCTTATTGACAAGCCACAGTCTGATCTCACAACAGTTCTCACACGTTCAACGTTTCCATCAGTTTTTGGCATTGAAAGTCTCCCTAGGTGAGGTTACCTGTTAGCGCGTTCTAGGCCATACAAAAATGTTTTATGCCAGTTGAAAACTTGTGCTCTTGGTAAACAATAACAATTTTTAACAAACTTGACAATGCACCAAAATCAACACAAAATTTGATGGCATAACGGTGCTCCAATTTTGTAACAGAAAACTAAATCACAAATTCACTGACGACGCTGTCAAAAATAATGAGTCAGCTGCACGGAGTTGAAACTCGGACTGAGAGAGTGGAAGAGATAAACAAACCGGTCGAGCACAGATCGGTAGACAGAACGTTGTCAGATCGTTCGCAGTGTTACCAGTCATTACTTTTCTAAAACATCTCGTAAGTTAGTTCTACATCTAACGATGAGCTAGTGACAAAATAGAACGAAGGTCAAGCCCGCACCATTTATATCTTTGATACTTGATTCTGGGTGAAAATAGTTTTTATATAAGTATAAAAAGCAATACGAACTGAAGTATTTTATTGGAATATGTATGACGTTGTTCTTGAAACCACAAAGAATTTGATTATTACGGAAGGTAATGTAACACCATTGCCAAAGTTTAAGCTCGACACCACATCAAATGAATTACGAGAAGATCCCCTGAATTTCCTGTACATAGTAAAGCTTTATCTACTCTTAATTTTCCTTAAATTGGTAGCTTCCATACTTAATTTGTATTTCTTAAGGATAAAAAACATATAAGCAACGCATGGATTGAATACCAAATTTAGTAGTGATGTCTACATGTGTTTGCTACACTTATAAACAATAATCACCTTCGTTAACAACACTATTAAAACTCTGTCTCTCTCATTTTATTAAAACCAATAATACCACCCACGTCACCAAACTCTTTAACAGTACAGAAGTGAACTGAAACACAGAAATTTACTTGTGGTTCCACTTTATTCGCGAGCACGTGCTTATCTCCTGAATGTCCCTATTGTGTTTAATTTGCTATAAATCTTTGAACAAATACAATTTCCTTAAGATATTATTTGAAACAGTCGCTGGCAAATATTGTCAAAACGTTGGCCCGTAAAAGGAGGAAGAATGAGTGAAAACATCTTATTTCGAGTCGTCCTACGTCGCAGTATGAGTTGTCGACCTCCGTTTACGTTAATGTTCAGTATCTTTAGTTGGCATTTCTCAAGGATATTGAGAGCATTGGAAACCACACTGGCTAGAATGTCGTGCGATATGAAATAAGCAACTTTCCAACGGATGTGTCTTGTATTTTCTGGTCTTTTCATCTAAGACGACAGAGTGCGCTTCACATTGTCACGCCAATAATGTTGGTAGCGAGTGCAAGGATGAAAGAATGGATAAGTTTAGCGAGAGCATTCTTGTTTCTCACCTGATTTGCATACAATTACCTGAGTTGAATTATCTTGTCGGTTTTCCATTAGTATTTGCATATCTTGATCTGGTCGCATTAGTTGAGAAAATTTTATCACACTGGAGTTTTGATTAATTTTTACCGTGGGCAGATGCATGTAATTAAGATAATGTACAGAATTTCCATCCAAAATCCAATGATGAATGGCAAAGAATAATTAGAAGATTTGAATCTAGGAGAAAGTTATACTCAATCAACCTGGAAGAACGTAAAGTGCGCTAGTGGTTTCAGAAGTTAAGCGGAGATGTTCTGAGGCCATATCAAGGATCCAGGATTTATATGTCCATATAAGTTGCTGAGTACCGGCTATGGTCCTGAATTATTCAAATATTTACATATGATAATACCATATTCAATTTATGATTTGCTTGGATTCACGTTAAATATTTAGAAAACTGCACTTTCAAAATTTTTGGTAATGTGTCAAATTTGGAAAAGTTCAATTGGTAGCATATGATCAGTAGGTTTATATTAACGTGATAAATAATAAGACATTTGAACGTTTTTAACCCATATTCTGGCCCGTCTGCTGTCACTCTAATGTATCTTTCAGTTTTAATCCTTTTTCGACAGTCGCATGAGCGCGCTGACTGTAAACCTTCGAGAGATTGAGCAGGTTAAAAGGAAACAATCTTAGCCATTCTCATGCCATTGTCCTTATTCTTAAGCTTAAAAGTAGAAAGGAATGACCTCGTTTATTTGAAAATATATCCTTGTGCTGTTAAGACTTGATAATAGAAAAATTGCAGAAAGACTTTGAAAAAGTCCATTTCATTATAATGGCCAGCGGTAGATGACTCGACCTATGTTTAAAAGGCCAAATCGAACTTCAGCAATTTCCCCAATAATCTGTAGAGTATATTCTTGTTGAGTCAAATACATGATGCGAAGAGTGACCAAAAAGAAAATAGGAAACAAATGAACGAAGAACAAGTGTTATTTGAGTTGTTTACAAGATAATAGCGAATTCCTGGCACTAATCTGCGAATTATTTTGGTTTTTTGGAGTTGGAGTCACTTTACAAAAAACATTCTACGCGAAACGAATGTTCAGCTTGAAAATGTAAAGTACTAGAAATTATTACTGCATAAACAGATTTTCCAACCGACTTTACTACTTTCAGTGAAACTTGGTCAGTGAAAAATGCATCATTTGGTTTGCCAAATGATGCATTTTTTCACCAATATTTTATTACATAGGTGGTCCGAGAAGTGCTTAGCATCACCACTCGATGGCGCTAATATCGCATGAGAAATTCACTATTGTGTAGTGAATTCCCGTAAACAGCTACTGTCAAAATTTCTGGCGGATCGGACTTGTAGCTTTGTCTTGACCACGGGTATAAACGGGTGTGCCCGCAGATTTTAGAAAACTGGAAAAAAGAGCAATACCGGTCGGTGATTCGATCCTGGCTTTTGGAAGGGAAATCACGCAATGAAATCAAAGAGTGCTTAGATCCTGTGTATGATGACTCTGTTCTTCAATGGTGACCTTAAAAAATTTGTTTGCCCAGTGTCAACAAATGTCAAACCAATGTCAATTGCACGATATCATGGCAGACCTCCGATTGGATGTGCGTGAGATGGCTGAGACAGTTAGCATCTCAAAAGATCGCGAGGGTCATACCCTGATTGAATTTTGGGCATGAAAAAGCTGTGGTCGTGGTGATTGCTCACCCCAGATAAGAAGCGTAACCGTGAGACCAAACCAAAGCTACAGCTTTGGATTATGCAACTTTGTTCCTTTTTACGCTAGTTTCTGTGTCGTTTTGTGTCCGTCGACGAACCATGCGTGCACTGGTGAACACCAGAGACCAAGGAAAAGTCGAAATAGTGGACTTCACCGAGCGAACGTGCTCTGAAGAATTTAAAGACAGTTCTCACGGCCGAATGGTGATGTCTGGGATTCACTAGGTGTTTGATGGGATTCACAAAAAGGTCTTTTTCGCTGTATGGTGATATACAGTAACGGGTCTTATTTGACCTGGGTTGGTCACTGAAAGTACTCTTTGTATGCTTCCTTAAATACATTGCTTCTTTGCGTTTCGTTTGGTACCTTTTCTTCAGAATTTACTTTGGTTCATGCCTCAAGTCGACCACTTCTTTAACCGTATGTTTCACTATTTGTTACATGGTTGTGACGTCATCATTACCTTTCTTTTTCTAGAGGGATGCGTTGAACGAGTTCTCTACGCTTGACATTTATGTGGATATTGCTGAGCTATTGCTTAGTCTGTTAGTCTGTGGAGATGATATCTTGCGGCAATTGCGTTTTCTTGTTTGCAACCCTTGGAATCTTAGGGATCCTACCTCTTCTTATCTTATCAAACCTCTAGGCATACTGTACACTAGGCATACGAGACATACGGTAAGGTTCAACGCAGAAGCGATATGTGTTGAACCTGTCCTGAAGCTTCTGCTGGTAACGAATTCTATCAGGAGTTTCCATTGTTGCTGCTCTCTGCATGAAGGCTGTGCCCTCTCGTTGTTCCTTTATATGCCGTTTTTCAGCCGAGTGTTGCATTGAAGTCTTAACAGAAAAAAAAGAATGTCGTTCGTCTGCGAAGAATCCACCATCCATCAAAGACAACTGTTCGTTATGGGTTGACTAGCTTTCATTCTCGTCGTTTTCACTGCGAGGATGCTGATTTTATATTGTCTTACTTTATCAAAGCGTTGTCACAGTGTTCATGGTCTGTACAATGTCCTAGAATTTTTCTTCTTCTAAATCCATTGGGTTCTTAATGCGTTGCTAGGATCATCGTCATTTTTCCAATCCGATCCGAGGCTGTTGTCCTGGTTGCATGACAGTTGAAACTGATTAAAGCGTGGTCAGCACTACGGGTTAGAACCTCCTATATCATACTGGCTTGAGACTGTCATCACGGAAGCGCCAAGTTAGATCCTTTTGACGGCGTTTGCATACCGAATGTAATATCGTTGTGTTCTTAAGTCCAGAAGAAAACTTTTTGATTAAACATTGGTGCATCATATTTTGTTTATTTTGCAATGAATCAAAAGGCCTTTTAAGGAAGCATTGGAAGCTCTTCTTGAAGGAGATGCCAAGACAAATTTGAAAGCTTTTCCATCGAATCGGATTGTGCTCGTAATCAAAGAAGGAGGTGTGGGTGATACCATTTAAGGGAATGTTCTTCCTCAGTATGTATCAGAAAGAGTTACAAGAAGAAGAGTAGGATAGCATTGGTAAAGAAGTATTAATTTTGAGATTGAGAAAAAGCACAACATCAAGAAAAGATCAAGATCATATTTTGAATAACTTTGTCGGCGTATACATGACTCTTTATATGAATTGGTTATTCTTCACTACCATCAATTCTTTTTGTGACTCCTTAACAGTTTGCTCCTGTCATAGAAAAAGTCTACTGGTGTTATCTTTTTTCTAGGTTTGGGAGTGTTAGATAAAAATAATTTCGTTTTTGTTGGCTTTAAAACAGCATTTTATCAATAGCCAAAAGAATGAATACATTAAATAAGATCGTGCCAATCGTTAGCTGCGATTTCCTCCCAAGTTGTTCCTCCAAATTGTTTCCACGTTTGAAGAAGTCCTTATATTTCGAGGCAATCCATTCATCGACCCATTTTTGCACTTCTTCAGCTTTTACGAAAGCGAACGTCAGCCAAGCTGATCTGCATCGATCGGAATAAATAGTAGGCAGAAGGAGCAAGGTCTGCAGAGTGCGGGGGTGATGATTGTTGTTCCCAACCGAGCCTTTCTAATTTTTCTTTAATGATGTTTGCCCGATGAGTTGTGGCATTTTCCTGGTGGAACAGAACTTTGTGGTGTTTTTTAGAAATCAATGGTCGTTTTTGTTCAATACGTAAGTCAAATTGGTCAGTTTGCGTCGATAGCGATCAGCTTTGACTGTTTCATTTGGTTTTAGTAGCTTATAATAAACAATACCCTTCTGGTCCCTCCAAATACACAGCATATGCTTTTGGCAATGAATATCGCGTTTTGGTTGTGTAGTTGAAGGTTGGTAGTAGTAACGATACAACTCAAAAAACTATGTTTTTTGTGTTCCTCGAAATGTTTTTTGCATGCTGTGATTCGGGCAATGAGTTAAGTTTCGTTCAGTTGATTTTAGACCCATTTTCCAAGTTTTGCAATTCTGCATCTTCAAATTTTTTTTTGGCTGGCCTGGCAGATCTGTGCCTTCCAAGTCAAGATAACTACGAGCGCAAACCGTTGTCCACAAGTTTTTTGAGTTGAAGCATGTTCGCCGTAAGCTTCTTTCAACAACCGATAAGTTTTAGCAGCGGTTTTCTTCAAATGTAAGAAGGATATTAAACTTCTCCGCAAAACAACTTTTTCGGGTACAAAATTCGACATTTTCGAAGCAGAAAAACGTTGTTGTTTACGCTTTTTCGTTCAATAACTAAGTGAGAATAATGACAGATGCTTACTCTCCAACATACCATATAGGTTATTATAGACACAAACCATATGTAAAAGTTGCGCCATCTGTTATATAAATCCACATTTTTAATTTTTTGGTGAGTTCTTTTTATATACGGTAAATATAAGCTTGATATATCAGTTCATACTGTAAGAGGTTTAGACTTACTGATCAGCGATAAATCACTTCTTGCTCCGATTCTGCTGCCATATTGTTTGCTAGCATTTAAGACAAACAAATTGAAAACCCCATGGAAATCAGCTTCAGCGTTTCCAAGTTTTTAATATGAAGATTCTGCCGACTACACTCAAAAATTTGTTCAACAACTGTGATTTGCATTTTGCCACGGCTAAGGACGTTGATAATAATAAAAAAGTAAGGATGCTTTTATCCTGGTAAGTAATGCTTTGAAAATTTTCATTCTTCTGTAGGAAAGTGTCCCGAAGAGACACAAGGATATTTTCTAACAAGATAAACAGAATCATTTTTTCTTCAGTTTTGACAGAAGTAAATAAGACTTTATCTGTTGACAGTTATATTTGGTTTAGACCTAAATTGAATAAACACAAAGGTACTGTAGAATTAATTGAGAAAAGGAGAGACAACAGAGCAGCAACTTTAACCATCTTCAAAATACTTCATTGCATCAACCTTGTCCAACAAAAAAATACGAATTCTTCCTCTATTTCGTCCATTTTCCTTTATTTTCATTTAAAGAATAGCTTTAGTGGATGAACTTATAAATCTATTTGTCTGCTGGTTGAAAAAAACATTTAAAAATCCTTTGCAGCAAATCAGTGAGACCTAATCAATGAATCCTCAGTATGCTATCATAGATTGAAAAAAGAGTGCTGCTCTGCAGAGATAAAAGCTTAAAAGATTAATACGAGAAGAATCCTTGAAATCTTTACGCTAAGAAACCACTCATTTCACTTGGTTTGAACAATTCATGTTGATATTCGTCCTCCCCCTCAACAAATCCGAACAAATATCAGATCTGTGTCAGGTTTTAAAGTACTTCAATCCTTTCCACTTTCATTGCGCTCACTTGAAAATCATCTCATTCAAATTGAGGTAGTGAAACACATTTGACTCTAACTTTCTAACTTTGCGTTTCACATCGCGTTATTAGAACGCCAACATTGCACGGAATATTCCATTCAATTCACAAAGGATAAAATTCCTCCTGCCATTTTTATTCTCCTCCAAACACATCTGCCATCTCCTGAACAGTTTTGACGATTTCTGCCTTGTCGCAACGTTGATTGTTCCAAAATAATGTTATTAAATTTGTGACGAGGATTTGAGCACACATGGATTGCATGCAAGGATTTATTTATTTATTTTTTCGTTGACTATGACTATTTTTCATCCGATTGTTGTTGTTTTTTTTTGGAATTTTGTTTTTTGCTTTCAATTTTTCTGCATTTTATTTTTGATCGATTGTTGGATTGCGAATATTATTTGCTGACATATTGAGTGACTGGTGAATTTCAGCAAATTAGTTCGTTTGCATTCGCGTGGAATTGGTTTGAATTGTTGACGGTAAATTTGTTCGGTGGATTTAGAATCGCAAAATACAGAAAAAAAGAATATATGAGATAATGCCGGAAAGCTCGTGGGGAGCTTAAGGTTTGAGTAATCGAGAAAAAGTGTTTGAGAAAAATTGATTACAATGAATAGGCTCGCCTGGTTAAATATGTCTTGAAATGAACCTTTATACCTCAGGACATTTCAGTAAATATTCTATATATGAGGTGCGACGGAGTGTTGATGATGGGTGGAGAGAGCGATACAGTAACCTGAAAACTATTTTTTCTGCCACAAATAGCCTTCTTGTGTTTCGGATCCGTGCTAGCCTTCTTGGATATACGTTTACCTGCAGAAACACACTACCCCAGCTATTCTTCTGTGACTGATGTATCTGTGTCATATCTACGGTAAAAGATGGCGCAAAAAATCTTAATATTTAGAAAAAATAGAAAAAACGCCCAAGTCTAACCGTATTCAACACCAATTAGCCACTTGCAATGGCACCTTTGAGCCAATCTTACTGGAAATAGGACACGAAGACAAAGGTACGGAAGGATCCTCATTCAAATTATCTTGAACTCTGTTTTCACGTACAATGATTCATTCATCCTATTAGAACGAAAAATATATTAACACATACATTTAAGCTCAGAAAGCGAGCCACTCACTCACCTTCGTCACTTAATTGAAAAGCTCTCCATCTTACAAAGCTCGTTTTGTTTGATATATGGCGCAGACGGATCTCTTACTTTGTGATGTCTCTCTTGACGGTTAGAGCTTTTAAGTAATTAGACTATGGGATAAATATCCCCAAACACTCCTTTGAAGCAATTATACCGTTATGTTTATGGGTCGCTTGAGGAATCGTGGAACACATCATGTGGATAGCTTTTTCATACGAAAATATTCAAGCCTCTTAGATGACATGAATATAGCCGTAGCCAATTCACGCACTTGCAATCTTCGATAGTCCAATGCTCAGCTCATTCCATGGGTTTTATCGAAAATTTCTGGTGAAACGCCTACTTCGTGGGAAACTTTGCATTTAGTTTAATTTTCACTGATGTAGCCACAAATGAACTGGCTTGCCAACTTTTCAACCATTGAATTGAATAAAACCGAGGTTTACAGTGATTGTGAGTCCTTGGTTTTGGCTAGTATTTTGGTACACAAAAATTGACCCCTTCTTATTTTAGAAGAAATTAAAGGAGTTGGCCACTGTCAACATTTGTCAAATATAAATAAAATAAAACAGCTTGCTCAAAAATTTACAGTAGTCTACCAATAGATCTCAATTGACGGGAGCAGTATTGCTGTTGAATTTATGGCGCGAGAAATTCAAAAATTCATGTACTTATTAAACCACCTTCCTACCTGTTAATACATCTTACTTCAATATAACTGCAAAATCAATCTATTTTATTCTTCTAGCAACCTATTACTTTATATTTTTTTGTAAGTTTGGCTGTGAAGACAACTGATAGTTCGCAAAGAATCGGGACTCAGATAACGATGCGTTAAATTGCCTTTTGATATATTTAGAATCTCTAAAAATGTCAACATTTAAAAGTTTAATATACATTTGTATTATAATAGGTGTATGAATATGGCATGCGGAGTTTTTCAACTTGAAATATGCATTTATTTGAATAACAGAACAAACGAATTCAATACTCAAAGTATTGGCCATCGTTAGCTACCACTTTTTCGCATATTTCTGTCAATTAATCCATCAATTCCAGTCCCACTTCTCACTCCCAGTACCACTTCTCATTTTTTGAGACTAACCACTCATCAAGCCAATTTTTAACTTCTTCGTAAGAATCGAAGTGCTGTTCCGAAAGTCCGTGCTGCATCGATCGAAACAAGTATAAGTCAGAAGGAGCCAAGTCTGGTAAATACAGCGGGTGGGGCAGAAATTCCCAATCAATGTTTCCCAGGTAGTTCTGGACAGGTATTGCAACATGTGGCCGAGCATTGTCATGTTGAAAAATGACTTTATCATGTCTTTGATGAAATTCTGGTCGTTTTTCCTTAAGTGCGCGGCTCAATTTGATCAGTTGTTGTCGGTAACGTTCGCCAGTAATAGTCTCACCCGGTTTCAGCAGTTGGTAATACAAAGGTCCCTTACTATACACCACCAAATACACAGCAAAGTCTTCTTTCGATGAATATTTCGGACTCATTGTGATGTTGATGGCTGGCCTGGGTCTACCCATGATTTTTTCCGCTTGGGATTGTCGAAATAAATCCACTTTTCATCGCCAGTAACAATCCGATGCAAAAAAACTTTTTCTTTTCTGTCTGGCAAGCAAAATTTCACAAAGCGTTTTTCGCCTTTCGATGTCTCTTTCTTTCGATTGATACGGCACCCATTTTCCAGCTTTTTGGATCTTTCCCACGGCTTTTAAACGTTGTGAAATGGCTGCCTGAGTAACTTCCAACGCTTCTGCCAACTAACTTCAGTTTGTGTGTTGCCTTCATCCAATAATGCTTGCAAATCTGTATCTTCGATTTTTTTTTGTGGTTTTCCACGGTCTTGACATGCTGACATCGAAATCGCCACTTTTAAATCTTTTAAACCATCGTTCACAAGTGTCTTGGCTTGGGGCATGTTCGCCATATGCTTCCACTAACAATCGATAAGTTTCTGCTGCCGTTTTCTTCAAATGAAATTAGTTTATTAGAAATGCCCGCAAAACCTCTTTTTCTGGCACGTAATTCGATATTTTTGATGCGAAAAAAAAAACTATGTTGTTTGTACAATCAAAACCTATGACATACTGGAATTTGTTGACAGATGCTTACCCTCCAAAATGTCATATTAGTTATCCCCGACACAAACCATATGTAATGGTTATGCCAGTTGTTAGTAAAATCCGCATTTCATATTTATGCACCTAATATAAATCAATAAAACAAGAGTCCATTCTTAAATCTTGGCCTAAAGATGTGAGCGAGCTTCTTTATGTCATGGAATATGACACATTCTCAAATGGTTTGTCCAGAATTACCGTTAATCAAGATTATTATACTAGAGCCACCTCTCTCAGTGAGGTGTGCTACAAATCCATATGCAGAGTTGTGTAAGTATCTCCCTCCACAGTATAAAAGTCGAATCCCATTCTCTAATCATTTTTTTAATCAGAGCTCTGACAGTTCGAGTTTTTCCAATTATTTCGAATATTTTGTTGAATATTTTACGTTTAATGTGAAAGCACAGAGTCTATAATCTACGTTAATCAGTACTTTTTAGCTTTTCTGTGTAATTAAGGTCCACAAATAAGATTACTATAAGGATATAGCTATGTATTAGGAAAACACATTTTTCCGGTAGTTTTTCCGTTTCGAAAATGATGAAATGTCAATCAAGGACATTTGAAATGACAGAATGACAGGACATCGCTCGTACACGGCTCAAACTGACAAAATTGTTGAACATATTCGTGAAACCATGCTGAAAGGGCAACGGTGGACTAATGTAGAAATACAGGAGCTATCTGGAATGGCTTGGAGTTCAGTCAAACAAATTCTAACAGAAGATTTAAGGATGAAGACGCTGTCAATTCGACTCTAACTGCTAAACGAAAGCACGGTCAAGTGAAAGCATGCTATGCTTGCAAAAAAGTGTTCCGAAATAATAAAAAAAAAGGAATAAAAGGTTTTTTCTCTAAATTTTGTCTAAAATTCATGACATATCTAACTTTGAGATGCCTACTCTCTCAGTTATCTCACACACCTTCAATCGACGGTTTCTTAATACAAGATCGTGGATTTTTCTCATGTTATCCTTCGTGGTTGATCATGCTTGAAAAAACCAATTTTCTTGTTGTTTTTTTTCGGTTGAACGTGATTAACGCAACTTCGCCCAAGAATTTTACCAGCTGATCAGAAATATCTTGTCAGGTAAAACATATTCAGCAAATTTTGTGTCAATGGATTGAAGAAAGATGGCCATATTCCTCATGTGGTTTTTCAGCGATTCATCTAACGAACCGTCAGTTTGATTGTGACCATTAAGAAATACTGGCCGGAATCTATCACTTTTGGATATTTGCGAATGTAAAAAAATCTTACTGCTTCTTCTAATTCACCAATCCTCCGCTGTTTTTGAAGAGGCATTGTTGCAATGCTAAGAAGTACGTCAATCAAAGCCATGAATTCATCACGAGTAACGTTGACCTACGATTGACATATTGAATTACTAGCCAACTGTTTTTGCTGATCTTCTTTCGTGTGTATTTGTTGGTCTCCTTAATTTTTTAGTTCAGCAGTACATCCGTGAAATATAACTTGAAAAAGTCCGTTAACTTGTAAGGTTTCGAGATATTTTTCGTCCTATTCTGTTTGGGTAGAAGTTTTGAAAAAGAACTCAAGAGGCAAATCGTCCTTTTCATGACCTCTTCCCTACACTAAATTCAGCTCTGGCAAAAGGCAGCAGATTTGTTGAAATGACCTGTAGTGGTTTATTTGGTATCGTATATCTATGTGCTGTCCATATTAAAAATGTGAGGGTGGAATTTGTACGTATCCAAAAACTGTGAGAAATTTCCCAATTAGCGGACACTTCGAAGTTTATTAAAGCCAAGTCGCGAAGCTGCACGTGTTTCGTGTGGTGTACACAATAATATCTGACATCTGGTTGGCTTGGAGAAAAACGAAGATTACAGACAGAGCGCTTACAGAGTAAGAACACGCTCATACTCTTGCAATACACTCAAGTGCGTACTCTTACACAGATGTCCAATTGTTTAACCCAGCGAAGAGCAACGCCATCTTTAGACATTACTTACATTAAAATTTTTTTGTAGATCAAATAATTTAATTTTTTCTGTTTAAATTATTGTGCTTAAATCACAAAACCACTATTGAAATGATAAAAATATTTTAGGACTTGGGAAGAAACTTTTAAACTTTCGAAATTTTAGTTTTTTTGTATTACTAGTGTTTGACTTTCTTATAGCACAACTTTCTCGCTTGAACTTCCAGATGGTACTGAAGCCAGATGAATACCGTAATCGATAACATGACTTTCAAAAGCTCATACTCTTATCGTATACGTACTGTTAGACTAACTTACCGTACATCTTGGAAGACCGTCTAGATGTTATTTATGATGTATTTATAAATTGACTTCATATTAGTTATTAAATATTTCTCGATGCTAAAATAGCATATGAGACACACAAAATAGCTAGCGTTCTGTTTTCAATCTCAATTTCTCTGGATTGCTCTTTGGAGACTTGATAAAGTACCTTTGCCACGTGTCATAGTATATCAACATGCTTTTTCATAGCAATAATATGATCAAATAAAAGGATAACTGCGTAAGTTTGTCTGTTACATTCACGAAGCACCTTCTGTTCATGCTAAACAAATTCATTTTTGCTTATTTACCCATGTGGTAGCATCTATTTTATCGTCTACCTTTTGAATTTTTCCAAATTTAATCATTTTCCCATAAACAAAGTTAATTTGTAGCGATTCACCACATAATTTCATGAACTCTCACCACCTGCCCCATTAACCAGTAAATTATGCAATATCACAGCCACCTCATTTAACTTCTTCCCACCAACCAACCAACTCGATCCAATAAAATGAAGCTAATTTGCTGCCAAGAGGGAAAAAGGACACTTCCAAAACCAGTCGTTCGGGAATATAGTCCTTTATTGCAGTCCCATCAAGCATCCCTATCTTGTTCGTGTACGAAGCTTAAAAAGGACATACGGTGAATTGAAGGCATGCCGCCAGACTACTGGTTGGGACGTATTAAATAGATCCTGGAAGTGGCGCGCAACAGCTTTCAGCCACCATGCAATTATAGATACAACACTTCACAGGAGTCCTGAAGCCAAAGACTCCGATATACTATGCCCGCTGGTCTTCACTTAAAACTATCTTAGAGCTTGTTTGCCGTCTTTGTGGGTGCAGAAATAGCGAAATTATAGGAAGGCGTAGGGAATTCATCTCAATTAACGGCGATGGAGGATGACGCGGATTTATGTGCATAATTGTGTTCACCTTCTATGGAATTTATTATGTCCGTAACAAACAACGAAATACTTTGCATACAATTTAAGGACGAGCGAATTTATTTTTATGGGTTTTTTTTCGGTGGTGACTCGAGCTGTAGCCAGGCGATATAGAGTGCTCAGATCAAATTTATGGCGAGACTCGGAAAAGTTCTTACTTTTCTCACAATACTGGTCCTTGTGCCTGTTTGTCACCAATAATTTCGAGAAAACTCTGTATAGTTATCAGTCAATCGAAACTGAAAAAAAATTATGACTTCTTGGAAACCTGCCCAACAAGGATAGCAAATTCATTGATTTTAAACATTTCAATGAACGTTCCTTACAACTCTCTATGCTATACGCCATTTCGCCCAGATTCCCTTTTCACTCCTGTCTGGATTTTATGCTTAAGAAATCAACTTCCAACCATGATATTGGCATCCTGTCACCTGAACTTCGACTTTCATCAACTAACAAGCAACCGAGAGCTGAATTCAATGATGCTCCTTCATTTTACTCTGGCATCACGCCCTTCACAGAAAGGATGACAGTTTCATTTTGCATCAGTTTTCCAAAGACCATTCTACCTTTCCGGTAATTAGTGAAGAAAATTAATTTAAAGGGAAACTAGGTAACTCAACTGTTTACTGAGGGCTAGAAATATAAAAAGGACCAGAAGTATTTGTGATGAAATTAGGTTATACTACGTGTTAACTCAGCTTTGTTGGATATTATGCTGTTATTATATTGTTAGGGTTGAAGGAGTGCAAACAAGGACAAAAATGGAGCTTAAGAGGGTGAAACAATTTGTTAACAATTTTCCTGTTTGCTGTTCAGTAGTTGTTGAGTTTTTGGTGAATATATGTTTTTGATAGTAGTTTGATGTTTTGACACGACTTTCCTTTCAACGCCAGGTTAATTCATTGAAGGATTTTTCTTAAATAATTTTTTTAACATACAATACAATTTCATGTTTGGCTACTCACTGCAAAAAACTGTAGGTATTTAGTTGTTAGTTCCTTGTCTCTTTTTGTCTTTTTTTTTTGTTTGATGTTGGGGTGCGAACCGGGTAGATATGAGACGTCAAAGTCCTGACTGACGTGAGACATGTGCTTAGTAGGTGTGCTTTGCGAAAGTTGATTATCCGTGGTCAACTCGTTCTGTCTTTACAAAGAATGGAGTCTTGTGGTTCAATATTAGCTAAGATAGGAATGTTTGGAATTAATGTATGTAAAGGTCGAGTGGTATGGGAAAATGATATTGCAAAAAAACTGTTTATTTGTTAAAGGCTTGGGGTGTGTTGTCTATATCTTTATGCGTTTCGAGCTTGTTCTAATCATATATTGTATGATCAACTTGATTTTCGTTTCGCTGTATAGGAACATGTTCAAAATTTGCAGCTCTTCAGCTGCAGTTAGGAAGATATTGAAACAGACATGGAAACAGTCATTAATAATGAGTCTGATGAGAGTTTTGCATATGACAAGCTTAGACCTTACTTGGACTGAGTTGTTAAAAAGTAAGAAAGCTAGCACTGCGATAGCCCGAATCGGTTTTTTGATGGCTCTACGAGTGTGGGGATTGAATTTGAGACGCAAGGACGTTGTCGATATTGGTAGTTCCATACTCGCAGCTGCCGCAGCTTGGTGCATTTCGCTAAACGCGTTTTGGAAGCATCTGTATTCGCATATTTCCATGTTAATTTAGGAGGCCCAATTTGATAGATACTTTTGTAGGATATCTTCGTGTGATACGATGGCCCGCCGCGGCTTTCAGAGAAGACATATAGGGAGCGAGAACTACTATATAATCCTGATTGTGTTGAAGAGGGCGTTAGTGATACTGATTCTCGGCTAAAAATTTGCCCCCGCAACTCCACACTACATTACTCGACTTACCTTTTTTCCTGTGACAAGTGGAACTATGGAGACCGCGATAACCAGCATCGCTGGCTCAAAGACAGTGTGGTATTCAACTGCTAATCGCAAAATTCCTTGTGAAGTTGGTTTCCTAGATGTGGCGAGTATTAGAGAAAGCCTTGAATATTTTGCCTATGAGACTCCTTTGCTCTAAAAAGCTGGCTATAATCCATGTCAGCGGAGTGCGATAGTGTGCGAGTCCTTTTAACGAGTTTGAACAATACACACCTGGCCCACACGGATTTCAAAACTTCTTTAGGTTAAAAGCGTAGCTCGAAGTAGTTTCTCTGTTTCTCAAACTGAATAATTCACCTCCTATATTCAAGAAAATTTTTTTATTAAATAATTTAAAATTTAAAAAATTATGCATCAAAGTCGATATTGTTCCCTTCCAAATACGACATTGTCCCCTCGAAACATTCTTATATTCGGCTCACGGTATGGCTATCAGATCCAGCTTTGATTTTTCCATGATCTCATCTCGGATGCTGAAACATGTTCCTTGAAGCAGTTTCTTAAGTCGACCGAATAGGAAAAAGTCACTGGTGAATTCGGTGGTTGTTAAGTAATATTAGTTTCGTTTTTAGCTAAATGTTCACGGATAACAATGACATTGTGCGACTGTAAGACTGTTAGCTTCACGAGTTGTTGGCACATAAATCCAGTCTTTTCTGGCAAATTGCTTACTTGCATGCAAACGTCCCAAATAATACTCTTTGTTGACGGTCTGAGCTTCGTTACGTATTCCGATGTGTAGGCGTCATAAAAACAAACAAACAAAATAAAAATAATAAAAGTCAGTAAGCAAAGTGTCAGAAAAAGTCTCAGAAAAAAAATTCTCAGTAGATAAAAATAAACCAAAAAAATTTTTTGGAACGCTGTTGAACAAAAATTTTCATTCAATATGATTCACTTGTTCGTTGTGAACATATAGCTATAAGAAGTATAATAAAATGTTGAGTAGATAAAGAAATTGTGAATTAAGTATTGAGGATAGAAATTATAAATTAAGTATTGAGGAGAGAAATTGTGAATTAAGTATTGAGGATAATAACCGTGTATCAAGTTTTGAGGATAATAATAATCCAGTATCAAATTTCGGATAAGGATAAGGACGCAGAATTCAAAAGTGTTGCGGATAATAAAGAGAATTAAGACGTATTACCAGCTGTGTGAAGTGTTCAGCTCCAGAAGTCCTCGAGTCGCAATATCTTTAAATAACAAAGCCCAAGATAACATTTTGATTAAGATCGATGCCAAGAAGATAGGCAACAGAGGTGGTCAGGACGCAGCGCAGCGGAATTTATTGAAGTCCCGAAATCAAGCAGAGGTGGTGAGAATCAGTGCAGTAGAAGCAAGTAAAGTCCCGAAATCAAGCAGAGGTGGAGATTCGTGTTGGACGCAGCGCAGCAGAATTCATACACTCAAGTGAAGTCCTGAAATCCAGCAGAGGTGGTCAGAATCAGCGCAGCATAATTCATGCAAATTGAATATTTTATGCTTACTTACTTTCATTTGCTTATTTCTATTTATTAATTTTGTCTAATATGAAAGAGTAAGCTCTTTCTGTACGTATGTGTATGTGACATGGAAAGATCAGGGCTTTAATAATGTCCTAAAACCTCCACGCCCGCGCGGTGAGCTAGTCTGTTAAAAGTAAGTTCCTTCGGCCGCCATTATGCGACCTTTGTATTTTCAAATATCCCTGTCTATTTAACCTTGTTCCTTTTTTTATCTCTGCAGGTGCGACCTATCGGTCACGACAATTATATCATTATTAATTATTAGATTATTTATTTTTATGTTTATTTTTTTCTTTTTGGAAAATACATCACAACCTGTGAAAGTAATTCATGATACACAACACCCTTGTAGTCCATGAAAACTGTAAGCCTTCTTTTAAGACTGCAAACCACGTGGTTTTCTTCGGTCGTGACTCACTCAGTGCGCGCCACCCACTTGCTTGATGTCCAAATTGCATGCTGATGAATATCGGATTTGGCTTTGGAAATCATGTCTTTTGCGACATCAACGCAGTCCCTTTTTTGCATGAAATTCTGGCACTTTCGGCACTAGCTTTGCAGTGACATGTCCTATGCCCAAATCATTAAACACAATGTCTTGAATGGATCCAAAAGCGATGTTCAACTCTTTTGCCATCTCCCTAGTGGTCAATTTGCGGTCTACGGTAAATAATTTGATGTTGATGTTTTCGTCGGCTTTCGATGTCGATGCCCTGCCACAGCGCTCGTTATCGTTCACGGACTCACGGTCACTTCTGAAATGTTTCTCGTTTTTCTAACATTTGGAGTGCCGTCGCACCATTGAAACCGACTAGAACGCAAAATTTAATACCAACTCGTTGTTTGCTGATTCAATTCCATTTTTAAAACTGTACAAAATCGAAAACATTCACAATCGCAGATGTATTCAATACGACGTCACTTTTACAAATGTCAAGCTATCAAGTGAACATTTCAAAGAGTGTCAATGACAGATGTCGCAACCTGAAAAAAAGGAAAAATCAAATCGGGTGCGAATTGAGAGCGGACTGAGAGCGCCACACGGTGGAGATTCCGAGAAATTTTCGATAAATGTGTTATAGTCGTGTGGAAGGAGGATCGCTAGTTCGGGAGACTCCTTTTCTTGAAAACTAAATTGTTGTGTTGATACTAGATTTTTATGGAGGATTTTAAAGGAGTCAGATGATATTCCCTGAATTTCACCAAGTTTGAGAGCAGCGATATTAATCTGAACATTTTTGAAGACACCGTTGGCCTGTTTTGCGGTGCGGAGAGTAGAAATTGTGTTTTCCACGGGCAGGAGGACGTATCCAGCGTTTATGCAGTGATTGATTATGAAGGGGAGCAGCCTCTGAACGATGACAGAGCATTTGCTTCTTAGGGAATTTTGGATATCTGTGGAGCCGCTGGACTTTTTGGAATCGATTAAGGGGAGAGCAGTAAGTACTTCCTGGGGACTTGCAAAACAGGGGTTGAGTGATTCGCTTTAGGGCTGCGAGCTCTTTAGGTCGGTGTGAAAGGCCTGAGTTATGAGCCTTGGTATCCATTTAGGATATGTTTGACAGTGTTATAGTGCGTTGTACAGAGGATGAACTCTCAGGTGGGCATATTGTTACTCACAAGCAGCTATTTACTGTTCAGAAAGAACAAAACACAGAAACGAAAGTTGTGCCATTCGAATTTTTGCGGGCTCGGATGAGAGCCCTATTTCGTCTAGAAAACGTAAGGATTGTATCATGACTGAAGAGTGGTTGTGTTTTTGCTGGTGGAACTGCAGTATTGAATGGGAACTAGCCGTGCTAAGGTATTCAGACGTTGGAATCTTTACTGAAATGCATTTTTAGAGATGAGAGGGGCTCTAGTTTTTGCATGAATCGTACTTAGTTGGTGAAGGTATACAGTATCCTGTAATGTATGAGTTTGGAAAAGTTGTCTCTCTGTCTGAGGCTGTTCTTATAGTAAATTCATATTTTGGGCTTCGACCACACTTCGACACACTAGTCGTCATCGTTTTCTAAGAGTGGGGGAACACCTCTATGTTATTCCTGGCACATCTTTAACCCATAAGTGTTAATGTGCTCTATTATTCATATGATTGAGTGATTATGTCTGGGGTACATGTTATGTAGTTCCTGCACAGCTTTCTCTGCGTTAGAAAGCTGTGCAGGTTTTCCCTGCTGCAAAACTGAAGTACTTTAGGGCTTTCATTGAATTTTTCAATTTTCATGAATTTTTATCAAAAAAGATATAATTAATGAGTGATGTCTGTGGTTTAAAAACTCAGTAAATATAGATAGTAGAGGGTTGCCTTCCTAATGAAGTCTTGGCTTGGAAAACAATGTAAAACTTCTACGAATTATTACAGCTGTAACAACATATAACAATAAATTGATCTATTCTACGTTCAACTCTCGCCGTATACATTAAATATTCCTCCAAATTTCCCAGTATTTGATCTTCCCACTAAGGTTACATTCAACGTTCTTGTCATCAAATTTCCACTCAGAAAATTCCAATAAATGTTCCACCTGTTGTTCCTTTCCACACAATGCCGTGAGGGCGATGATAGCGATATCTTCGATGGTTATCCTGACATTATCAACTCCATTGGCAATGATTGCGTGCAGACTAATTTCACTCCCATTTACGATGCTGGTGGAATCGTTACATAACGAATGTATTAGATCATAAATTACAAACTAGCTGGCTCCGGTACATGATTGTAATCGATGCTCCTTAATTGCTTGTTAGGTTGTTTTTCGCTTCAGGTACATTCCCGATAACAATGTGAATATCTATCTACCGACACAGGACCGAAGAAGATCGACTTGTGGTAATTATTTTATCAATTACCTGGCTTCAGGGACGGTTAAGGATGGAATGCTTTCATATGGTTTGATGAAATGATGTTGGGAATATTTCGGGATATAAATTAGACGTGGTGGGAATATTAAAGTAAATTCCCGTGGTAGTTAAGTGTGATAGACGTTGCAAGTGAAGTTGTTTTCAATAAAAGATTCATATGTGTAAAAGATGAGTTTGGTGAAATATATCGAAATAGAAGGAAGGAAATAAGGAATTTCCGAAGAATCTGGAAGAGCGATATAGAGGTTGTCACCAAATAGGATGAACTGAGAATTATTATAAAATCTCTGATTTTAAATCATTCTGGTTTAAAAGTTAACCAGCAGTTAACATGCATTTATTGTACCCCTCTTGGATATCTTATATGGTGTGAATATTATAATGAGTCAATCCATTTCAACATTTATATATTGTCTACATCTGTATGCTTCAACTCAGATCTTCGCTTTGTTCCTGTCCCTTTGTTCACTACATGCTCGAAGTTTTGATTATTATTACAGAAACTGTTGCAAAGCAATGGCTTATA
Source organism: Stratiomys singularior (assembly GCA_954870665.1). Taxonomy (NCBI): domain Eukaryota; kingdom Metazoa; phylum Arthropoda; class Insecta; order Diptera; family Stratiomyidae; genus Stratiomys; species Stratiomys singularior. Next base: position 95,908,186 of record OX940879.1, read on the forward strand.
TATGTTTTGACACCGCAAATGAACCTCATTTTTTCAAAAACTCGTAACAGGGGAAAAATGTGCCCAGAAAGCCTGTCGCTTACTTTCAAGTGGATTATTTAGTGTTCTTAAATGGCTTATATCATTTTTCAAAAAATTTATGTTCAAAAATTTTGGCAGGAAGATCAGGTCTTACTGATCAGATATACCATTCTTCAAATAAAGTGGTGATAATAACCAGTGAAGGATCAGTAACGGAAACGGTATCGGGCGCAAATCAGCGCTTAAGTAGAGCCGATCAGTACCGCGAAGCACAGCAGAGAGCGACGCAGGGAGGTCCGTCCGACCTTTTCAAGAATGGCAGGCTTCAGGACTGTAGAATTCACGGTCGATACAGTTATGCGGTTCAGCGGTAAGAAGCCAAGAAGCAACACGCGACGGCTTATGACACTCAAAGTGAGGGATGCTGTCAATTGCTAGAGGAATCGTTATTCTGGAGGCTGCCAAATTGAGTGATAATCTCTGATACATTTGAGGGCCGCCGAAGAATGGATGTGACATCAGGGGTGCCGCAAGAATCAATTCATAGCTCTGACAAATGGAATGCCTCCTATGGCGGGCTTTTGAGGCTGCAGCAACCGGAGGAGTCACGTATGATCGACTATGCTGATTTAACATTAGTCGCCAGGCGCTCGTTGCATAGGCGTAACTGAAATTTTGAACCGTGTGAGAGAGTGGATAACCGGCCGTATGTTCAGTCTAGCCTTGGGAAAAGATAAGGTCGTCATACTGAAGCCAAGACCAAGAAGCTAATTCGTCTTGATATTGCCGTACGGATTAGAGAAACGATTATCGAATTGAAGAAATCAATAAAATACCTTTGCTTGATGATCTACTCAAAGAAAAGCGTCAGCAGAGGATGCTGCTTCGGGAGTGTTGGCTCTCACTTACTTTATAGCCAACACTGAAAACAAACTTTGGGAATCATGTAGAAGATGCCAGCTCATGAGTGGGATGGAGTCAATGCACTTATAAGGCTCTAAAGTCTGGGCTGACGTTCTTAGTCATCAGTCGTAACGAGGACAACGAGTGAGAAATCATGTATTGCCTTACGGTGTAACGAGAACAGAGGTCTTGCCCGAAATATCGAACCAACGGGGACTTGGTTAATTTTGTTTGCCATTTCATCATGACCGCCAGTTGTGGAGCTCAAATGCCCAAAATCATATTCAAATAAGACTGACAGAGAATTATCTTTCTAGTGAAACCTATTTGGTGGGAATCAAGACAGATTACCCGTATTTTATTTTTTTTCAAAGCTCTATACCTTTTAAAGAACACGCTTTACAATGCCTTTATTAAACACAACATAGCACGTCAGAACGAATAATAAGAGAATTATATGAAACAAAAATCGGTAATAGGTAGCCGGCAATTTTTTTAATTTAACACTGGACTCTATTTCAGAAAGCTTCAAGTTCGTACCAGTAGCATGACGCTGTACGAGTGTAGTCGAGTAGTAATTGATGCGGATGACATAACTGACACGCCAACGTTTTTGAACCTTTAAGCGGCAGCAAAAATAAATTATTCCAGAAATTAAACTAATAACAAAAATTACAACTGATACATACAAGTGGGACAAACTATGGGCGGATTAGAATAATACTTTTTGTTACTTCGGTTCCCGAAAGACAAAACGAAGGATCCTCGCAAACTGTCTAGGTTAAATGGCGAATGCGCCTGACAAATAAGATGTTTTATTTGGTCCTCGCAATCCCAAGATCAACGTGCATGCATAATATACAAAATCCATAGTACCGGCTGGCTTGTTGAACTATTAAGAGGTATCAAACCTTACTCGAAACATTATTTGAGGACTGAGCAATCAAAGTTAGTAGAGCAAACTACAAAACATACCGTAACTACTCAAAGACGCTCATTGTACGAGGAGGCACTACAAAGAGGGATACACGAATACTCTAAATAGCAAATAAAGAGAGCTTTACAGGATAGAGAGCTTTGAAATTCTTTAGCGCAGGCAAATGCAGGGATCGTGATAGCTAGGTTTTTGAGCCTAACTTGATAGAATAATTTTTCGACATATGGTTGCATATTTGATTAATTTTAAATGAATAGAAAGTTTAAGGGGATGTCATTGCGGATCTCTCCGTACTTCGTCTTAATCTCTTTTCCACAACAAGTTTGACATACAAATGCTCGAAAATTTGAAAATGATTAAAGAATTGCTACTTATGCCGCAGCATTATCAAAACGTTTCCTGAAGTCCTGCTCGAAGCAAAGTTAAGCGAGATGAATTTGATAGTAAACTAATAAGAGTTCATTTAAGAGACATCTCATTATCTGTAGTATTCCTTGCTAAACTCCAAAACGACAAAAGTTCAAATACTTTCAGTTTTATATTTTTGTGTCATCGCTCTATTATTTTCGTCATTTCAAACCAACGTTGAATGAGATTCTTATAGTTGATATGCGAAATGAAACTGCCACAACATTTCGCTGCAGCAAATTACTGACAACTATCCTTCCCTTCACCGTCATTCACTACTCGCCCTTTATTTTATTCCGTAAATATTAACTCAGCGAATGCGAAAACTGGGCCATATTCATAGCGTTTCAAGGATAGTTTTATGCACTCCCTTTGTCGGTTTTAGTCAAACAATAGTTGACTATTGTTGGTAAAGAGAATGCATGACATCCGTTGCTCTGCTTGCGCGCTGTGACGAAGCCGAAATGGGAATAGGATCTTGGGTGGAATTTTCCTTGTGAAAATATAAATTACGGAAGGGAAATTTAAATAGACAGACACAAGGATGTTTGTATGTGCGTTAAAATTTAGTTAGTTGCGTGAGATAAATCGCAGCTTAATTAGGTAACCAAAAGAATGTGAAATGGTAGAAAGTGGAAATATTTAGAGCAAGTCGTTTGTGAAACTTTCAGGACAAATTTCGTTTGACAAAAGTTATTTAGGATCAAAGCTTGTCGGCAAAATGCAGAAGTATATATATTTATATATACCTCATAATACTTCAATTGAAAATTAACATCCAGTGTCAGTACTTCCATCAAAGTCTATATTCGCTAGAACTCAAGGATAAAACTTATTATCGTTAACATACCAACAACTAACTATAAGTTTCTTAGGTGCCTGCATTTATTCGTGTCATATGGATAAACAGTATCAGCGTAATGTGACATTTTTAGAAAAGACTAAAACGAAAATGAGATTTCTAATCCTTTAATGTTTTCTTTTTTGAATGTTTCAGGTCCTACAATGCGCTCGAAACACATGTATGGGCAGTACCGTGCATTTTAGTGTAGCGATGACCGAAGCAAGAAAGCCTGACGCTGTTTTGGATCATGCAAAGGACTTTTTAGATCAATACTTTACATCAATTAAAAGGTAGTCATGGGAACTGAATTTAATGTGATAACTATTATTTATTTTCGTATGATTCAGACACTCTACACCTGCACATGATGGTCGATGGCAGCAAGTTCAAAAAGAAATTGAATCGACAGGAAGCTATCATTTAACAGAAACAGAGTTAATATATGGTGCCAAGTTAGCATGGAGGAATTCATCACGTTGCATTGGACGGATTCAGTGGTCGAAACTTCAGGTAACAACTATAAGTATGCTTTTCTCGTTCGGTTGATTTTCGAATCAAAAATCCTTCCCTTGACATCTTTGTGGTCAGAACCACAACTTATTGTTCTTGTGTTAGTTCTTAGAAGTGGGTCCGTTTGTCCAAACGTCTTTTGGAGTGTTGAATGCCATTAACTCATCAGTGGTACTTAGGACTATTTTGTACTCTTTTTAAACCTAACTTCTAAACAAATACAGTTAAAGGGATCGCCTATGGCATCAGTGAGACTTAGAACCTTAATATTTCACAGCATGTTCTTAATATGCCAGAATCAAAACAATAGCTCACTAGTTTTGGTCTGCAGCTTACTACTGTGTACTACATTTAATGTATTCTCTATATAAAAATTAAGTCCTATAAATCTGTCCTTCAAAATTGCCTGCACATCTTCTTGCTGATTTCGGGTTGCAGCAGACTACATCTCTTGTTTCATGCTTATTATCGTACAGCGTACATATCACTCGCTTGACCCATCCCACTACGCGACCTTATCACCGAGTTTTGACTCGTTAACTCGACTGATTTTGCAGTTGTGGATTGTATTCTTCAGTCGTTTATTTTGAAATGGATTCTAGACATTAGCTGGCTCTGCGATTACAGATTTGTTGTTAATTTACAAATTATAGGCGACATGGTGGTTTCGTTGTAGATTTATCTCTAATTTCTCTGAATTATCAATTTGTGCTCTGATTTATTGCCAATATTTCTAATTTTCTTTATCACAACTACTCGTGCTACGCTGTAAGTCCGATAAGAAACTCTAATTTCAAAAAAGTTCAATGTTTTGCATCAATCTACCCCACTTCTGACACCAATGGCTTTATGTTATCCGCTCAATATTCTACTATGTGCTCAAAATGAAGCTCTTTTTGATTATAAAATGCCTAAACTTTATCCTATACGCTTAAGCAACCAATATTGTCTTGATGTGTGCATTCCTCCAAACTGTGTCTTGATGAAACGTCATTCCTCTAGACCCATTTAAACCTTTCCGTCCCAAACATTAATTACCTCATGCGAGTAATATACTTGTCTTCATACGGCACAGGACACAAGTCTCTTTTTTAGGCGAGCATTCAATATCTGATCCAGACTCCTTACATTGAAACCAGCAATGCTGACTCTGTATTTAACTTAAATTCACTTGTACCGACGGTATGATCGGTATGTAATTATCGGTATGTAAATATATATGTGTGTTATTATCCTATCCGGACAACGTTTCAAGTCGGAAGCATATTCAAGAACTGAAGATGATTATTTTATTCATGTAAGCTAGATTTCAAATCCATCAGGTAACCTAATACAGAAGTATCTAAGATTTAGATGGTGTTCACTGGTATGTTTTCTCAGAAGCGCAACGTAAAACTAGTGGGAATGGGATAAGCCAGTTCCTCGCTCGTAAATAGTATGACAATATTCCGTAAAACTCTTTGTCGGGGAACCATTCGTTAAAGCGTCATTGCAACCTGGTCCCCCGCCAGACCCTTCTCATACATGTACTTAGCAAATATTTTTGTCGTTCTTTCACGGATCTCTTTTGGTCCGTCATTACCTACTGCGATTTTCACTGCGTCAGTTCTGCATGCCTTGAAACGTCATAATTCTTCATTACATCTGCCCTTTGTTGAACAGTTCTTCGGTATTCGCTTATTCGTCCATCGCCCATCGATCCGGCGCCCTTCCAATTTCTCTCAGTGGGCCACTGATGTTCATCATTTTAGAAGCCTCATTAGGGACTTCATCGGTACACACTTCAGCCCAACCTTCCCAATAGCAATCTCCTTAGCTCCGTTTTTCATCTCTTCAGTTCTTTTTTCTTCATTTCTTTGGTTCATCAAAATTTCAAGACATTATGCAAGATACATCAGTACTTCAGTCCATCTGTCATCGCTTCAACGTGCTCACATTCCACAGAAGACCAAAGGACCGGAAAAATGCACAACGCTGCAACTCGGCTTCAATTCCACCATTTGATTACTCTATTTAGCTCCATTTCAACATTTTTCATTGGCTAAAACAAATGCCCTCCCTTTCCCTCCCTATTTACACTGGCTAGAGGCTCTCTCGATAAAACCGTAAAGCCAACTCTCACAAAGGTTTGGTTCCTCATTGGTAGAATGCATATCACCGTAACCGCTGAATAATTGTACACCTGGAGATCGGTTTCTTGTCGAAAGAGGATTTGTCCTAATCACTGCTTTCGCCATATCCTTCATGTATGTGGCTACACCCCCATGCTGTTATGTTAACTTTGTGACTTTGGCTATCACTTTGTGTTGCAATTCTACAAGTCCTGATATTTTTTCGTTGTAACATAGAACTAATGATCTCCCAGTGGAAGCTATAGCTCTCGGTCGTTTTTTGCCGATTTATGTGCTCCTACCCTTTCTGTTCCCACCACGTGGATATTCTGTTTCGTACCAGGCTTCTCTTTTGTTCACAGTGTTTCCCCGGACATCTGCATATTGTTTTTGAGTTGTGGGGATTAACCACGATAATTCTCCAGTTGCCCCTTACAATACCAGAATTGGAGCTGTGGCTCACTTAGCCTGTTAAAATTAGGGGGCCCTCTCAATACGTCTAGTTTATGCTTGTCAAAAATGGCTCATTGAAGATTTTATATGGGGATGATCCGCAATTTTTCTCCAGTTGCCTGTTGCGAAGCCAAAATCAGAACAGTGGCTGATGCAACCGTTTTCGTGTTTATTAACAGCTGATTTAACAATGCATTCATGCATAAAATTAATTGGAAGACTGGACTCGTGGCTTTGATCATCGCAGTATCTTGTTGCCCTTTTGAGAAATTTCATTTTATCCAGATCATGTCTGTTAGCAGTTATTCCACCATCTCTTAGCTGAGTATACAGCTATCTGGATATATATATATATCCTTCTTCCCGCTTGTTGCGTTTCGTCAGCCCTTACTCCAATTTTGCACGCATTTAGCAATCTCTTCGTTTGTTTCCTTTTTTATGTCTGGATTGAATTACAATTTGTCTAATTTTAAATATCCAATCACCCCCAACGACATTTCAACTTGCTTTCCAAGTAGTTGCAAGATTTTAAATTTTGATATCCCACTTCTGACACCAACTTTAATATATTTTTTCTATTTGGGGTTCGTTCCAATTTTCATACACGCAAATCGAAAATCCATAGCCACTGTTTAGAGATTGCTTTTCAGTATTTCTCAACGATGTTTTCAACCAACTTCTAGGACTTTTCCACTTAACGAACTCAAATCAAAGAATACAATCAACAATAATTTAAATAAAGTCCACTTTAAAGCTTATTAAGGGAATGTTTAGTAATCTTCTAAAACCATTTATCATATTAATAACTCATTGGATTAAGCACTAGCCTTTTCTCTTTCTCTCTCATCGTTTCGAAACTTTCACCGTAAAATAATAGAAGAAAAAAATTTTATCCTTTATGGCAACTTAATTGAGTTTTACGTCTGGAATGTGCTCGGATGATCCATTGAACCAAATATTTAGCTCACTTACGTATGTATATCCTTCAACATGAATTTATAGGACAAACACTACTTGCATTCACGAGACCGGAGGCAAACTTGAAGCTAAGAAGTTATTAAGAAAGTTTTGTGTTAGATGAAGATGAATAAGTTTAACTTTATCCACTTTAAGGATCATCGAGAACAATGTGAACGATAACTTAAGCGTTAAAGCAAAGCAGAAAGTGTGACTAACGCTATATGTCATAAATTTATGAAATTTCAAACTAGATATACGGTGCGATGCTTTAGGATGTGATTTTTATAGGTATAAGGATAACAATAGCCATATCTATATCAAGGTTTTGGTTATTTTAACGTTGCCTAGAAAGAAGAATTCAGTCATTTTAACCGACGAATCTATTGTTGGATTAGAGATAGAGTTCGAGACTTCAAACCGAAATAAATAGTCCTTCCAAAGGACTCTAGTGATAATATTTAAGACCCTCAATATTTAAGACCACAAATCAAAATTTATTTAATGCATTAAATTATTATCAATGAAAGCGCTGAGGGAATGTTGGTTTACAGGGGTATACCTGAAAGCTAGTATTCTTTGGGAAGTTCCGCTTTGACGTACCTTCGAGCAAACGAAGACTACACGGAATATGAGCCTGAACCACACATGGACTACGTCGCGACACATTTACTAAAATTGGCGTTTTGGACTAATGGATATGATGCATTGGACCTAGTTGCTTCGCTTGGTGCAAACACCGAGGTGATTCACCGAGGTAAAGCACCGAGGTAATTCTTGACTGCAAACGGCTCTAATCCAACGGTTATACCGTCTCCGTCTCGATAAGGCTTGGTGGGAAACGAATTACGTTCGAAGTTCGCACCATTGAGTTGTTGGTGTAGGTTCGTTTGGGACGAACTCTCAGTTAGCTCCAGTCTTGCGCTAAGCACTTGTCCCTGAAGGTGCGAAGTCACCAGTTAATAGCTGGTGCCAACCTTCGCACAACCATCGGACCATTAAAGCGTCTACACAAATGAGCGAAGATAGCGGCTTCGAGGGAAAACCCATAAGTCATGATTCAAAAGAAAAGATAACAGCGTAGCACGCTGGAGCGACCAGCAGAAGAAGAGCAGAGACTCTTGCAACCTATGCGCGAAGAACGCACTAGAAGAGTAAAAGCGAAATACTTGGAAAACCTTTGCTTGCTGCCATCCTTACCGAAGTGACTGAAGTACAGGACACAAGTATGCACTACAGTTATCTTGGGTCTTACACAGGAAGAGCGGCTCTACCCTAAAGCGGCTCTACACTAAACGAATGCTAGCGAGGAGGTCAGTGCGCTCAACGGAGTGCAGGACTTGGAAGACCTCCTAACCCAAATAGGCCACTACAGACGCTAGTGGCTGAAGGCAGACGAAGAGTAAAATGCAGTGCAGTAGTAGTCCCGATTTCTACTACCAGCGAAAGCTTGGCTTGCAGCCCACTCAAAGAGGATCGAGATAAATGGAAGATGGATGAGGATGGAGTGTCAAACGATTAAATTTCGATTGCAAAAGGGGATTCAGGCGGTACTGTCCAAAGCTGACAAGAAAACAACTAAAAACGTAACCCACAGGTTGAAAATTGGCAAACTTCTACAGGAAACGAAATGCAATGAATCATCGCACGTAACAAGACATAAAGAATAAGAAGCGAAGTAAATCTTTCGGGCAGAGAAGGCTGGTTAAACCCATTTTGCGGAGGTCTTGCAAGAATTTCAGGGAAGGGTAAAATGGGTAACGTGAACTCGAACAGGTACCCTTCTGGTTCAGTTTGGCCGAGATGTAAAATATGAAAACGCGTTCCATGACGCTGTCAAAAGAGCCCTCGGAGTGGCTGTAGCACCACTCGAGCCCATGCCCACACTTGAAATTTGAGGCATTAACTGCGTTATGCCTTGATATGTAATCTGCCCAAAATAGAAGACGCCTTTAAAATGCGATTTACTTGTACTAAGCGAGACGAAAGTCAGGTTAAGCAAACCAAACAAAAGAGACTAGGAGGGCTGCGAGTTGGATGTGCACAGCGCAGTGCTGATAATCGCGAGGGTGGTACCCATCGTCCTTGCAAGAGAAGAGAGACAAGGCTCTCTCAGCGATTGGAAACAGTCTAGGGAGCAAGACACAACGGATAGGTAGATTGCGCGCGTCATCAAGGACCTGAAGCTATGGAGCAATCGAGTGAATGATGAACCTGATTTCTTTTTGAACCTGTTCTTAAGTGGGCATATAAGTTTTTTGTCTTACCTGCATAAGATTGACAAGACACGGCCTCCTTACTGCGTGTTTTGTTCAGAAGAGGTGAATGACACCTGTTACACATCCTTTGCCTGGAAATGATGCAGTAAGCATCGCAAGGAAAGCAACGAAATTGTGAAGTTCTGAGCGGAAAATTTGGTCGGACAAATGCTGAAAACAGTTGACAAATAGAATCGCGCGGCACAATACGCTCGGGGAGTCCTGATACCCAAACAAGGCAGAGGCGTCGAGAATGGAGCGATCCCTTTTCTCGCACTTCCTTCCTCTTCCTTCCTTTCCAGTGGAAAAAATATTCCCAAAATCTGAAGATGCCTCTAGGCGTAGGAAAACTAGGCCGAGCTCGAAGTAATGTATCAAACGGTTCCAATATAGGTTCTCAGGTTGACCGAGGAGGTGCTTAGTGGATAGTTGAGAACCATTTCGCATCTGGGAGTCCCATACTCAAGGCGTAGATAGCCTTAACCTCCCTACCACACAATTATTATCAATAGAAACGTTTCATAGATCATATTCAACAGGGTTTACATATTTTTCATCGTTTTATCCACAGGTGTTTGATTGCCGATATGTAACGACAACAAGTGGAATGTTTGAGGCTATTTGTAACCACATCAAATATGCCACAAATCGTGGCAATCTCAGGTGAGTTAATAGGTTTTGTCCTTAATTTCGGAGATGGAAACTAAAGTCGCGATTCAATCGTTATTATGCACCAAAAACCACTATCAAAACTCAATTCTTTACTGTCCTCAGTGCAATAACCACAAAACCTGACCACCATCTCTCCGTGGAACAAAAGTAATTTTCGGTCTTTCAACAGGTCGGCCATTACAATATTTCCGCAGAGAACAGATGGACGCCATGACTATCGTATCTGGAACAATCAATTAATTTCGTATGCTGGATATCGAAATCCGGACGGGACAATTCTCGGAGATCCATTGAATGTTGAATTCACTGAGGTAGGTTGTTATCCTTTCCTTTTTGTTCAGCGTAATGTAAGGCATGACCTGATTTGAAAGGGTTTCATTTCGAATTTTTTTTTTATAGGCTTATTGTACTTAAGTCTTATTCTTATTATTAAAGTTTATTATCCTGTCAAATAATTTTAATGCTACTTCAGCTTTGCCTTAAATTGGGTTGGAAGAGCAAAAGGACTGCATGGGATATTTTGCCGCTTGTTGTATCAGCCAACGGTCATGATCCAGACTATTTCGATTACCCACCGGAGTTGATACTGGAAGTCCCACTACATCATCCTTCGTAAGTACACGTAACTTTATTTGCTTCCGTGAGTAGTGATTTACTTTTTTCATTTTTATGATTCGTCCCAATTACATTACTACACGAATACTAGCGTTTGGAGTAGTGTAAAATACAGACATGCCACTTTTTTTCATGGCTCTCATATCCTTTTTCTGAAGTTTTATGTTTTTTTTATCGGGGTGGAAAAGAGAAGAACACCGAAAGCCTCTAGGCATAACCTACGTAATAGTTTTTTTCTTGTTAGTAAAATTTAATTAACAACTGAAAACATGAACAAGGATAATGAATAAACATGATTGAACTATGATTTATTCATTTACCTTATGCTTAGGAGCAGATAGCAATTGTAAATTAGTGAGAAGTAATATTATTTAACAACCGCTTCAAGTTAAGAAAGCGGAAAGGTGTATCCTTCTTTTTAAAAAAGGAGCATGTTTGTGTTCTAACCGTCTCTGCTTATGTAGTATCAAAATTTCAAAAATGACTCTTTAAGATTCAAAAAAAGCATTCTCCAACTTCTAGCTCATTTCCTTACCATCGTACTCATGATCCCTAGAAAGCCGATGAAAGCACACACATCACATAACACTTATCGAGCTCTAATATAAATTTCCTGTTACATGACTCCATATCAACATTCTCGTTACAGATATGAATGGTTTGCCGATATGGATCTCAGGTGGTACGCGTTGCCAGCCGTCTCGAATATGTTGTTCGATTGTGGTGGGATCCAGTTTACAGCGACGTCATTCAGTGGATGGTACATGTCCACGGAAATTGGTTGTAGGAACCTCTGTGATACAAATCGTAGAAATATCCTCGAGGTAAGTATCCATTGATGATGCCTATATAACATAAAATTGTATGTGATATCAATATGGTAACAATTTTCATGTAAATGTACAAGTATATGTTTATGTTCTATCATTACTTTTGATGGGTACACATGGCATAGCAGTCTACTAAGGATGTGACGATATGAATTTCTAATAATTGATTGGGACGTGTTGTTTGATGTCCTTTAGGTGGGAAATCAACTGATGTTTATCATGTGTAGGCTGTTGTAGACAGTGCAAATAATGTGTTGAAAAATTTCAAATAAGGATAATCATTTGAAATCAATTTTGGGTACGAATTGTATTCATTGTTTCCATTTTTCATTCATGTGAGCTACCTATGTAGGTGAATATGCGTTAAATTATTCTTGCGTTAATTGAGGCAAAAATACTAACCGGATTAAAAGTTATTTGAAAGGACGAACAAAAAAGGAGCAAAGGTCACTTCTAATCTAATACGAAACTGGTTTTTCATTTTCCAAAGTTTTTATTTTCTTAAAAACTAATGTTACTCCCTTCCCTATACACTTGAAGTCCTTGTTCCCAAGCATGGATGCAGAACTGGACGTCTTGAACGAGTAAGGCTTTGAACTTGTCGGTCTCAGTGTTGTGAATGTACTCTAGAGTTTCAAGATGGCGTGGTCTTAAGACATTTTTCAATTTCACAAAAAGTAAAAAGCCTCAAGGCCTCAAATCAGGTGAATAAGAGGTTCAAGGAACGTCAGAAATGCAAATTTGTGAGGTTTTCGGCACTATTTTGGCAAAAATCTTTCATAAATCATGTGTTGAATTTTGACCATGATGGTAAAAGTGTTTGAAGTTAACAGTTCGCTCAGTTCACAGTTCATTCTTATTTTTAAATTACGGTCTGATTTCAAAAGAGCATAACCAGTTTCAAGCTTCCTCCAGTTTTTGAAGTCGATGGTCTACCTAAGCGAGATTGATTTTCAACATGTTCTGGGTTTTCCAAAAATGATTTGTGTCAGCGCAAAACTTGTATTCATGATAACACGAGCTTACTCATAGTCCTGTCAAAAATAATGTGCTAGCTGTACGGAGCCGGAAACCGGACTGAAAAAGTGGAAGGAACACATAAACGGGTCGAGAACAGGCTGGCAGACGCAACTGTGCCATGTCGTCCGCAATGATGCCATGTCGTTAGTCATTAGTTTTCCCCCAAACGTCATACTTCATAATATGAGGGCTTTAATATCATCTGTTACCCAGTTCAGTGTCTTACTATTGACGACATACTCAGTACAGCAGCATTAAGCACTGATTCTCATAAGCACTTTTTTTTAGTTCTATTCAAATCGCTTCCAACATTGCTACAATACTACTGAGACTCATTGTGCCACTATCACTACTACCAATACTATTGCTACTTTGCTTAATACTACTACTCAAACTACTACTACAACAACTACTACTATAACTACTATTATTACTATTACTAGTACTACTACTACTACTACTACTACTACTACTACTACTACTACTACTACTACAGTTACTACTAATATTTTTGCCAACTATCACCACGTGACTGCATATAACGCCTGTAAATAAAGTCTTACTAATTTTTCAGTAATTTTTTCAACGTAATCTAAAATTTACTCATCATTTTTATCTGTGGCCTGTCTCTAGCTCTTGGATGTGGATGTATCCCTCGCCTGTATAAATCTTCCCTTTTACTCTCGAAAAAGTTTGATAGTCTTGTACTATTTTCCTTTGCAGTGATGTATTCCCTTCTTGGCTGATGATTGTCTGAAAGACGAAACAAGTAATAATCCCTTAGTGTAAGATCGGGAGCATTTGGTAGTTAGATGGGCTAAAGTTGCGCTAGTTAACTACAGCTTTGTACGGCCTCGCATTGTGGTGGTTGAAGATGACTCCGTGAGGATTGGCTAATGCAAGACACTTATCACGAGAAGTTCCCAATAAATTAATGCACGGGAATCCCACAAAGTAGACAATAAGACCGCTCGTAGACGCAAGCCTGGGTTTGAAATTAGCGCTGCTTATTCACCCATATTGCAAAATATCTGGCCCCCGCTTCTCGTTATTGTACAGGACTCACTTTTTTGGTGCCAAAACTGAGCCTGAATTCGGCACTTTGGACTTCGGTAACACTCCTCTTTCTACCTCTTCTTCCTTTATATCCCTCCATAGTTTCTCACTTTCATTTTCAAGGAATGGCCATGGAAAAATCATGCTGGATTTGACATTTGCCTCAGTAGCTGCGACTATGTTCCAAACCGAAGCGTACCGAAAGATACCTTAGCTAGCGTCCACCAATTCATAGCACTGGAAGTCAGCTACCCTACCACTCGGTCAGCAGTTACCTGAGACTGAAATGCGGGGTGCAGCACTGAGAAAATGGACACACCGTGTTTGGTAAGAAACACGGCGTTCACTAGAAGTGAGGTTACACTAACCATTTTGAATCAGTTAACTTTTTCAATTGCAGAGTCGGTTTTGCTTTCGGATTTTCCATATTTCGTGTTGTTGCCAGAACGAAAATAGCTTGCTAGGGTAAGGAGACAGTGTCAATGAGATTTACTCGATTTCTCATATTGACAGTGTCAGTGAGAAACGTCATTCGTGAGTGCCGTTAACATTTTATTGAGATACTTTAAATTTTCGCGAGTACTCAATACGTACTAGATTTGTGGTAAATGTGTTTCGTCTGTGAAAGTGCACTAACAACCTTCTGATCTGCGTCATGAAGTTTGCATGGATTTCAGGATTGAGGCATTTAGTATTTTTGAGTTTACTATCCTTGAATGCTCAGTAGTTACATGACCATTTTTCATGTCGAAGATCACTTATGTCCAAGATTTCTGGATTTATTGCATGCTATCAGTAAGTCGTTGTTGGTTCCATTCCAATGCAGAATATCCACTGCTAGGCTCAGGCTTGCTCAGGAAACGGTCGGCTACTCAGGAAATGGTCGCTGGGTCAAAGGTTCTGGTGACATTATGCCAGGGTTTTCGTCTTCGAACTTCTAGTGGAAGTTCTGGTCGATTCCATTGATGGGTAAGAGCAATCGAACGCTACTTTAATTTAACTTCCAGATTCGCGAAAATTTTTGACACGGTTTATCAGGAGTGGTTTGGAACTGCCCTAATACTGGCCTATTTTGAAGTTCCATCGGTATAGCTGAATATATGGCTGGATTCCTTTCTTCATTCTTCTTTGTATAGTTAAGAAGACTATTTTTCACAATTTTTTTCACCCAGTTTTTGGGTGATTTTCTAAATATGTACATTAGAATATGACATTAACAACATTTCAACCGTTACTTAACTCAATACAAAAATGAGAATTGATAGTTAGTCCAAAGGATATCAATATCTACCCTAAATTGTAAATAAGTGCCACTCATTTGTTATACTTTGCATATGTATTTATCCCCAGCATCTATCAAAACCATGATGTTAAAACAAATATTATGCCGAAAATATTCTCCATATATTCTTTTAGCTACAAATCTTAAATAACAAGAAAATATTTCCCGCGCAAACATTAAAATTTACAGCAATGAAAACGACTGGAAAATTATCTCTGCATAGAATCGTAAAGTTTTACGTGGCTTTTAAATTCCAGTGTAACTTGACGTGATCTATATTGCTGAACGCAACATTAATCATGAAAATAATATCCTAAACAAATTTTAGATTTCATTATTAACGCACACGAAGGATAACGCTCTCACACTTTATGTTTTGACTTGTAATCAACTGAAATTATACTCTAACTAACACTTCATTCATTTAATGTTTACAAACGTTGTTAAAATGCATTCATGTACTTCCGCATTAACAACAGGACGAAATTCATTGCTTTTTAAGTACCACATGTTAACATTATCGCACATTCGGCGATTAAGGAAGTTTTTGGTGTAGGTAATTTTTGGTACTGGATGAAAATATTTCCATCTGTTCACACTCCTCGAATGTGTATGGTATTCGCTCATAAAAGGACGTAGTTTGCAGTTTTTAATAACTTTTAATAATAACAATTTTCGGTGTTTGAAAGGTAAAGACTACTTAAGCCGCGAGCTTTGGACTTCCAGAAGCACAAATGGTAGCGAAGAATTCAAAACGAACCTGCTTTGCTGGATTAAAGCCTTAATACAAATAAATTTCAATTGGTCAACCGCATCAACTTCTGGAATCAAACATAACTCAAGTCTTTTTTTGATGATGACTCCAGGTCGTAACTCATCAAGGATTAGCCATGTGGGCATAAAGACATCAAAGGATAAGCCATGTGGGCCTTATGCAATCAAATCTTAACTACGCCTCCTCATGATTGTGACTGATAATGCCTTCCGTGTCATGATTATGCTGACGTTAGATGGGACTATCCTTGTGAAGACGAAAACTGTTTTACAACCTTCTTTAGAATAGATTCTGCAATGTCATGTCACTCAAAACTCTGTTGATGCAAAACCATCACTACTGCTGGTCAGCTAATAAAGATTGAATATGTTGATGATGCAGAAAGCCAAATGGAATGTTTACGATAACAGAATAAGAGGCCTTGTTAGGACTGCAAGTTTAGAGTCCGTTGGTAAAAATTCAAAGAAAACTGACTTTAAACCACTAAACGATTCACTTCAAACTCAAAGTTGTCAAACTCTATAACATCAGATGACGTCAATATGTCCTGTGAGTCACTTTCAGTAACATTGAGGGAGTGAAAAATGAATTTCACTCTCTGAAGCCAAATAATATCGACTAAAGCACCGGGAATTGATGAGACCCCAGGAAAACTTTGAAAATATGGTGGTAGCAGTTAATCTATGATGTAAGATCAATGCGAACCCCGCAAAGGTGCTGTCAATAGATTAGATTGCCTATCTATAAAAAATAAGTATTAAAACTTTAAAGACATATTACACTTTAATAGAACCAACTTCTAAGATGGTCGAACCTAACATCGCTGTTAACGTTGAAACCGCCTTTTGAGTTAGCAGATCAACTGCTAATCACTGCCCCACAGAAAATCTTTGAGTTTAGCATTTAGCAGTGACTTCAGCATCTAAGCATTTAAATCCATAAAGTATTCTAGGAGTCCAAACCAATATGCAAAAGTATGGATTTTACCAAATCATCCTTGATTACCTGATCACAACAAAACCACACCACACAGATGACTAGTGTCCTTAACGCTGAGGTTGACTATAAGCATAGAGATGGTCTGCCCCCTTTCAGCTGTTCAACGTTGCTCTAGAAGACCTAAGAAGAAACTCCCCATTAATATCAGAGGCCCATGCACATTATGTGAATATCCTACAACGTTCTTCCACATTAATATGGTTAACCATGTATCAAGAAGCAGTTAGGCCTACAGAACAAAGTGCATGATCATAACCTGAAAATTGACACTAACCCTGATTAATCAACTCCACAATAGTCGCAAAACAGGAAATTTCGTATACATTTCCCTAAATATAGCGAAAGATGGCAACTAATTAGTTAAACAAAACTAAAGGGATAGAAGAATTCAGGACGTATATAAGACGTTTGTCTCAGATTTTCAAGTCTGAAGGTCACAGGAGAAAAATCCTCCAGCCATAAAAAGCGGTGATAATGCATGTGTTATGCTACAATTGTGAGATGTTGACGATGCAATAATATCTCCAAAAAATCTAAAGAGAGACCCTAAGAAGTGCCTATAGACCCTAAGTGGGCCTATATCCAAAATGATTCCATGGTGAATGAGGTTGACGTGCAAAATCCCACAAAAGCCCGTACTGAAAACCCTGGAAGCAGTTGTTAAATTCAATTGGTGAGAATAGGAATCAAAATTCAGACTGCTTTACAATTTGAAGCCGTCAATGCAGGCGAGACTCTTGTAGACGCGACATAAAAAAGGCGAAGGCCTCAGCGGAGCTTTAGCCCTCTGATGACAATAGCGATGATGAGAAGTAAAAAACCGCCGTAAAAATACTTCCCCAGTGGTTTGGGGAACTGAGTCAAGAACTTTTTGTCATGCAATGTTTCAAGCTCCTTAATGGATGGTGCCTTCGGGGTAGGAGAATCATTTTTGAAGTAAAAAAAAAATATAGATTAGGGAAGACAGGAACAATCCTCAGAATAACCTTTGCTTGTTCTTCCCCGCCGAATGATCTATGTTGGACTTCGGTGGTGTACCGGTGGTTTTCATCAGAGGTTTTGCCGAATGTAGTGTGAAACGCCGTTCCTTTCAGCTTCTAATCTATCTAACATTTAACCAGCTTATCCTTCTCTTGAATGATTTGACTCCCAGTGTTACAAAGAAACTTGACTACAATTAGACACAATCACTGTTACACTGAGAACCTAGTTGGGACCAGTTTGTCATATTAGATCAGACAATGCCTCTTTCTTCTTGCCTACTGACGCCTTTCCGTAAAACAGGTCAGATGCTAAGCAGAGACAGATAAAAGCGAAAGGGATTATTTTTGGAGTTATCCGGTTCATTTTGTATCAATAAACCGTCGAAGGAGCCCTGCTATATAAAAGCAACCACCCGAGAATAATGCGGGAATTTGTTCTTGGATTCTAGCAGCTTTTTTATGAATCTATCAGGCGGGAATTCACTCGTCTTTTCTCCAAGATATAAACGATCCGTCGCCCGTATTTTGTATGTAAAGAGGGGATAAAGGCAGCCAAAAGACCGTCACTTTCCCATTTTTTTTTTCAGGTAAGACTTGAAACTCCCGTGGTCGCTTAGAAGCTTTGTTAGGTAGTAATCAATCTCTTTGTTCATTCAGTTGATTCATGGCATCAGGCCAGGTCCACCATGGCATCCATCGTTCTTTCGCAAGGACCAGGATCAACAGCACCGCTGGCTTAAAGACGGTACGGTATGCAGACAAAATCTGGAATCGCTTCTTTTACGGCTCTCTACCAAGAGTTCCAGCCAAAATCTTGGCACAGTTTTGACTCAATTAATCCTTTTAACGACAGGTCCAGCGGTAGGAGGCTTTATGCTGCTCAATGCTGATACCCAAGTTGTAGCCTTATCCGCCGATATTCTGATTAGATCAAAGGAGCTCATCTTTGAGTCAATGACCCCGCAAATTCAATGTATTGAAATTAATTATATATTTTGTTTATTGTATTCCTGCCAAACATATTATCTTATCAAGTTATTTATTATTTATGCTTTTTGGTCAAAATGACACCACTTTATCATCCACTCATCGCAGCCAATCAAACGTGAATTATTTGGTGACCCCAAAAACTTCCTTATGGCATCCAAAATAGAAACTTATGACATCCCAAATGTCTAGCCCATTCTGCGCCAGGCGCCATAGATGACCTTGGATAATTTTTTTTTCTTCCAATCAACGATAAATTTTCACATTGGATTTTCAGGAGACTGAGAATATCTTTCTACTAAACGGTATTTAAACGGTACTTGGGTTCATAAACCGAATCTACGCTATTCCCGCTAGTCGTTCGGCTTTAATTCCTGCACGAGTTGGAATTCATAAGCTCGCAACCCTGGATTACGTAAAATCTTTCATCATGTAGATTGGCACTGGTTTAATTGTTGAGCACGATGGCGAATGGGCTTTCTTAGGTCTACATTGACGCTATGCTCTAGTGTTGCTATTGTTTCTTCAGCACGCACTGTACAACGTCTGGATCGATGCGCGTTTCCATTGAGAATAAACGCGATGCAGAAACGATCCATGGTTAATCGAATATATTGTTCCGATGGAAGATAATGCCTGCCATAACATTGACGGTGTGTGCGATGAGTTTCCGAAATAGAATTTTTTTTGGAAATAAATCTGCGGAATTTGCGGATGTTGGTCAAGCGTAAACCTATTTATGATAAAATTTCAAACCAAATTAACCATAAAACGCATGGCAGTTATCACACCATATGCAGCATTGCCTACTTAAAGTTTCATACCTATAAAAAGCATACTTGGAGACACATGAATGCCTTAGTGTTCTAACTAACACAAGCTCCTACACGGAACACTTCCTTATGATCAGCTACGTAAAGCGAATCGCTGATCGGTTTGCTAATTGGAGGACGCTTTCAATTGATCAATACAGTTGAAGTCATCGCAAAGAGATCATAAAGGCCTGACAGGAGCAGTAGTGCCACACTCATGATAGCGACAGACTTTAGGATTGTCTTTGTCTAATCTAAAAGATCAACAATAAATAATCAATAAATTGTCATTATTTTCATTATTTTTTAATCTCATTTGAATCTTTGATTTAAAGTGTTGAAGTAACCTCTAATATTAGCATGAAATCTGCATAATTTCAGTCGGTAGCATTAAAGATGAACTTGGATACGCGCACACCAACATCACTTTGGAAGGATAAAGCATTGGTTGAAGTTAATGTTGCCGTGTTACATTCATTTCAAAGCAAAAACGTAACAATCGTTGACCATCATACGGCCAGTGAAAGTTTCATGAAACATTTCGAGAATGAATCGAAACTCAGGTGTGTAAAAAGGAACATACAGCACAATGTTCATCCTTTCACACATCTCATTCAGTTGCATGCATTGTCCATTCAAATATTTCAATACAATCCTATTCTATTCACATTCGAAATAATCTTATTAAACGAATACTCTTCGTGTCTATTGAATATTGTACATTTGATTGTTCTTTCATTGATTTTTCATTGGTTTTGTTCTTTTTTTTTGCGTTCTTTCTCAACAGGAATGGATGTCCTGCTGATTGGATATGGATCGTTCCACCACTATCTAGTTCAATTACTCCTGTCTTTCATCAGGAGATGGCATTATACTATTTGAAGCCTTCGTTTGAATATCAGGATCCGGCGTGGAAAACGCATGTTTGGAAGAAAGGACGGGATCAGGGTAAAAGTAAAAAACCACGTAGGAAATTCCACTTCAAACAAATCGCAAGGTTAGTCCTTTGATTAAATTTCGTTGCATTTGAATTTGCAATTGAAGAAACGACTGAAAATTGCAATGCTAACAGCAGCATGAGTGCCCATTAAATGGAATTTTGCTCTACAGGACATTCGAGCGTATTCTTCGCCAATAAATAAGGAAAACTAGAAGTGTTTTGATGAGTCAATGGTGCGTGAAAAGTTAGGATAATTTTGCTTACCGTGCAATTGCAGTTACCGTGCGAATTAATTGCAGTTACCGTGCGATTCGACTAGATCCTTGATTCGATCCAATTTTAGCCGTAATGATTATAAGATATTTCAGTGTTATGTCTCGGGTTTGTCTTTTGTCTCCGAACAAAGATATTCGATACATATATTCGTATATGCAAATATACGTAAAAATTTAATGTCTGTATTCTGCAACAAAAGGAGGATCCTTTTGTAGTTTTTTCCTTAATTTGACTGCAAATATTCCCGCGTAGTAAAGCCATTAGTACTATTCCCATTCATATCAATAAATAAATCTTAAAAAATGAGGTTTCCCGAAAATTCCCAGTTTTAACAGGAACCAACATGGGAAATCACTATTTGAACATGTAGGCCTAAATCTAAAACGTTACCTCCCTCCAGATAAGGCTTATAAGTGGGCTTAAAGTCCATCGATCCACCAATGTAAATTCAACATGCTATTCTAAAGTTCATCCAGAGTGTAGTTGCACGGCAGTTAGATTTTTTCGAACAGAAACTTCGGAGCCTAACAAGACCCAATAATCCCTTGTCCTCCACAAACGGTGCCATTTACCCGTGGTTAGTCCTCCAGTAATGGTTACAAGGCAACTAGAACCGAAATTTCTGCGTCAGTTTTTCGGCTAATGACCGGACTTGGCCAAAGAATCTCATCATCAAGTCAATCTTCAAGCCAAGGTATTTTATTCTATTCAAGGTACTTTGATTCGATAATCGTTTCTAGATTGCAAGGTATGCTGTTCTAAGCCAGTTTGATAATCTTTCTTTCTTAACCGACCATACCAACGGCTAGTCATTCACTCAACCCCTGGGCGCAGTACTCATTCCCTAGACCGCGAGCGACTCCTCTGGTAGCTGCAGCCTCAAAAGCTGGTGAGACAAATCGTTCCAGAATAGAGCCTTGCGCAACTCCTGATGTCATCTCCAGTCTTTGCCACCCTCCTCAATCCGTCATAGGCGGGCTTCCAAATTTCGAGACGGTTCCCCAATGGCTGCATTAGATACTTCTGCACCCTGAAATCTTCCAGAGTACTGAGTGTATCTATCCGACTAGCGAATTTGAAGACTTTTCATAAATCAAAGTCCTGCTGCTTAGACTTGTTGGACTGCCTTAACCACTTCAATTATTGCACCGTTCGAGGATCGTCCAGCCCTAAAGCTATACCGCTGAGAAAATGGACCCCTCTCAGGTTGTATGGCCTCCCCGACTCTCTCTCTCTCTCTCTGATGAATTTCTTGAACATTTGCCTAGAGGCATGCAGCAGATGCGGGAGCCAATATAATGATTGTAGCTCCTTGGAAATGGGAACAGATTGTAGCTCATTGGAAATGGGATCCGCTTTCTTGGATCAGAAAATGCTATGGCCAAAACAATTTTCATCTCTTGAATTTACCATTGACGAATGGTTTCAATTCAAAATCATTATTAAATCGGCTTTGACCAGAGTATCTAAGGCTTTATTGACAGTATATCCTTTGACGAACCGCAAATCTCAGGTCGATCCAGGAAATGAGGTCCTTATCGTCAATTTGGTGACTATGCTCATTGTGCCGATTGGAGCTCCTTCCGGCGGGTTATGTGCGATATACCTTAAAGCTGAAACGTGGATGCTGATGTTGATGTCTTCATGTCTGGAAACGTTGATACAGTGGTGGACAATTGAATGCACCGCAATACGAAGGCATTCGATTGAGCCGGTGATAGATTAAACAAATAAGGAAAGCCGAAGCTGAAAATTGGCGGATGGATGTGATGTAACACACTGTTTTGACCGTTGGGGCCAAGGGCTATCTACTTAGCATACCAAGGAAAAACGCTCTGAATGCGCTATTTGCATTGTTATTTTTAGCGGTAAGATACGTGGAATAGTTTTTAATCAATGGCAAAGCCAAGGAAAGTCATTTGTTTCGGAAATAATGAGAACAAGAGGGTAGAAAGAATAGAACCTTGTGAGGTTCCGGATAAGTTCGAAAAGCAACGAGACAAAGAGTCACCAGTTTTGACCTCAAATGTTAAATGAATAAGTGGAAATTGATGAAAGTTTTTCGGATCAGAGCTTTTGCCACACTGAGGGCTCCAGAATGTCTATGAGATATGTCGTCGTATGTGACGTATGTTTTGAGGATGAGGAGAGGATGGCCAATTAAATGAACTTGGTGACTTGCGAACAGAAAACGTGAAAGGTTCATTTGTAGCCACGAATTTGGATACAATGCCATTGGTGAAGGTTCTGAAAATCTCCTCAAGATATGGCAGGGCAGGAGGGAGATTGGAAGACAGTTGTTGAGTGGCAATAGGTATTCATATTTTTTTCGGATTGGGACAATGACATTGGCATGAGGGGGGGAAGTATTGATGTTGAATGCAATAGTATAAGAGCTGGACGAAGAAGGATACTACATTTTTGAAGATGGTGAAGGGAAACCCGTCATAATTTTATTTATGTGGGGAACGTTTGACATTTGATTGATTTTTTTGTGGACACGAAATTGATGGCGGAACAAAGAAAAATGGCGCGGGAAGAATATATCGTGCTGAATTGAAAGCGTTTTTGAAATCGGAGGATTCAACTTTGAATAAAGGTCATGAGGTCATGAAAAAAGGTCAAGAGGATGGGTTACTTTTTCCGATGTTGCGAGGAATTTCCCGGAGTTTTCTGAAGGTTTGTGGACTTAGAGAGGTTTTGGGAAGTTCTTTCGTTTGGGAAATTCGTTTTAAGATGGAAATAGTAAAGCAGTTTAATATGTTCATAAATGTGATTTCGGTTGGGGTTGAATCAATAACAGAATAGTTTTAGGCGGAAGCTTCATTTTATTCTAATGGCGAGAATAATATCGTTAGGTACGGAAGATTGTGAGCGGTAATTGAGCGTTCTTCTTGGAACAACTCATCCACACTAGTAGTCAGGAGCTCTAGACCGAGGTTAGTATTAGTCTAGATAGAGGGGAGTTCCTTACGTGGTGTTATTTGTTTAAACTGATGCTTCGAGAAGATGCTTTCCAATTGGTGTTGACATAGTCAGAAACGGTTCGGGGTGAATGACGGTGAGGTCAATCGTTAAGAAGGAATTCAAAAGAAGGCCCTTATGGTCGCTGATGGGAGGAGAAGGAGAGAGGGTGGTTTCTAAAACGTGCGCAATAATCAGGTTGTGTAAAATAAGAATATTTGAGCTGTTGGACTAGTTCAATAAAAAGGAAGTTTGTTTCTTCGATTTCGATAGTAGTTTGGGATTGCGGGTAAGAATTGCGGAATTGCGGTGAGCTTAAGGGAGCTGATATACTGTGAACTGTGGAGCCTGTCATATTGCTGTCGGCCGTTGAGATTTGACTTGTACTCCTGCCACCAAAACAGGCTGGCATTGAAGTCTCCGCCACAGATGACGTAAACTTTTTTGCTACGAAGAGGCTGTTAAACAGCATTTCCAACCCTGTCTAGCAGTACGTAAATGAAAGCAAGGAAGGAGGGCATAAGCACTTGCTTTTCAATCAGGTTACTCGTAGAATTGTATTTGGGAAACAAGGCTGAGGGCTTTTTTGCTAGTGATGAGATATTTTCCCACTTTGTATCCAAAGAATGAGGTCAAAGAATGAGCGTGAGGGGCGCCACAGACGCTAGGTGATGGTGAACTAGTGATAGTTTTAATTACTGACGCCGTTGGGCGGTTTTTATCGAGCACTGTGCGGAATTCGTGGAAGATGATGTAGTCACGGTAGGTGGCAGGGTGTCCTGAGTCTGCTGGGTTTGCATTATAAGATGCACCTAAGGCATTGGAATAGGAGACGAGAGTTACTGGCAGTGTGACCTGATCTCTGACCGATTTTACACTGCAGAGTTTGTTTGTTTTTTATTGGCCCGAATCGGGCGATGTGAAAAAACTGCCTTGATATTCTTTAGACAGTTGGAGGCAAAGCTCGGTTGAAATGTGATGAGCCACAGATCTAGACGGAGGTTGTTGTTCTTCACCAAGAAAGTTTCAGAAGCCTTTACCGAATATATTTTCTCCACTCCTTGACTCCTGTGGTCGATAAAGATACCAGTCGGAGAGAAACAGTTGCGAAGACCCTGGATAATAAAAGAAGAGGTTTCACCCTCGGAAAAAGTGAAGGTGTAAATTTACAATTGCTTTCAGATAGTTTTTTTTTTGGAGTTTACGGAGACTTGGACACGGGAACGGGGCGATAATTCTTTTGAAAAGGTTTTGTTGATAAGATGGTTCGAAGTCGACGTTCGATCTGGAATTCATGCTATGAGGGTGCTCATTGACGAGGACGATTAGAGTATTCTTTGGCTTAACTTTTTTTTGATCCATTGGTATTCTGCTTGTCTATATCAGCGATTGCTAGTACGACAAGCTCATTTAATCTTATGTTTTACCGCTTCTGAGTATCAATTCTCCTATTTAGTGGTCTTCACATGAATTATTCTCTGATTCTGTCTTCGGCGTCGGCATGCAGAAGGTGCAGCTCGGTCTCCACATGGTCCAAAGATGACGGTTGGTTTCTTTTTGTCTGAATGTGAAGTCCCAGCTGTATCGCCAATTATTGTCTTTTATATTTTTTCTCCTTTGCGTAATATAAGAGTGTTACCACTACAATGATCACGCATTGACGCATTTCTATGCAATCTACCGACTACCACATTCTACTTTTCAGACTCAACATAAGTTTTAACTAATTTTTTAGCTAGAGGGTTGGTGTAATTCTTCATTTGGCTTGTTTAACGCAAAGTTAATCCATGTTTATGGATGATCCTACAAAAATGAGATTTTTCCGTCGTCAAGTTCATTGAAGTTTTTTTGAACTAAAAATGTGACTGATTATACATTCAAATCATATCTTTAAAACAAAGTAAAACGACATTGCTATGACACTTGAACATTCTTTTCATCGTTTCATTATTACCAGGCTTCAAATCCTTGCCTTATATAAAGTTGGCAGTTTTTCCTTCTATTTCAACCCCAATCTAGAATTTCGCTATTTCGAAAATACCGGAACACGTTCTCTATTCAAAGAATTCATTACACATACTCGTAGAGCAAGCCGAAAAAAATCTCATATGTAGCACGTACGCGAAATTGTTTGCTGTGAATGATACCACACCGAAAATGTGGGAAAATGATTATTTTTCCGGATGAGAATATTGTATGCCGCTCTTATCATCTCACATTTTCTTTGTTTCTTATGCAAACCATAGACATCGGGTTAATTTTGGATTCTGAATTTTCTAATTCCTAGAGCAACGGGTTTCATTATGAATGTGTTTTTCGCTGCCAGGATGAGTAGGAAGGGTAAAAGGCAGTGAAGTAAATGACAAAATAAGCTCAGCAGAAATGAAATGTTATTGCGTTCGTTATTTTTATTTATAACGCCTTTAAACGCAAATGAATAGATAAATAGTAAACTAAGCGTCATAAAATACCTAGCAAAATGCTGGAAGGTCCTGCAAAAAGTGCAAATTTAATCGCATCAAAACAGTTACTAACACTGCCAAGGAATCAGCAATGAAAAAAAAAATTATTCCAATAAATAGAATTATCTCATTTTCCACATTTTCATCTTGATTTCATTGGAATTTTTTTTTCTTATTTCAGAGCTGTGAAATTTACATCGAAACTATTTGGACGTGCTCTATCCAGAAGGATAAAGGCTACCGTGCTGTATGCCACCGAGACTGGAAAGTCGGAACAATATGCTAAACAGCTGGGTGAACTTCTAGGACATGCATTTAATGCTCAGGTAAGTTCATGCAACGAGTTTAAGTATGCATATACCAACGATTATAGTAACTGCAGGTGGTAGTAGTTTCTGCTGTTTTCTTATTGTTGGTTAACAATTTGGTTTACCATAAGTTTATATCAACAGATACCGTAAACATAATGTTGTTGCCATTTTTTATATCGTACGTACCCTTGCAAACTTCTGCTAGTTGAAGCATTTACGTTATCCTTTCACCTTGTATTCATACGAGTCCATAGTTCTGAGCAACATATGAAATACAAGCTTGTGAAATATACGTCGAGGAAGTTATGCATGTTTATCCTGTAGGATAGCCAGGGGTGTGCATGAGGAATAAATTGGTTCTTTATTGTGGAACATTGCGCGGTACAATATTGAATAGTCTTTTTGTTGACCATGGCAATATTGAGTGGGTATGCATAGCAAGTACATATTTGGAAGTGAAATTGAATGGTATCGTAGAAGCTATTGTTGAGAGCTTCACTTGAAAGTATGACTTTAAGGACGACACAAAACGATTTCATTCTAATTTGGTAAGAATTCTCTTAGAAAATAAACTTTACTGTTATGCTTTACAACATTCTTGAAGGCATACAGTCGACTTAAAGATTGATTAGATTTATTAAATGACTTAACTATTTAAGCGGAGCGGGATAAGCGAAGAAATGATGAGAATGGATCATTCAAACAGATCAGAATCAAAATCAAACTGCGTCGGGAATGAGTTTCAGACAGCATTGTCTCTGCCAATAGGGGCCTTAAGACTGAAAAATGAACGACTTCCAAAGGAACCGAAATATAAGGAACATTCAGATTTAAGTCAAGAACAGAAGGCTAAGAAACGTCGCAAACCAGCTGAGCTGGCACTCCTTGTCAAACCCGCTGGCAGTGATGACTAATTTCACTGATCCTACGCAGATATCTAACGAAATGAACGTAGCGTCAAAACTAGAAGGCATCCAAAAAACAATCAAAGAAGTATTGCAAACTCGGTCAGCTGTGATATTGGCGGAGTTTGAATCAGATACAACAAACGAAGATGCAGTTTGTGACACAGTCAAAAAACCCTCTGAGAAACAACAGAAGCCTCACTCGAGCCCATGGCAACACCCGAACAAGGAGCATTGATTGCTCACAGATATGAATGGTGTGCTACGAATAAAAGACGCAATAAAATCCGACTTCCTGACACTATCCTGCGAGACGAAATTTAAATTGACTAAAACAAATAAAAGAGGTCAAAGCATGTCTAAAGATACCAAGCCAGGTGGTGGTAAGACTTAGTGGATTACCTAAACTGAGGCTTGGACAACCAACTTTTTATGCAAAAGATCGTCACCCAAAAGTCGCTTCGCTTCTAGGATACAGAAACAATGGATTAAATTCCTTTCTCCATTCCTGCATTTACTATATAAAACCGGTGAAAATACCACTTTTCACAAAGGTAGCAAGCATTTAAGAAGCAGTTTTACCTATGAAGGCCAGAATAACTCCAGGACCCAAAGAGGTTCCAGCTGAAGTGCTACAGACGGTCTTTCACTTTTGTCATGATCTGCTTATCGTTCAACGTATTCTTGTGCGAAGGACAGTTCTCAGAGCGCTAGAACGAGTCAAGAATCGTGGTTGACAGCAAGGGTAACCCAAAGACGCCATCTGCTTACCACCCGCTATCTATGCTAACACTGCGTGAAACGGTCGGAAGAAAAACTTGTAAAACTCATTCACTGGGGAAGACGCACTGATGCAAATCATATCACTGGGGATATATCTCCAAAGCAGGACGACTTGAGAGCAAAGCGCTGACTTCAAAAATGCATTCAACTATGCTGGTTGGACGGTTATGTCATCCTGCTGATCAGAATCTATCTGAATATCATCAGAGGGTTTATCTGAAGGATCACAACATAAAGGAAGGTAGCTGCAGGGTGATATTCACGCAGGGCTCCATCCAATGTTTGGGCAGGATGATATTCGCGCAGAATTCATCCTATGCCGTACATAGGGCACATCTCCTATGACAGACCACTGAGGCTTCATTCGCCGAATGAGTCACGCTTAATCGGCTATCCGGACGATGGTTCGGTGCTAGTCTTGGCAAGCTGAGTCGAATATGTGCACCCCGTAGTAAATATGCTAACATGGTGATTGATTTACTGGATGGCTTTTTCCAAGTTAAGACTGCCACAGAAAAAAAAAGAAACGTAGTAGTAGAAAAAGTAGTAATCAATAAAAAGATGACAGTTCCCAAAGTGAGCTGTACCAACATTGGGGAAGCGCTGATTTAATTACAATTATCATTAAAATAGATGACTCGTAGATGAGTTTTTCAGAGCAAGCCTGGAAACCGCTGGTAAGGCTCTAGCGCGTATGACGGCACTCACTTACTCAAGCCCCACATATGGAAGCCCATCACATCAAAAAGATTGCAACTTATAATGAGCGCTGTGCATTCTGTTTTTCTGTATGGACCAGAAATATGACGTAGCTTTCTGAGGAAGGAGATCCTCGGAACGCACTTGATACAGGTGCAGAGCCAAGGATCGTTACAAATTGCACGAGCATTTTGTATGGTTCCTGGAGCTGTGGTCATGGTAATTGCAGTGGTGACAACTATCAAGCTCATTGCTAGAATGCGGAGGAAGTTTCAATTATTTTGAAAAATTGGAAGAAACTGCATGGTGATCTTTTCAGCGAAATTGGAAGGCCCTTCTCGAAACTTTTAAATGAAGAAAGGATTACAAAGATTGTCAGACAAATGGGACCGCGCGGCAATTTAGGCATTCACACTTTTTAAGCGGAGGCTTAAAAAGGGTAACTAGAGCATCAGAAGGTGTCCGCAATGGAGAATTTCTTCCAACGCCTTCCCTTCCACTTCCCCTTCCCCTTCCCCTTCCCTTCCCCTCCCTTTCTACCCTATAGAGTAGGAGTTTCCATAATCGGAAGGTATACAGACGAAGATATTCGAGGCCTAGCCCTGAACAATGTGTCAAACTGTTCGAGACTACGTTCTCAAATTCACCAAATGGTGTTCACTTTGAAGTCCAGCAGTATTGTGCGTCTGGAAGTCCAACACTCAGGGCGTAAATAAGCACCAATTCCTTACCACAAAAAAAGATTGATTTTCATCTGTGGTCGATTTTTCATTGGTTACCTCCAATCGCCGCAACCTCATAAATGAATTCCTAAGTTTGTTCCCAAGTCATGTATTCTAGCAGTTTGCCGTTGGACTTCCAAGCTCTCAGACTCTAAAGCAATCAAGCTCTGAAGTGCTCAGACCATCAGGATCTCAAGATACACAATCCAAAGACTTGAAGTTTCAAAATATTAAAGCCACAGTGTCAGAGTTCGTAGAGATATTGCCTCTTTGTTGGGTTAAGAGTTTGATTTTTAGAATATATAATTTCTAGGCTATTAATCAGCCTACAAGACTGCAAGACATATGCCCGAAATATGTCAGCGTATGTCTCATGTTAAATATAACCGTAGCAATTGTACCTTGTGACACTTCTTCAATGCACATGGACATTTTGGGAGCTACCTACACCCTTCTTGAGAGTTTTTGCTTCTACAACGAAAGCATATAGTGAAGGACAGAACAAGGAAGGACTTATCTCTGTCATTGATGTCACTGCTACCCCAAATTGCATGAAGACAAAGATATCTCGAAGGATGTGTCCTTCCAACATCTTAAAGGAGTGCTCACAGCGAGTTGGTCGGTAGCGCTCTCTGCAAAATGTCTGTTTTGACCATAACTTACCGCTGAAACTAGTTATTGCGGATGAGGATACGATTGAAGGAGTTAGCCATTGGTTATGGTCACTTTATTGAATAGACAGGTCGTTGTTAGAAAGATTTACGTAAAAATTCTCCCAACGATTAAAATGGAAGACGAGGAAAGAATTTTTGGACATTGTTCCTCCAGCGAAAAGTTGGTACGCTTTGTATTTTTTGGCTGAGCAGTTCTATTTTACTCCCTTTTATGTCACTGTTTGAACTTTGGAATTAGTTTTTGCTTGCTCAGTTTGATCACCGGCAATAACTTTGATAAGTTTCTGCGAAAGACACAATCCATCTTGTCTCCTTTCTATTGGTGTAAGCCTCTTGCTGCCAGTTTGTTTACCCTGTGGTAAACTCTCTCTCTTTCTCTCTACCTCTCTCTAGATCTTAGTTTTGAGTGAAAAGCAACTTGACAAAAACTTTCTCGTAAAGTACATTTTGTGGCCTAGTAGTACTTGAATTGCAGTGGAAACTCGGAACAGAGTGGGAACCCCTACTTTTCGCGAAATGTTAACGTTCTTGCAGTGAATTGCACATTGGATACCAATCCAATGCTGTGGCATTTCTGTAAACAAATCAACTTGTTTAAAACTATCGCATTCATCTAAAAGCATCAAATCCCAAAGAGAATCCTGTCGGCAATACATTCGAAAATCCTTATCATTACCAATTTTCTTCCGATTAAGCAAAACGCACACATTCTCACAAATATCATTCAAATACCTGTTACTCAATCCGCAATCCCTTCGTCAAATCCAGGACAAATAATAATTTGCAAAAAGGTCACGTCATCAAAACAGTCCATTCCCCCTCACCCTAATAATCCTGCACCATTCACTAATATGTGTACTTATATTGATGGTCTGCCTATTTGAGATGCTTATAAAGAGCTCCTGGATCCTCTCAACACATAATATGAATCCCTGTTGAAATTTTTTTTCCATTCAAGATAACAATAGGATCTAGCGAACATATGTTTGACCAAAATATGTGGGTTTTCAGTTGATGCCGAAAAGGTTTTTCCTACTTATGTTGCTAGAATTCGCTCTTGTCTGATAAACTAAATGTAGTCCTTGTTCAACGTATGTTATGTAATCGTAGCCTAGTCACGTAGAGTTCATTAAGGTGACTTTCTGGCCAAGTACTAGGGATGACCCTTTGCTCGACTTTTCATGATGTTGCTCTCGGTCAAAAGGTATTCACATTTTCGGAATAATATTTGGTTGATGTTTGTGCAACATGTACACTTCACAACAATGTGATGATATCAGATTAAATTGTTGCAAAAAGGATTTGCTTTTAATATTGTTGATTATTAGTTTCCTGCTTCTCCCGTCAGGATTATTTTCATTAGTGTAGGGTTGCCAGTTGAATTTGAAAAATTTTCACCAAAACACCCAGTGTTCTCAGGGTGTGGGAGCTTTACAATGCAAATTCAGTTCTTCTAGGGGTGAAGATCAAGTTCGTGTACAATTAGGGTCCTCAATACCAATTCAACAGGAGTCAGATGCAATGCCTCTTTGGTAGAAGTGAAATTCGAATTTTTGTTATTTGTACCAAGCTACCAAGAAGTATCCGAGTAAAGATTAACACCAAAATATATTCTCGAGGATCTGTGGACTTCCCAATCAAAACTCGCTTATTGCGGTATGGATTATTGCTATTATTATTATCAGTATTATAATTTTTTATTTGAATATTCTGCCTTTTCTCGATCATTGCTGAAAGAGAAGTTACCCTAACTGAAGGCTCCACTTGGGGAGCAGAAAATCGGCCTCATCGGACTCTCCTAGCTGCCCCTTCCGAAGTAATGTGACAAACAGTTCCAGGCTAGGATCTAGGTGGGGCAGGGGAGGTGTTTAGTAGGTAGTCCGGTTACCTGAGGGAGACCAACATTCAGGGCGTCAAAAGCCGTCACCTCCCAACCACATAAAACATGAATTCTGTGCCTCATAATAAATTGACAAATGATTGGCAAAAAACCTCTCCATGGTTCTGGTCAAACAATAAACCATGGTTTGAGTATATTGGTTCATGTTTAAACCGAGCAAAGGGATTGGGATCATTCACACTGTTACCGATAACGCTACTACTAAGAAACCTCAATAACTACAAACAAACCGCAGGACTCATTGTCTTTGGGTATTTGCATTCTGGCTCGATACATTCGCCTTTGTGTAGGGTTAGCAGAAGATTAGTAAGCGTACAGGAAGATCCAGGGAATTATTCAAATGGGTATCTTTCACTTTTTTCTGGTTAGCCCCTGGTGTTCGGCATTAATCTTTTCAGGTGCCTAACCATATTTAAGACCATGTCGTTTGGTTTATGCATGTTCTACTAAAAGCCCAACTCTTTATCGAGGAGAACTCTCACCTATTCAATTGCCTTGTTTCACTCGACAAGTATAGACCACCATTGGAATAACAGTTTATATTCTCTTCCTTGTTAACATAACGATTTCAGTTATTACATTTATAAGTTTGAGACCTCTTCGACTCATTTATGCCTTCGTCCTTGAAATATGTAATGGTGTTCTCATATATAAGGTAACCAAGTAGAAACTCTGAACAAAATAAGGACAAACACGGATTTGGTAATTTCACAAAATAACTGTCATAGGGAAAGCGAGAAAATTTTCCCTAAATGCACATGTGTCAAGAATTCAAAAATGCGTGTTTTTTGAGAAACCAATAATCATAAAACTAAAATTATAATAATTCATGTTAAAACAAAGTTTGTAAACGAAGATATGGAAAATACTGACTTGGATCACATTTCAATATACTATTGACATGCAATTCAAGTCAGATTTCTATTGTTTTCCGACACAATAAGGAAGTTCAGAAAAGGATATGTGAGGATAACAAGTTTCTGGAATGGTGTTCAAAGTTTTGATGTACCTCCTAAAAGCCAGTAGTGAAAATGGTGTTAAAAGGGGCAGATAAGAGCAAGGAGGAGATGGATTAAAACCTGCTGAGGATAGAGAACAGGACCCTTACAAAGACACGTGACGTTATAACAAAATTGTTTCATTTGCATTTGAAGATAGCTTAAAATATTGATGGATGGATAGGATTGATGACCCACATGGTGAAAAAGGAAACAAGAAATTTAAATGCAAGAAACCAAAAGAGATTCAAACTTTAAAACTAAGTCAAAGGGCGAATCGGGTTAAATGGAGAAACTTCAGGGTTTCCTGGATGATTTATCGTCGTCATTATTCACGGATGAAGCTGAAGGTTTTAAACATGAGACTGAAATACGCAGCACTCCGAAAAGGAGCGAACAGAAAGATTGCTTAGTGGCAGACATTCAGGTGGCAATAAAGTTTTTGTCAAAAGATCAGAAGATGTCACTACTCCAAAAAATGGCGAAATCTTTAAAAAATGGGTGGGGACTACTAACCAGAAAAGTTGAAATAAAACGCTGAAGTAACGTAGCTAGACAATTTTATTCTATATAAAACTGAAATAGGAAACAGAAGAGTCATTTTTCGCAAGGAACGATTACTATGATAAGGTTTAAGGTAAAATTAAGTGACGGAGAGTACGTCGAGTTCAGAAGAGGTTCACAAAAGGATTCCATTTAAAAAGTGCTTAAGCAGTGAAAAGGAGTAAGTTGCGTTACATATTTAAGGAGTAAGTTGCTCCCATTCTCAGAGTCAATTGTTTTCTTTCGTAGTTCCAATAGGAGAAAAGAAAACCTGCAAAGTAGAAATTCGATGCTAACCAGGAAATTTTAAAAATTTCAAATGACAAATTACATAATGAGACATAGCATTAAATTAATTTTTATTGATATCAAAGGATATCATTAAAAGCTCCAAATAGTGGATGTTTATACGAAAATTTTCAGCGAAGAACCGAACGAAAATAAATGACAGGTTGGGAATAAATATCAACATAGAAAACGAGCATAACGTCATATCCTTCGACGCCAGAGCCTTGTTTCCAAGCGTACCCGTCAAACAGAGTTAACAACCCTAAAAGATATACATTGTGACTATGACACTGTAAAGATAGGAAAACAGAAAGCATGAGTGGTAACAAAAATGACATCACTATGCTAGCTGGGGAATCGCTTTACCTTCCGGGGATGGTTTTCGAAAACAGTGAAGAAGCACTTATGGGAAATCCTCTGCCATCATTCCTCAGGTATTTGTTCATGGGATGGAAAGAAGAAAAGATAGAATTCGTCGAAAAAATTGCACCATAGTAATAAAGTCAATCAAAAGCATGATAGTCAAATCGAATAGAATCTGGAAATCACAATCTGGAAATCTAGATCTGAAGACCTGGATTTGGTGGTCACAATCTAGGAATGTGGATTTTAAATTTTTTTTATTTTTCCGGAGATCTGGTGAAAGAAATAACGGTAACATAGAAATGAACAAATATCACAAACACCCAAAGGACAATACCGATTACATGAAATCACGCAAAAACTAATCGCACAAATATCAGTTTTCCTTAATACTGCTGGCCTAACAGAGGAAGCTATCATAACTTTTGAGTCAGGATAGGGTAAGAAAGGAAAAGCGTTATTCTTAAGATATTACAAGGAAGGATGAATACAACGGACTACTATACAAAATGGAGGATTGCCACTTATGGGCAATTCTCTGCCAGAATTTTTTATGTGCTTGGTCAAAGGATGGATGGAAAAAAACATTGAAACGCAAGGAATAATGTCAAAATTCTGGGTTCGATACCTCGATGTGATTTAGACCATAATCAAAAAGGAACCAAAAATATGAAGAGGTGCATCTCGGGATCTGGATCAGGAGATCTAGGTTTAGAGATATGGATATGGAGATCTGGTGAAAGAATAAATGGTAACTGGAAAAAAAGGAATTTATCACAAGCACATAAAGGACAATGCCGATAACATCAAGCAAGCCACAAAATAATTGCAAAAATATCAGTACTGGTTCCTAAATACTGATAACCTAACAGAGGAATTTTTCAGTATTTTTGAGTCAGGATAGTGCCAAAAAGCAAGGAGGTTATTTTTTGGGTTTTGCAAGGAAGGACGACTACAATGACCGGATAGTCCTCAATACAACCAAGAAGAAGAAAAGAATGAAAACTCGAAAAACTTATATAGGAAAGATAAACGAGAATGAATAACTTAATAAACGTAAATATCAAGCTGATTTGAAACAGCATAAAATTTTTGGTAAAAATAGTCAACAATAAAAAAAAGGCAAAACGGAAGATAAGTAGCTAATCTTAAAAATCGGGTGTAAACGTTTTAACAAAGCTAATATTGAGCTATTGAGATGAATGCACAAAATCAAGACGCATATTTAAGGTGAAGTCATCAGTAGCCAAACAAATTTATGAAGGGCGCGAAATCAGATTGACAGACGTCAAAATAGTCAAAGAAACAAAACTCCAAAAGGAAGCTGAACAGTTTAGAAACATAGTGAATCATAAGACAGCCAACAGAAGTATTAAGTATATATACAAGACTCTGGGTAGCTTGGGTCCGCCGGGCCTTGCTTTGTGGGTCTCGAGGACACGTTTCGGCTGCATACAGCCATCTTCAGCTCGTTCTGATGTCTTTGTCGCGGTGTCCATCTTTTTATATGTGAAACTTTTTTCGGAGGGGTACGTCTGGTTAATTAGGTGTTAACGAGTGTCATTATGTTTGGGTCTTTTCAGGATCGTGGGATTATCGTTGTCGGGTTCGTCGCGTTTTCTTTTTTTGACAAGGATTGGGTCGAGGACTGAAAATATTGTGTCGGAGTTGGTCATTATTTGTTCGTTGATTATATTTCCGTGGGTTTTTTTGTGTTTGTAGATCTCTAATTTCTCTAGTACGTCAAGTCTAAGTCCCTTCTTTTGTTTGTATGGTAGCGTCATTGAGTTTGCCATGGTATCGGGTTCGTGTGTGTGATTCTGTAGGTGTGTTGCGTAGTTGGAGTCTGCTTTGTTATGTGTAAACGAACGTATGTGCTCCTTATATCTAGTTGTTAGTTTCGAACGAAAGAAACGAACTTCATATATACAAGACTTAATAAAGACCTTAAAAACGAATACTCAAAAATGTCAAAAACAAATAAAGAATAAGGATGAGCAATCCAGATGTGTGCTTACGGGTAGGTAATAAAGTAGAGACTAAGTACAGTCTCCATTAAAATTCAAAGAAAGCTCTTATAATTTTAAGAAAACAATTGACATCGCAAAAGTGAGCAACTAACTGCCACCGTATGTATGCTAGGAATAAAAACTTCAAGTGTATTTTTTGAAAACAAACAAAAAGAAGACTTGAGGCGTTCAACAGGGGAGAATATTCAGAATACATACGTAT
This sequence comes from Stratiomys singularior, assembly GCA_954870665.1. NCBI lineage: Eukaryota > Metazoa > Arthropoda > Insecta > Diptera > Stratiomyidae > Stratiomys > Stratiomys singularior. Next base: position 95,944,679 of record OX940879.1, read on the forward strand.
ACATAATTGTGTTTCCTCATTGTATTCAAATGATCACTATTGTTATTTTGGTAACATGCTGCTAGTTGACCATTAATTCAGTGACCGATGACTGACTTGACCGACTTTACAAGCTTTCACTTCGGGGTTTGAGGTATCCTTGCCGCACTCAATAAGCAACCTTTCAATGTGTGGCACAAAATCGTTGCTGATGTCTTATAACTTCCTCGACAAATAGCATACATTTTGACAATACAAGTTAAATGGTCCAAAGGTAAAGTTTTAGTGGAAGCGAAGGGTAATGATCTCCAGCTCTGCTTTACGAATATCACCTAAGTTGAATTCCAGTAAATCGATTTTTTTTAAGTTTCTCCATTGAATTTTCATACTGAACCATAAACTTATTATTATATTATCAGTGCAAGTTGGAGGTGGCAAGGGTTCAAGTCATATATAAAGTACAATGACGTACCAATTTGACTAAAAAGTACAATCATTTTTCTTATATATCCTTTCCTTCGAAAGGGCAACACCTTTATCCTCAATAAATTAACCTTCGCCAGACATAAATCTGTTGCTTACGTGCTCGAAATATTCCATCTTTCCAGGTGTATTGCATGTCGGATTATGATATCTCATCCATCGAGCATGAAGCATTACTACTTGTGGTAGCATCAACTTTCGGCAATGGAGATCCACCAGAAAACGGAGAGGTAAGCTCATATCATTTTTGTTGTCCTGCTCTTCATCCATTTCAACTTGCCATTGAGATGTTCCATGTGTCCATTGCGTTGAATAGATGGACTACGTAACTTTTCGATACAATTCGATGATCTAAGGATTCAAAAGTTTAAGGGGCGAAAAGTTGAATGGCAACAGGACGAGCAAATGTATTGGATATTGAGTTTGATTCGTCCATTTCAAATCGGATTTCACTACTGATCTGAAAATTTTACAATTCATGTTGGGATTTTTATTTCACAGGTCTTTGCACAGGAGTTATATGCACTTAGATTACAGGAGAATGGTGATACTGTCAATGGAAGCAATGCCAGGTGAGTAGTTGGTTAATTATGTTTGATAGATTAAGTTGGATCATAGTAGGTGACCGGTCTTGAAAAAAATTTCACTTAGCAAAATTTAGCTTGAAACTGTTGAACTTTTTATTCGTGCATGCGGAAACGAACAAATAAAGGGAAGCAATTAAAAGATGAAATTTCCACCGCGGGTAGCGTTCAAAAATTCAGCTATGCGGATATTTTCAACAGGCACTCAGCAGGACAAATTTTGATTGATAGCGCAATAACAAATTTTCTAGGCCACTTATCACTAGCAGAAAACAAAATCAATAATCTTATTGTTTGTTCTTGAAATAGTTCGCAGGATTGCTACTAAGCCAAATCACTTAAAGGAAGTTGGATGAAATTATTGAAAAAATAGGATCAGAATGAATCCTTTCGCTTACTAAATGTTTACTACCGCAGAATCAAATAAGCTTCAAGAATTTATTCTCTTTAAAGAGGAGAAAATGAACTGACCATTTAATGCTTTATCCTGATGTGATATGAATTCACATATTACCAAGCAATGCCAGAAAATTTTGGTGAACAAATTTTCCAGCAACTTCAAAGTATGCTCGACGTTTCCTTGCATCGCGAGTTAATAAGGTAGTTTAGGGATGTTTTTAAAGCTGAACAAGATTAAACGGTCTTACATGAATATATTTATCGTGAGTTATCGGAAGTTTATGGAGAAAAGTGTAAAGCTGTTCAAACTGTTCGCAAATCGTGTAGCGAATTCAGTGAAAGCTGTACGGAAGTTGAAAGTTGTACGAAAGTTGACGAGGAAGAGCGGATCGGAAAACTAACAGCTTCAGACGCGATTGTTGAAAAGCTTAAGAGCATACTATTTAATACCAGAAGATCACCATGAATGAACTTGTTATTCGGTTTCGAGAGGTTTCCGGTATCGCAATCCACGTGTTTTCCAGCAAAAAGCGACATATCCCTAGATGGACGCCCAGAAATCACACAGAAAACCATGCGTGATGGACGAGCACTAGAGGTTCTCAGCACTACACTACAGCAACTTAAAAAAAGATTTTCACCAAAAAACGAGGGTTTCCTAAGCCACTGTGCAACCATGAACATTAACGCGTCAAATGTATCCATAAATTTTCACGATAATGTGTAGAAAACAAGTTAAAAATGGTTAGACTCTATCGTGATAAGCCATGGAATGTTGGCGTATCATTTCAGTTTCGAAATCAAAAAATTACTCGAATGAGGTCGCTTAACTTCTTCAAAGCAAATAAATTGTGAATATAATCTCAGTTGATCCGCATCCATGACAATAGTCTTTAAAGACAGGAAAAGGTTGTTGTTTGTTGACTTTATGACTCCTTAAACAATAGTGACAGATATTGCGGCACACGAAAGAAAACTTTGAGGGACAATTCAGAACCGCCAAAACGATGACAGTCCAAAGATGTGAGGCTACTCTAGTTTAATGCTCGCATCCGGGAACTGCTGACAAATTTTGACCTAGCTTTGAGTGATATCCACTTATTCTTGAAATTCACCGCACCGAAGATGGAATCAGGAAAGATGTTATTCGATTCCTCAAAAAGATAGAGGCATGACATCTACAAATAAGGAATCCATAAATATGTTATCCAACCACATCAAACAGGACACCTCTACAGTTTGGAACAAATGGAGAGGAAAGCCCCGCCCAATAAAAAGGAGCTGGATAGAATTCTGCCGATTGTAGGAATAAGAATACTATACAGGATTAACATACGGACCATCGAGTGGACCAGCAGTGTGAGGCGGGGCAGAACTTCATGTTTGGAATTGAATTCGTGATTTAGCCAATAGCTCCGAAACGGATGAGGGAAGTCAAGATCTCAAAATCTTCGCAACTCAAACGAAGTTGAGAATTTGAGAGCCAAACGACAGGCTCCCAATCGAAAGGGGAATCTGTTTCACAAAAGACCCCAGTAATAACGCTGAATAAAAGGACGCTGCTATTGTAACCTCTTCATAGCCCCTTTTAAACCCTTAAAAGTTTTTAGCGATTATATTATCGACGAAATAAATTGAATCTTAAAAGTTACGTCAAGACAATTAGTTTCCCTTCATGTGTGTATGAAATCATACATATGTCAAAATTACGGTTTAAAAACATCATCATTGAATCAAATTTTTGGTTTCAAAATATCTGAATACTTTAAGTTGATTTATATCCATAAGGGTTCTGTTTTCTTTTCTTGTCTATCTGAAAGACAGGAATCGGCTTAGACTATTGCTCAATCTCTGATAACTATGTTGTTGAATTCACGTCCCTTAGGGATTAAGCGTGATCATATGAATGAAATCATCAAAACATGATGGAAAGACAAAAACTGTTGGCCACCAAGTATAGCATTCTCAAAGGCATAATGCTTCTGCATTACCTACTGCAAATGTGTCATGCTAGCCTGCTTTTTCCTGACACTTTTTTTACAGATTGAACCCTATTTTCCTGCCGCTGCACCTTCGGACTACATTAACTCGTCTTAAGTCATGAGAGATTGGAAAAAGGTGCTTGCAAACAGATCTCTAAATTCTCATTGATCCCTAAATTTTGACGACCTGATGGTGAGGTTTTGTTCTTTTAAATGGCGAGTCAGGAGAGGCACATACAATCTTGGGAAATATTGCTCTGAACTTGGGCTGACAATTGTGGCACTAGAAAAGTAGACGAAACCTTGACATGAACATTTTTACACATTTTCTCAACAATTAACCGTCATGAAAATTCAATATAACATGGAGCTCTAAAAAGACAGTGATTTGTTTCTACTCCTGCGAGGAATTTGTTGGCAGGAGATGCAGCCTTACACATGAGATCTGCCTTTGGATTTATTACTGTCAAAAGCTCTATTTTCTATAGGCTTCTAATCTGATAGTCTGCTCTGAATATAGTAATCTTTTTCAGGAAGATGCCTCCTGTGAGTGCCCATGCTGTTTGAGCTTACCCGTTCACTTTGATCAACTGTTTTGTTTGACTGTTTATTTTGCGTTTAATAAGGTTACTCAATCATTACATTTTTTTACGGGCCGTTGTCTAGCTTCCGACGTACATCATATCTACTTTCCTAATGTGACATGGTCGAGTTAAAAGGCAATATAAGTATGAATCTACTCTTGCGTTTTACGCTATCTCTTTCTGCCAGTAGCCGCACGGGAGTGTTCTCGTGCTTTGTGGTTACACCATGACTGAAACTATGAGCTGATTATTATAGAGCGCTGCAAGGACGTTCTATAATTTGTGAAGCAATTTTTTCGTGGTTTTCTTAAGTCGTAGAGAAAGGAAGGCTATTTATACACTATTGCAATCCTCTTTTTGTTTCAGAAAAATCTTGGATTGTATTGCGAAAATGAGGCAGGGGCCATCTTTTCTTTGGAATTTGTTTTTGCTGTAAATGTAAACCATTTTTGGAATGTATCCAGCTATACAATCATCAACAAACAACAGTGGCATTGCTCGTGATATATCTGATCTTGGGTCTTAATACATATTCTTCCTGTTTCCTGATCTGACACGTAAGTGTTCTCGCGACTTCCTTAGCAGTAGTCTGTGTTCATGCGAGGTTCGGTGCGTTTCTAAATTCCATAATTAATTTCAGATATTTTCCATTGCATTATATGATGCACAGTTTCTGCTCTGCGTGGCACACGGGTCAGGATTTAAGCATCCGAAGCGGATATTGGCGAGTGAAATTTCCTTATTTGTTTCTTGCAAAGTCCACATATTAGTCTCTTGTTTTGGTCATCTGAGGTGTGAATGAGCAAACAATTGATGGCGCTGAATTGAACATTAATGGCGCTTTGAGGGTTTTCCTCAGTGTATTAAATATGGTATTCATTCCAGCCTACGTAGATTTTAACCTTTCTGAAGAAATATTATTTCTGTGGCAGCGGCAGTAGAGATCATTCAGCGTGCGGTTCGGGCTTCTTTGTTACGAATCCTGTAGCTGATTTCAACGTGTTCGACCTTAGAACTAAACACAGCATGCACTCCAACCTCTGAGATTTTATCCTATTTCCAGAAAGGTTATTCTTATGACGGCGGCGATAGAGATCACCCAACAAACTATGCCTGTTTTTTTTTTGGTCAAGAATCCAAAAGCTGATTTTCACGTCCTAGACGTTGGCCCTTAAGCACCGACCCACATAGATTCTAATCCAGTCTCTAAAGAGGTTATTCTTGTCGATTCGATTCTTTTCTTTAGGAAGGCTGATTTCCACGCTTTAGACCTAGTTTTGATATTTTCACAGAAATGACATTTTTTTCTTGTTCTTGGAACGCCTACATATATTATCTCAGTCATGTTAAAATTCCCGAGGCTGGGTGAAGAAATGAAGAGAGAACCACATAGGAAAATGAAGAAATTCTTCTTTCTTTATTAGAATAATTATTTCTTTATTATAATTTCTTCTTTTTTTATTTTTTAATTTCTGTATTATAATTTATAGTTCTACGCTAAAGTTCAGAGAAAAAACTGATTTAAGATTTGACAAAATTTTAAAATGCAAAAATGCAGGATGCCAGAAGCAATTATTGAGTTAAAAATAAAAAGAAATAAAAAAATCCCATCACCGAATCTATTTGAGAAATAGGAAGACCAATCATAAGAAGAAAGCTTAAAGTCCTCTAATTGGGTAGATGTGATAAATAATAGGTAACGACTTTTTTTGTATACTCAATTTTTTAAGACGCATCTATATATTCAAAACAAGCCCTACTCAAGGGACTGATCGTCGTTTTTTCTGTTCCAATTCCGTATTCTATTATATCGTCCTTTACAGCCCAATCAAGCTATTCTATTCTTCCTTTTTTCCTTGCTAAATGACAATTTTTAGTTTGGTGGGCGTCAGGATGTAGAGTTCTTGCCGATTTGTTCTGTTTAATTTTATATAGCTGTGCTGAAGAAAAAAGTTAATTTTCCCACTCGAAAGAGGGCTGTAACACGCTGTAAATACAATAATTTTCCTTATTTTTTAACACAAAAAGGCTTTATATTTCAGAGGAAGCTGAAAATATTTTACGCGTAGCAAAAAAAAAATGTCCTAATTTACTCTTAAAACTCATAAAGTAAAAAGTATCTGCCTAGTAAAAATGTTATACTTTATCCTCATAAAGGAAGCGTTGCGGTTTTTATGTTAGGTGCAGAAGAAAACCGAAAAAAAGAATCACTTAATTTGGTGGCCACCAATGTTACTACAGTTTCACCATGCACTCGCAAACTTTGCTACATACTCGCATATGCAGACGGGAATCGGGAAGTAACAAGGAAGACATGTACTCACTTTGAAACTTGTGCTCACACAATGTTTGTTATCTGCTTTTTGCAGAGTAAATCAAAACTTTTTAATGGCTCTGCATCGCGAGCTATTGTCTTTTCAATTTACCACATAGCACCGCAACAATTTTCACATGATAAAACTTTACGCGAAGCGTAGAAAATGTTTAAATGTTTGGCTATTAAAATTTAATAGCAATACTCACTCTTTCTCTCTCTCCGTTTGACTCTAAGCTAATGTAGCCTCGTACTTGTATGCGATAATAATTTATATGTATATCTTGACTTTATCATTTCAGTATGGGTTCATCGAAATCGTTCATGAAGGCAAACTCACGACAGGACTTCTCGAAGATGGCATTTCAACAAGTGAAAAAAATTGATCGATTGGATTCGTTACGTGGTTCAACTTCAGATACTTTACCAGAAGAAACTTTTGGACCATTATCGAATGTTCGGTAAGTTTTAGAATTGAATTTACAAGTTCTGTAGACACTTGAAAGGAAGCATGCATACATGCTCAAGGCAATGTGGAATCGACACTGACACAGAATAATACGATACAATTAAATTCATTTTATTCGGATTGTTGGCGACGTTTATAGCATTAAGGACACAGGGTGTTTCTTGTTTGTAGCATCAAATAACTATGAGTTGAATGAACCGACAGGAGTTTTGTAACATAAACATGATAGCTTTTAAATAGTAACACGAACTATCCTATAAGACTGAATGAAACTATTTATTTCTGTTCTGATATATTTATGTGGTAGGATGGCATAGACTATTTACGTCTATCCAAAGAAAACACATTGCTTCAGGGCTAGTTACTAAACAGCTCCCCTGTGAATCGGAGAATCTATTCGACATATCATTTCGGCCCAGTCTACCTTCAGTGGTAATCCAGGAGCGGCGAAGATTGCTAGAAAAAAGATACAGAAAGACCTCCTGTAGCAGAAAGAAAAGAACAACGATTGTTAGAAAACAGATTCAAAAGTCCATGCAGAATCCACAGTCACAGCAGAAGCTAACGCCGAGGATTATGACTAGAAAATAAACTCATCCATCCTTAGCGTCTCTTGATGATGTTTCTTTTAACTGTCAGGGCTGCCTAATTTGCCAAACGGAACTTTATGTCAACCCATTCAAAGCATTTTTGACAAAAGGAATAGCTCTGCGATCCAGGGATGGCTCTGCCATGTCGCTGATAGTATCACTATTCTTGTTCCATCTTATGTAGGAAACAATTTATGACGGGTCTAACCGATCTCTGTTGTTTTAAACACTAATTAAGGAGACGTTGACATATATTAAAGACTCTTATGGTGGCTACCGAGCTGGGCCAGCTGGGAAACCGTCTCATGGTTACCTCGGTGATGCCAATACGACAGGCCAATCATTTTGCTATCGCTCTCTCAGGACTAGTTCCAATCGTAGGCAAAGCGTTCTGTAGAGAATATCACTATCATTTTCACTTCTGCGTAGGTCGGTATTTATGTGCTTCCTAGAAAAAAGGGGGATTTCTATTACTCCTGCAATAACCAACAGCACTTACCCGGAGACTATTTAATATAAAAGTTCCATTCGTATGACCTTCACCTATGCGCCTGGACCAACTGTTTTCGATGTAAGTCCTTTTTAATAGCGTCAGCCAATACTTTTGAATCATAGAGTAGAATAGACTGCCCAACAGGAATCATAAACTTGATAAAGCGAGCCTTTCTATCTAAGCTATTTGTCGAGGGAGTGCCGATACATCCTACGCGGTCGTTTCACGTGTTGTTCTGATTTGCTCGGAAATTTCATCTGAGAGACTTCTCATAAGTCCGTTCAACTTGCTCTTGGTTTAACTGCGACTAAGATTTCTCTGATACTGACGGGTTTTGTCTGGATGATCCCTTAGGTGTTTTCCATCCTGGAGTTCTTCAGTAGAAGTCATACATAGTCTAAGATACACATCTTGTTGTTTATGATCGCATGTTCCAACAGCTCACTTGCTTTGCGATACAAGATTTTTCTCAGGTCAGGGCAACATGGGGTCCTGAGCTACAACTATTGTCATAACCATTTTCCAGCTACTTTCCTTCATGACATTACAGGTTGATATAGTTCAGGTAGCCACTCTAATTCGCTGAAACTTTTATCTTGCATTTAAGTTGAAAGTAAATTTAATGAAAGCAGTGAACGGTAAGACGTATCGACGGTGAAAACTAATGTGTGCCCTTGCAGTATGAAACACATTCACTGGTTCCTCACTCTCTTCGATGATATATCAACCTGCTCTGAAGCGTCACTACTCACGAGTCTCTAGGAGGCTGAATCGTGCCGGAGAGTTGAGCTTTTCCAAATATTTTCCGAACCGTGAGGCATTAATAGCAAACGTTATACGAAGAATGACTTTGGATTTCCTTTATCCTTGTTAATCACCACGAGTCTCCTTTCTGTCCCGGAAACGCAAAAAAGCGTCAACCGCTCTGACTAATAAAATTGATAAGTGTGTGCAGTTTCACTTTAATTCCATTTAGTCCTGAAGCGTTTCTTGCCTTTATAGACAAAACTACTTGTTTTGGTTTCATCTTCATGAAGAGTGGACTTAACAAGGTCTTGTCACCGTATATGATAGATTCATGCCTCAATGAATTATCTTAGCATTGAAGTTGCCTCTAACAAGCAAAGGACACTCAAAACAGCAGCCACGGAAGCATTTAATTAATTCTTAAATGTAGATCAATTCATGTTTCCGGACACTGACATGTTTTGATGGCGAAAAGTTGTGGAAAAAATTTCCATGTGTTGGAAAAGATTTCCGCCTTAACTGAATAGTATATATTAACTAGTACTAGAATAGTAGTATATCAACTTTTTCATTTTACTCTGGGAAGAAAGTGTACATTAAAATGCTTCCTTAGGTCTTATTTTGGGGCCGTGTCATGGATCTCGCGACCACTTACATTGGTAAGGAGTCCAAGCTGGCACTATGGCTGAGGAGTCTAGTCTGGCACTATGGCCAAGGAGTCTTGTATTTCGTTGCGGCGATATAGGATGGCTAGCTACCATCCTAAATAAGAACACGCAGCCAATGGATCAAGCTGTTGGAGGCGGATGTTGCAGAAAGCTGAGATGCTTCAGATACGGCTGCTTCAAAGCTACGGATGCTTCCGTGAAATTTCTGTACGGATGCTCTGAAGCATCCGTCGGAATTTAAGTACAGATTATTCATAACCACCAAAGATGCATTTTTCGACGATTTTTTCGACCAAATTAGTAATCTATACTTACGTTCCGAATGTACTACTGTATATACTCAACATTATTTCAGACCTCAAGCCAAACATCCTACCGAAAGCTGTCTCTAGAATAATGTCTAGACGGTAGGATTTGAAACATATCAAGAGCCGATCTTCTTTAAATCGCGGAAGTTTCCGTATGCAGAATATAATTTCTGCTTTCCATGCATTGTGGCTAAGGGTAAAACAAGGCAAACTTGTTTCTCTCATCTCATTACGTCACTGCCCCTTAAATCCGACGAAACAGCTGAGACATCCTGAACAATCTCCCGATCTAACGCTATTAAACCAAAATTATTAGAATTTTATTTGTGATGCCAATAAAACACTATTGTTTATTGTATCCATGACCGTCTATTTAAATGTCCCTCCAGCCCCCACCTAACCGGGACACCCTTGGACAACTATCTGGTTGCCTTCTTAATCTCTTGTTGGCGCAATGGAACCGTAGGCATAGTATAATTTCAAGCGTTAGCACCCTCGATTGACTCCTACCAGAGAGATATAGAAAAAGCAAAAGAAGATTTACATTTGTATCGCGTTTTCATGCAAAGTCTTTACGGGAAACATTCTTGTTTGATGCAACAAATAGAGGTGATTTACGATTCCTGTAAAAATTCCACTTATTTGGTTTGAATACCCTTTGAATGGAGCTGTAGAGGGTACTATAACTTTATCTTTCAGGACATGCCGAAAATCGTATTACATAAAGAAATTCAAATGTTTCCTATTAAAGCCGTGTTTAAATCCGACCATAAGAAAAGAAAGACTGAAATGCTATTTGGACGAAGTCATGTTCAACCAAGTTGAATCCTTGAAACTCTCTTAAAGCGTTTGATTACTCATTCTTGGCGATAAACTGCAAGAGTCCGGATTACTTCACTGTTTGTCGGTGCTCCTAATTTCAATGTTCCCCATTTACATCGCCTTCAGGGAAGTTACTACGATCGAAACAGCGACTCCAAAAGCATTTTTTGAGTTAATTTATGTTAATTTTTTCAACCTTCTGGAGACTGACATATTTTGGAGGTAAAAGGGATTTGGTGATATTTCTCTTCCGTTTGAAAAGACATTCCGCTTCAACTTTGAAGCCCATTCGCTTGCCATCGGCAAAGGTTTCCATAATGTAGCTCTATAATATTTTATGTCCTTAAATTGTCTACTGTTCTGCATAGCATTTATTCGGGGATCATCATTGGCATGATTTTGGGGTGGAGTTGAATTATATGATGGAATAGTTCAGATCTAACATCAAGATAGATTAGATAGATGTGTTAAGGCAAGGAAGGTGACCAATTTTTTACGCAAGCCACAGCAGCCAAAAATTTCTATGAGGTAATAAGAATATGACTGAGTTATTTCAAAAAAAGTTTGATTTTTTCAGCTAATACCATAATAGCTAATATAACCTTTGCCAAAAGTAAATTTTATGTCTTTGAGTTCAAAAAAAATCTTTTCCGGGAAGCGAATTCGAACTCCTTATGCCTAAAATAATTGCAGTTCAATGATTATTTCGTGTAGCCCCAAGAGAAATTCAACTGACCTCTAGTGCTATTAAGAGATTTGTCTTAGCCACATACCCAAGCTCTCCCGATTTTCCTCACACTTGGAAACAGAAAGCAATTTCCACGCTACGCAACTTCATGAACTGAAGTGTACATGCAATAATGCTTCATTCATGATCTCTTCATGGACAATGGACCAGAAAATTGAATGTGGAACACAAATTGTTTCATGAGAGTGCACAAATGAGATTAAGTAGTTTTACTTTTTATGAAACTCCAGGATGTCAAAGTATTTTATATAAAACAAGAAGCATATCTTTCGGATTAAGACATTTCGAATCTTTCGGATCCCAATAAGAGATATGATACATACGATGATATGATATCAAATTTCAAAAATATTTAGTAATAGCATTCAAATAAATTAATAAATTAATGGTTAAGATTAATCATTATCATATCATTAAGATTTAACACTTTAGATTTCAACACTTAGTTGATATTCTTTGTTCCTTATGATTAAATCAAAATTTCGGTCAAATATGCGCCCTGACCCCTTTTACTCATTATTAATTTCGAACAGTATAGCATCACCCTGATGGATCACATGTTGGTCTCTAGTTTTCCTTTAATTTTAGGCTTGTTAGCCTCACCTAAGGTGGGGAGAACTGTCATATTGAAAACTCCCCGCAAAAAATGCTTCAAACGTGTTGAATCTCAGGATCTTTGCGACTAATTGAATGGGCAATACCATGCATGTAAGGGCTCAACAACTTTATATTGCAACGAATCCAGGATACATCTGCTGAACGGGAATTTAACTCCTCTTTTTTTGCAAAAACGTTTACAAAAAATTGGTTTGTCCTAAAAATGATTCCGACAGTGATTGCAATACTTGCTTCAAAGAGGAGGGATATGTCAATTGAAAAGCGTAAACTAAGAAGACCACACATCCAAATAACTGGAGGTATCCATAGAGCTCCTCCAGTCGATAACGAGACTGCATCAACTCTGGACAACGAGTCATCCTACAGCTCGCACCACGTTGGGGAAAGTATAAGCGTTAATCTGGCTCTGACCACTTTTCCCCATATAGGCTGGCTTTCCCCATAAAATTCTTGAAAGTCTTCCTGCTTTGTATAGACACCATGGGTCACTACGTTTAACATTATGGCCTCTACATACTCGAGTTATGCTAGCGGCTCAAAGGGGGACCAGTACACAATTATATCCTGTAACACTATATCAATCAGAATAAAAACTCATATAGCCAACAAACAATCCAACATAAACAGCAAACAGATGAATAGACAGACATATAGACATGGCGGTAATTGAGCGCAGCAAAAAAACAACAGCCGAGCTCGTCCTGACAAAGAGGAAGATCTCTAGCTTAGCTTGCTTTTAGATTACGACTTTAATTTCTCGTAGTAAATCAGGACAACAAATGATGAAGGCCACAGCGGGGGCCTTAGCTACAAACCCACAAATTTTGAAGGATCCAAAAAGTCCAACAACACGCCGACTTCTAACGAAACTCTCAACAAGATGGTGCATTGAAAACAAGCCGAATGCAGAGTACTGCGGGTCTCACCAGCGTATCGGAAAGTTTCTGAGTCAGCATTTCAAGTAATCGCTGCGAGGATACCCACCATAGCGTTACCACCAAAGAGTTCCGATACTTCGAAAGAACTCCTTACTTATTAGTATTCGACGCCAATTTTCCTGGTGCATTGGCATTTGTAAGCGAAACTTGTTGGAAACAGATCATAATCACGAATGTGCGGAGAGATGATAATTAACTTTCTCTAATTGCGCATTCATATACAATGGTTTAAATGTACTATTATAAACATAAACTATTCTGTATTATTACAGTCGAGTAACTATTCTAACATACGTTTCAATTCAGAAAGCTAGTCATCGAGATCTTCTCACTCACCTAAGTCGTTTAATATGTAAGCTCTCTATCTTGCAAAGCTCGGCGCATTTGCTACAAAGCATATCCGTATCTTTCTCTTTGTGGTCTGTTTTCGCGACTTTTCCGGTCTGTTATCGCTTATTTAAAGATTACTTTATGATGCTAACCGCCCTTCGTCCTAGAGAAGAGACTCTATCCCTATACTATATCTCGAGGCTAAACGAGAAGCAGTCGTAAGCGATGATGGACCTTAGTTAAAATGACAATGGACCGTGCGGGCCATCAACGATATGCGACCGTAGTTCTGTCAAACGCATTATGAGACTGAGTTCTACTTACCACAGCTATTGAGCGGACACGGTTGCTTGCGGTCACTGATAATCATCAGTGATCAGAATGCATATCCCCATTGGAGAGATGACACCTGTTAGACACCTCGAAAAACCGTTTGAATAAATTTTTGAAATTGGTTGACATATGGAATAAAAAGGGTACCCTTGGTTGACTGAACACGTCGAATACGAGGATGGTCTTTAAAGTTTCCAACCTGATAATGATTAAGGACTTTTTTCATTTTTCTTTATTTCTGCATAGTCTTCTTGTTACTTTACATATTTCTCCAAGCAATCCTCCCATCTTTTTAACCCATCCAAATAGTACTCGGCGTTTTTCTTTGCAAATTAACTATTGAAAATGTCTGTGATCTGAACGGAGCTTTTAGATGAGGGAGCAAAAAGAGTCGCCTGAGGTAAGATTCAGTGAGTAAACCGGATAAGCCATGGCAACCGCTGAGATGTGAGACAGCGCGTTGCCTTGGTGAAACAGGATTTTCCTGTTCTGCAAATATGGTCGTTTTATCGCAATCCATGCCTTCAACTTGGCAACTAATGATGTGTAGTATACTCCTGAAATGGTTTTTTCATTCTGAAGTTAATGGGTTAAGATAACTATTTGACTAATATTGTTTAAGACTTTTTTGGACGAACGTGAACAAACGCGGCACTCAACGCGCGGACAGCTTTCTCATGCCGGAATGTCGATTTACTGTATGACAAACACTGGTTTGGACATTTTTGTAGCCTCTGCTATCCATCTTATTTTAATTCAGGGGTCGTCTAATACCGATTGGTTAACTTTAGCAGTGTTATCGTCATTAGTTGCAAGGTTTTTGACGTCCCGGATGTTCAATATCTCCCAGGCTCTCAAGACCACGTTTAAATTCAGCTACCCAAAATTTCACTGTAGTGAATGATGGTGCAGAGTCCCCATGCACTGAGGCTAACTCATTTTTAATTTGTGTTAGTGTACGGCCTTTCGAAAACAAAAATTTAATCTAAGCTCTATACTCAATTTTTTCCATTTACATAAAAATACTCACGTCGGCTCATTCAAATGACTATCAAATGAAAACTGCCCGTCCAAACTGGCTGAAACTTTGTTGAGCAACTGTCAGAAAATGCTTTTAATTGACGAGTGTCGCCATCTTTACGTTGTCTTCTCCAACAACCATCCTCCTCTTTTGCTTCTCGCTGGTGGATTGATTACTGTAACCCGAAGCCGCCTAATTGCGTAGAGTAAGACGAAGTAATGTGTTGGCCGATGAAATGTGTCAAACTATTCCAGGTTAGATACTCTGGTGGACGAGGGAGTTCATAAATCAATAATCCAGCAGGTTTGTCCATCTCCCTGTCCCTAAAAAATTGTTGTTATAAGGGGCTTTAGGACATGATATCTGACTTCTAACCGTGAGGAGTGAAATTAATTTTCAATTTTCAAATATAGCGAGATGTCAACCGTATTTTACTATATGAGTCCCAAAGAAATTTTGGTTCTCAAAAAAAATTCGTGGATGATTTCCAAACGTTATGCCCATGTGGTGCAACTACTTATGAGGAAAAAGCAACCTGTACTTATGCCAATCGACTGAAGATATAATATGTGGTAGTTAACAGATGGCCGCTGTAACCTGCCAAATTCATACCAATAAGCTGTCATGGTCCTTGCTGGAAAGGCACTTATTTGTAAATGTCTATATCCTGTCTTATATATTCAATTTTTCTTACTTTAAAAGAAATGTTCATTTTGTTTCGCGAATATTTAACAATAAATGATAATAGTTATTATAATAGTATTAATTATAATAAATAATAGTAAATATTCTTCCGTCAGTCTATTGAAACATCTTCTTTTGATAGAAACTAGATTTAACCACGAACAATATTGTTTGAATTTTAATTTTTTTATTATTTTAATTTTAATTATATTTTTATTAAAGGTACGATTTAGTAGAGGACTCGTCTGATGGAAGTGATATAGAAGAATATGGTCCAGTAAGGTAATAGTTTTCCTTTACCACTAACTCTACGCAGCCAGAATAATACAAGCTTTATGTGAATCACGCTTTTACTAACTTATATTAAGAAGAGAATATCCCAAGCACATTACTAACTCCGTATTTTCATCGCGTTAACAACATTTGTATATCTTCCTTTAACATTTAAAGTCAGACAAATACGTTAACATATTAATTCAAATTTCATTCGCTTTCCTAGAATAGTATATGCGGTGACTGTGTGAGAACGAGGAAGAAAAACACATACTTTCCCACCGGAGACTATACTTGCTCCTCAAGCAAGTACTCATATTTTTTTATCCCTTGGAATTTAATAAATATGCAAACATCCCATTATTGTGGAGCTACAACCGCTAACGCATGTTAGACTTGTAGCAAAAAGAATATACTCGAATCCTTCATATATGAATTGTGGTTATTTGTTAGCAAATAAATTATGTTTACATGCGATTTCCTTGAAAAATGAGGTAGGCTCGCTTTGATTCCACTGTAATCAAATGCATTTAAATGTTAAATATTTGCATTTGAAATTTGTTGAGAAAACAATTTGATATCATTCCTCAATATTAATTAAAATATTAATAACCTAATGTTAACGCACAGGGTTGTGAAATATGAAATGAAAGACGAAGTATGTTAGTTGATATCTTTCCCCGCAATAAAATTGTGACAGTGCAAATATTCGAAGGTTGTTGTGAAAACAATTACCACTAATGTTAGCATCAGTTTGTCAGTAACAATCTACAATTTTCAGTACTTGAAAGCCAGTACCACTTCGGCTTACCTTGGAGTGCTCATCCTCATTATTTTGTTAATGTTTCCAATGCCTACCGTTGCAACGTACGTAAACGTTTGCCTCAATCTTCCCTCATATCTTTTAGTCTGTCCCAAGGCTCTAGTCTGTCGCCCTACAAAAGCCACGGGGAGCTACTTTAGTTCGGGGATGCACTCTGCATCAGCCTCTTGAGAAAAAACTGCAGCATGCGATCTTTCTCCCAACCACATGTGTGCAATATGTTGTCTGTTTGGTCCTAGTCATTTGACATGTCACACCAATATCAATACAATTAGTGTTGATCATCCATTTCTGTTCCTCGCTAGAAGTCTTTCTTTTCTTTTCATTCTTAAGGCTCGGCTTAACCTTCATTAATGACCACTCCAAGCGGAGTATATCTCTTTATAGAGGGTTTTATTCGACTCCCTTTTTTGATGATTTTATTGAATTCAATTTTACTACAAGTTCGCTGATCAAATCCCTGCGCTATTAGCTTGAATGGACTTTGGTTTCCCTCTATACATCTGTGTCCAGGGTTCCGCATTAGTTTCCTCCATTCACTGCAGGGATCAAATTTAGAAGAAAACGCCAACAATTCATACTTACTAATCCCAAAGGATTTATAATATTCGTTAAAGCATTATATGGCAAGGAATAGTTTGCAGCTAAAGCTAAGCTAAGCTTTCTAAAGTATTGTGAAAAACACCACGTCAGTCGAAGTAAGAGCCTAGCCTTAAAGCATTAGACACATTACTTTTGGCTGAACCCCATTTTATATGTCTCAAAACAACATCCTAGGGAATATCCATCTCAAAATCGCAATGATCTCTCTATTAACGAGAAAGATCAAGGAAGAAAACTTACTAAAAATGTAACACATGAAACGCAAGTTAAAGATATTTGACAAAAAAGAATTTATACAGTGGTAAGGACATTTAAACCAACAAGAATTTACACTGCTGTATCCAGAATTACTTAATGAAACAATATACATACATCATACATTCCTTCTCCAGGGACTTAGAAATTTGTACTCAAAACTACATCATAGTTAATTTCGTTGAGAGTTTTTAGATGCGCAAACAGAGCCGATCTATTCTGCTGAAGGTTGATTCGAAGGACACTTTCGTCTGTTTCACTTTCGCAGATAAGCCAAGAATTCTGCCCAGCGCTTGAGATGGTTGTATCACCTAGAGTCTACTGCATCCTTGCCTGGCTGGTTTCTCATATTCAAGCCCACTAACAATACTCATGTTGCCTGCAATGTGCCAAGTTTTGTTCGACTCCTTTTTCGCAGCTTGTTTTCATTCAATTTCGATGTGCTCGTCCGCGTTACGTTTTGAAATGGAATTATTAGGTGTACAACTTTGCTTCCGCCGTTTTTTTCCGAAATTCGAGGCTTTATAGTAAAAAACTGGTTATACATTTATGATTCAAAGTATTGTCCATCGCTGGCTACTACTTTCTCCCATCTTTACGTACAAATCCCGCGTTGAAAGAACTGATCATCTTTTGAAGCGATCCACGAATCGATCCAATTTTTTAATTCTTCATATGTCCGGAAGTGCTTGTCAGCCAAGCCGTGTGCCATTGATCGAAACAAGTGATAGTTCGAGGGAGCAAGGTCTGGAGAATACGGCGGGTGGGGTAGGACTTTCAACGTTTCCAAGTATTTCTTGACCACTTTCGTAACATGGGGTCGAGCATTGTCATGCTGTGAAATCACTTTATCATGTCTCTGGTTGTATTGCGGCCGTTTGTCTTTCAATGCTCGGCTCAAACGCATTAATTGCGTTTGATAACGATCGTCTGTGATTGTTTCAGTCGGTTTTAACAACTCATAATACACTACGCCGAGCTGGTCCCACCAAATACTAAGCATGACCTTGGAACCGTGAATATTCAATTTGGCCGTCGACGTGGAAGCATGGCCCGGATATCCCCATGATTTTCTGCGCTTGGAATTATCGTAATGAACCCGTTTTTCGTCGCCAGTCACAATGCAATGCAGAAATCCCTTCCGTCTTTGCCTTGCAAGCAGCTGTTCACAAGCAAACAAACGCCGTTTCAACATCTATCGGCTTCAACTCGTACGGCATCCAATTTCCTTGTAACTAAATCATTCCCATGACCTTCAAGCATTTTGAAATGGCTTGTTGCGTCGCTCCCAATGATCCTGCCAATTCTTGTTGCATTTGACACGAGTCTTGATCAAATAATGCCTCCAATTCTGCATCTTCGAAAACCTTCTTTCTTCCACCTCCATGCTGGTCTTCGACGTCAAAATCACTATTCTTGAAGCGTTGAAACCACTCTCGGCACGTTCTTTCACTAATAGCGGCTTCACCAGGGGTATTTGAGAGCATTCGATGAGTCTCCGCCGAAGATTTCTTCATATTAAAGCAGGAAATTAAAGCCTGCCGCAAATGACGAGAATTTGGCTCATAAGCTGACATGTTTAAACGAGAATAACTTTATGATGCAGACACAAATCGACGATGGCGTCATGTTTACAATTACTTAAACTCATTGTATGACATCTACGATCTATTTATTTCGCCTACCACTTACCGCTACAGCCATCTATTGCAAAATGGCGGAAGCAAAGTTGTACCCCTAATAGAAGATTTGGCAATCCCAGTCCAAGTTTTGAAGAATCGAGGATAAGTAATGTGTTACACCATTGTGTTAATCTAAACGATGAGTTCACGTCTACTATTAGATTTTCCTGGTATGTTGACATGTAATACACTACAGCCATTTGTAGATTTTTTCTGCAGTAGGGCCAGAGCCTTATCCGCCTGTATATCTAAAAGAAAGGATACCGTCGCGTATTTATTAACTACGATAGTGGCTCTATCAACCATGAGTCACTTTCCGATACGATCTCCGGAGACACGAATGTTTTTTTCACCAGTCTATAGTAAATTAGTCTTTGCAGTAAAGCCCCTTGATGCACGCAAGCCACCCCGCTCCATCAAAACTGGACATAGATTTGTATGAGCAAAATAATCGCTCCCTACTACAAAACTTATTCATTTCCGCATATGTGTATTTCAGGAGCTACTTCTTCTCGTCTGCAATGTTTTGTCCAAATAACAGCTGCAAACAGAAATAATCCAACCTTTGAGATGTTCGTAGACTTCATAGATGTTACCAATTCTTCTAGGACCCTCTTGTACATGACGTTACAACTGTCTGAAATCATTCAAGGAGGTGGATGCCTATGAAAGGTAAAACGAGATGATTTTTCAGTCTATCCACTGCCGAAGGTTTTCTTTCGCTCACAGTGGAAAAGGTTCTCTAGAATACTCCTCGCTGCCCCGCTTGCATCCAGATTCTACAAGCTTATTCTCAGTGTTCTTGTTTTGGTTACAGAATTTTTAAATTTTCATCAGTACCTCTACTCTTCGCGCCAACTGACGTTGTCTAACATGTATAGACGACTAAGACATCTTTGACGCCGAGCGTTCGTCGGCACTCAGAACCTCTTTTTTTGCTGAAACTTGAATAGAAATTTTCATCTACATCATGATGTCAGCCAATAAATTTGTTAACGTGTATCGTTCCTAAAGAAGTTCTAAACTTTATTATGATCCCACTGCATTAAAAGTGGAGCCGAATAGGATGGATCCTTTGCTCGATTTGGAGGAATTCATCATATTATCGATAGCTAGCAAGCCAAATAAGTTGGCGGTTTCAGAAAGTTCTGCGAAAACGACCTCAGTAGCAACATGAACTTGTACATTCAAGTTGCTACTTGACCAATGACTTCTCCGAATAACATGGCACTTCAACGCTTGGCCACATATATTCACCGCTGAATTTTATCTTTAACAATATGGATCCAATTATTCCAGTGTGTAGTCTTCTTAGCTAAAAATTTGTTGCGTTTGAACCTTATTAGTTTGGGTTAAGAGTTTTGTTCTAAGGATCTCTGTTGGTCGCTGTGGTATATGTATTGAAACCCAGCATTTTTAAACCAATTTTTTTTTTTCAAAGAGAATATTTGGACAATTATGTATTATTCACATCGATATCATTCTAGACATCCCTTCCTGAATGTTTTTGAAATATTTTTCCAAACAATCAGTTTTCTATAACTTTGTAAGATATCTTACCATATTATATCTATGTTGATGAGAATGCCAAAGAAATGACATTATTCTACAAGACTATTCATGCTCTGATAATCGGCTCCCAATGGCAATATTGCTGAAGTACTAACTAAACGGTTCCCCTGCCAGAGAAACTAGTCTTGTCGACACACCGACGGCTTCTACTATTTCGCGCACTTTCATCCGTCGATCAACGAGAATCATGTCGTAAACTTTTTGAATGATTTCCTCGGTAACAATTTTTTGCCGGACGTCCAGGTTGCTCCTCGTCAAAAACGGATGTTCAATCTTAAACGTGATTTTAAGATTGATTTGTTGAACCAATATCTATCTGTTGTCAAAGATAGCAAAGTGTACCCATAAACAGCATCCAACTTTGCTTTTACTTCCTCGCTATATTGTTCATCCAAAAACAAAATGCGAATTACCGAACGATACTGCTCTTTTTCCATTTCAGTGCAAGTCACGAAACACGTCTTACTTAATTTGCTGTCAAATTCAAACTAACCGATTAATCAGTCTGTTTTGTCGTCATTTGAAAGATGGCAGCACACGATAATAATGCCAACTTTTCTCAGAGCAAAATCTCATATCTTGAAGAGGGTCTTCTACTGACAAATGTGCTTTGTCGTTCCTTTTTAATTTTTTCGCTGGCGATCTCCCTTTATTTGCTACTAGCACCTTCCATTAAATGAATGCTCGAAACTTTAGACGTTTCGCAAAACAGTTCACAAATATAATCGCAATAAAACCTCGTGACATTACACAGGATGAACAACTGATATTTTCAAACAAGTTCTCATTAGAAATGGAAAGTAACTTGTAAGATAGATTAACGATCGCTGAGCACTGCGCGATACGGGTATTGCGAACTGACGGATTATCTTGTTGGAAAATTTAATTTTCATCGGAAATTTTTGCAGCATGACGCGTTAGCTGCTCTTGGACTATTGTACTCTAATTACTGATGAACATTCGTTTGCCCACGAATACGACATCCGCGTTGACATCAAACCGAATTTCTGCCCATACCATGAATCCAATGCCACCCATTTATCGTTCGCCTAAAATTAGAGGCTGCCTCCGCAAATCGTGGAAATAATACCGCAAACTTTCAGGCCCGTCTAAATTGAACCGTTTTTCGTCAGAACTTAACACCGTTTGTGCGTTTAGTGAATGCGATCTCGTGTAAATCCTTATGAACGTGCGTCAGTGGTTGCTAACACTTTAACCGCTTCCATTGTAAATCTCTCATTGCTGGAAAATACGTTGAACTTTTCATAACATGGTGCGTACACCCACCTTTGCTCTAATCTACAGTGCTATTGCCATTGAACTGGAAGCAACTCGCAGAACGGCCCACTTTGCGACCTCATGCGTGTTTTTTTGTTATATTAACTGAGTTTATTCAAATAATTTGAAATCGCTGTTTGACTCTTCTTTCCAGAACAATTTTTCTATTTTTTTTCAGTTGGGTCACTAGTTTTTTCAGTTTCATTTAATTTCTTGTTTTGCGGCGTATTTTTCAAAATTTTAACAAAAAAAGATTAACATTGGTTACCTTGCCCCTTAGCTCCCCTTTCAAAGTTTGTTGCAAAATAACTTTTAAATTAATTATCAACATTTTAAAGTATCTTGTAGTTGTGACGGGGTTCTGGGACGTCCCATCAATAACAAGTCCAGGGAAATTAAAATTAATTAACGGAGGTCAATATTATATTACAGATTACCTCAGCCGTTACGAAATGACAATTCCATATACTTCCTATAGGTACTTGGTTTTCCTTCAAATCATTAAAATGTGTGCTATGTTGTATAGTTTGTCGTGGGCTGTATCTTAATTATTCTTCTGCTTGCGTGGTACATATGCGTGCAGTCGGCAAATCCAAATAACTTAACGGAATGGTTAGTCAGAAAACCAGCACTCGTGATTTTGCCATTAATATCTTCAAGTGCGATTTCAGATGTTTGATGTTTGGAAATTTTTCAGGGAATCAATTGCACTTCTTGGAATTAATTGTATTCCATATAAATTGAAACCACATACTTTCAGTCAAAATTCAAAAAGTTTTATGCTGCATACTATCAGGCTCTCATCGTTATAAGCTACACTTAAGCACAACATTATTGATCCAGGTGAATGATTACGATGACTCTTTCGTCAGGATATTTTCGAATTCTACGTGTCGTCGAAGATATTTAAGGTCCTTAATTAAGTAATATGAAAAGTCCTTAGGTCCTTAATTAATTAATATTTAAATGGGACACAAACAAAATTCAATTTATTTTTTAAAAATTATTTCTTTCTGTTTCAGTTTCAGAATGGCCATGTTCACATACTAAAAATAATGAATTTTAATTAGCATTTTGATTGAATTTTCATTGGCACAGACACGTTTGTCATTTTTTCATATACAAACCGATGAACTTTTTTTAATTAGCCTGAATTACCATCATTTTTTTTTTATTTGTATCTATCGCCGATGAAGGAACAATCCTTCGTCATATCCATTTGCAAGGCTAGAATCCGTTGTATGCGACCCGTTTGACCGTTTAAATAGGATATTCATTGAAAGTTTTTCTCCGTTTCCTATAGAAAGGGTATGCTAAAGCGTGAGGTCTTACATAATACCTTACGGCGGAACCGCTAACCTTCCGTTAGGCAATCTTGTAAGACCTACATCCAAACATTCCATTTATTATATACCGGTAACAGTCAAATAATCAGGAATCATCCCTTTATATCTCCACATGGGCTACAGACGAATGTAAAAGTCATAGCCATCAGAATGTTTCCTTCACTTTTAGCAGCTCCGTCACAATTTAATTGGTGTCCTAGCCTTCTATGGAGAGTCACTCTCTGTGAATCAAAGCGTTCGAAAAAGGTGCTATATAGAAAGCGGTATATGTATATCTGTTTATAATTTAGACAATATCTACATCCATCGGTTTCCCTTTTGGTTATGATGCTTGTCCAGATAAACGTATCCTATTTGATATTGGCATAGGTTCCAGTTTAACTCCGCCCATTTGAATGATGTATTCACGAATCCAGAAGCTCGATAAGTCTCGCTGACCAGTGATCTACAGCATTTAAGGTCTGGTGTTACTCACACCAGCAACGAACTAGAGTCCACCCTCCATCAAACTGCTGTTATGCTTTTCGATTCAAGTGTAAGCAGCTCTAGTAAGATCATGGCATCTCCCGCAGGATATGCATCCTGAAACGCAAAATCCTGGCTAAATGCTGACTTCATTCTATCCTTAATTCTCTATGTCTTTGTTCTCTTTCTGTTTTCGTTGTACTTCGAAAATGATAGGACATCAGCTTATGTTACGTATCCTAATAGTAAGACCCAGTTTTTCCTCTGAAGGATGTTCAGTTTGTGTTTCGTTCAGTTCTTGGAAAGGCTCCTTTGATTTTTTTGACTGGAACTCCAACTTCAATGAGATTTTGGTTGACACTCGTTTCCTAGAAAGTATAATAATTTCTGTTTGTGTGTATTATGTTAATCTAACGTTTGTTCACGCTCCTCCATTGTTTGAGCCTATGTCTAAGTTAGTCGGGTTTGGACATTTTAATGGCTGCAGCAAAAAACACGTGATCTCGTAGCTTACTCTCGACATTTGAATGCGCGAAAATCCGTCAAATACAATATCTCAGAAATCTGGCCCGAAAAAGGAGCCTTACGGATCATCGCAATACATTGTTTGCAATATAATCGAAGTTCGAAATGCTAAATAGTGATCACCCGAGCAGGAAGTAGTAGTGTTATGGGCAGGAAGTAGCACAGGACGTGAAATTCATCGGTAGTGCATTCACTTGATCTGCCCATCTTGCTGGATTGAATGCTTTGTCTGTTCGTTCTATTGCATCAGTACCTTGAAAAAAAATTCATGGGTATGTGGAGACCTTCTTAGGAAGCCATTATGCCTTGAAAATACGTCTCTTCTCTCACTAATGGAAGCACACTGCCTAGTTTTGATCAATGTCTGCAGGAATAATTATCCAATATAAGTGGATTTTAAGACGAAGGTGATATGGGGCTTTTGTTTTCCATTACGATGACTATTGAAGACCGATTTTGATGAACCATGACGATCCTTTGATGATCCTTAATCATCATTCCTTTGATGATCCTTGCGTTAGACGCCAAAGAAAAGGAAAAAAGACAAGAGAGAAATATAGACGACAGAAAGACAGATAGAAAAAAAGAAGATAAGAAGAAAGTGAAAGAAAAGGCAGAAAGAGAGAAGGAGGGAAGATAAAAAGACATGGGGACTTTTATTATTTATTTGATATCCTTTCTTTGTTAGGGTTGTTTTCCTTTGGACCACATCGACTGAGTTGGCACTCGATGCCAGCCGTTAGACTTTTTTTGATTATATGGTGAAATGTTAAGTTCAAAAGCGCATGAATCGGCCCTTCACCCAAATTTTAAGGTAAAATCTGCACAAATGATGTAAAGAAGAGCTTTATATATAGCGATTTTTTCTGACAATAAATTTAATGCTACCTTAGACAAGGAAAAATAGAGGAAGGAGCAAGAAGCAGACGACGATGTATCTTATGATCCAGGTTAATTGTTAAAATAGAGCGGATTTAACGAAGTTCCTCGTTCCTTGCACGTATATCTTTGTTAGCTCAAGGTCCCTTCCAAAATTTCAGCTCCAACTGCTTTCCGTTAAAAAGAGATCACATCGAAGCCTGGTTTTCTGTTGAATTTGAATTGGTTCCTGATCTGCCTAATGTTATCGGGTACGCTGAAGTACAGTCATCGTAGAATCTCACGAGTAACAATCCACACTGGAAAGGATATCCATCGTCTCTTATCCAATTCTGATGATTCTGAATTGATCAATGAATGTATCAATTCTGATACATATGAAGCTCCTTTTATCATCCTTACAGGAGGCGGTACTTGTGCTGAAGCCTTACTTTGTTTACCTAACGATGTCCTAGGCTTGTCAGGTATTGCTAACCGAAAAGCTATCGTTTATGTCCTTTGAACTATTGAGCAATTACTGACGATTTTTGTATCAAGCTATTCTAAGCCTTTTTCATATTCTTTTAACCATTCATCCCAACCTTATTTGTTGCCTCTGATTGGGTGCCTTAGTTACTGTTTGTGTTTTTCTCCTTGAGCGCAGTTTTTTTTTTCATTAAA
Organism: Stratiomys singularior; assembly: GCA_954870665.1. Classification (NCBI taxonomy): domain Eukaryota; kingdom Metazoa; phylum Arthropoda; class Insecta; order Diptera; family Stratiomyidae; genus Stratiomys; species Stratiomys singularior. The sequence goes on from OX940879.1 coordinate 95,970,134, forward strand.
ATTCTATCAATTAAATTGCAGGGTTGTCCATGTCCTTTAATGAATGTTTCAATGCGGGAAAGAAGTAAACATCAGTCTTGTATTTCCCCTGCATGCAAAGTCGACAGGCTTACGGGTTGTTAACGTCATCAAATGGGCTGCATTGACCAGTGGCTTCATGACGTGTTTCTGCTTTTGGTATATTTGCGCTGAAGTCTCCCAACAGGATTGTCTGATTCTATGATATTGAAAAACAACCATTCCAGAAACTGATAAAAGTCATATTTTACTAGCTCTTCATAATATTTATAGGAGATATTCGATTTTGTATGAAAATTCCTGCAGAGCGAACGGAGCTGGCTTACAGTTGTTTTCTTCCTCTTCCTAAGGCTTCAATTCTGATTCTAGTGAATCTGACAGGAGATGGAGCTCTTAAGATCCCTACAAGCTTAGTAAAACGCCAGCACTAAGGACCTAAGCTCAAAGCACGAATCGAGCTTTTTAAATACTACCATATGGAGAATCCTTCCAATCCGCAAATGCCAACCCTTCCGCATACGTTAATCTTGAAAGTGGGAGCTGTCCGATGACTGCTTTTGTGCTCTTTTTCACCGTTGACGATGCCCGTCATACTTTTTTCAAGTGCAGACGGCGGGCAAATGCGCGCTCGCTCCTTTACAAGAGATTTCGCGATCTCTTTCCGGAGAGGTTGATGGTTGTGAGTATGAAATCTATTGACAAATGGGAGTAGGTGGCATAAGATGTGTTTCTTGCAGTGTGCGGCATATGATGACGAAGAAAGGATTCTGCGACAACAGGTTCATGTAGAGAGAAGGAAGGTTATCTTAACAATAACATCTGCCCCCACCGCTCGCTCGTACTAAAAAAAGGACTAAAAAGAGTCCTTGTCCTTTGTAATATGACAAACAGTTCTAGGATGGGTTCTCGGGGTGACTAGGAGTGTTTGGGAGCGGTCTTGTAGTTTTCCCCAGAGAGAAGTCCCTAATTGAAGGAGTAAACCGCCTTTACCACTCAACCGGACAAAAAAACCGCGGGATGCATATTCAGGTATCACGGGTAGGTTCTAAGCCTCTTTGTGTATTTATGGATAGATCATCTTGCTAGCGGCCTTCAAGGAGCATCAACTTATGGTGCATTAAGGTAGCGTTGTCTTACCCTTGCCTATATCTTAGTTTAAATATCATGATTATAAACTATTGTATATGATTTTGATAAAAAAAGGGGAGGTTATTTACTGAATCTCAACTCGTGTCTAAAAGGAACTGGAAGATAAACTTTAAAAAAGACATATATATTGGGATAGATATCCGAATGGTATTCACTATAAACTTTTCGATTTAATGAGTATGAAAACGTGTATCGAGATCAAGCTCGAATGAAAAATAATAGGCCCCCTATTGTCTATTGTCCTCTTTAGAGTATTCAATAGAACTCGTGGGGAGGATCTAGAACACAAAGAGATCCTTCCACAAAGCAAAAAAATTTGCAAGTTGATTGCAATATGTGCAGCCGAATGAATTGTAAACCACCCTAGTAAAAATACAGCTGATACTTGCGAATTAACATGGTGTCCAATTCATCACGAGAACATACTATCGCATGTTGCATCTACTGTAGCTATTGAAGTTTGATTGGGATTTTACTCCCACATCAATTCTATATTTTAAATATTCCTTCAAGTTCCCCAGGCTTTGTTGAATTCGAAAACCGTTATTGTTGTTATTCTCTATATAAGATTCTCTTTGTGAAGACCAGCTCGAATCCTTAAGCAAAAAGAAGAAAATCTTCGTAGTTGAATATTTCGCAAATGAGCTTTCGTGATTTCAGAAAGGGAACGTCATGAAGCTTCCTCAGAGATGAAAAACCAAACAGAGCAGAAGAAATAAACCCTACAACAACCATAAACAGCATATATTATGTATTAACATCTTGTATCAAATGGAGAAGGACCAAATTTACGGGACCTGCTTAGCTTCCGTTAAACTTACTTTGTATAATTTCAGACTAGAGCTTATTATAATATTTAAGTATTTGTGTTAAACTTTTTGAATAAACAAAAACGAATAATTACCGTCATAACGACGACTAACAAACTTAAACTGAAACCTCAGCAGTCAAGTTTATACATTCTTGAACTTACTTTTCACATATGCAACAACATCAACACACACTCGTTACTAAACTTGAAAACTCATTTACATCCTATTACGTGACTAACAACTTTGCTTACGGCGGATGAAGATTGTTCCTAAATGTTTTACTCTTTTACTATGCGCCACTATCACATGGTTCTCCTTAAACTTGTCTGATGGCAAACGCATGTTGTGGTATATCAGAAAGGACTTGAGCTATAATTAAAACCTCCCCAGCTAAGTAATATTGCATCACGCACGTTGGTCTAATCAGAGTTTCTATTATTCAGGTTTGCAGTTTTCGCCTTGGGATCATCAGCATATCCTAACTTCGGTGCATTCGGCAAGTATATTGACAATATTTTGGGTGAACTGGGTGGTGAACGACTCTTGAAGTTAACGTTTGGTGATGAAATGTGCGGACAGGAGCAAGCGTTTCGTAAATGGGCGCCCGAAGTGTTCAAGGTATGTGGTTAGAATTTTGGTTATATTACTTTGCAACAGGAAGAAGCTTTGCAAATCTTAAGGTGTGTTGAAACTAACAAAGTTGAGCGTGAAATAGTTTAGTCGTAAATGATTTAAAGTGAAGAAGGAACCTTTGAGCGTAATATAAATTGGTATTGATTCATAAATACAGGATATTCAGCCACGTACAATGTGAATATCATTTAATATTTTTTAACAATATCTTATTAAATTTTCTTTACAAATGAAAACAAACAAATCAAATTTGGGTTTCTTTTTTTATTTTAACTATAATTTAATAACAAATAAATGTTTTACTATGGTTATGACCGCTCAAAAGGAAGCTTCGTAGGAAGTTTTACGCAGGTACCTTGGTAGTTATCTTTAGTATATTGTTCATATTCCGCAAGAAAATGTTGCGAGCCGCCGAGCTGGACTAGCAAATATGGCAAATAAACATACTGGTAGTGAAGAAGTTGGTACTTTCTCGGTTAAACTAATAGCCAATATTGGTATTGCGCATATTATATGTTGTTTCTCACCTACCAATTTATTTACACAAATAACTAAGACGAAGTTTAAAACCAGCGATGCATTGGAAATTACAGGAATAATATTGAATCTCGACCGAATTGGGAGTTTCACTATTTTCGGTACAAGAATTAGCAACAAAGCAGGGCGTCAGGTTGTTAAAAATTACAAATCAAAGTCGCTGGATTGAAAATTGAAATAAACAGAAGTCAAAACGTCATTTGAGCAGTGAAAGTTAAGAATTTGACAGTAAAAGTGAAACATTCAAAAAATATACAAATTTTTTTAAACTAAAATTGTTTTAAAACTAAAAAAATAAACTCGTCGTCGTCGTTGTAGCACTACAGCTCATTTCGGGCCTTGGCTTCCCGCAGGTGGCGCCTCCAGTTGTCTCTGTCCATCGACCGCGTCCTCCAATTTCGGAATCCGAGTAGCGTGCTGCTATCTTCGTCTACAGAGTCGGACCAGCGCTTTCTTGGCTTTCCCACTGGCCTGCGTCCCTCAGTTTTTCCGACAAATATCTTTCTAGGTATCCGACCTTCATTCATTCGCTGCACATGGCCAGCCCATTGCAGCTTCCGCAGTTTTATCACAGTGGAGACTTCTGGCTCGTCGAAAAGTTCGTACAACTCATGGTTGTACCTAATTCGCCATTGATCTCCTTCCTGCGTTGCTCCCACGATTCGTCTTAGGACCCTCCTTTCGAAAGTGTTTAGTATGTTTGCGGAAGCTTGAGTGAGAGTCCATGTCTCACATCCGTAGCACAACACAGGTCTTATCACAGATTTGTATACTTGCAGCTTTGTTTTCCTATGTATGAAGCTGACCTTCAGAATACCCAAAACTGAGTAGAACGCTTTATATGCGAGCTGAATTCTACGCTTTATTTCCGCCGTTTCATTACCATCCTTCACTAGCTTGGAGCCAAGATATGTAAATTCGTCCACATTTTCCAGGTTGAATTCGTTGATTGTTATGATTTGCCGGTTGGGGGTGTTTCTCCTGGTTTGTATCATAACTTTTGTTTTGGACTCGTTGATTTGCAGCCCCACCCGCTTCGCTTCTTGGTCTAGTTCGAGCAGGAGTTCCTTGGCAGATGAAAAGGATCTTGACAGGATACTGATGTCATCCGCATAGGCTACAAGTTGGCTCGATTTGTATAGTAGTGTTCCTTTCGTATCCACAGGTAGTTTCCGTACGACGTATTCTTGAGCTAGGTTGAATAGCAGTGGAGCCAGTCCATTGCCCTGCTTCAATCCTACCTTTGTCTCGAAGGCATTAGTCAGCTGGTTATTGATTCTGACTTGTGCTGTTGTTGATGCCATTGTCATTCTTGTCAGGCGGGCTAGCTTGGCTGGGATTCCAAGCTGAAGCATTATTTGGTACAGTACTTCTCGATCAATACTGTCGTATGCTTGCTTAAAGTCCACGAAAATTTGGTGGACGTCGATGTTAAATTCTCAGCACTTTTTAAGGATCTGCCTAACTGTAAACAGTTGGTCAGTAGTTGATCGTCCGGCTCTAAAACCACCTTGATACTCCCCAATTATTTTTTCAGCATATGGTGTTAATCTACCTTCAAGTATTTTTGTGAGGATTTTGTAAGATGTACAGAGTAGTGATATACCTCTGTAATTTTCGCACTTTAGTTTGTCTCCTTTTTTGTGGATAGGGATGATGATGGATTGGCACCAATCTTGCGGCATCTGCTCTTGATCCCAGACGTGTTGGATCAGCTTGTGGATGATTTTCTGTGCCGCAACACCGCCGATCTTTATCAGTTCTGCTGGAATTTCATCAATGCCCGGCGCTTTACTGGTTTTCTGGCTTTTGATGGAATACTTGACTTCTTCCAGAGTTGGAGGGGCCAAAGGAGACTGTTCGAAGATGTTTGACGACTCTGCTGTTCTTGAGCCGTGCGTAGGATTAAGGAGCTCCATGAAATAGGGAGCCCATTTTTCCTTAATCCTATCGTCGTCAGCAATGATGTTACCGCTTTTATCTTTACAGAGTGAAGTCTTGGGCTGATATCCTCGTCTTAAGCTTTTCACTACTTTGTAGGCGTTTCTCGATCTATTGCTCGCTAAATTTGCATCTATTGGCCTTAATCGGTCATCAAAATATTTTATTTTCTTATTTCTAATAATCTTATTGGCTACTCGTCGGAGGTTCTCGTAAGTTTCCCTCTTCGTCCTGGTATTTCTATTAACATATTCTTTATACGCCTGGTTTTTCTTTTCTAACGCATTCTGGCATTCATCATCAAACCAGTCATTTCTTCTGTGCCGGGCTATATACCCAATCGACCGTTCTGCTGTGCTTTCAATTGCTCCTTTCACCTCCATCCATAGCTCGTTACTTGTCTTTTCAGATATATCTTGGAGGATAGGAGCTAGTTTTTTTTTGAAGGAGGCATGAAAATCTTTAGCAATTGACTCCGTTTGGAGCTTTTCGATGTCAAACTTTTGTAGTGGGCTGGTTTTCGTATTAAATGCCTTTGACAGGCGACATCGAAACTCATCGAAAAAAATAAACTAAATTGGTTTAAATTTTAAACGCAAAACTTCATTTAAACAAGAAGCGTTTAAGTCCTCGCTCCTAGCATGTGTGGTGATATTAATCGACAACCTTAGAATGAGATCCTTTTTCCGACCTAGGTTTAGTATTGCTCAATTCCATAGGACATTGTCTTATCTATTACTGAAATAAATACTGATGTAAAATGAATCAGTAATTGAGTAAAACGAGCACCGAAAGCACCTAATAACGTAATTCCCATTCATAAGCATTGTTCAATTTCGATTCCGAAATCATCGAGAAAAAAAACTTAATTAGAAACGTATCCTGTTTTTGTTTACTTAACCATACCAACTTTTCATCGAATTCCCTGGAGAGAACAACATTATAGGTCAGTGCATTCTTTCTGTACCCTGTTAAACTATTTCTGTCAGAGTCTTTTGAATTCTTTAGTCCTTGTCCAAGTTGCGCTTTCCTTCTTCTGCACTTCTTTCAAATATTCCTTGATGAAAAGAAGAAGAAGAGTGACAAGAGGCATCCTTTTTAAACTAAAGAGTACTTCTAACAATAAAAAACAGGCTAACTATCCCGTTACCCGAAAGGACCCTTATTAATATATTAGGCCCTCATTGCGGATGAGAGGCGTCTATCGAGGTAGTTTATCGATTGCAATACGTGTCAGCTGTGAATTACTGTAGGGTTATATTCCATTTTCTATTATAAAGAATTAAACTGAACTAGCCTTCCAGCCACTTTGGTGTGACAGTCTTAAGACACGCCAAAATTCTGATCTGTTCGCTAATCGTCTAGTGTGAGAGAATTCAGGCTAGGCCTCGTGATCTGTGGCCTACAGTGGGCTGTATGCAGATTGTATCTCAGAATTCTTCTTTTGAGTCGCACAATATTCCAGGTTTTTCGGAACATTTCATCCCGAAGGAATGCGATAAAGGTGCTGTGTTTTTCGAAGAAAACAATAAGGAACTTAAACCGAAAGTTTGTTTGTGGAGTAGGTAAGATAAAAGGAAAGACACGTCTTTCTTGGAGCCTGTCTTGAAGCCTGTCTTAAAGACAAGACAGATCCGCTCCCGAGCAGAGCTTTCGTCAGCAGGCACTGAGCCATTACCCATAAGACAAACGTCCAAATGTCCACTTTCTCAGTATTTCACCGGGCTTTGGATGACAGTTCTTGCAAGCTTCGGAAAACGTAGTAAATGAGCTCGAGTGATCTGTTCTCATGATCTCTGGCTGTATAATCTCTCAGGAATCTGCTCTAGCAATCTGCATTTCTCAACCCTTAGAACTAGCGACTCTGAAGCGAATACTATGTTCGTTGTGGCTCCAACGAAGTCCTATCGGTGGATAGTAGAGTTATGGCCTGTTTTCAATATGACGATAAGGAAAGATCCTACGACCAAAAGGCAATGGGAACGTGTTAATTTTAAATTAAGTTAAAATTTTGCTGATAAAGGAGATCGGTGATTAACACGATTAAGTTTTCAGAATTGCATCGAGAGCATTTTGTATTTCATGGCATATTTTGTCATCCTGTTGGAACAGCTGGTCAAAAAGATTCACCAGAGCGATTCACCCTTACAAACTTAGCCCACAAAAGAAAAAGGCAACATTTGGCCTATAGCGCAAAAGAAGCTGTTTAAAAGAAGCTGTCAAACTTTTTCAAATCAGCTTATAAATCAATTCACCTAAAATACCTACTGGGTGGTTTTAAAATCGTTTAGAAGGAAAACGTGTAAATATAAAAGTTGGTTTTTATCACAATTGGGTTTTCATGTGTCCCGGGTGCTTAATAATTCTTTTTGCTTATACCCCACCCTTGCAAGGACCTGCATCAAAAATCGAAATGTTTGTGAAATCATTTTATCAGGACTGCCCGAGTCACGCGACTCCAATTGTCGATCTTTGTAAGGATTGTTCCAATGCAATCAACTGCTCGTTTTCGCTGAAAAGGTCATCATGCTGCTTGCACCGTCTTTGAATGTTTTTTAATCCAATCAGCAAAAACGTGAAATTTGTCCAGGCTTATGATTCGCTGGATTCAAACCTTCTAAATTTTGTCAATTCAATCCTTCAAGGTTCAAATTTGCAGAAAATCACGCAAAGAGAGACATATGTTCTATGATCTGATGACATTATTTCTTATCAATGGTGCACTATCATAGGCTCGATTTTAGAATTACTCAGTTTCAATAAATTCATCCACAATGCTTTAAATAACACTCACAAATGGAAAATGTTGTGGCGGATCAAAGCCATGTAATTTTCTAAACGCAGAATCTGCAGACCGATCAGAATTGAAATCAGATCTGACAATTTGAACATGCTCCTCACTTGCTAACGATATTTTTTTCCCTTCTTTTCCTTTTTAGGAGGATTTATTGGTCATTCCTAGAAAAGCATTGACCAGCGCTTCTCGTTCAAGGCCTCTTTTGGGCTAGTGATTTGATTTTTGGTCTCTGTTGGACCTAGTGCTTTAGGTGAAACTTGCTCATCGTTATTTTTCTTTGTTGATTATGGGTTACATGCGGTTACACCATGTTATTCGGAGCATCCCATTATTTTGTCTGTTCTGCGACCTCAAAATGGCCGGTTTTCTTCATTTGTTCACTTTACTGACTTTGTTGTTACTCCATCAGGAGTTTATCAAGAACTGCTTACGATTCCAGTTTGATAAAAGACATAACTGATGTTTGACAAATGTCAAATAAAGAGTGCGTCCAATGTCGACAGCTACCAAGCTAAAAATATAATAAGCCATTCAAAAGATCCTTTAATTTCAAAAGAATACCAAATCATCAAGAAAATCACCAGGAAGATCAAAATCAAAAAAATTTATGATTGAATTATTTTAAAAGGAATTTATTTTGGTCTAAGCTCATCCTTACACCATCAACTACCACAATAAAGCGTTCCTAGAAATATTTTCTAAAATATTTGTATATTACAGGTGGCATGCGAAACATTCTGCTTGGATCCGGACGAAACATTTTCGGATGCATCACTGGCGCTACAAAGTGAATCACTTACCCTCAACACGGTACGTTTGATTGCATCGAAAGACATTGTCCCCGTAGAAAAGCTGCTCAGTAAATTCCATAATAAAACTGTGATGAAATATCAAGTGAAAAGGAAGCCTGTGAACTTGCATGGAGAGAATAGTACAGGACGTGCGACTATTCGAGTAGAAATTATAGCTCCGGGTGTCAATTACGAGCCTGGTGATCATGTTGGCATATTTCCCGCTAATAGAAAAGACATTGTCGATGGCATCCTGAATCGAATAACAGGCGTTGAAGATCCCGATGAAATAGTCCAATTGCAAATATTGAAGGAAACGCACACATCGAATGGGATATTCAAAACTTGGGAGCCACATGAGAAGATTCCTGCATGTTCAATTCGAAATTTGCTAACACGATTTTTCGATATAACCACTCCGCCGTCAAGGCAAATGTTAACACTATTAGGAACGTATTGTAGTGACCAAGCAGACACCGAAAGGATAAACATTCTTGTAAACGAATCGTCAGCCTATGAAGATTGGCGGCATTGGAAGATTCCCCATTTGCTCGACGTCCTCGAAGAATTTCCCTCTTGCAGGCCACCCGCCTCACTTCTTCTTGTGAACTTGAGCGCACTTCAACCAAGATTCTACTCAATATCCTCTTCTTTGATGAAATACCCGAACGAGATACATTTGACTGTGGCCGTTGTCAAGTACAAAGTCGAAGATGGTGACGGAGCTGAGCATTTTGGTGTGTGTTCAAACTACTTGGAAGGACTTGACGACTATCAAGATGTTCACATGTTCGTTCGAAGTGCCCCTAGTTTCCACATGCCCAGTGAACACACAAAACCAGTGATACTCATCGGACCTGGAACGGGTATCGCGCCATTCCGATCATTCTGGCAACATTGGGAGATGAAGTTCTTGGAAGAAAACAATAAGCAACTTATACCCAAAGTTTGGTTGTTCTTCGGCTGCCGCACGAAGGAGTTGGATTTGTATAGGGAAGAAAAGGAGGCGATGGCGGGAATGGGCATTCTAGATCGAGTGTTCTTGGCCCTCTCACGTGAGCCCAGTGTACCTAAGGTAATTTCAATGTGCTTGCATCCCCAACGTCCTTGGCAATGTAATTTTTCAATTCTTCACCTGAACTGGTCGTGGGTACTTCACCTGTACAAACATTTCAATTATTCCATAGACATACGTCCAAGACTTGGCAGTACGTGAATCTGAAGCACTCTATGAACTTGTGGTTTTAGAGAAAGGTCATCTATACGTGTGCGGAGACGTTACAATGGCAGAGCACGTATATCAGACGATAAGGTGAGTGTGGTAACGAAGGAAATGTTCAATATTTAAATGAATTCTTCGCGCACCAATAGAGACGTTGAAACATTTTCGTGATAAGACGCAAAAGTATGCTAGATAAGTTTCTTCATTGTGCAGATATGAAAATATTTTCGGAGAATTCCTTTCATACTTGTTTTCCGTTTGTTCTTCGACAGGAAAGTAATCGCCAAGAAGGAAGGAAAGTCAGAGGCTGATATTGAAAAGTACATGCTGTCGTTGAGGGTGAGTACTTGTTTTATATCTCTTGATTTTAATAAGGTTGGCGAACGAAATCATATCGAGGGGTAGAAAGCAATGAAACGCTTTGTTATGGGACCTTAAATTATGCAGAAATTATTCCTTTCAGGTACTCACTTTAATTATCACATTCATATTACAATTAGACTTCTGCCTATTGCGTATGTGCTTTTATGTTGAGTTTCGACAGGACGCATTTCATCTCTTGTGTCCTTTTGTTTTTGTAATTTTTAATGTTGATTTGATATTGAGGAAATTCTCAACTTATTCTTAGTTGCGCTCTACCAATTATTGTTTTTTGTTTACATGCTCCATGATTTTTATTTAATTTGACCTTAAAACATGTCAGCTCAAACATTTTATTTTATTATATTATTCACCTTATATAGGTTCTATTGGTTGGCTGTTTGTGAGTGTCATTTACTTTCGACACTCATAAATCTTAATCAATAGTTGACAGTGTGAACACATCACATTCTAAGTTGGCAAAAGATTAAAATAACTAAAAGGCATATTAGTGTCTCCCTATTAGTGTCACTAGTGCACCCTAAATGTCTTGACTGAATCTACACTAAGGTAACATGAGTGCCCAGAACACCGCGACCCAGGTGAATCACTCGGAGTATCTGCAGAAATGTCCATTGCAGTATCCAGTAGCAGCATCCATTGGTATACACCTCCCTAGTACTATGGGAGAACTAAATGCTGAGAGGCGTTCATTGAAGCACCTTCCAAAAGTGTCAATCGAAGGTTTTTATGCCACTCAACCGTTCCACCTAGCATTAAGCGCCTATGATGTATACTTCTGTCGTGAATCTAAGTGTGGAACTACCAGACGCGCAACGTTTCTGCACTACGAACTTAGAACCTTACATCCTAATTTGTGCACCTGACATCCTAATTTGGAAACGGTTGACAAATGACTTTGACCTAGGATTCCGTTTATCATTCGTATAAAGCAATGCTCCGATGGCGTTTTCCGGAGAGCTCTCAAAGTTAGCGAGAGGGGTCACCACGCTGTATGCTCCGTCTTTTGCACGTTTAAAAATATATGGCACAAGTCACGCATCATCCTTATGATTCTTGTTCAAGAAAGACTGGAAACATCTATGTCCGCTCAAGAGCTGGATCAAATAAAAATCAATCACATCATCCACTCTTCTTAGCTACGGGCTCAGGACAGAGATCGGGCATACTCTCGCCTTTTCCTCAAAGTCGCGCGTCCAGGACTGTTGTCAATTGCTGTTGACCCAATGAGGAAGTTTTACTTCTATCCACTGCCGATCTTCTTCATGTTGTGTTCTCTTGTGCGCCGGTAAATTTAACCGTGCTCTTTATCACCCTGAACCAACACCGCCTTTCCGGAGCTCATTCGATATGCATTCGTTTGCAAGGCTTCTTTAACTTTAACTGGATTTTACGAGGGCGGTTCAATAAGTACCCATGTTAGAAGTAAAGTAAAGTAAAGTAAAGCATTTTTTCAAAAAAATTTTGTTATATTTTTTTAATATAGTCCCCTTTCAGAGAGATACACTTTTCCCAACGTTCCTGCCATTTTTTTATAGGATTTATCGAACTCTCCAAGACGTGCCTCTATCTTGACGATGACTTTCTCGTTTGAAATTTTTCCCCGCGAGCCATTTCTTTACGCTAAGGAAAAAGAAAACGTCACAGAGAGACAGATCGGGTGAATACGGCGGTCATGTCATCAATTCGTAACGCAATTAATGCAGTTTGGCGGCGAAAATTCAACATAGATGAGCTGGTGCGTTATCATGGTGAAAAAGCACTTTCTTTATGTCAAATTCGGCTGTGTTTCCTTCAATTTTTGTCATAGCCGTCCAGTAATCCGGCCAATGGGACTGTCTTCGCCTTTGGAAAAGATTCACCGGCAAAAATCCATTCTAGGAGTTTTTGGTAGATCAATTTATCCCTAACCTTTAAAATCTAACCAAAGGCAATTTGGAAAATATGACAAGTTCAAGCTGAGAGCAATAATAATAACAAGTAAAAATAACCAGACGACATCCACCTAGCTGGTAGTGCCAATCGATGCATTTCAGCTTGTGAGTTGGCACCTGACGAGAAGCGACAGGGACGCGTGTTTGAAACCATTGTTGTGATTGTTGCTTAGTTTCTGGTCCATCATTACACGATGGACTCAGGATTCATCAACGGTGACAACTCGTCGCAAAACTTCCTTCAGATCTCGATTAAATTGCTCCAAACAACGCTTCGAAGTTAACAGCCGCATCCGCTTGTTGTCCACCATGAGCAATTGCGACACCCATTGGGCCAACAATTTTTCATCAACAACTTATCCTGTAAAATATTAAGTGTCATTCTGGTCGACACTCCTACGGCCTCTGCTACTTCGCGCACTTTCGTTCGTTGATCAGCTAGAATCATATCTTAGACTTTTTGAATGATTTCCACGGTAACAACGTATGCCGAGCGTCTTCATTGCTCCTCATCAAAAACGGATTTTCACCCACGTTTAAATTTGTTGAACCAATATCTAACTATGGTTATAGATGGCGAAGTGTCCCCATAAACAGCATCCAAATTTGCTTCTATCTCCTCGCATTTTTTTTTCATCCAAAAGCAAAAAGCGAATTACCGAACGATACTGTTCTTTTTCCATCTTAGCGGAAATCATGAAACACGTCTCACTCACAAATCCAAACTAACCTATCAATCGCTCGATATCGTTTGATTGATGCCAGCACACGATGATATTATTTGGGGATTCACTTAACCTCATTTCATTTAAAACACGTCGGAAACATTAAATAAAAATAAATTAATTTACTAAGAAACACCAAGTCTATTTAATATGGCGATTTGCTTGCGAGAGAGTGATTATACAACAGTAAATCTCCAAGGGAATTGTTGCAAACCGAGATCCAGTATTAAAGATCCTGTATCTATCCGTACCTGAATTATCTATCCGTAATGACAAGGCGGCGTTGGTGGGGTGAGTCGTCCTCGCCTGTCAAAACGTGACATCGTTCCGGAAGTTTTCCATTAGCAGGGTGATTCACAATTTCTGGCTAGTTTGCCATAGCACGTGGATAAAAAGGAAAACTTTCCTCTAGACCGCGATCTTCTTTTGTTTGATCTGCTGCGCGTTTTAAAATACGATCGATTTTGCGTTTGCAATTCTAATCTCTCTAGATGGTCTAGGATTTGGGATAACACTTCGTTTCTTAACGTCGATTCTGGCCGTGAAAGACCTGTTGAGACTCTAGCTGGAATTAGCAACTCCAACATTAAATCTTCCATCTTCGCCAGTTTTTCTATTTCGGGCTCACTTGCATTGGCTAAAACGATTCGTATATTTTCGGGAAGTTCATCCAACAACAGCGAACGGAGTATCGCGTCCGTTACCTGCTCTCCTCCCGTATTGTGCAGATCCTACAAGTAGTGTGATGGCTTCTTGCCTTCCAGATTTTGGCCTTGGAATATCCGGTTCGATTTCGATCCCGTGGATTCTGCGAGTGCCATTAATACCCCCTGCTTTCAGACTTCGTATTTTTTTTCCAACCATTCCTGGCGATCAAAATTACGTGACACAAGATGTCCGATTCTGCAGACTGGATGACGTATTTGAATTTTGTCTCATCCTGCGTAATGTTAGGCGTTTGAAAGGTGGCTTCCATCTGATCGAACCGAAACTCGGGATCCGGTCTGTAGAATGTCGGGAATTTCGTAATTCGCGACGCTTTTACGAACAGTTTCGCGGATGTTGAAGGTCATTGCGGAAAATCAGTATTCGTAAAGTATTTGCAGCTTTTGAAGTTTTCGGCGTCTCAACATTCGGTGCGGTAGCCGTTTTGTGAATTGCGTTGTGCTTACACGACAACAAAGTTTTTCACAATTTAGAATGACTCGAAATGTTATTTTGTTGAGCGGAATCACGTCGGGGTCACCAATTTAGGAGATCATTCAGGTTATGCAAAAATCAAGAACGATACAATTAAAAATGAAAGTTTATTTGAACGCGGAAACAATGGATCTTACAAGAATGGCTGTTGATGACAAGAGTGAGTTTTTGACGAATGAACTATATTCATACCAGCCGCTCCACATGTAGTCATGCGTGGAAATTGCTCAGATGTTACTGATTGTAGTTAGAACTGATTCAGAACAAGGATATCAATGAATTTACGACAGAACAACTGTTGATTTCCATGAACATAGTTTCCAACTGTATGTTATCCTATAAACTAAGGATGCTTATGGAAACTATGTTTATGGAAATTGATTCAAATGTCAGCCAGATAGATTATGCAAAGGATATTATAATTTGATCTATTTTGTGTTTTATTATAAATCAAAAATCTAGCTTTAAACTTTATTTCAATATGTACTATTACCTGTACAAAGTTTGAAGGATTTTTTTTTAAGTTTTACGCTATATTGTGTTAAAATTTGTTACAGATTGATTTTTCAAACTACTGTCAATCGCTAGCCACTACCTTTTCCCATCTTTCTGATAACATACGGATTCCTCGTCGAAAGAATGACTCATCTTTAGAGGTTCGACGAATCTATCCAATTTTGGAGTTCATGATAGGAGCGAAAGCGCTATTCGTCAAACCCATGTGTCATCGACGAAAACAAATAGTAGTCGGAGGAGCCAATATCCGGGCTATACGGCGGGTGGGGTAGGACTTCCCATTTAAGCGTTTGAAAGTATGTTTTGACTGGCCTTGCAACATGTGGTCAAGCATTGTCTTTGCTAAAGAATACCTTTATCTTATCTTTGGCGTATTCCGGCCGTTTTTGTTTCAATGCTCGGCTCGAACGCATCAATTGTGTTCGGTAGAGTTGCTCTGTGAGAGTTTACCTGGTTTTAACAGCTCATAGCACACCGCGCCCAATTGGCCCCACCAAATACAGTGCATGACCTTTACAGCGTAAATATTCGACTTTGGCGTCGATTTCGGCGTATGGCCGGGCGGCCCGTAAAATTTTTTGCACTTGTGGTTATGGTAATGAACCCATTTTGCATCACCGGTCACAATATGATGTAAAAATCCCTTTCTTTTTTCCGTTGTAGCAGCTGTTCACTCGTGAAAAAAAGTCGTTTGACGTTTACCGGCTTCAATTCATACGGCAGCCAATATCCGACCTTCTAGTTCATTCCCATAGTTTTAAAGCGAACTGATATGGCTTGTGGAGCCTCTAGCAATGCTTCTGCGGGTTATTCTTGCGTTTGGCACGAGTCTTCATCCAATACCGCTTCCAATTCGGCATCCTCAAACTTTTCTGGTCGTCTTTTGCGCTCTATTTTGAAAAACATGTACCTACAAGTAAAATTCGATGGAGTATGATATGCATAGGCTTCCTACAGTACACGACGACTTTCAGCTGCAGATTTACTCAAATGAAAGCAAAGAAGTAATCCTTTCCACAAAAGTCGACATATTCGGAGCACAGAAAAACGATGTTTTTTACACTTCAGACAAATGACACATACTGAAAAAGAAAGCCTATAGATGAGGCATCAAAATGAAATTGGTTGCAATATTGTTCGATTCGATTTAATGCTAGTGACGACATCTCTTCGAAATCCTTTAAAACTTTTTTGTACAGGTAATACTATACTTTATACTTCAAGTGAAGCCCACCACATTTGTTTTTTGTGTTTTGAGAGCCTTCGATAAGGTTTCATTTTTATGGAATTGTTAGGTAGGTAATTGCGTTATGTCCTAGGATAATTTTGACTGATTGTATGAATCAAGTGCAATCATATTTGAATCTCAAAATATCTAGCAGGATAAAATATTGAGCGATATGAAACAGAAATCATTTTTTGAAGAAATTTAAGTTGTCTCAGACCGGACCTTGAGATGGGCTTGATTTCAAGGAGGATCATTACCGTAGCATTACATTGCGTTGCCTTTTATCTGGAATGTTCTGGTTCAAATCCAAAAGTTCCAATGAAGATGATAAATTGGTTGACTTGCGACCGTTGTAGAAAACTGCAAGATCATCAAATTTTCGGGGACTAACGTATTCACATGACCTGTCACCAAAATTGATTGCTTTGATCTTGAAGCAAATACCGAACATGAATTTTATTGACCTACGCCGCAAAATTACATAGTAGGTGTCCTTAAATCTTAACGACCATAACTAAAACAAAATAATTTTCTAACACACATAGCAAGAGATGCCCCACATACTGAATTATTCCGATCGAGACCCAGTGAATCATAATTGACCGTCACCTACGGAATTCGCACTTAATCGAAATAATAAATCCGATTATTAACCTCCGAAATGGGACGTGATCACGCTATCAAAGATTATCACCCGATTAAAGGTTGAATAATAAAATGTCGGAATATATTACGGCTGGGTGGAAAAACGTCGAGAAAAGCCTGGCAAGCCTCGAATCGACCATTGACAACAATTCCGCCACGGGACCGTCACGCAAGAAACATTTTGATATACCCAGCAATAATAAATACGCGTCGGACAGTAATTACAACAATTGTCGCTTGGTATGGTAAATTGCAACAATTGTTAGGTGTATTTTGGTGCCATGTAAATGTGCACGTGTGTAAAATATGGAAGTAGGATTTCATTGTCAATGGAAATTACATTTGTCTTCCTTACGTTGTGGGGTCGAAAAAGGCGAGAAAAACGTTGCATACTTACATTCGCCGATGATTCGATGCGAAAGAAAAAAAACGAAAATTCGACCACAAAGAGGACGATTCCCGGTAATTCTTTCATTTCCAGCCAATTTACAAGACTGTTGTGTTTTATGCGGTGAATAATGTGAAATATTAAATTTAAAAGCAATCAGAGTGTCGCTGGCGCCATTACCAATTATTTCAGACTCACTTAGCACTGACAAAGTAACGAAGCATTTTATCGTTGCGAGATTATTAAAGGCAATTGGCAATATTCAGCCATTCATGTGGTACTTAATGGTGGAAAATATAAATTTGGGCCATTATCGGAAATAATTTAATATTCTGCCGACGTTGCTGGTCGTGCAACACCGAGGGTAACATTTTAAAGGTCGTTGCAGATAACGTGGGCATGTGGACAAAGTACTTTCTGACCCGATAAAGAAATGGCGGAAGGTCATGCGGTTTTGAGTGATTGATTCACGAGGATACTCAAATTGAAATCTTCGACAGAAATTATAAATGGACGCTTTGGGGTCTATAAATAAATTGAAAATTAGATACGACACCTTTTAATCGGTGCTCGTCGAAATGTTCAGTTTTTTGAATGTCAATGCCAACATCTCCAAGCGAATGCAAATCACGTGACTCTACAAAGTATGAAATCCGCGTTACATCTTTTTGTATTCCAATACAAGAAGATTTTCTTGCACTGAAGCATTATTAAGTATTCGACAAATACAACTATCGGTGCATGGCACCACTGCGTCCAACTGAGCCTTATCAGCTTGGTCCATCCTAAAGGAGGCAAACACTTTACGGATAGCTACAGGGGCTCAATAAAGAAGTCCCTATTTATGCTTGAAAAGAGAATAAAGTAAGACGAGGAAACGGTGTTCACTTAATATACTATTTCCTATTAGAATTTTGAAAACAGGTTTCGATTTCTTAGACCTTCAAAAATAACTTCCCAAAATATTACACGAAAATTCATAACCCAAAACGAGAGACATCACCTTCAGTGAGCACGCGCTCTCGGCTCATCGCAGGTGCACTACGTCGCTATCGCTCGCTCTTCCTATCCCTTTGTCCAAAATACCGGTTATGTATTTACATCGATATTGTTCGCTTTCTCATAGGTTCTTCGTTCTACTTTAGTCGTTACAGAAGCACTTTCTCATAGAAAAACGTCTCCTAAAAGAGATAATAATTATGCAAAATGTAGCAAAAATCAAAAACTGAGGATAATAGAATGTACGAGACATTTTCGTGAACTTTCGGGCAATCAACACACTGCTGAGCATAGTACTCCTTTTCCAAGCAAATCTTCTGAAAAGTGTCAACAAGCACCGACTTCGATGTGAAAATAATGAACGTTTTAGTTTTTGTATCTTAGTCTTGTGTTTCCAGAGTTGGCTACAATGCTAAATTGTAAAATTTAAACGTTGGCGAAGTTTACCAGGCTTGCTGTTTGTGAACGTGGATTTATGATCAATGGTGAATGTGAGTTAGGTGATCGACAAATAAGTCTGTGTAAGGATATAAATACAGGATATGTTATGCGATTACTTGGTGATTAATTGCTTTTGCTCGTTGATGGCTATAACGTCAAATTTTAATACAAAGACTTATTATAGGCTTTGACTAAATATTAAAACCGCAACGAAAGTAGTTTCTTTTGATTTGTCTTGAAGGAGCTGGCACAAAAGAGAAGCAAAAAACTGCATTGTAAAATTTGGTTGAAGACGAATTAGCAATGTCCGGTGGTGGGACTTGGCCAAAACGTGGTTTTAGTTCATTGATCGATGAATCTAATGTATATGTAGTCGGTAAAAAGTCGGTTATTATTCAGGCAAAATACTAGATATCCTACAAAACTTGCAAAACCTGTGAATAGATAAAAAACTGAAACACGATGACGTTCAAATTTGGTATGACAGTGAGCATTACAAAGAATGCAGCGTAAATTATGAGGATAGTTCCAATGGCATGGAAATTCATGACATGGTGGACATTTTTGAAAACTCTGGAAAGCTTCACTGTGTCTAATATGCTTATTATTCATCGATGACGGGGATTCAAAAAACTTCACGAAAATTATGGATGCCATACCTAACGACGACTTTGTAATTCAAAAGCTGGCTTGTGTGTTGCATGTTGTTGAACGTGTTGAACGTATGTTTCGCCACCTCAAAGATATTAAAAAAAAACTCTCACTCAAGTAAGAAAACTTAAAAAATCCTAGGATTAAGAAAACCTTACCACCGGGCTTGACAGGAAAAGTAATGAAAGAGATGTCAGCTTATTATTTTTTGGCGGCTCAGCGTAATCCAGACTGTAGAAAAAATATGAAAAAGTAGTCATGAAAACTGCAATCATTATGGTGTAAATACATCAAGGCAAAAACTCGGTCCACACATAAACCGGAACTCGTCAAACCAGAATTTGAAAAACTAACCAACGACGAGTTACTTTCACGTTATTTGAAGCGGAGGAAATGGTGGTCCAAAGAACGCTGTCAATATTCAATAATGAGATTTTTGAATTTTATTATTATTTTTAATATTTAGTTGGCAATCCTTTATTTTTCACTATGGTTTCCAATCTTATAGGCATGGATTCGACAAGTTTTTTGCAAAAGGAAGGGTCTATTTTGGCCCATTCTGCCTAAAGAGCTACTTTCAAGTCCTCTTTATTTTTAATTGAATAGCTTTTTAATTGGTGTTCTAAATAAGCCCATCAATACTCCATAAAATTAATGTCAGGAGATTGTGGAGGTGTTTCGAGTACATGTGGACAATTGTACAGCAGCCATAAACGCACATTGAGTGCTTTGTGCGTTGGGTCGCTATCCTGATAATATTGGAAGTTATCTTTTATTCCGAATTTTTCAGCACTTTCCACTAAATTTTCTTTCAGAATAGTCAAATACTTTGTTTGGTCCATAATTCCATCGATTACAGAAAGTTTACCTAGACCAGCAGCGGACATGCAGCCCCACACCATTATCGAGCCACCTCCATGTTTCACAGTGGATCTGAGCGAAATACATTAAATTTACTTTCGTCCGCGAATATCACAGTTTCCCAAAATGATAGGTCTTTATTTTTATATGTTTATGGCAAACTTGAGTCTCTTTTTCCTATTGCACGTACTAACGAATGGTTTTTTACGGGCTACTCTTCCATGTAGATTTCTTCGTCTCAAAACTAACCTTATCGTTTCGGGATGTACACTTTTATTAAGATATTTCGATACTTGTTGAGCTAATTTTGGTGCACGTAATTTCGAATTTTTATGAATTTGTTGTACAATCTATCGCTCATCTGACTTCGAAAACACTCTAGGTCTACTACTTTTTTGTTTATTTTCCACTGATCTGCATGATTTAAATCGTTTAATTATATCGTGAACAGTGGAGTGTGATCTATTTACGATTTCCCCTATAGTACGAACCGGTAATCCTTCTTTATAATGTTTCAAAATGAGTTCTCTTACTTCTAAAGAAGTTTGACCACGCTGCCTTCCCATTTTACACAATTTCACCCCCGTGAAGGTTCACAATTCACACAATTTCACCCACGTATAAAATTTACGGTTACAATTTGTTTCACTCAGATGCTAAGAGTTGTCAACTACACAAACTCCAGGGAATCCCCCTTTTAAACTCAAAAAGAAGGAAAGTGCTGTCCGAGTTCGTTTTTGACGTGAACTTTGGCTGCATTTCAACTTTTTATTTTTTTAATAATAACAAAATCGAGTTATGTTTTCAATGTTTTTATTTTTCGCAAGTTGATAATATAGAGCTAAAAAAAAATTTTGTTTTTTTTTCTAAAATACATTCTTCTGTCGTTTATTCCCTTTTCAAGTGTAAATGGGTATGTGTCCGACTTCTTTATTGAGCTACTGTATGTACTATTGGGTATGGGTGTAAGTTTCCACCGTTGATAGACATATATCCATACAGATACTATTTTAGTGTCTTCTGTGGTGGTGCTCTTGGAATTGGAAGTTGTAACCGATGGCTCACAAACGCAGTAGTCGACATTCTTTCAAAGCGTGAACATCGTTTTTCTTCTCGTGTTAAAAAAGTCGACTTTCATACTGAAAAAAGCTGCATTTGTGCCACGTCATAGTTCATTATTTCATTCTCAAGAAAAGTCCTGCGAACACTTACTGTATAATGCGCGGTATTCACGGTTGTCAAACTTCATCTGAGACGATTTGCAAAGTGGTTTCAGTGTTTTAAAAATGGCGATTTTGTCGTGACTAATAAAAATCGTGTGGGGACTACGGACAAATTTGGAGATTTAGAACTACGATAATTGTTAGATGGTGTTGCCGGGTGGTAAGTCGATGCCTAGCAAAATTGTCTCAGAAGTTGAATGTTTACAGAATAAAACTCTGAAGGAAAAACGGCCAGAATGGAATGACAGACATGACAAGCTGATGTTGCTGTATAACAATGCAAGGCCACACGTAGCCAAGCCGGTCAAAAAATATTTGGAAGGTCTGAATTTGAAAAGCGTTCCCCATTCCCGAAACGTTGCTCTTTCAGATTTCCATATGTTCCGCTCGATGCAATAGGCCTTCACTGGAGAACGATTTACTTCTTGTGAAGGCATCAAAAATGGCTCGATTACTGGTTCGAATCGAAGGAGGGGGATTTTTTCACCGAAGATTTCATCTACTACCAGAAAGATGGGAGAAGGTCATGGCTTCGAATGGTGCATACTTTAATTGTCGTGACTGCTGAAGCTGACTTTTTTAATGTTGCAATAAACTAAAAATGTTGTCGAAAGAAAGGCCGAACTTTTACCCACATCCAATAAATCAATCATTTTTTCAATTGGCCGACAGTTAATCTCCGAATTTCAGAAGGAGAGTTATTTCCATAACATAGAATAATTGCTATAACCCCAAAATACGAAAATATATTCACTGGTTGATCAAAACATCAATAATTAGAATAAAAGCCAACGAACACATGGGATGCACTAATGCATGTGTGATTATTGATCTTTAGAAGGATATTGATTGGAAATCAGATTTTCATATTTTTCTTAAGAAATCACATCCTAACTTTTACACAACTGTCAAACTCACAGTACGCGATGCAAAATGGCGCAGATTGGTATGTGAGCATACTCGATCGTGCACTAAATGACTTCACGAGTTGCAATTGCGAAATGTTTTTGGAAGTTTTAAATTTTGACGTCATGGGCATTGCCCGCTGATTACCATTCCCCATCTTACCCCAAACGATAGAAGAATGAATTTGACAGAAAAAAAAAACGAAAATTTATTTGTTTAATCCTACATTGTTAACTTACGAAAAATAAGAACATTGGAAGGATAACTGTTTTTGGTGATTATTAAATATTTAAAAGTCAAAATGCACCCTATATCCATGTCTGAAAAGATTTCCATTCGATGGGTATATTTGATGCGGTTCCAAATCTACCAAACTCAGCATGACCTGAAGTCACAAATGTAAAGCTATTTTTCTATATGATAGCCAAGCAGTCTATCAGTGGTACTGTGGTGGTTACATGAAACACGATTTTAAATTGCTGTAAGGCACTCAGCAAGTTGCGTCCGGACAACAGGGTTATCCTTTACTGGGTGCCGGGGCACGCATCTATCGAGGATAATGAGTAGACGGACTGACGAGAAAAGGAACTTCGACAACATTCGTCGGTCCTAGACCCTTTAGTGCGAGTGAAATTCATATCATTTACTGGGCCCTAAGCGCAATTTAGGATAGAGAATGATATTGGTTCAACCTAAAAAGGTTTCTACAATCATATCTTTTTCATAAATTTCCATAAGTAAGAGCTATAACGCTAGCCGGTGCATAGTAAGCCAGGGCCAGTTAATCTCCGGCTGAATACCAAAGAATCCGAGGAAAAAAAAGAAAATTCTAAAGGTTCTGGAATACCCTTCAAGGGATTCGAATTCCCAAGATTATCTTGAACATTATAAACTAAAAGAAATTTTTAGCAAGCATCGGAATAGACAAAAAAAGTTAAAGTTCCTTATTGCGATCCTCACGTGGCGGCGCACAATCGAAAGAGTTCTCAAAAAATGGCGAAGGTTGAGATCCTGCGGTTTCGTTGAGGAGACACCAGTGTATACGCTCACACTCTGCGTCACACTTTCCTACAAATAAACGAAAATGCAGGAAGCTGCTTCCATTTCATACAGGGATTGGGATTGCGACATTCCGTAAGTACATACACCACTAAAACTTCAAAAACTCCTGATCGAACGGTATCAGGCAAAATAAATGCAAGTTTGTTTGGATTCAAAAATGTTTCCCCTACTTTTGCGTAAGGCTAGAATACTCCTCCCAAAGCTTTCGCATCCAATCGCAACACAAACATAAATCTCCCTCAACTTTTTCTATCTCTGTCTGAGATAAGCCGACAGAGAGTGTTAGCACTGTATGGACTTACGCTCTACTTGCTGTATACTGAACAATTTCTAATTGACATAAAATGAAGCGTTGAATTCCAAATCGGTATTTAGGATTTATATTTATATTGCGTTCCTATTCAAAAGCATGGAGGTGTATATTCTTGTTAAAATGATTAGTGAGAAACATTTAACAATTCAAACAAAATTCTTCTTATTTCGATGGTATTCTGTTGGACTTGTAGCTTGTTTGAAGTGTTCTCGCTGCCTAATGGTTACGTATTGGCCATGCTTCTATGAGGCCCTTTTGTAGTTTCCCGAACACAGGAGGCAAATGAAGGAGTTTGGAGGCTTTCAAGTATAACGTAATGCAATTTTTGCAGATTGTTGCCCTTCCACCCCCCGATTATAACTCCTCCGTACTTGTTCTGAAAAGCTGTCGGCTAGGCATAGAGCAGTCGCTCGCAGGCGTGATGGGACTCATGGAGAAGTTCAAGATGTTTTGTGCGGAGACTACCCTAGTCCTCGTTGTGGTCCCTATCATGGATTGCACCGATGAAGGCGTCAAATTCCATTTTAGCAATATTCCAACCTACAGTTGAAGGTTGGGTTGCTGCGCGTCGAACAGCACGATCTCCAACTTCGAGTGCATATACTGGTGAACGGTTGCTGAGTTGTCTTCTAGTACTCTCCATTAGCGTATCATAAGCACCAAGGACTCCATAGCGAACGTCAGGCAGCCTCTGCGTCGAAAGTAGTATTTGCAACATTCATTACGCATGGTTTAGTATCAGTTTTTTCCGTGAGATCTAGATGAGGCATCCCCTACTCAATGGCCTTGATATAGAAGTCACCGCCAACAAGAATTTGACCTTCCGTGTTTGAGACAGTTTTCTAGAATTCATTGCACTGGACTCTCATGAACGTCAATCAGCGCAAATTCATCCCCGCTGGAGCAAGTCAGAATTGGGAGCAGGACTCTATCCCGCACCCAGATTGCGGTGGTGCAATACGATCACAACACCATTCAACCTTTACCTGTTGTGATGCTGTTCAGATATCAGGAGCAGATCGGCTTTTCACCCCCTTGCAACCTGGTCGAAATTTATGTGTGGTAGCGCTACGATGTAGGATGATCTACAGAACTTGAATCATGTTTTCGCCTTTCTCTTGGTAAGTGCATCTATGATCTCTTGGCACCTTCTGCTACCTGAAATATGTGCCAGATTTTCAGGTTTCAGGTCCTAGGGTTTACGCAAGATGCAGCTAGGTTTGTTTGTCTACTCTCTCGCTTTATGGCAGGGAGTGCCACACTTGTAAATGTCAATCAAGTAAATGTGTCCGAAGCAAATGCAATTATAGTATGGAGATAGGATTATCCTTCGGTGAATTTTGCACTCAATTCAGCCGATATTGATTTCCTGCTTGGCCAGGAGTTGCACAGCGTCTATCTCTGGAATGTCTACTATTGCACCATTTTGCCCCCTAGGTCAATCTTCCCTAATGTTTTTTTACCGTCGGAAGAGTTTCTCTAATGGACTCTTCTACTTCTTTGACATCCAAAACACAATTAACGTCTCTTATTTCGAAAAAGCTACTGGCTGTAATGCCGAGATAACAGCTTTAGAGCCAAAGGGGTCCTTGACGCGGCTCTCTAACAAGTCCTTGTCAGTGGATTCCGCCTCAAGTTCTACGAGAAAACCACCTGTTTTGGTCACTCTTACTGTTCGTATGCAGACTTCTTTTTTTCGGTCTCAACATTGGTATTTTGAAGACCTCGTCGTAACTCCTCCCGTCTACAGGCTTGATTAGTAAAGCATATCCATGCTACTTACCCCTGCTCCTTTTAGGCACCGTGCTGAGTTTTGTACCTTCGTGGTTTTCGGGAGTCTGTTTGATAAAATCTTTTGCCCTCGCTGGTTTGACCTTCTTCGCAGTCGTTTGTTGCGTATTGGAGCGTACGAGTTGAAAATCAGCATCCCTCCTCTCCATGACTGTTGCCTGTTGTCTCGGGTTGTTTGCTCTTTTCCTGCAGACTGGCCCTAGTGGGTTACATGCCACCCTTTTGTCTTTTATGGATGAAGTAATATTTTCGGTGTAGGAGGTTGTATTTGCAGGCATTTTTTGTGCTCTTGAAGCTCATTCGCTAACTTTAGCCATCTACGGCAGTAGTGCTGAATTCTGTCAACGAGGTCCAACATTTCACTTATCTCTTTTTAATGTCTTTTTTTCAACTTTTTTGGATGTTCGTTGCATTTCTCATAACCTTTAAGACCGCGTTTATGTTTCTTGGAAACCGCTCTTCTTAACTTCGGTCGATGGCTATCTTCGAAGCCAGCTCGTCCTCAGGTGATTATTTTCGGTGGGCCGTTTGCTAGAGGATGTAATAGCTGCTTCCTTATGGTATTCGACTATGTCCGTTGACTAGGAAAATTGGGTGGAAGGTTCCAACACCCAACACCTCCATTGCTTGTCTTGTCGTTTTGGCACCTTTGCGTTGAGCAGTAGCCGCGTGGGAAGAAGGATTGAAGTGGGAAAGAATCTTTGTCGGTAATGCAAAGCGATGAATGGTAATTTGCTTGCCCGTTTCTCCCCGTTGCTGCTCGTCTTTTCGCTGCCCTGGGTAGGCTTAGGTACTCTTTGAGTCGGAGTCCGCGGCAATTTTGGCTTCCGGGCGAAAATGCTTACCTTGGTGATGTGCTCACTTGTAGCTGTTGATTTTTCAGTGGCCAAGTGTTCCACCATTGAAAAGTGCCCAGGGGATTTATCCCTAGCCTGTTTGCTGGAGGGAAGTCCATATGAGCTTCCAGGTTTTCTACCACGTCGGGGTGTACATCCCCACCCCTAGTTTAATCTTTGTTCATCATGCGTTCTAAAAGAGCACTTTTAGTAACTCGGTTCCAATAATGGGCAACGTTGCCAAGCAAATATTTGTTTGAATACAGAAAATGCTATTTAATTTAATTAATTTGGAGTGAAAAAGGACTCAATTTTAGCACATAGAAATTTTCAACGCCAATCACATTATCGCTAACATCCTAGTACATTCTTTATTTGATCTTGCATACTACAAAGGGATAATAAATTTTCATTTTTTTGCTTTGCTATCGCTCCAACAATAGGATGAAAATCGATACCACGAGGATATTTTCGGTATCACCCTAAGAACAGCTGAAATCCACAATAAATCAAGAGCTACGGCAAGGATTCGAATGGCATCACAACCGTAAAGGAAAAGCTGTCGAATCAACTGAAACATTCAACAAACGAACAAACAGATAGACAGGCTGAAGGAGCGAAGATGTTGTGACAAATGGTGAAAAGGTTGAAACAATGACAAAGGTGATAGCAAGGATGATAATAACGACAACGACAATGGTAGCAAATCGAAAGTTCAACATTAACAAAGTGCTCCCAACTCAAAGAACAAATTAAAGCACAAGCAACATTAAGATGTTTAGGATTTAGATTTATCTTTGACTAGGCAAGCAAGATTGTATTTTTCAATGTATCTTATTGAAGTTTATGAATAAATAGCTTTATTCTTGACAAAAAATGGAGAATGGATATCGGGGTCGCGGACAGGACATTTTCTTTCTCGACATCTGTGCACATTTTATTCGCATCGGATTACATTGTAACACCGAAATACGTCAATCAAACTTAACACTGGACTGATTTACTACGACAATTACAACATTTCCACCCCCTAGGTCCTGGGCAACGTTATTCGCTCCTTTGATCAAGAAATTTAAACTAATTGAATCCATAAATGCCGTATAATCAAAATATCCTTTACTTAAGTAAAGTAATTTGTTGTGTAAATTGTAAATATTACATCATCCAACTCTAAAGCAATAATATATTTTTGAAACTAGAAATATCTTATTCTCCGTTATGTGTTCTCTCTTAAATGCTCGATAAAATATGAAAAAAAAACAAAAAAAGAAACTTCAAAAGGAGAAACATCAACAAAATTTTATAGAATTACTATCAGAAACTTAAATAAACAATTTTTTTATATTATCAATAACGTAAATATCGCTATCCAGAATTTAAAAATATTTTTAGCCGAAATTACATGGATTACAAGCTTTTACGATTTAAACCAAATCTTTCAACATAAACATTGACATATCAAAAGCAATTACATGACATTATTCCTATTGATAATTCTTCTATTAAATTGTCTCATCGACTATTAAAACTAAAATTATCAAAATTGTATCAAATCTGACAATGTACATACGTGTAACATAGTTAAGTTTTATTGTTAACATTTTGACTGAATTTTATCCTGTACAACAACTAAAGTCTAAAGAAAGGGTTAAGAAAGTCACTAATACACATATTTTCCAACTTTTGCTTAAGATAAACTATTTGCATCGTTAGATAAAAATTATTTATGAGACACTTTAATATTATTTATAATGTATAAAAATGGTTTACGGGTTGTAATTTTTTTAAAAGATATTTTGTGAAATATTCAATTTAAATGCATCCAAATAAATATATTTTCCGTGCAACAATTTTATCGTTTTATTGCGACCAGCTAACCATTCTGTTCTTATATTCATCCAATTTATTTTTAACCAGCGGCCGTGAAAGATGACTTCTTGCAATGAGGTGAATCGTGAATAATTGAACTTTCTTAGAAAAAGCCTTAAGGGGTTCCGTTCCTTGAAAGAACTCGAAACGATCCGAGACGCACGCTAAACACTAGTACATAGTATAAAATAAATAAGGTTTCGATTTTATGTTTTAAAATATTCGTTAAAAACATCCGGTGGCCTTAAATATAAAAAATTGCTAATGATAACAACTTCAGTTCTTACTACGAATTTCCGCAACGATGAAATGTTTGAAAATTTCATACAAAATTTTTATCGAAATCCCCGCACCGTACCAGGCGATCAGAAATTATAAGCAACTACATCGATTTACATTTTCAACAATTTAAGCGCCCAGAAATCCATA
Organism: Stratiomys singularior; assembly: GCA_954870665.1. Lineage (NCBI taxonomy): Eukaryota > Metazoa > Arthropoda > Insecta > Diptera > Stratiomyidae > Stratiomys > Stratiomys singularior. The sequence continues at coordinate 95,998,432 of OX940879.1, forward strand.
GCAATGAATTCATTTCGGATTTTCTCTTTGTTGCTCACCAATGGATGCAAACGCTATCTGAATCCTGCGCAAAACAAGGAGCTGGAACGAAAGTTTCATATGAAATTTGTATGAAAATCTGGCGATCGTACTAGGCGCCCAGAAATCCATAGCAAGGAATTCTTTTCGGATTTTTTATTTGTTTCTCACCAATGGATGGCAACGGTATCTGAATCCTGCGAAAAAAGGAGCTGGAACGAAAGTTTCATACGAAATTTGTATGAAAATCTGGCGATCGTACTAGGCGCCCAGAAATCCATAGCAAGGAATTCTTTTCGGATTTTTTATTCGTTGCTCACCAATGGATGACAACGCTATCTGAATCCTGCGTCAAGCAAGGAGCTGGAACGAAAGTTTCATACGAAATCTGTATGAAAATCTGGCGATCGTACTAGGCGCCCAGAAATCCATAGCAAGGAATTCTTTTCGGATTTTTTATTTGTTGCTCACCAATGGACGGCAACGGTATCCGTATCCTGCGCAAAACAAGGAGCTTGAACGAAAGTTTCATACGAAATTTGTATGAAAATCTGGCGATCGTACTAGGCGCCCAGAAATCCATAGCAAGGAATTCTTTTCGGATTTTTATTTGTTGCTCACCAATGGATGGCAACGGTATCTGAATCCTGCGTCAAGCAAGGAGCTGGAACGAAAGTTTCATTCGAAATCTGTATGACAACCTGGTGATCGTACTAGGCGCCCAGAAATCCATAGCAAGGAATTCTTTTCGGATTTTTTATTTGTTGCTCACCAATGGATGCAAACGCTATCTGAATCCTGCGCAAAACAAGGAGCTGGAACGAAAGTTTCATACGAAATTTGTATGAAAATCTGGCGATCGTACTAGGCGCCCAGAAATCCATAGCAAGGAATTCTTTTCGGATTTTTTCTTTGTTGCTCACCAATGGACGGCAACGGTATCCGTATCCTGCGCAAAACAAGGAGCTGGAACGAAAGTTTCATACGAAATTTTTATGAAAATCTGGCGATCGTACTAGGCGCCCAGAAATCCATAGCAAGGAATTCTTTTCGGATTTTTTATTTGTTGCTCACCAATGGATGGCAACGGTATCTGAATCCTGCGAAAAACAAGGAGCTGGAACGAAAGTTTCATACGAAATCTGTATGACAACCTGGTGATCGTACTAGGCGCCCAGGAATCCAAAGCAAGGAATTCTTTTCGGATTTTTTATTTGTTGCTCACCAGCGGATGGCAACGGTATCTGAATCCTCTGAAAAACAAGGAAATGGAACGAAAGTTTCATACGAAATCTGTATGACAACCTGGTGATCGTACTAGGCGCCCAGAAATCCATAGCAAGGAATTCTTTTCGGATTTTTATTTGTTGCTCACCAATGGATGGCAACGCTATCTGTATCCTGCGCAAAACAAGGAGCTGGAACGAAAGTTTCATACAAAATTTGTATGAAAATCTGGCGATCGTACTAGGCGCCCAAAAATCCATAGCAAGGAATTCTTTTCGGATTTTTATTTGTTGCTCACCAATGGATGGCAACGCTATCTGTATCCTGCGCAAAACAAGGAGCTGGAACGAAAGTTTCATACGAAATTTGTATGAAAATCTGGCGATCGTACTAGGCGCCCAGAAATCCATAGCAAGGAATTCTTTTCGGATTTTTTATTTGTTGCTCACCAGCGGATGGCAACGGTATCTGAATCCTGCGAAAAACAAGGAGCTGGAACGAAAGTTTCATACGAAATCTGTATGACAACCTGGTGATCGTACTAGGCGCCCAGAAATCTATAGCAAGGAATTCTTTTCGGATTTCTTATTTGTTGCTCACCAATGGATGCAAACGCTATCTGAATCCTGCGCAAAACAAGGAGCTGGAACGAAAGTTTCATACGAAATTTGTATGAAAATCTGGCGATCGTACTAGGCGCCCAGAAATCCATAGCAAGGAATTCTTTTCGGATTTTTTATTTGTTGCTCACCAATGGATGGCAACGCTATCTGAATCCTGCATCAAGCAAGGAGCTGGAACGAAAGTTTGCTACGAAATTTTTATGAAAATCTGGCGATCGTACTAGGCGCCCACAAATCCATAGCAAGGAATTCTTTTCGGATTTTTTATTTGTTGCTCACCAATGGATGACAACGCTATCTGAATCCTGCGTCAAGCAAGGAGCTGGAACGAAAGTTTCATACGAAATCTGTATGAAAATCTGGCGATCGTACTAGGCGCCCAGAAATCCAGAGCAAGGAATTCTTTTCGGATTTTTTATTTGTTGCTCACCAATGGACGGCAACGGTATCCGTATCCTGCGCAAAACAAGGAGCTTGAACGAAAGTTTCATACGAAATTTGTATGAAAATCTGGCGATCGTACTAGGCGTCCAGAAATCCATAGCAAGGAATTCTTTTCGGATTTTTTATTTGTTGCTCACCAATGGATGGCAACGGTATCTGAATCCTGCGTCAAGCAAGGAGCTGGAACGAAAGTTTCATTCGAAATCTGTATGACAACCTGGTGATCGTACTAGGCGCCCAGAAATCCATAGCAAGGAATTCTTTTCGGATTTTTTATTTGTTGCTCACCAATGGATGCAAACGCTATCTGAATCCTGCGCAAAACAAGGAGCTGGAACGAAAGTTTCATACGAAATTTGTATGAAAATCTGGCGATCGTACTAGGCGCCCAGAAATCCATAGCAAGGAATTCTTTTCGGATTTTTTCTTTGTTGCTCACCAATGGACGGCAACGGTATCCGTATCCTGCGCAAAACAAGGAGCTGGAACGAAAGTTTCATACGAAATTTTTATGAAAATCTGGCGATCGTACTAGGCGCCCAGAAATCCATAGCAAGGAATCCTTTTCGGATTTTTTATTTGTTGCTCACCAATGGATGGCAACGGTATCTGAATCCTGCGAAAAACAAGGAGCTGGAACGAAAGTTTCATACGAAATCTGTATGACAACCTGGTGATCGTACTAGGCGCCCAGGAATCCAAAGCAAGGAATTCTTTTCGGATTTTTTATTTGTTGCTCACCAATGAATGCAAACGCTATCTGAATCCTGCGCAAAACAAGGAGCTGGAACGAAAGTTTCATACGAAATTTGTATGATAATCTGGCGATCGTACTAGGCGCCCAGAAATCCATAGCAAGGAATTCTTTTCGGATTTTTTATTTGTTGCTCACCAGCGGATGGCAACGGTATCTGAATCCTCTGAAAAACAAGGAACTGGAACGAAAGTTTCATACGAAATCTGTATGACAACCTGGTGATCGTACTAGGCGCCCAGAAATCCATAGCAAGGAATTCTTTTCGGATTTTTATTTGTTGCTCACCAATGGATGGCAACGCTATCTGTATCCTGCGCAAAACAAGGAGCTGGAACGAAAGTTTCATACAAAATTTGTATGAAAATCTGGCGATCGTACTAGGCGCCCAAAAATCCATAGCAAGGAATTCTTTTCGGATTTTTTATTTGTTGCTCACCAATGGATGGCAACGCTATCTGTATCCTGCGCAAAACAAGGAGCTGGAACGAAAGTTTCATACGAAATTTGTATGAAAATCTGGCGATCGTACTAGGCGCCTAGAAATCCATAGCAAGGAATTCTTTTCGGATTTTTTATTTGTTGCTCACCAGCGGATGGCAACGGTATCTGAATCCTGCGAAAAACAAGGAGCTGGAACGAAAGTTTCATACGAAATCTGTATGACAACCTGGTGATCGTACTAGGCGCCCAGAAATCTATAGCAAGGAATTCTTTTCGGATTTCTTATTTGTTGCTCACCAATGGATGCAAACGCTATCTGAATCCTGCGCAAAACAAGGAGCTGGAACGAAAGTTTCATACGAAATTTGTATGAAAATCTGGCGATCGTACTAGGCGCCCAGAAATCCATAGCAAGGAATTCTTTTCGGATTTTTTATTTGTTGCTCAGCAGTGGATGGCAACGGTATCTGAATCCTGCGTCAAGCAAGGAGCTGGAACGAAAGTTTCATACGAAATCTGTATGACAACCTGGTGATCGTACTAGGCGCCCAGAAATCCATAGCAAGGAATTCTTTTCGGATTTCTTATTTGTTGCTCACCAATGGATGCAAACGCTATCTGAATCCTGCGCAAAACAAGGAGCTGGAACGAAAGTTTCATACGAAATTTGTATGAAAATCTGGCGATCGTACTAGGCGCCAAGAAATCCATAGCAAGGAATTCTTTTCGGATTTTTATTTGTTGCTCACCAATGGATGGCAACGCTATCTGTATCCTGCGCAAAACAAGGAGCTGGAACGAAAGTTTCATACGAAATTTGTATGAAAATCTGGCGATCGTACTAGGCGCCCAGAAATCCATAGCAAGGAATTCTTTTCGGATTTTTTATTTGTTGCTCACCAGCGGATGGCAACGGTATCTGAATCCTGCGAAAAACAAGGAGCTGGAACGAAAGTTTCATACGAAATCTGTATGACAACCTGGTGATCGTACTAGGCGCCCAGAAATCCATAGCAAGGAATTCTTTTCGGATTTTTTCTTTGTTGCTCACGAATGGATGGCAACGCTATCCGTATCCAGCGCAAAACAAGGAGCTGGAACGAAAGTTTCATACTAAATTTGTATGAAAATCTGGCGATCGTACTAGGCGCCCAAAAATCCATAGCAAGGAATTCTTTTCGGATTTTTTATTTGTTGCTCACCAATGGATGGCAACGGTATCTGAATCCTGCGAAAAACAAGGAGCTGGAACGAAAGTTTCATACGAAATCTGTATGACAACCTGGTGATCGTACTAGGCGCCCAGAAATCCATAGCAAGGAATTCTTTTCTTATTTTTTATTTGTTGCTCACCAATGGATGGCAACGCTATCTGTATCCTGCGCAAAACAAGGAGCTGGAACGAAAGTTTCATACGAAATTTGTATGAAAATCTGGCGATCGTACTAGGCGCCCAGAAATCCATAGCAAGGAATTCTTTTTGGATTTTTTATTTGTTGCTCACCAGCGGATGGCAACGGTATCTGAATCCTGCGAAAAACAAGGAGCTGGAACGAAAGTTTCATACGAAATCTGTATGACAACCTGGTGATCGAACTAGGCGCCCAGAAATCCATAGCAAGGAATTCTTTTCGGATTTTTTCTTTGTTGCTCACCAATGGATGACAACGCTATCCGTATCCAGCGCAAAACAAGGAGCTGGAACGAAAGTTTCATACAAAATTTGTATGAAAATCTGGCGATCGTACTAGGCGCCCAGAAATCCATAGCAAGGAATTCTTTTCGGATTTTTTATTTGTTGCTCACCAATGGATGCAAACGCTATCTGAATCCTGCGAAAAACAAGGAGCTGGAACGAAAGTTTCATACGAAATCTGTATGACAACCTGGTGATCGTACTAGGCGCCCAGAAATCCATAGCAAGGAATTCTTTTCTGATTTTTTATTTGTTGCTCACCAATGGATGGCAACGCTATCTGTATCCTGCGCAAAACAAGGAGCTGGAACGAAAGTTTCATACGAAATTTGTATGAAAATCTGGCGATCGTACTAGGCGCCCAGAAATCCATAGCAAGGAATTCTTTTCGGATTTTTTATTTGTTGCTCACCAGCGGATGGCAACGGTATCTGAATCCTGCGAAAAACAAGGAGCTGGAACGAAAGTTTCATACGAAATCTGTATGACAACCTGGTGATCGTACTAGGCGCCCAGAAATCCATAGCAAGGAATTCTTTTCGGATTTTTTCTTTGTTGCTCACCAATGGATGGCAACGCTATCCGTATCCAGCGCAAAACAAGGAGCTGGAACGAAAGTTTCATACAAAATTTGTATGAAAATCTGGCGATCGTACTAGGCGCCCAGAAATCCATAGCAAGGAATTCTTTTCGGATTTTTTATTTGTTGCTCACCAATGGATGGCAACGCTATCCGTATCCTGCGCAAAACAAGGAGCTGGAACGAAAGTTTCATACGAAATTTGTATGAAAATCTGGCGATCGTACTAGGCGCCCAGAAATCCATAGCAAGGAATTCTTTTCGGATTTTTTATTTGTTGCTCACCAGCGGATGGCAACGGTATCTGAATCCTGCGAAAAACAAGGAGCTGGAATGAAAGTTTCATACGAAATCTGTATGACAACCTGGTGATCGAACTAGGCGCCCAGAAATCCATAGCAAGGAATTCTTTTCGGATTTTGTATTTGTTGCTCACCAATGGATGGCAACGCTATCCGTATCCAGCGCAAAACAAGGAGCTGGAACGAAAGTTTCATACAAAATTTGTATGAAAATCTGGCGATCGTACTAGGCGCCCAGAAATCCATAGCAAGGAATTCTTTTCGGATTTCTTATTTGTTGCTCACCAGTGGATGGCAACGGTATCTGAATCCTGCGAAAAACAAGGAGCTGGAACGAAAGTTTCATACGAAATCTGTATGACAACCTGGTGATCGTACTAGGCGCCCAGAAATCCATAGCAAGGAATTCTTTTCGGATTTTTTATTTGTTGCTCACCAATGGACGCAAACGCTATCTGAATCCTGCGAATAACAAGGAGCTGGAACGAAGGTTTCATACGAAATTTGTATGAAAATCTGGCGATCGTACTAGGCGCCAAGAAATCCATAGCAAGGAATTCTTTTCGGATTTTTATTTGTTGCTCACCAATGGATGCAAACGCTATCTGAATCCTGCGAAAAACAAGGAGCTGGAACGAAAGTTTCATACGAAATCTGTATGACAACCTGGTGATCGAACTAGGCGCCCAGAAATCCATAGCAAGGAATTCTTTTCGGATTTTTTCTTTGTTGCTCACCAATGGATGGCAACGCTATCTGAATCCTGCGCAAAACAAGGAGCTGGAACGAAAGTTTCATACGAAATCTGTATGACAACCTGGTGATCGAACTAGGCGCCCAGAAATCTATTGCAAGGAATTCTTTTCGGATTTTTTCTTTGTTGCTCACCAATGGATGGCAACGCTATCCGTATCCAGCGCAAAACAAGGAGCTGGAACGAAAGTTTCATACGAAATTTGTATGAAAATCTGGCGATCGTACTAGGCGCCCAGAAATCCATAGCAAGGAATTCTTTTCGGATTTTTTATTTTGTGCTCACCAATGGATGGCAACGCTATCTGTATCCTGCGCAAAACAAGGAGCTGGAACGAAAGTTTCATACGAAATTTGTATGAAAATCTGGCGATCGTACTAGGCGCCCAGAAATCCATAGCAAGGAATTCTTTTCGGATTTTTTATTTGTTGCTCACCAGCGGATGGCAACGGTATCTGAATCCTGCGAAAAACAAGGAGCTGGAACGAAAGTTTCATACGAAATCTGTATGACAACCTGGTGATCGTACTAGGCGCCCAGAAATCTATAGCAACGAATTCTTTCCGGATTTTTTCTTTGTTGCTCACCAATGGATGGCAACGCTATCCGTATCCAGCGCAAAACAAGGAGCTGGAACGAAAGTTTCATACGAAATTTGTATGAAAATCTGGCGATCGTACTAGGCGCCCAGAAATCCATAGCAAGGAATTCTTTTCGGATTTTTTATTTGTTGCTCACCAATGGATGCAAACGCTATCTGAATCCTGCGAAAAACATGGAGCTGGAACGAAAGTTTCATACGAAATCTGTATGACAACCTGGTGATCGAACTAGGCGCCCAGAAATCCATAGCAAGGAATTCTTTTCGGATTTTTTCTTTGTTGCTCACCAATGGATGGCAACGCCATCCGTATCCAGCGCAAAACAAGGAGCTGGAACGAAAGTTTCATACGAAATTTGTATGAAAATCTGGCGATCGTACTAGGCGCCCAGAAATCCATAGCAAGGAATTCTTTTCGGATTTTTTATTTGTTGCTCACCAATGGATGCAAACGCTATCTGAATCCTGCGAAAAACAAGGAGCTGGAACGAAAGTTTCATACGAAATCTGTATGACAACCTGGTGATCGTACTAGGCGCCCAGAAATCCATAGCAAGGAATTCTTTTCTGATTTTTTATTTGTTGCTCACCAATGGATGGCAACGCTATCTGTATCCTGCGCAAAACAAGGAGCTGGAACGAAAGTTTCATACGAAATTTGTATGAAAATCTGGCGATCGTACTAGGCGCCCAGAAATCCATAGCAAGGAATTCTTTTCGGATTTTTTATTTTGTGCTCACCAATGGATGGCAACGCTATCTGAATCCTGCATCAAGCAAGGAGCTGGAACGAAAGTTTCATACAAAATTTCTATGAAAATCTGGCGATCGTACTAGGCGCCCAGAAATCCATAGCAAGGAATTCTTTTCGGATTTTTTATTTGTTGCTCACCAGCGGATGGCAACGGTATCTGAATCCTGCGAAAAACAAGGAGCTGGAACGAAAGTTTCATACGAAATCTGTATGACAACCTGGTGATCGTACTAGGCGCCCAGAAATCCATAGCAAGGAATTCTTTTCTGATTTTTTATTTGTTGCTCACCAATGGATGGCAACGCTCTCTGTATCCTGCGCAAAACAAGGAGCTGGAACGAAAGTTTCATACGAAATTTGTATGAAAATCTGGCGATCGTACTAGGCGCCCAGAAATCCACAGCAAGGAATTCTTTTCGGATTTTTTATTTGTTGCTCACCAGCGGATGGCAACGGTATCTGAATCCTGCGAAAAACAAGGAGCTGGAACGAAAGTTTCATATGAAATCTGTATGACAACCTGGTGATCGAACTAGGCGCCCAGAAATCCATAGCAAGGAATTCTTTTCGGATTTTTATTTGTTGCTCACCAATGGATGGCAACGCTATCCGTATCCTGCGCAAAACAAGGAGCTGGAACGAAAGTTTCATACAAAATTTGTATGAAAATCTGGCGATCGTACTAGGCACCCAAAAATCCATAGCAAGGAATTCTTTTCGGATTTTTTATTTGTTGCTCACCAATGGATGGCAACGCTATCTGTATCCTGCGCAAAACAAGGAGCTGGAACGAAAGTTTCATACGAAATTTGTATGAAAATCTGGCGATCGTACTAGGCGCCCAGAAATCCATAGCAAGGAATTCTTTTCGGATTTTTTATTTGTTGCTCACCAGTGGATGGCAACGGTATCTGAATCCTGCGAAAAACAAGGAGCTGGAACGAAAGTTTCATACGAAATCTGTATGACAACCTGGTGATCGTACTAGGCGCCCAGAAATCTATAGCAAGGAATTCTTTTCGGATTTTTTATTTGTTGCTCACCAATGGACGCAAACGCTATCTGCATCCTGCGAAAAACAAGGAGCTGGAACGAAGGTTTCATACGAAATTTGTATGAAAATCTGGCGATCGTACTAGGCGCCCAGAAATCCATAGCAAGGAATTCTTGTCGGATTTTTTATTTGTTGCTCACCAGTGGATGGGAACAGTATCTGAATCCTGCGAAAAACAAGGAGCTGGAACGAAAGTTTCATACGAAATCTGTATGACAACCTGGTGATCGTACTAGGCGCCCAGAAATCTATAGCAAGGAATTCTTTTCGGATTTCTTATTTGTTGCTCACCAATGGATGCAAACGCTATCTGAATCCTGCGCAAAACAAGGAGCTGGAACGAAAGTTTCATACGAAATCTGTATGACAACCTGGTGATCGTACTAGGCGCCCAGAAATCTATAGCAAGGAATTCTTTTCGGATTTCTTATTTGTTGCTCACCAATGGATGGCAACGCTCTCTGTATCCTGCGCAAAACAAGGAGCTGGAACGAAAGTTTCATACGAAATTTGTATGAAAATCTGGCGATCGTACTAGGCGCCCAGAAATCCACAGCAAGGAATTCTTTTCGGATTTTTTATTTGTTGCTCACCAGCGGATGGCAACGGTATCTGAATCCTGCGAAAAACAAGGAGCTGGAACGAAAGTTTCATACGAAATCTGTATGACAACCTGGTGATCGTACTAGGCGCCCAGAAATCTATAGCAAGGAATTCTTTTCGGATTTCTTATTTGTTGCTCACCAATGGATGCAAACGCTATCTGAATCCTGCGCAAAACAAGGAGCTGGAACGAAAGTTTCATACGAAATTTGTATGAAAATCTGGCGATCGTACTAGGCGCCCAGAAATCCATAGCAAGGAATTCTTTTCGGATTTTTTATTTGTTGCTCAGCAGTGGATGGCAACGGTATCTGAATCCTGCGTCAAGCAAGGAGCTGGAACGAAAGTTTCATACGAAATCTGTATGACAACCTGGTGATCGTACTAGGCGCCCAGAAATCCATAGCAAGGAATTCTTTTCGGATTTCTTATTTGTTGCTCACCAATGGATGCAAACGCTATCTGAATCCTGCGCAAAACAAGGAGCTGGAACGAAAGTTTCATACGAAATTTGTATGAAAATCTGGCGATCGTACTAGGCGCCAAGAAATCCATAGCAAGGAATTCTTTTCGGATTTTTATTTGTTGCTCACCAATGGATGGCAACGCTATCTGTATCCTGCGCAAAACAAGGAGCTGGAACGAAAGTTTCATACGAAATTTGTATGAAAATCTGGTGATCGAACTAGGCGCCCAGAAATCCATAGCAAGGAATTCTTTTCGGATTTTTATTTGTTGCTCACCAATGGATGGCAACGCTATCCGTATCCTGCGCAAAACAAGGAGCTGGAACGAAAGTTTCATACAAAATTTGTATGAAAATCTGGCGATCGTACTAGGCACCCAAAAATCCATAGCAAGGAATTCTTTTCGGATTTTTTATTTGTTGCTCACCAATGGATGGCAACGCTATCTGTATCCTGCGCAAAACAAGGAGCTGGAACGAAAGTTTCATACGAAATTTGTATGAAAATCTGGCGATCGTACTAGGCGCCCAGAAATCCATAGCAAGGAATTCTTTTCGGATTTTTTATTTGTTGCTCACCAGTGGATGGCAACGGTATCTGAATCCTGCGAAAAACAAGGAGCTGGAACGAAAGTTTCATACGAAATCTGTATGACAACCTGGTGATCGTACTAGGCGCCCAGAAATCTATAGCAAGGAATTCTTTTCGGATTTTTTATTTGTTGCTCACCAATGGACGCAAACGCTATCTGCATCCTGCGAAAAACAAGGAGCTGGAACGAAGGTTTCATACGAAATTTGTATGAAAATCTGGCGATCGTACTAGGCGCCCAGAAATCCATAGCAAGGAATTCTTGTCGGATTTTTTATTTGTTGCTCACCAGTGGATGGGAACAGTATCTGAATCCTGCGAAAAACAAGGAGCTGGAACGAAAGTTTCATACGAAATCTGTATGACAACCTGGTGATCGTACTAGGCGCCCAGAAATCTATAGCAAGGAATTCTTTTCGGATTTCTTATTTGTTGCTCACCAATGGATGCAAACGCTATCTGAATCCTGCGCAAAACAAGGAGCTGGAACGAAAGTTTCATACGAAATCTGTATGACAACCTGGTGATCGTACTAGGCGCCCAGAAATCTATAGCAAGGAATTCTTTTCGGATTTCTTATTTGTTGCTCACCAATGGATGGCAACGCTCTCTGTATCCTGCGCAAAACAAGGAGCTGGAACGAAAGTTTCATACGAAATTTGTATGAAAATCTGGCGATCGTACTAGGCGCCCAGAAATCCATAGCAAGGAATTCTTTTCGGATTTTTTATTTGTTGCTCAGCAGTGGATGGCAACGGTATCTGAATCCTGCGTCAAGCAAGGAGCTGGAACGAAAGTTTCATACGAAATCTGTATGACAACCTGGTGATCGTACTAGGCGCCCAGAAATCCATAGCAAGGAATTCTTTTCGGATTTCTTATTTGTTGCTCACCAATGGATGCAAACGCTATCTGAATCCTGCGCAAAACAAGGAGCTGGAACGAAAGTTTCATACGAAATTTGTATGAAAATCTGGCGATCGTACTAGGCGCCAAGAAATCCATAGCAAGGAATTCTTTTCGGATTTTTATTTGTTGCTCACCAATGGATGGCAACGCTATCTGTATCCTGCGCAAAACAAGGAGCTGGAACGAAAGTTTCATACGAAATTTGTATGAAAATCTGGCGATCGTACTAGGCGCCCAGAAATCCATAGCAAGGAATTCTTTTCGGATTTTTTATTTGTTGCTCACCAGCGGATGGCAACGGTATCTGAATCCTGCGAAAAACAAGGAGCTGGAACGAAAGTTTCATACGAAATCTGTATGACAACCTGGTGATCGTACTAGGCGCCCAGAAATCCATAGCAAGGAATTCTTTTCGGATTTTTTCTTTGTTGCTCACGAATGGATGGCAACGCTATCCGTATCCAGCGCAAAACAAGGAGCTGGAACGAAAGTTTCATACTAAATTTGTATGAAAATCTGGCGATCGTACTAGGCGCCCAAAAATCCATAGCAAGGAATTCTTTTCGGATTTTTTATTTGTTGCTCACCAATGGATGGCAACGGTATCTGAATCCTGCGAAAAACAAGGAGCTGGAACGAAAGTTTCATACGAAATCTGTATGACAACCTGGTGATCGTACTAGGCGCCCAGAAATCCATAGCAAGGAATTCTTTTCTTATTTTTTATTTGTTGCTCACCAATGGATGGCAACGCTATCTGTATCCTGCGCAAAACAAGGAGCTGGAACGAAAGTTTCATACGAAATTTGTATGAAAATCTGGCGATCGTACTAGGCGCCCAGAAATCCATAGCAAGGAATTCTTTTTGGATTTTTTATTTGTTGCTCACCAGCGGATGGCAACGGTATCTGAATCCTGCGAAAAACAAGGAGCTGGAACGAAAGTTTCATACGAAATCTGTATGACAACCTGGTGATCGAACTAGGCGCCCAGAAATCCATAGCAAGGAATTCTTTTCGGATTTTTTCTTTGTTGCTCACCAATGGATGACAACGCTATCCGTATCCAGCGCAAAACAAGGAGCTGGAACGAAAGTTTCATACAAAATTTGTATGAAAATCTGGCGATCGTACTAGGCGCCCAGAAATCCATAGCAAGGAATTCTTTTCGGATTTTTTATTTGTTGCTCACCAATGGATGCAAACGCTATCTGAATCCTGCGAAAAACAAGGAGCTGGAACGAAAGTTTCATACGAAATCTGTATGACAACCTGGTGATCGTACTAGGCGCCCAGAAATCCATAGCAAGGAATTCTTTTCTGATTTTTTATTTGTTGCTCACCAATGGATGGCAACGCTATCTGTATCCTGCGCAAAACAAGGAGCTGTAACGAAAGTTTCATACGAAATTTGTATGAAAATCTGGCGATCGTACTAGGCGCCCAGAAATCCATAGCAAGGAATTCTTTTCGGATTTTTTATTTGTTGCTCACCAGCGGATGGCAACGGTATCTGAATCCTGCGAAAAACAAGGAGCTGGAACGAAAGTTTCATACGAAATCTGTATGACAACCTGGTGATCGTACTAGGCGCCCAGAAATCCATAGCAAGGAATTCTTTTCGGATTTTTTCTTTGTTGCTCACCAATGGATGGCAACGCTATCCGTATCCAGCGCAAAACAAGGAGCTGGAACGAAAGTTTCATACAAAATTTGTATGAAAATCTGGCGATCGTACTAGGCGCCCAGAAATCCATAGCAAGGAATTCTTTTCGGATTTTTTATTTGTTGCTCACCAATGGATGGCAACGCTATCCGTATCCTGCGCAAAACAAGGAGCTGGAACGAAAGTTTCATACGAAATTTGTATGAAAATCTGGCGATCGTACTAGGCGCCCAGAAATCCATAGCAAGGAATTCTTTTCGGATTTTTTATTTGTTGCTCACCAGCGGATGGCAACGGTATCTGAATCCTGCGAAAAACAAGGAGCTGGAATGAAAGTTTCATACGAAATCTGTATGACAACCTGGTGATCGAACTAGGCGCCCAGAAATCCATAGCAAGGAATTCTTTTCGGATTTTGTATTTGTTGCTCACCAATGGATGGCAACGCTATCCGTATCCAGCGCAAAACAAGGAGCTGGAACGAAAGTTTCATACAAAATTTGTATGAAAATCTGGCGATCGTACTAGGCGCCCAGAAATCCATAGCAAGGAATTCTTTTCGGATTTCTTATTTGTTGCTCACCAGTGGATGGCAACGGTATCTGAATCCTGCGAAAAACAAGGAGCTGGAACGAAAGTTTCATACGAAATCTGTATGACAACCTGGTGATCGTACTAGGCGCCCAGAAATCCATAGCAAGGAATTCTTTTCGGATTTTTTATTTGTTGCTCACCAATGGACGCAAACGCTATCTGAATCCTGCGAATAACAAGGAGCTGGAACGAAGGTTTCATACGAAATTTGTATGAAAATCTGGCGATCGTACTAGGCGCCAAGAAATCCATAGCAAGGAATTCTTTTCGGATTTTTATTTGTTGCTCACCAATGGATGCAAACGCTATCTGAATCCTGCGAAAAACAAGGAGCTGGAACGAAAGTTTCATACGAAATCTGTATGACAACCTGGTGATCGAACTAGGCGCCCAGAAATCCATAGCAAGGAATTCTTTTCGGATTTTTTCTTTGTTGCTCACCAATGGATGGCAACGCTATCTGAATCCTGCGCAAAACAAGGAGCTGGAACGAAAGTTTCATACGAAATCTGTATGACAACCTGGTGATCGAACTAGGCGCCCAGAAATCTATTGCAAGGAATTCTTTTCGGATTTTTTCTTTGTTGCTCACCAATGGATGGCAACGCTATCCGTATCCAGCGCAAAACAAGGAGCTGGAACGAAAGTTTCATACGAAATTTGTATGAAAATCTGGCGATCGTACTAGGCGCCCAGAAATCCATAGCAAGGAATTCTTTTCGGATTTTTTATTTTGTGCTCACCAATGGATGGCAACGCTATCTGTATCCTGCGCAAAACAAGGAGCTGGAACGAAAGTTTCATACGAAATTTGTATGAAAATCTGGCGATCGTACTAGGCGCCCAGAAATCCATAGCAAGGAATTCTTTTCGGATTTTTTATTTGTTGCTCACCAGCGGATGGCAACGGTATCTGAATCCTGCGAAAAACAAGGAGCTGGAACGAAAGTTTCATACGAAATCTGTATGACAACCTGGTGATCGTACTAGGCGCCCAGAAATCTATAGCAACGAATTCTTTCCGGATTTTTTCTTTGTTGCTCACCAATGGATGGCAACGCTATCCGTATCCAGCGCAAAACAAGGAGCTGGAACGAAAGTTTCATACGAAATTTGTATGAAAATCTGGCGATCGTACTAGGCGCCCAGAAATCCATAGCAAGGAATTCTTTTCGGATTTTTTATTTGTTGCTCACCAATGGATGCAAACGCTATCTGAATCCTGCGAAAAACATGGAGCTGGAACGAAAGTTTCATACGAAATCTGTATGACAACCTGGTGATCGAACTAGGCGCCCAGAAATCCATAGCAAGGAATTCTTTTCGGATTTTTTCTTTGTTGCTCACCAATGGATGGCAACGCCATCCGTATCCAGCGCAAAACAAGGAGCTGGAACGAAAGTTTCATACGAAATTTGTATGAAAATCTGGCGATCGTACTAGGCGCCCAGAAATCCATAGCAAGGAATTCTTTTCGGATTTTTTATTTGTTGCTCACCAATGGATGCAAACGCTATCTGAATCCTGCGAAAAACAAGGAGCTGGAACGAAAGTTTCATACGAAATCTGTATGACAACCTGGTGATCGTACTAGGCGCCCAGAAATCCATAGCAAGGAATTCTTTTCTGATTTTTTATTTGTTGCTCACCAATGGATGGCAACGCTATCTGTATCCTGCGCAAAACAAGGAGCTGGAACGAAAGTTTCATACGAAATTTGTATGAAAATCTGGCGATCGTACTAGGCGCCCAGAAATCCATAGCAAGGAATTCTTTTCGGATTTTTTATTTTGTGCTCACCAATGGATGGCAACGCTATCTGAATCCTGCATCAAGCAAGGAGCTGGAACGAAAGTTTCATACAAAATTTCTATGAAAATCTGGCGATCGTACTAGGCGCCCAGAAATCCATAGCAAGGAATTCTTTTCGGATTTTTTATTTGTTGCTCACCAGCGGATGGCAACGGTATCTGAATCCTGCGAAAAACAAGGAGCTGGAACGAAAGTTTCATACGAAATCTGTATGACAACCTGGTGATCGTACTAGGCGCCCAGAAATCCATAGCAAGGAATTCTTTTCTGATTTTTTATTTGTTGCTCACCAATGGATGGCAACGCTCTCTGTATCCTGCGCAAAACAAGGAGCTGGAACGAAAGTTTCATACGAAATTTGTATGAAAATCTGGCGATCGTACTAGGCGCCCAGAAATCCACAGCAAGGAATTCTTTTCGGATTTTTTATTTGTTGCTCACCAGCGGATGGCAACGGTATCTGAATCCTGCGAAAAACAAGGAGCTGGAACGAAAGTTTCATATGAAATCTGTATGACAACCTGGTGATCGAACTAGGCGCCCAGAAATCCATAGCAAGGAATTCTTTTCGGATTTTTATTTGTTGCTCACCAATGGATGGCAACGCTATCCGTATCCTGCGCAAAACAAGGAGCTGGAACGAAAGTTTCATACAAAATTTGTATGAAAATCTGGCGATCGTACTAGGCACCCAAAAATCCATAGCAAGGAATTCTTTTCGGATTTTTTATTTGTTGCTCACCAATGGATGGCAACGCTATCTGTATCCTGCGCAAAACAAGGAGCTGGAACGAAAGTTTCATACGAAATTTGTATGAAAATCTGGCGATCGTACTAGGCGCCCAGAAATCCATAGCAAGGAATTCTTTTCGGATTTTTTATTTGTTGCTCACCAGCGGATGGCAACGGTATCTGAATCCTGCGAAAAACAAGGAGCTGGAACGAAAGTTTCATACGAAATATGTATGACAACCTGGTGATCGTACTAGGCGCCCAGAAATCTATAGCAAGGAATTCTTTTCGGATTTTTTATTTGTTGCTCACCAATGGACGCAAACGCTATCTGCATCCTGCGAAAAACAAGGAGCTGGAACGAAGGTTTCATACGAAATTTGTATGAAAATCTGGCGATCGTACTAGGCGCCCAGAAATCCATAGCAAGGAATTCTTGTCGGATTTTTTATTTGTTGCTCACCAGTGGATGGGAACAGTATCTGAATCCTGCGAAAAACAAGGAGCTGGAACGAAAGTTTCATACGAAATCTGTATGACAACCTGGTGATCGTGCTAGGCGCCCAGAAATCTATAGCAACGCATTCTTTTCGGATTTTTAATTTGTTGCTCACCAATGGATGCAAACGCTATCTGAATCCTGCAAAAACAAGGAGCTGGAACGAAGGTTTCATACGAAATTTGTATGAAAATCTGGTGATCGTACTAGGCGCCCAGAAATCCATAGCAAGGAATTCTTTTCGGATTTTTTATTTTGTGCTCACCAATGGATGGCAACGCTATCTGAATACTGCATCAAGCAAGGAGCTGGAACGAAAGTTTCATACGAAATCTGTAAGAAAATCTGGCGATCGTACTAGGCGCCCAGAAATCCATAGCAAGGAATTCTTTTCGGATTTTTTTTTGATGCTCACCAATGGACGGCAACGCTATCCGTATCCAGCGCAAAACAAGGAGCTGGAACGAAAGTTTCATACGAAATTTGTATGAAAATCTGGCGATCGTACTAGGCGCCCAGAAATCCATAGCAAGGAATTCTTTTCGGATTTTTTCTTTGTTGCTCACCAATGGATGGCAGCGGTATCTGTATCCTGCGCAAAACAAGGAGCTGGAACGAAAGTTTCATTCGAAATCTGTATGACAACCTGGTGATCGTATTAGGCGCCCAGAAATCCATAGCAAGGAATTCTTTTCGGATTTTTTATTTGTTACTCACCAATGGATGGCAACGCTATCTGAATCCTGCGAAAAACAAGGAGCTGGAACGAAAGTTTCATACGAAATCTGTATGAAAATCTGGCGATCGTACTAGGCGCCCAGAAATCTATAGCAAGGAATTATTTTCGGATTTTTTATTTGTTGCTCACCAATGGATGGCAACGCTATCGGAATCCTGCATTAAGCAAGGAGCTGGAACGAAAGTTTCATACGAAATCTGTATGAAAATCTGGCGATCGTACTAGGCGCCCAGAAATCAACAGCAAGGAATTCTTTTCGGATTTTTTCTTTGTTGCTCACCAATGGATGGCAACGGTATCTGTATCCTGCGCAAAACAAGGAGCTGGAACGAAAGTTTCATACGAAATCTGTATGACAACCTGGTGATCGTACTAGGCGCCCAGAAATCCATAGCAAGGAATTCTTTTCGGATTTTTTATTTGTTGCTCACCAATGGATGCAAACGCTACCTGAATCCTGCGAAAAACAAGGAGCTGGAACGAAAGTTTCATACGAAATTTGTATGAAAATCTGGCGATCGTACTAGGCGCCCAGAAATCCATAGCAAGGAATTCTTTTCGGATTTTTTATTTGCTGCTCACCAATGGATGGCAACGGTGTCTGAATACTGCATCAAGCAAGGAGCTGGAACGAAAGTTTCATACGAAATCTGTATGACAACCTGGTGATCGTACTAGGCGCCCAGAAATCCATAGCAAGGAATTCTTTTCGGATTTTTTATTTGTTGCTCACCAATGGATGGCAACGCTATCTGAATCCTGCATCAAGCAAGGAGCTGGAACGAAAGTTTCATACGAAATCTGTATGAAAATCTGGCGATCGTACTAGGCGCCCAGAAATCCATAGCAAGGAATTCTCTTCCGATTTTTGATTTGTTACTCACCAATGGATGGCAACGCTATCTGAATCCTGCGTCAAGCAAAGAGCTGGAACGAAAGTTTCATACGAAATCTGTATGAAAATCTGGCGATCGTACTAGGCGCCCAGAAATCCATAGCAAGGAATTCTCTTCCGATTTTTGATTTGTTACTCACCAATGGATGGCAACGCTATCTGAATCCTGCGTCACGCAAAGAGCTGGAACGAAAGTTTCATACGAAATCTGTATGAAAATCTGGCGATCGTACTAGGCGCCCAGAAATCTATAGCAAGGAATTATTTTCGGATTTTTTATTTGTTACTCACCAATGGATGGCAACGCTATCTGAATCCTGCATCAAGCAAGGAGCTGAGCTGAAAGTTTCATACGAAATTTGTATGAAAATCTGGCGATCGTACCAGGCGCCCAGAAATCCATAGCAAGGAATTCTTTCCGGATTTTTTATTTGTTGCGCACCAAGAGAAACAACGCTATCTGAATCCTGCGAAATACAAGGAGCTGGAACGAAAGTTTCATACGAAATCTGTATGACAACCTGGTGATCGTACTAGGCGCCCAGAAATCCATAGCAAGGAATTCTTTTCGGATTTTTTCTTTGTTGCTCACCAAGAGATGGCAACGATTTCTGAATCCTGCGAATAACAAGGAGCTGGAACGAAAGTTTCATACGAAATTTGTATGAAAATCTGGTGATCGTAATAGGCGCCCAGAAATCCATAGGAAGGAATTCTTTTCGGATTTTTTATTTGTTGCTCACCAAGAGATGGCAACGCTATCTGAATCCTGCGCAAAACAAGGAGCTGGAACGAAAGTTTCATACGAAATCTGTATGATAACCTGGTGATCGTACTAGGCGCCCAGAAATCCATAGGAAGGAATTCTTTTCGGAGTTTTTATTTATTGCTCACCAATGGATGGCAACGCTATCTGAATCCTGCGTCAAGCAAAGAGCTGGAACGAAAGTTTCACACGAAATCTGTATGACAACCTGGTGATCGTACTAGGCGCCCAGAAATCCATAGCAAGGAATTCTTTTCAGATTTTTTATTTGTTGCTCACCAATGGATGCAAACGCTATCTGAATCCTGCGCAAAACAAGGAGCTGGAACGAAAGTTTCATACGAAATCTGTATGATAACCTGGTGATCGTACTAGGCGCCCAGAAATTCATAGGAAGGAATTCTTTTCGGATTTTTTATTTGTTGCTCACCAATGGATGGCAACGCTATCTGAATCCTGCATCAAGCAAGGAGCTGGAACGTAAGTTTCATACCAAATCTGTATGAAAATCTGGCGATCGTACTAGGCGCCCAGAAATCCATAGCAAGGAATTCTTTTCGGATTTTTTATTTATTGCTCACCAATGGATGCCAACGCTATCTGAATCCTGCGTCAAGCAAAGAGCTGGAACGAAAGTTTCACACGAAATCTGTATGACAACCTGGTGATCGTACTAGGCGCCCAGAAATCCATAGCAAGGAATTCTTTTCGGATTTTTTATTTGTTGCTCACCAATGGATGGCAACGCTATCTGAATCCTACATCAAGCAAGGAGCTGGAACGAAAGTTTCATACGAAATCTGTATGAAAATCTGGCAATCGTACTAGGCGCCCAGAAATCCACAGTAAGGAATTCTTTTCGGATTTTTTATTTGTTACTCACCAATGGATGGCAACGCTATCTGAA
Organism: Stratiomys singularior; assembly: GCA_954870665.1. NCBI lineage: Eukaryota > Metazoa > Arthropoda > Insecta > Diptera > Stratiomyidae > Stratiomys > Stratiomys singularior. Next base: position 96,018,862 of record OX940879.1, read on the forward strand.
TCCTGCGTCAAGCAAAGAGCTGGAACGAAAGTTTCATACGAAATTTGTATGAAAATCTGGCGATCGTACTAGGCGCCCAGAAATCTATAGCAAGGAATTATTTTCGGATTTTTTATTTGTTGCTCACCAATGGATGGCAACGCTATTTGAATCCTGCATCAAGCAAGGAGCTGGAAAGAAAGTTTCATACGAAATCTGTATGACAACCTTGTGATCGTACTAGGCGCCCAGAAATCTATAGCAAGGAATTCTTTTCGGATTTTTTCTTTGTTGCTCACCAATGGATGGCAACGGTATCTGTATCCTGCGCAAAACAAGGAGCTGGAACGAAAGTTTCATTCTAAATATGTATGACAACCTGGTGATCGTACTAGGCGCCCAGAAATCCATAGCAAGGAATTCTTTTCGGATTTTTTATTTGTTGCTCACCAATGGATGCAAACGCTACCTGAATCCTGCGAAAAACAAGGAGCTGGAACGAAAGTTTCATACGAAATTTGTATGAAAATCTGGCGATCGTACTAGGCGCCCAGAAATCCATAGCAAGGAATTCTTTTCGGATTTTTTATTTGCTGCTCACCAATGGATGGCAACGCTATCTGAATCCAGCGTCAAGCAAAGAGCTGGAACGAAAGTTTCATTCGAAATCTGTATGACAACCTGGTGATCGTACTAGGCGCCCAGAAATCCATAGCACGGAATTCTTTTCGGATTTTTTCTTTGTTTCTCACCAATGGACGGCAACGGTATCCGTATCCTGCGCAAAACAAGGAGCTGGAACGAAAGTTTCATATGAAATTTGTATGAAAATCTGGCGATCGTATTAGGCGCCCAGAAATCCATAGCAAGGAATTCTTTTCGGATTTTTTATTTGTTGCTCACCAATGGATGGCAACGGTATCTGAATCCCGCGAAAAACAAGGAGCTGGAACGAAAGTTTCATACGAAATCTGTATGACAACCTGGTGATCGTACTAGGCGCCCAGAAATCCATAGCAAGGAATTCTTTTCGGATTTTTTATTTGTTGCTCACCAATGGACGGCAACGGTATCCGTATCCTGCGCAAAACAAGGAGCTGGAACGAAAGTTTCGTACGAAATTTGTATGAAAATCTGGCGATCGTACTAGGCGCCCAGAAATCCATAGCAAGGAATTCTCTTCCGATTTTTGATTTGTTACTCACCAATGGATGGCAACGCTATCTGAATCCTGCGTCAAGCAAAGAGCTGGAACGAAAGTTTCATTCTAAATCTGTATGACAACCTGGTGATCGTACTAGGCGCCCAGAAATCCATAGCAAGGAATTCTTTTCGGATTTTTTATTTGTTGCTCACCAATGGATGCAAACGCTATCTGAATCCTGCGAAAAACAAGGAGCTGGAACGAAAGTTTCATACGAAATTTGTATGAAAATCTGGCGATCGTACTAGGCGCCCAGAAATCCATAGCAAGGAATTCTTTTCGGATTTTTTATTTGCTGCTCACCAGTGGATGGCAACGCTATCTGAATCCTGCGTCAAGCAAAGAGCTGGAACGAAAGTTTCATTCGAAATCTGTATGACAACCTGGTGATCGTACTAGGCGCCCAGAAATCCATAGCAAGGAATTCTTTTCGGATTTTTTATTTGTTGCTCAGCAGTGGATGGCAACGGTATCTGAATCCTGCGTCAAGCAAGGAGCTGGAACGAAAGTTTCATACGAAATCTGTATGACAACCTGGTGATCGAACTAGGCGCCCAGAAATCCATAGCAAGGAATTCTTTTCGGATTTCTTATTTGTTGCTCACCAATGGATGCAAACGCTATCTGAATCCTGCGCAAAACAAGGAGCTGGAACGAAAGTTTCATACGAAATTTGTATGAAAATCTGGCGATCGTACTAGGCGCCCAGAAATCCATAGCAAGGAATTCTTTTCGGATTTTTATTTGTTGCTCACCAATGGATGGCAACGCTATCTGTATCCTGCGCAAAACAAGGAGCTGGAACGAAAGTTTCATACGAAATTTGTATGAAAATCAGGCGATCGTACTAGGCGCCCAGAAATCCATAGCAAGGAATTCTTTTCGGATTTTTTATTTGTTGCTCACCAGTGGATGGCAACGGTATCTCAATCCTGCGAAAAACAAGGAGCTGGAACGAAAGTTTCATACGAAATCTGTATGACAACCTGGTGATCGTACTAGGCGCCCAGAAATCCACAGCAAGGAATTCTTTTCGGATTTTTTATTTGTTCCTCACCAATGAATGCAAACGCTATCTGAATCCTGCGCAAAACAAGGAGCTGGAACGAAAGTTTCATACGAAATTTTTATGAAAATCTGGCGATCGTACTAGGCGCCCAGAAATCCATAGCAAGGAATTCTTTTCGGATTTTTATTTGTTGCTCACCAATGGATGGCAACGCTATCTGTATCCTGCGCAAAACAAGGAGCTGGAACGAAAGTTTCATACGAAATTTGTATGAAAATCTGGCGATCGTACTAGGCGCCCAGAAATCCATAGCAAGGAATTCTTTTCGGATTTTTTATTTGTTGCTCACCAGTGGATGGCAACGGTATCTGAATCCTGCGAAAAACAAGGAGCTGGAACGAAAGTTTCATACGAAATCTGTATGACAACCTGGTGATCGTACTAGGCGCCCAGAAATCCAAAGCAAGGAATTATTTTCGGATTTTTTATTTGTTGCTCACCAATGAATGCAAACGCTATCTGAATCCTGCGCAAAACAAGGAGCTGGAACGAAAGTTTCATACGAAATTTGTATGAAAATCTGGCGATCGTACTAGGCGCCCAGAAATCCATAGCAAGGAATTCTTTTCGGATTTTTTATTTGTTGCTCACCAATGGATGGCAACGCTATCTGTATCCTGCGCAAAACAAGGAGCTGGAACGAAAGTTTCATACGAAATTTGTATGAAAATCTGGCGATCGTACTAGGCGCCCAGAAATCCATAGCAAGGAATTCTTTTCGGATTTTTTATTTTGTGCTCACCAATGGATGGCAACGCTATCTGAATCCTGCATCAAGCAAGGAGCTGGAACGAAAGTTTCATACAAAATTTGTATGAAAATCTGGCGATCGTACTAGGCGCCCAGAAATCCATAGCAAGGAATTCTTTTCGGATTTTTTATTTGTTGCTCACCAGCGGATGGCAACGGTATCTGAATCCTGCGAAAAACAAGGAGCTGGAACGAAAGTTTCATACGAAATCTGTATGACAACCTGGTGATCGTACTAGGCGCCCAGAAATCCATAGCAAGGAATTCTTTTCTGATTTTTTATTTGTTGCTCACCAATGGATGGCAACGCTCTCTGTATCCTGCGCAAAACAAGGAGCTGGAACGAAAGTTTCATACGAAATTTGTATGAAAATCTGGCGATCGTACTAGGCGCCCAGAAATCCACAGCAAGGAATTCTTTTCGGATTTTTTATTTGTTGCTCACCAGCGGATGGCAACGGTATCTGAATCCTGCGAAAAACAAGGAGCTGGAACGAAAGTTTCATATGAAATCTGTATGACAACCTGGTGATCGAACTAGGCGCCCAGAAATCCATAGCAAGGAATTCTTTTCGGATTTTTACTTTGTTGCTCACCAATGGATGGCAACGCTATCCGTATCCTGCGCAAAACAAGGAGCTGGAACGAAAGTTTCATACAAAATTTGTATGAAAATCTGGCGATCGTACTAGGCACCCAAAAATCCATAGCAAGGAATTCTTTTCGGATTTTTTATTTGTTGCTCACCAATGGATGGCAACGCTATCTGTATCCTGCGCAAAACAAGGAGCTGGAACGAAAGTTTCATACGAAATTTGTATGAAAATCTGGCGATCGTACTAGGCGCCCAGAAATCCATAGCAAGGAATTCTTTTCGGATTTTTTATTTGTTGCTCACCAGTGGATGGCAACGGTATCTGAATCCTGCGAAAAACAAGGAGCTGGAACGAAAGTTTCATACGAAATCTGTATGACAACCTGGTGATCGTACTAGGCGCCCAGAAATCTATAGCAAGGAATTCTTTTCGGATTTTTTATTTGTTGCTCACCAATGGACGCAAACGCTATCTGCATCCTGCGAAAAACAAGGAGCTGGAACGAAGGTTTCATACGAAATTTGTATGAAAATCTGGTGATCGTACTAGGCGCCCAGAAATCCATAGCAAGGAATTCTTTTCGGATTTTTTATTTTGTGCTTACCAATGGATGGCAACGCTATCTGAACCTGCATCAAGCAAGGAGCTGGAACGAAAGTTTCATACGAAATCTGTATGACAACCTGGTGATCGTACTAAGCGCCAAGAAATCCATAGCAAGGAATTCTTTTCGGATTTTTTATTTGTTGCTCACCAATGAATGCAAACGCTATCTGAATCCTGCGCAAAACAAGGAGCTGGAACGAAAGTTTCATACGAAATTTGTATGCAAATCTGGCGATCGTACTAGGCGCCCAGAAATCCATAGCAAGGAATTCTTGTCGGATTTTTTATTTGTTGCTCACCAGTGGATGGGAACAGTATCTGAATCCTGCGAAAAACAAGGAGCTGGAACGAAAGTTTCATACGAAATCTGTATGACAACCTGGTGATCGTGCTAGGCGCCCAGAAATCTATAGCAACGCATTCTTTTCGGATTTTTTATTTGTTGCTCACCAATGGATGCAAACGCTATCTGAATCCTGCAAAAACAAGGAGCTGGAACGAAGGTTTCATACGAAATTTGTATGAAAATCTGGTGATCGTACTAGGCGCCCAGAAATCCATAGCAAGGAATTCTTTTCGGATTTTTTATTTTGTGCTCACCAATGGATGGCAACGCTATCTGAATACTGCATCAAGCAAGGAGCTGGAACGAAAGTTTCATACGAAATCTGTAAGAAAATCTGGCGATCGTACTAGGCGCCCAGAAATCCATAGCAAGGAATTCTTTTCGGATTTTTTCTTTGATGCTCACCAATGGACGGCAACGCTATCCGTATCCAGCGCAAAACAAGGAGCTGGAACGAAAGTTTCATACGAAATTTGTATGAAAATCTGGCGATCGTACTAGGCGCCCAGAAATCCATAGCAAGGAATTCTTTTCGGATTTTTTCTTTGTTGCTCACCAATGGATGGCAACGGTATCTGTATCCTGCGCAAAACAAGGAGCTGGAACGAAAGTTTCATTCGAAATCTGTATGACAACCTGGTGATCGTATTAGGCGCCCAGAAATCCATAGCAAGGAATTCTTGTCGGATTTTTTATTTGTTACTCACCAATGGATGGCAACGCTATCTGAATCCTGCATTAAGCAAGGAGCTGGAACGAAAGTTTCATACGAAATCTGTATGAAAATCTGGCGATCGTACTAGGCGCCCAGAAATCTATAGCAAGGAATTATTTTCGGATTTTTTATTTGTTGCTCACCAATGGATGGCAACGCTATCTGAATCCTGCATTACGCAAGGAGCTGGAACGAAAGTTTCATACGAAATCTGTATGAAAATCTGGCGATCGTACTAGGCGCCCAGAAATCAACAGCAAGGAATTCTTTTCGGATTTTTTCTTTGTTGCTCACCAATGGATGGCAACGGTATCTGTATCCTGCGCAAAACAAGGAGCTGGAACGAAAGTTTCATACAAAATCTGTATGACAACCTGGTGATCGTACTAGGCGCCCAGAAATCCATAGCAAGGAATTCTTTTCGGATTTTTTATTTGTTGCTCACCAATGGATGCAAACGCTACCTGAATCCTGCGAAAAACAAGGAGCTGGAACGAAAGTTTCATACGAAATTTGTATGAAAATCTGGCGATCGTACTAGGCGCCCAGAAATCCATAGCAAGGAATTCTTTTCGGATTTTTTATTTGCTGCTCACCAATGGATGGCAACGGTATCTGAATCCTGCGCAAAACAAGGAGCTGGAACGAAAGTTTCATACGAAATCTGTATGAGAACCTGGTGATCGTACTAGGCGCCCAGAAATCCATAGCAAGGAATTCTTTTCGGATTTTTTATTTGTTGCTCACCAATGGATGGCAACGCTATCTGAATCCTGCATCAAGCAAGGAGCTGGAAAGAAAGTTTCATACGAAATCTGTATGAAAATCTGGCGATCGTACTAGGCGCCCAGAAATCCATAGCAAGGAATTCTCTTCCGACTTTTGATTTGTTACTCACCAATGGATGGCAACGCTATCTGAATCCTGCGTCACGCAAAGAGCTGGAACGAAAGTTTCATACGAAATCTGTATGAAAATCTGGCGATCGTACTAGGCGCCCAGAAATCTATAGCAAGGAATTATTTTCGGATTTTTTATTTGTTACTCACCAATGGATGGCAACGCTATCTGAATCCTGCATCAAGCAAGGAGCTGAGCTGAAAGTTTCATACGAAATTTGTATGAAAATCTGGCGATCGTACCAGGCGCCCAGAAATCCATAGCAAGGAATTCTTTCCGGATTTTTTATTTGTTGCGCACCAAGAGAAACAACGCTATCTGAATCCTGCGAAATACAAGGAGCTGGAACGAAAGTTTCATACGAAATCTGTATGACAACCTGGTGATCGTACTAGGCGCCCAGAAATCCATAGCAAGGAATTCTTTTCGGATTTTTTATTTGTTGCTCACCAAGAGATGGCAACGATTTCTGAATCCTGCGAATAACAAGGAGCTGGAACGAAAGTTTCATACGAAATTTGTATGAAAATCTGGTGATCGTAATAGGCGCCCAGAAATCCATAGGAAGGAATTCTTTTCGGATTTTTTATTTGTTGCTCACCAAGAGATGGCAACGCTATCTGAATCCTGCGCAAAACAAGGAGCTGGAACGAAAGTTTCATACGAAATCTGTATGATAACCTGGTGATCGTACTAGGCGCCCAGAAATCCATAGGAAGGAATTCTTTTCGGATTTTTTATTTATTGCTCACCAATGGATGGCAACGCTATCTGAATCCTGCGTCAAGCAAAGAGCTGGAACGAAAGTTTCACACGAAATCTGTATGACAACCTGGTGATCGTACTAGGCGCCCAGAAATCCATAGCAAGGAATTCTTTTCAGATTTTTTATTTGTTGCTCACCAATGGATGCAAACGCTATCTGAATCCTGCGCAAAACAAGGAGCTGGAACGAAAGTTTCATACGAAATCTGTATGATAACCTGGTGATCGTACTAGGCGCCCAGAAATTCATAGGAAGGAATTCTTTTCGGATTTTTTATTTGTTGCTCACCAATGGATGGCAACGCTATCTGAATCCTGCATCAAGCAAGGAGCTGGAACGTAAGTTTCATACCAAATCTGTATGAAAATCTGGCGATCGTACTAGGCGCCCAGAAATCCATAGCAAGGAATTCTTTTCGGATTTTTTATTTATTGCTCACCAATGGATGCCAACGCTATCTGAATCCTGCGTCAAGCAAAGAGCTGGAACGAAAGTTTCACACGAAATCTGTATGACAACCTGGTGATCGTACTAGGCGCCCAGAAATCCATAGCAAGGAATTCTTTTCGGATTTTTTATTTGTTGCTCACCAATGGATGGCAACGCTATCTGAATCCTGCATCAAGCAAGGAGCTGGAACGAAAGTTTCATACGAAATCTGTATGAAAATCTGGCAATCGTACTAGGCGCCCAGAAATCCACAGTAAGGAATTCTTTTCGGATTTTTTAGTTGTTACTCACCAATGGATGGCAACGCTATCTGAATCCTGCGTCAAGCAAAGAGCTGGAACGAAAGTTTCATACGAAATTTGTATGAAAATCTGGCGATCGTACTAGGCGCCCAGAAATCTATAGCAAGGAATTATTTTCGGATTTTTTATTTGTTGCTCACCAATGGATGGCAACGCTATCTGAATCCTGCATCAAGCAAGGAGCTGGAAAGAAAGTTTCATACGAAATCTGTATGAAAATCTGGCGATCGTACTAGGCGCCCAGAAATCCACAGCAAGGAATTCTTTTCGGATTTTTTCTTTGTTGCTCACCAATGGATGGCAACGGTATCTGTATCCTGCGCAAAACAAGGAGCTGGAACGAAAGTTTCATTCTAAATCTGTATGACAACCTGGTGATCGTACTAGGCGCCCAGAAATCCATAGCAAGGAAATCTTTTCGGATTTTTTATTTGTTGCTCACCAATGGATGCAAACGCTACCTGAATCCTGCGAAAAACAAGGAGCTGGAACGAAAGTTTCGTACGAAATTTGTATGAAAATCTGGCGATCGTACTAGGCGCCCAGAAATCCATAGCAAGGAATTCTTTTCGGATTTTTTATTTGCTGCTCACCAATGGATGGCAACGCTATCTGAATCCTGCGTCAAGCAAAGAGCTGGAACGAAAGTTTCATACGAAATTTGTATGAAAATCTGGCGATCGTACTAGGCGCCCAGAAATCCATAGCAAGGAATTCTTTTCGGATTTTTTATTTGTTGCTCACCAATGGATGGCAACGGTATCCGTATCCTGCGCAAAACAAGGAGCTGGAACGAAAGTTTCATACGAAATCTGTATGAAAATCTGGCGATCGTACTAGGCACCCAGAAATCCACAGCAAGGAATTCTTTTCGGATTTTTTCTTTGTTACTCACCAATGGATGGCAACGCTATCTGAATCCTGCGTCAAGCAAAGAGCTGGAACGAAAGTTTCATACGAAATTTGTATGAAAATCTGGCGATCGTACTAGGCGCCCAGAAATCCATAGCAAGGAATTCTTTTCGGATTTTTTATTTGTTGCTCACCAATGGATGGCAACGGTATCTGTATCCTGCGCAAAACAAGGAGCTGGAACGAAAGTTTCATTCTAAATATGTATGACAACCTGGTGATCGTGCTAGGCGCCCAGAAATCCATAGCAAGGAATTCTTTTCGGATTTTTTATTTGTTGCTCACCAATGGACGGCAACGGTATCCGTATCCTGCGCAAAACAAGGAGCTGGAACGAAAGTTTCGTACGAAATTTGTATGAAAATCTGGCGATCGTACTAGGCGCCCAGAAATCCATAGCAAGGAATTCTCTTCCGATTTTTGATTTGTTACTCACCAATGGATGCAAACGCTACCTGAATCCTGCGAAAAACAAGGAGCTGGAACGAAAGTTTCGTACGAAATTTGTATGAAAATCTGGCGATCGTACTAGGCGCCCAGAAATCCATAGCAAGGAATTCTTTTCGGATTTTTTATTTGCTGCTCACCAATGGATGGCAACGCTATCTGAATCCTGCGTCAAGCAAAGAGCTGGAACGAAAGTTTCATACGAAATTTGTATGAAAATCTGGCGATCGTACTAGGCGCCCAGAAATCCATAGCAAGGAATTCTTTTCGGATTTTTTATTTGTTGCTCACCAATGGATGGCAACGGTATCTGTATCCTGCGCAAAACAAGGAGCTGGAACGAAAGTTTCATTCTAAATATGTATGACAACCTGGTGATCGTACTAGGCGCCCAGAAATCCATAGCAAGGAATTCTTTTCGGATTTTTTATTTGTTGCTCACCAATGGACGGCAACGGTATCCGTATCCTGCGCAAAACAAGGAGCTGGAACGAAAGTTTCGTACGAAATTTGTATGAAAATCTGGCGATCGTACTAGGCGCCCAGAAATCCATAGCAAGGAATTCTCTTCCGATTTTTGATTTGTTACTCACCAATGGATGGCAACGCTATCTGAATCCTGCGTCAAGCAAAGAGCTGGAACGAAAGTTTCATTCTAAATCTGTATGACAACCTGGTGATCGTACTAGGCGCCCAGAAATCCATAGCAAGGAATTCTTTTCGGATTTTTTATTTGTTGCTCACCGATGGATGCAAACGCTATCTGAATCCTGCGAAAAACAAGGAGCTGGAACGAAAGTTTCATACGAAATTTGTATGAAAATCTGGCGATCGTACTAGGCGCCCAGAAATCCATAGCAAGGAATTCTTTTCGGATTTTTTATTTGCTGCTCACCAGTGGATGGCAACGCTATCTGAATCCTGCGTCAAGCAAAGAGCTGGAACGAAAGTTTCATTCGAAATCTGTATGACAACCTGGTGATCGTACTAGGCGCCCAGAAATCCATAGCAAGGAATTCTTTTCGGATTTTTTATTTGTTGCTCAGCAGTGGATGGCAACGGTATCTGAATCCTGCGTCAAGCAAGGAGCTGGAACGAAAGTTTCATACGAAATCTGTATGACAACCTGGTGATCGTACTAGGCGCCCAGAAATCCATAGCAAGGAATTCTTTTCGGATTTCTTATTTGTTGCTCACCAATGGATGCAAACGCTATCTGAATCCTGCGCAAAACAAGGAGCTGGAACGAAAGTTTCATACGAAATTTGTATGAAAATCTGGCGATCGTACTAGGCGCCCAGAAATCCATAGCAAGGAATTCTTTTCGGATTTTTATTTGTTGCTCACCAATGGATGGCAACGCTATCTGTATCCTGCGCAAAACAAGGAGCTGGAACGAAAGTTTCATACGAAATTTGTATGAAAATCAGGCGATCGTACTAGGCGCCCAGAAATCCATAGCAAGGAATTCTTTTCGGATTTTTTATTTGTTGCTCACCAGTGGATGGCAACGGTATCTCAATCCTGCGAAAAATAAGGAGCTGGAACGAAAGTTTCATACGAAATCTGTATGACAACCTGGTGATCGTACTAGGCGCCCAGAAATCCACAGCAAGGAATTCTTTTCGGATTTTTTATTTGTTCCTCACCAATGAATGCAAACGCTATCTGAATCCTGCGCAAAACAAGGAGCTGGAACGAAAGTTTCATACGAAATTTTTATGAAAATCTGGCGATCGTACTAGGCGCCCAGAAATCCATAGCAAGGAATTCTTTTCGGATTTTTATTTGTTGCTCACCAATGGATGGCAACGCTATCTGTATCCTGCGCAAAACAAGGAGCTGGAACGAAAGTTTCATACGAAATTTGTATGAAAATCTGGCGATCGTACTAGGCGCCCAGAAATCCATAGCAAGGAATTCTTTTCGGATTTTTTATTTGTTGCTCACCAGTGGATGGCAACGGTATCTGAATCCTGCGAAAAACAAGGAGCTGGAACGAAAGTTTCATACGAAATCTGTATGACAACCTGGTGATCGTACTAGGCGCCCAGAAACCCAAAGCAAGGAATTATTTTCGGATTTTTTATTTGTTGCTCACCAATGAATGCAAACGCTATCTGAATCCTGCGCAAAACAAGGAGCTGGAACGAAAGTGTCATACGAAATTTGTATGAAAATCTGGCGATCGTACTAGGCGCCCAGAAATCCATAGGAAGGAATTCTTTTCGGATTTTTTATTTGTTGCTCACCAATGGATGGCAACGCTATCTGTATCCTGCGCAAAACAAGGAGCTGGAACGAAAGTTTCATACGAAATTTGTATGAAAATCTGGCGATCGTACTAGGCGCCCAGAAATCCATAGCAAGGAATTCTTCTCGGATTTTTTATTTGTTGCTCACCAATGGATGGCAACGCTATCTGTATCCTGCGAAAAACAAGGAGCTGGAACGAAGGTTTCATACCAAATTTGTATGAAAATCTGGTGATCGTACTAGGCGCCCAGAAATCCATAGCAAGGAATTCATTTCGGATTTTTTATTTTGTGCTCACCAATGGATGGCAACGCTATCTGAATCCTGCATCAAGCAAGGAGCTGGAACGAAAGTTTCATACGAAATCTGTATGAAAATCTGGCGATCGTACTAGGCGCCCAGAAATCCATAGCAAGGAATTCTTTTCGGATTTTTTCTTTGTTGCTCACCAATGGACGGCAACGCTATCCGTATCCAGCGCAAAACAAGGAGCTGGAACGAAAGTTTCATACAAAATTTCTATGAAAATCTGGCGATCGTACTAGGCGCCCAGAAATCCATAGCAAGGAATTCTTCTCGGATTTTTTATTTGTTGCTCACCAATGGATGCAAACGCTATCTGAATCCTGCGTAAACCAAGGAGCTGGAACGAAAGTTTCATACGAAATCTGTTTCACAATCTGGCGATCGTACTAGGCGCCCAGAAATTCAAAGCAAGGAATTCTTTTCGGATTTTTTATTTGCTGCTCACCAATAGACGGCAACGCTATCTGTATCCTGCGTCAAGCAAGGAGCTGGAACGAAAGTTTCATACGAAACCGATATGACAATCTGGCGATCGTACTAGGCGCCCAGATATCCATAGCAAGGAATTCTTTTCGGATTTGTTCTTTGTTGCTCACGAATGGATGGCAACGCTATCTGAATCCTCCAAAAACAAGGATCTGGAACGAAGGTTTCATACGAAATCTGTATGACACTCTGGCGTTCGTATTAGGCGCCCAGAAATCCATAGCAAATAATTCTTTTCGGATTTTTCCTTTGTTGTTCACCAATGGATGGTAACGCTGTCTGAATCCTGCGAAAAACAAGGAGCTGGAACGAAAGTTTCATACGAAATCTGTTTGCCAACTTGGTGATCGTACTAGGCGCCAAGAAATCCATAGCAAGGAATTCTTTTCGGATTGTTTCTTTGTTGCTCACCAATGGATGGCAACGCTATCTGAATCCTGCGAAAAATAAGGAGCTGGAACCAAAGTTTCATACGAAATCTGTGTGACGATCTGGCGATCGTACTAGGCGCCCAGAAATTCAGCGCAAGGAATTCTTATTGGAGTTTTTCTTTGTTGTTCACCAATGGATAGCAACGCTATCTGAATCCTACGAAAAGCATGGCGCTGGAACGAAAGTTTCATACGAAATCTGTATGACAATCTGGCGATAGTACTAGGCGTTCAGAAATCCATAGCAAGGAATTCTTTTCGGATTCTTTCTTTGTTGCTCACCAATAGATGGCCACGCTATCTGAATCCTGCGAAAAACAAGGAGCTGGAAAGAAAGTTTCATACGAAATCTGTTTGACAACTTGGCGATCGTCCTAGGCGCCTAGAAATCCAAAGCAAGAAATTCTTTTCGGATTTTTTCGTTGTTGCTCACCAATGGATGGCAACGCTATCTGAATCCTGCGAAAAAGAAGTAGCTGCAACGAAAATTTCATACGAAATTTGTATGAAAATCTGGCGATCGTACTAGGCGCCCAGAAATCCATAGCAAGGAATTCCTATCGGATTTTTTCTTTGTTGCTTACCAGTGGATAGCAACGCTATCTGAATCCTGCGAAAAACAACGAGCTGGAACGAAAGTTTCATACGAAATTTGTATGAAAATCTGGCGATCGTACTACGCGCAAAGAAATCCACAGCAAGGAATTCTTTTCGGATTTTTTATTTTTTTCTCACCAATGGATGGTAACGCTATCTGAATCCTGCGAAAAACAAGGAGCTGGAACGATAATTTCATAGGAAATTTCTATGACAATCTGGCGATCTTACTAGGCGCCCAGAAATCAATAGAAAGAAATTCTTGTCTGATTTTTTCTTTGTTTTTCACCAATAGATGGGAACGCCATCTGAATCCTGCGAAGAAGAAGGAGCTGGAACGAAAGTTTCATACGAAATCTGTCCGAAAATGTGGCGATCGTACTAGGCGCCCAGAAATCCATTGCAAGGAAAATAGTGAGTTGTTCTCAGGATTCAGATAGCGTGTCTATCCATTGGTGAGCAACAAAGAAAAAATCCGAAAAGAATTCTTTTCGTTTGATTTCTGGGCGCTAAGTACGATCGCCAGATTGTCACAAAGATTTCGTATGAAACTTTCGTTATTGGATTTATTCTTTGTTGCTCACCAATGGATGGCAACACTATCTGAATCCTGCGAAGAAGAAGGAGCTGGAACGAAAGTTTCATACGAAATCTGTATGACAATCTGGCGATCGTACTAGGCGCCCAGAAATCCGTAGCAAGTAATTCTTCTCGGAGTTTTTATTTGTTGCTCACCAATGGATGGCAACGCTATCAGAATCCTGCGAAAAACAAGGAGCTGGAACGAAAGTTTCATACGAAATCTGTTTGCCAACTTGGCGATCGTACTAGGCGCGCAGAAATCTATAGCAAGGAATTCTTTTCGGCTTCTTTCTTTGTTGCTCACCAATGGATGGAAACGCTTTCAGAATCCTGCGAAAACCAAGGAACTGGAACGATAGTTTCATACGAAATTTTTGTGACAATCTGGCAATCGTAATAGGCGCCCAGAAATCCATAGGAAGGAATACTTTTCCGATTTTTTTATTATTTGCTCATCAATGGATGGCAACGCTATCCGAATCCTGCGAAAAACAAGGAGCTGCAAGGAAAGTTTCATACGAAATCTGTTTGACAACCTGGCGATCGTACTAGGCGCCCATAAATCTATAGGAAAGAAATCTTTTTGGATGTTTTATTTGTTGCTCACCAATGGATGGCAAGGCTATCTTAATCCTGCGAAAAGAAGGAGCTGCAACGAAAGTTTCATACGAGATACTTACGAAAATCTGACGATCGTACTAGGCGCCCATAAATTCATACCAAGAAATTCCTTTCGGATTTTTTCTTTGTTGCTCACCAATGGATGGCAACGCTTAAATATTCCTTCGAAAGATTTTTACATACATATTCCTTCGAAAGATCCAGATTTTCATTCAGATTTCGTATGAAATTTTCGTAGCAGCTCCTTCATGCTTCATGGAGTTTTTTTCGGATTTTTTCTTCGAATTTTCAACGAAAATTTCATGCGATACTTGTTTGAAAATACGACGATCGTTTTAGGCGCCCAGAAATGCCCTATCGAGACGCTGGTTGGATCAACAGCGGCCGTTGAAAAGGAAGTCTTGCGAAGTGGTAAGTCGGAGATTACTCAAAACATGCCGATGTCGCGATGCTGCGGATGACCTCAAGTTAGTGGCAGAATGTTTTATAATGTAGATTTGGCACGAATCTGGGAGTCGAAAATTATGCAATGCAAATATTCACCAAGTGCTCACCGGATCAGAAAACTATTTTACCCGGGTGAAATAATTATTGCCAAATCTGACACTGAAGGATTATACATCATCGTTTTATATTACCCTTCGGCTGGTCAATTTAACGATATAAATAATCTTATTTGGTAAAAATATATTTTGTATAGCTATAACTGGTATTGAGTTTTGCAGGATATCTTCTTTGACTTAATATTATGTTTAATTTTGTTATTTTCAGATTTATCACAACATATTTTCTGGTTTATTTCAATGAAAAATTCTCAAATGTGCTGATAAAAGCTTGCTTTCATCGTTTACATTTCACACATGATTTGACATACGGCAGTAAATGATGGCTCTTCATATTGAAATGAACTTACGTCCTAGAATGTTTTTCTTAAATTTCCATCGACATGGCAATGTTGTATTCACTAGTTGAAATGTTGGTGAAATAATATTGCATAATTTTTTTTTGCTGCAGTGCCTATTGAATGCCAGATTACTAAAAACAGAAGAGCTCTTCGTCTAACTCTAGAAAAAGATTTGAATACGCAAAAGGACGTTGAAATGTAAAAGAAATAATCCAAAGGAAGCTAAGCAGTCATTACGGCACCTTATAAATTATTCATGAATGAGTGCTTTCAGTCCATGTAGAGAATCTACACCGCTTTTCTACCTTGTCTGAAGGATAAACTTTAACAAAGCTGACAGACCGTTGAGTATGAACTGAAATGTTTCCAGTCGACATTAGAGTGAAGGGATCAGTTTTTCAATTTGTCTTCATCGGCACTGTGCACGTCCTGGAATGTACATGAAGTTTATTATGTCAAGGCTAGATGGAGAATGGTAACCAAATACTTAAACTAACCCATGAGTAAACTATATGAAAGAATTTGCCAAGAAGGACATGCTATTCTGGTTTCAATGAAGTGCATACTGATTTATGTACATGTAATAATGTGCGTGATCTAAACTTCATCTAAAGGTTAAGGAAATACTTAGTAGATGCATATGAAAATGTGTGGTCAATAGTTTAGTTAAAGGTCCTTTAAAATGGCATGTACGTTGCAGGAACTGCTTGTGCATATAAGAAGATGACTCTTTTTAAAGAAAAAAATCAATTGTAATTTTCGTTTCGGTGATTCGACAGGATGTATTTTGCCCATTGGATAAAAAGCTTAGTAATGCAAACATCTTTTTTTAAACGGATAATAGAGTGTTCAAGCCTTGAACTTAAAAATGGGCTGGTTGTCTGTGGCAGTCTTCAATTACCAAGACCTTACCTCGGTTGTTACACGAACATGTAAATCAATCGTTAACTAGGGTACAAAAGTTTTATTTTTGGGAGGCGCGGTGTCCTTAAAATGGCTCTGAGGTCTGTTTTTGTTTTTGAAAACACTACAAATATTGGTAACGATTTATGACGATTCAAACGTCCTCAATTAGGTCCTTTGTAATTTCTAGTTACATTCCAAACTGCTTGTTTTTGCAGCTAAAGACCGGATAAAATGCATTTTTTTTTAATTTCTTTCGTCGAAGAGACAAATAGAAGCTCATGGTGAATAAAATTCTGTTATATGTCGAAGCAAAGTCCTTATAGTTTGGTGGTCACGTTATTGACAAGTTGATTTAAGTAACAATTAAACCTGGCGCTTGTGAAAACTTGTCGAATAGCTACCATACTTTCTTGTCAACGAAATACTAACATAGGTAGTTATCATTATTTTTTTACTTGAAAGCACCTGAAGACGTGACAAAACAAGACCTAGTTCGAAGTGCTGCGTCAAATGGTGCCAGACTAGGTTCTCAGGATGACAGGGGAGTTGCTTAGTGTGTAATCTAGTTAGTTGTAACTATGGGAGACCTCACTCCGTGCGTAAATGTTCTTCTTCGTAAGCTAAGCATATATTTTTATTTAGTCAAGTGAGACAATTGTAAATTGATTTTCAGTCCTTATTCTTTGAAATAGCAAAAATTTCATTCAGATATTTACATGAATTCCTCCCATATTCTTCACTTGTGAAGAGTGTGTGGTGGTAAGAAGTGCCTCAATAAAAGTGAAAATTTTTTGTAGGGTTGATCGGGTATGTACTGTTCGTCAATGTTCAATGTTTTCTTAATGACAGGTAGTGACAACTAGAAACTTGTCCTCACTTACAGACCAGCGCAGTCCTGCGGGAAAAAAATTAATATGAATACTAGAAAGTCTTCCAAAAAGGACACCCGAATTTTCACAGTTGATAGCCGCCATATTTTTGAAGCTACATCTTTCAAATGGCTGTCGTTTATTTAGTCTGTTTTGCCAAATCACCAGAGATGGATATAGCGTTCGACAACACGTGCAGATGATAAAATTGTTTTGTCAAAATGGGTGTTCTGATGAGGCAACGTTCCGCGCGCTTACCTCATTTTACGGTCGCCATAATCATCCTTTTGAGAGCGCTAATCGCAATTCGGTGGTTTAATATATGCCCACTGGTTCAATAAACGATCAAGCAACATCCGTCCGTCAACGAAACGTCAAAACGAAAACGATTTCGCATCGCTCACAAGAGCTCGGCCTTTCACAATACACAACTTGGCGATTTTGCGTCGTGATTTGGGCCTACACCTGTACAAAAATCAACAGACCCAGAGGCTGAAGGGAACTTTCCATAGACAGCGACGTGTGTTCGTTGGATGGGCTCTGGACCAGTTGGCAACTGACCTGATTTTAATCGAAAATCATCTTCTGTTATGATGCCCATTTCCAGATGAATGGGTACGTGAACAAATGAAATTGTCGAATTTGGGTCGATACCAATCCACATGAGTTAAAAGAACGTTCAATTCATTCCAAAAAACTCACTGTTCGGTGTGAATTTTGGGCTGGCGACGTGATACAACCATATTTCATTGCGAACAACGTTAGCCTGGCCATCACCGTCAACGGCGAGCGCTATACGTCGATGATTACCAACTTCTTTTGGCCTGAATGGGATGATATAGACACCATCGACGTGTGGTTTCAACAGGACGATGTTATGTGGCACACAGCTCATGCCACATTCGTCATTCTGCACAAGCGAATTGAGGACATGGCCATCCCACGTGGAGCTAATCTGAACTGGCTACCGATATTGAGTCATTTGACTGGGTTAGACTTTTGCTAGTGGACCAACGATGAGACCAACAATGAAACATCTTATTGGGAACGATCTTACAAAAAGAATGCAACAGGCTCAAGAATTGTTCGACCATAGTTATGTAAAGAGGAATTAGATACTTAGTATTAAAAAGGCTAATGAACATAAATCAGCTAGGAGATCTAGAAACAACAAAGTATCCCAGATAACAACACAATGCAATCCCTTCAACAAATAAATCTATCAATCAACTTCTGAATCAAACTTTACAGTGGTAGATTCAAGAGTATACGCAAAAACTTCCGAAAAAAAAGCCGTAATTATACTACCAATACCGTGCAGTTCTGATCAAATTAATATTAACCGCCACTAAAAGCCGGAGATATCCGGATGCAGAGAACTTTAGTCCAGAAAAAACTGTAAGGATCAGAAGGACATCTTTCATAGCGAGGAAAATCGAATTTGAAAGAAGATCGGCTTAGGAAAAGTAAAAATCCAAGGCAATCGTGCAGCTTAATAAAAATAAGGGACCCGCGCTTGATTATTCCCTTTCTGCTTCCTATTTTACTGTAGAATGCAATTGAAGAAAGCAATTGACTGCGGAAAGCCCTTCTCCCAGTCAGAATTTTTGCAATATTTTTATTCCAGTCAACAAAGAAGAAACAGTTTAGACAGTTCCAGACAGAACTCTGAAAAATCCAGACAGTTTAGACAGTTTCGCCCCGTATAAGCGTCCAACAATGCAACACTCAAGAACTTCGCTAAACGGCAGCATATTTCAAAGAGAGAGTCTCTAGCATCCTTTCTGAAAAAGAGAGGGAGCACCAGATTAACATGAAACACGCTAATTTCTGCAAATCATTCAACCTTGTCAACCACAAAATACCACAAATCCTTTAAAAATCTACGTCAAATGTATCAAATATGTCAAATAATTTGAAATAATTGTTTACTGAAGTTTACTTCAAAATGGTCAGCTTCGTCCTCTTTTCTTTAATATTTTCATAGTATACCTTTCTAAAGTATTGACAGATATTTCTTAACTTTTCAAACCAGAAGATTTTGATCTGGAGTAACACGATGCATAATTTCCTCAAGGCAAAATTAACCCTCTATTTGAATAGATAGAATTTGAAACTACTTTTCTTGGAGCTCATTGCTTTATTGCTGAAAAAAACCCAAAAAATAAAAATAAGAGAGCGAGTGAAGAACATCACAAATTTGAAATTCATTTCATTTCATTTGAAATTGCATTTTGATGAAGCTATCTTTAGAGTCAAAAAGATTCTTGGGTTCATTAGTAAAAAAAGAACTTTATTATTTTAGAATACACGGGTTATAAAATAGAGCATGCTAACGAATAGTTCAAAAATCAAACCAGTCACTAGAATGATCTATTTTTGAATATGCTTACCTCATACAGAACCTTTCCTTTGATATGCAGAATCCAGGTTTGCTTCAGTTGATCCTGCTGATATTCATGATATTCCCTTCTTTGAGGATGGACTTCGAATTTTGGACATTTTATCACTGACCCGCACGGAAGACTCATTGTCCTCTATGTATTGCCTAATATATCCTTACCAACAATATAAAAATATCATTATGGAGTACCGTCTAAAGATGAGAATCAAAGTGAATCAGGCATCCTGGCTCACTAGGCAATCGCAGAGCTGCACCAAATAATTTAGGAAGAACTCATCAAGTGCGTATTACCTATCAAAGATATCCTGATCATATTCCGACGCATTTTATTCCTTTAATACATAGAATGGAATGGGATTCAACTTAGTATGAGTTATGAAACGAATGCATCCCGAATCTTGTTAATAGCATATTTATATGATTCAGGACGCACACTCGCATTGATTTTTTGGAATAAAAAAATAAATGGCATACTTCATTGGTAAGCTCCTATACAAAGCCAAACAAAACGAAGACTTTATCAAACAGACGAACATACATGAACTCAATGTATTGGATAGTCTAAATAGTATTGAACTTTTTTGTCACTAGATGGTGTTCGTTCTCATATATCGGGCAATACTAATCAGATTGAGTCAAACTGACATCCGTTTGAAAGGTGACATTACAGTCTACAATTTTCATATGGACAACTTCGTATTTCTTTGTATTTTGTTGACAACTTTGTATTTTTCATTCGTGTCGAAAGTTGTATTCATTGAAAAATGAGTGTCATTTCTCAAAAAATTCGTTAAATTACAATATCACCACGATCAAGGTGAGAATGCATCGCAAGCTCGTGAAAATTTTTTTGGTATCTACGGTCAAGACACTTTATCAAAAGCCACAGCCAAGAGATGATTCGCTCGCTTTCGTTCGGGAAATTTTTAATGTCAAAAATGGACCTCGCTCAGGCCGACCAATCAATGAAAAAGTCGATGAAATCTTACAAAAAATTGTAGAAGACCGACACATAAGCAGCAATGACATTACTAAGGAAGTGAATATCAAACAGTGTTGAACCATTTGCGTAAGGCTGGATACACAAATAATCGACGTTTGGGTGCCGCATGAATTAAAACAAAAAAATTTGATCGACCGAATTTTTATTTGCGAAATGCTAATAAAGCGCAACGAAATCGAGCCATTTTTGAAGCAAATCATTACGGGCGATGAAAATTGGGTAAGATACGAGAATGTCGTTCGAAAAAGATCATGGTCAAAAAATGGTAAATCATCACAAACGACTTCAAAGCCAGGATTGACACCAAATAAGATTATGCTGTGTGTATGGTGGGAATGGAAGAAAATTGTTTATCATGAGGTGGAAGAATCTGGCCAAACACTCAATCTGGCTCTGTACTGTCAGCAATCAACCATATTACAACAAGCAATTCAAAAAACGTGCCAGAACTGATCAATAGAAAGGGCGTTTTCTGGGGCATCATGACAATGTCAGACCACACACATCTTTGATGACCCGGCAGAAATTGACAGAGCTTGGCTCGGAAGTTTTGATGCATCCACCATATAGTCCAAACCTTGCACCATCAGACTACCAGACTACTGTTTCGGTTTCTGCAAAACTTGTTTAATAAAAAGAAATTCACTTCAAAAATGGACTGTGAAAATCACTTGGCCAAGTTTTTACAAATGTTTATACAAATATGCCCTACTGCTCAAAATATTTGCTCCTACGAGAGTCCTACCTAAGGTTTACATTCAATTGAGGACGAAATTTCACTAGAAACGCCTACCATTGATTTCTGCAACATTTACCCACTTATAGGGGTTTGGATCCACTTCACCAAGAGAAGTGGATCCACCCTCCATGTAGGCTGATGTGATGTACGCTTTGGTTTAATACATGCGATCTAACGATATTTAGGAAAAATAAATGGAATACTAATTGGTTTTCCTAGATTATCTATCTTTTTTGTGAAGAACATGATAGCCCCTCTCACAGCTTTTCCATAAATTCTCAATACCAATATAGATCTAGATATGCTCTTTCTATCTTTGTCTGAAAGAAGTCGTATTAGAGTGTTCATGCTTAATGCTGTGGCTACATGTGTAGAACTCCATGTAGGCAATGTTATCAATTCTGAAGTTGCAAATCTCTATCAATACAATTAGGTTGTATTCTACGAATAAGCTTTAGCACTAACTCTGTGTTTCTCATTCGCTTTTAACTCGATATGGAGAATGGTGTAGAACTATTTAGACTGAGTGTCAAGTGAATCATTCAGGCTTATTGAGTAGAATACAGGTTAACACTGAAAGAATTCCGCGTACTCTGAACCCTGGTATGGTCTAATATTGTCTCTGGTCGCTGAAGTCTGGCATGAAATTTTCGTTTCATGGCGAGCCAGAAAAACATTCAAAGATTTAATCAATGATAAGCATTATGAAGACCTTGAAGATAGAAAGTTTGAAACATATCCAGATAAATAAGGGAGTAAACTCCGAAGCCCGGTGAAAGGGTAAAAAATCTCGAAATCAATGATAAATCAATTGAAAAACTAATGGTTAAGATGACAAAATGTTGTATTTTTATCAAAGGTGCTGGACTGATTAATAAATAAAATATTTTGAACAAAATCTAAATTACCATATTTCATACATTCACAATCGATAAAAAGCGACCCAAAAAATGCATCTGACAAAATCTGACTTGATACCTTCCACAATAAAACAGGACTTGCCCAAGAAGGTCTCTAGATCAAGCCGACTTACGAGGAGATTTACCCACTATTAAACTATTGACCATGGAATCATATGTCAAACAGCAACAAAGGTTTCCTCATTTAGTACGGTATCTGGTTTTAAAATTATAATTGAAAAGCATGAGAGTCTGATGGAGATATATTTGTATTTTTCATGATGGTTTAATAGAAATTTTACAGATTAAAAACTTCAGGAGATGAGCAATGATCTTCAAACTTCTCATGTGTATAACGACAAGCGAAAACAGTACATTAACATTCTACCTTTAATTTTATTTTAAATAGTTATTAAATTTCCAAAAAAAAATATTTAAATGTATTTTAGAACACTTCAATATTTTTTTTTGGAATTTAATTTACCGAAACCAACAGCCGAATAAATCAAACAATTTTCAGACTCTTAGTTTGAAAGTTCAGCACAAGTGTTGACTAATAAAGTAATCCACGCGATGGACGTTTTATTACAATTACTTTGAGCAATATTTTTAAACGAATGACTAACCTTGGCTCTTGGCTAACATTAAATAAATTTATTCGAACACATGGGAATAGGCAAAAATACCAATATTTTTGTTATTATGTGGATGGTTCACTAGCTCCACTAGCTTAGATTATATCGATTTTTCTAAGCTTCAGATTCAAATTGAATCCCGAAATGGAGCATTCCTTGAATCGCCTCGAATTCAAAATGCCATAGCGTAAATACGAACAGTGCAATCACTTCGCACAAACTCCTGATCTAATGGCATTTGACTAAAATAAGTATAATCATATTTCGTTTGGTAATTTTCCCCTCATTTTACATAAAGCGAGCATATCCCTCTCAAAGCTATTGCGTAAAATCGCAACACAAATATAAATCTTCTTGTACTTTTTTATCGCTGGCTGTGGTTAGTTGTCCGAGAGTGTTCGCTTCAAACATATTTTGGTTTATTACAATCACGCGACCTTTTCTGCTTAAAATTTGTTGAAATATACCCAAATATCAGTAAAATTGCCTCAGAATACCTTCAGGTTCAGGATACCTCTGGAATAATTTTACTATCACCCTGTCTTCCACCGAAAAAAATATTGCAAAAGTGATATTTTTTGAGTCATTATAGTGGAGTTATCGGTTATACTAACAAGTCATACGAGCACCAAGACAGCTCTACCATCTAACAGACGTAAAATTCAAACGGAAAGCCATCAAGACTTTTGAAAAAATCATCAGTTATACCTGAAAACATTTGATACATGCTGTGATGGAAGGACCTTAGAAACGAGACAATCGATGAATACACGTATGTATGCGAAGGAGCCCCTGAAATTCGTCGAGACCAAATGATAAAATATCAAGACTCTACTAAGACTCTCAATTGCCCGCTTGTCTTCCTCCTATTTTCCAATTAATTTTACAAAAAACCACTTCAGGATAACATTTTTTTTAAGAAGAACGATGTACAAATAACGCCAATGATAGAACGTTATAATGCTGCTCAACATCAGCAGCTACAGGTAACCAGTACTTCGATACAGATAGAAATTCCTCAAGTATCTACTGCAGAGATTGAAATATCTTTGCAGTAAGAAACTGTCTCACCGCATAAACTTTACTCGTCCAATTAAGACTCAGTGTATGTTGCTACATTGGCTGGTCTTCGGCAACATGAAGCCCATTTAAAAAAGCCAAGTAAGAGATGCAAAGCTACCACCATTAAACACAGTTACCAACTCTCTTCGATATGTGGTAAAGCTTCTCACATGTTACCTTTCAACAAGAGTTAAACGTACACCAAAGCGACATAGTCAACAGAGAGTTGCTTCGTGGTAAAGCATGCTTGGTCTTTGCAGAGCACCATTTCTGCACCACAAGTTCAAGGCTGTTCGTGGTTCGCGGGAAACTCTTCAGCAGCATGTTGTCTATATCTTAAGATTTACTCCTCCAGTGAATGAACCGGTTACCATCGACATGGTTACATCCAATGCAACTAGACAAGTTTCGATGTAAGAAAATCATGCTGAGATTGGTTGCACCTGTTCGCAGACTGACACTTGCCTTCACATTGAACTTGGTTGTGGAGTAAATCGATCGCATGCTAGTCAAGTTACTTGGCTAGTTTTGTAACTACACTGCAGATAAGTATCTTTTTAGTGTTGAATTAATTGAAGCACTGATCAATCGATGTCCAGTCTTTTCAGCCTTGGGAAGCATTTTCCGTAAGTAAATATCGAAAAGATTCTGTTACATAAGGAGGAAAAGTTTTCAATCAAGAAGAATATAACTGGTACATGACTGGTTTTAAACGGAAAAAGAAATAGGCTGCATACCATGGCGTAGCTATTTATATCTTGCGCGGTTACTTCACTAATAAGCAAGTAATTCAATATGTATAAAAATAAACGCAGCAGGCAATTAAGAAGCATAGAATACTTATATATGCTTCAACATTTCAAAGTTCAGACAACTTTAAGGCTTAGATATTTCAATTTCGCTGGGCTTCCTTTTAAAGAATCTCAGAAACTCTTGGATCATACATGATGGACTCTCAAACTCCTCGAGAAAGTTAGTCATGCAAAATGAATCCCGACAACTGTCCTGGCGAAGTCCTGGAGAATGGCCACAATTATAATGTGTCTGACAGTTTTTTTCTTTATGTCAAAATCAGAACGTGCTTCTTCATGAAGACGCTCCGATCATTCACAAGCATAGGTCTTAAAGATGGCTTGATGCTAAATTTGTCTGAGCAAATTTACCGATTGAATGCGCTCATTGATTTAGACATTATATCTTTCTAGCCATGAGTAAAATCATTTCTGTGTTCTCCCATCTGAAATCTTTGTGCTACAAGTGACCAACCTGCTTACATTTCTACAGCGTTTTTACTTCGAAGATTTCCGGCGTCAAATTTGTCTCCATCCGTTTCGCTACGGTGATGGTTCTCAGAACCCTCGTTGAAATAGCCTGTTGGATTAGGTCGATTGACTCCTTGCGAATGAGTTTATATTATGGACTCGAACACATGAAGTTTCGTTGTATTGTTATGGTGTCCTATGTCAAAATCGCCAAGCCCGGTCAAAATGACTTACATCCAAGATTTTACGTTAAATCTCGGCAATTATATTTCCATGTCTACTGAGGTGCACAAAGTTACCGCCATATCCTATTCCTTCAATAATTTTTGAAATGAGCATCCTTTCTTTTTTTCCCAAGTTATAATTTTACTGTTGGTTTTATTATCTGTAGACTAACTTCATTTGCTGATTATTTAAGATTCAGGAAAAAATTGCTTTGCTGATGCAAAGACATGAGTACCATGTCATACGAATGGGCTATTATTTGACCAGTAATTGAAGCAGTGTCTTTCCAATTTTCACTGGATGCCTTTGCATGACTTGTTTCAGTGTCAAATTGAACCGACGATTACCGAGCCCGTCATCGTGTCCTAAATTCCCAATCAAATCATTCAAAATTTCAATTCAAAGATTCCTATTTAAGTCTTTTTGATCCTCAGATGCGCTGCTCAGTTCAACCTTCATAGGTAGGACGATAAGTGTCAAAATGTTAAGGCCAAAAATAAAGTTATATCGATTTGCCTAGTTTGAAGTCACATGGATGTTCTTTGAGCGTCTGTGTTGATTTTTCAAAATCTTCCAGCACCTAGTTGTCGGTAAATAGTTGGTCACTCGGTCTTCCTCCAACTTTGAATCCCTTGGTATTAATTTTGAATCCCTTGGTTACATATTTAGTTCTCACGTTCGAGCTAGTCTCCTTTTTGTTTATGTAGAATATTCATTTCAATAAATGAAAAACAAGGTAAATTTCTTTCTATATTCCACATTGTGCAGAGCTACACTTCGAAGTGGTAAGTTACGCATCGTAGTTCTTGAGTCTATCGACAGTTGGCGGAATTCGTGATTACTAATCGTTACCGCCAGTAAACTGAAAACAATCCTGACTTCAAGGATCCTTCTCTGTGAGAACCTGCAATGAAAACCTTCAACTTTATACGTCTTAAGTGCAATAAAATGATTCCTTAAAACTTCCACCGGCAAAGGATTTCTTCCTTGATTTTATCAACGTTTTTAGCGTTTCCAACATTAATTTCACCACAGAAGCCGGCTAAACCAAAGCACTTGAAAAACAACTGTTTTTGTTTTGCTGACGGAAAAAAATCTAACATCAAAAACCTGCTGCTCATCCTCACATGCCATGGATGGAAAGGATAAGTTGGATAAGACACAGCAGGTTGTCTGCTTCTTCCATCCAAGCAGCAAAGGAAACGCCTGCCATACTTTCCCAGATGCAGACTTTCCAAGTGAACGAACGCTTTCTCTTTTGAGAGAAAATTGGTAACCTGTCCAGATTTTCCAGATATGGTTGATGTGAAGATAGCATCATGATGATTCTTCTAGAGTAGAATGGATTCTTGGATAACTGGTTAACCCAGAGGAAAGAAGAGTAGCTTTAAAAACATTCTCTACCTTTTCAATTCTTCTGGCAACCAACCCCGATGTGAAGTGACATATAATTCCAGGCAGGACCTTCAGAATGACAGGGGAGGTGTTTGGAGCGTAATCTAATCAGCTGCGATTTCTCTTTCTAGAAGTCAACAGTTGGGACCTCCAAACTACAAAAAAGCTATATTTATGCAACTGATCCCATTTGTCGACACTCGAAATGGTTGCAAACAGATTGTTGTGACTAAAGTGTTACTCTATGAACTGGTGTTAGCCCTTCGCATAAAATAAGAATTCCATCAGAGCGGTTGGATTATAAGAAGTAAAGATTGAACCATTGAAAAAGCAAAAAAATGAATGTTTGGACTGAATGTTGCCAATCTATAGCATATACATATATAGCGTTAGACCTTTAGATTCTATATTCCCATATCGCATAGAAAATATAAAATGTTGTGTTGTATTTTTCGTCAAATATCCTTTTCAAAATCCTTTATGCCTTATTGCTAGGACCATAGACTTTTAATATCTTTCTCCCATAGGAAAAATTCTTCCAAAAATTAGATTTCAATCTTCATTTCATCTTCCATATTCACGACGCAGAGTGTGAAGATGCAGATTTTTGGTCCCACTCTTGTCAAAACGTAAGCACAAACCAGTGAGAATACTTCAAACAAAGCCCATCTGTAACACCTAAGCTGGTATCCCATCTGGCCCTGAAACCTTTTTGACTTCATAGACTGTCTTATTCAATTTCATCTTTAAGAAAAGTGGGATTTCCGTTAGTATTTCATCGTCAACGACCTCAAAGATGGCGGAGTGGATAGGGAAAAGAGACCGCACAATTTCCTCTAAGTTTTTTGCCTCTAATGAGTGGGACGACCTTTAGGCACCCAGCTTTTGCATGACTGTTTTGCAGCCCAGGCCCCATAGATCCCTGTTCACGTCGTCCACTAGGTTTTGCCAACGGCTGCCTTTGCTGCTGTTGATGAGTTTGCGGAGACATTTTCTAGCTGACTTATAAGCTAATAATTGAGTACACTCCCAGGTCCGTGCTCGCTGGGCTTCTTGTCGTAGTTTGTGACATTCCCTTTGTTTTTTGACAATTTCAGGTGACCACCAGTATACTTCGGGCTTGCCGTGCCGGTGTCTTCATAGGAACATGAAACACCTGCAAGTGGAAATAGTGATTCTCATAGTTGAGTTCACCACATCTTTCGCCACAGATTCATCGCTCACCGTCGTAGCTTCCATCAGCAATGATCATGCCATTAGCACTTTGATAATGCTTCCCAGTATCCGCTTTCCCAGTAATCTACCGAAGCGTTTCGTCTGCGGGAAATACTGTTATGGATTTTCAATGCTTTGTACTGGTGACCGCCGGCCGAGTTATCCTCTAGCACTCTCCAATTTTTACTCCCTTTTCACTACCCACTCCGAAGCGAATGTCGCATCAGGAATGGTTCCAATGCTGTCCCATCGATGGAAATTATGGGCGCGGCGTGTTGTCAAAACGATCAGCTCAGTACTAGCTGCCATGTAGAGGACTCGTTTGCCCTGAGTATCTGGTTGAGGCAGGCTCCATTCGATTCCCTTAACGTTGAAGTCACCTCCGCCAAGCACATGGCCCTCTTTACTGTAAATAGCGTCCGCCATAGCATGGAGCCATAGTTGAAAGGATGAAAACGATTCGTTCGGGGTTATATTTACACGAAAGAGTGAAGCCCCCCAACACTGAACCTAAACGAAACCATCTTCTCTCCTTTGGCTGTATACTTGGAAGTCAGCATTGTTCCGAACCCAAATGGCGGCTGTACCGGATTCGTCAGGATACCATGTTGGTGAGCTTCTTGTGTGCTGCTGCTTGTTCAGCGGTTTGCTTGCAGATCTTGGGCGATTATGCTTCGATCTAGATTAATTTGAAGGATACGCATCATTGCAGAAGGGCTTTTCTCTTTGTAAGGGCTTCTAAGAAGACCTGACACTTCTCTGTACCTGGGATGTATTTCAAATCATCTTGTCTCAAGTCATACTCCTTGCAAAGAATACAGTGTGCCTCTTCTCTAACACCGGAGAGATCTCTCTTTGCCGTCAAATCCGACAAATAACCCAACCCATTCTGATTTTGCCCTTCTGTAATAGCTGTTCTGCTCCCCTCTCTGTGAGGTCGACTATGGTCATGCATTGACCCCTATTGTTTGGTTTGATCAACCTGACTTTCGTTCGCTACTACGAGGCACGTCCAGAAATTAAGTTTACTCAATTTATGTAGGGCTCAAAAAAATTTAATTAAACAAAAACATACTTGGTTACACTTGTACATATGTAAGTTATTTGTCGACGTAGTCACCATCCCTCTCGATGCAAGTGGTGAGCCGCGGTATCAATTTTTCGATGCCTGCCTCGAAGAAGTTTCCTGCCAGCTCTTTCGCCCACTTCTCCACCTCCGCCTTCACCTCCTCGTCCGTTGAAAACTTGTTCACATCCATGTGCACCTTAAGGGAAGTGAAGAAATGGAAATCTGAAGGGGCCAAGTCAGGGGAATACGGGGGGTGGTTCAAAACGTCCCATCCAAAAGAGTCCAGGAGTTGCTTCGTGGCATTGGTCGTGTAAGGTTTGGCATTGTCATGCAGCAGGCAGAGTCCCTTCGTTAGCATGTCCCTCCTTTTATTCTGAATCGCTCTTTTCAGTTTTTTTAACGTCTCACAGTATCTTGCCGCGTTGATGGTCTCCCCGTGAGGCAGATATTCAATCAAAATTATGCCTTTATGGTCCCAAAACACGGATGCCATGATTTTTTTTGGCTGAAATTGTGGTTTTGAATTTCTTGGCGGAGGGTGACAAGGTGTGACGCCATTGTTGAGACTGCCTCTTAGTTTCAGGCGTGTAGTGGGTAACCCAAGTTTAGTCTCCAGTAACAATAGAATAGAGAAAATCATCGGCTTCAAGTTCGTAGCGTTCCAAAAACTTTTTGGAGCTCTGCACTCGATTCAACTTGTGCTGTTCTATCAGCTGTTTTGGGATCCACCTCGCAGACAATTTCCGATATCCGAGAGTTTCTGTGATTGTTTCGTGTATAAGGGATCTGGAGATTTGCGGAAACATCGCAGAAAGTTCATCTAACGTCAATCTGCGATCGTCACGGACCGCAATCTCGATTTTTTCCAAAAGTTCGTCAGTCACAATTGAAGGTCTTCCGCTCCTCTGATCGTCATGCACGGAAGTACGGCCATTTTTAAACTCACAACACCACTTGTACACACTCGTACGATTCATAGCTTTATTACTTTAAACAGTTTTCACCTCATTATAAATTTCAACCGGAGCTTTTCCCTTCGCAACGAGGTAGCGAATGACGGCGCGAATTTCGCGCTTGGCGGGAGATACGATCGACATTTTTCGCGACAGATGCTACTGCGTCAAGAGTTTTCAACATACTAACCTCGGATTGGTCTCGTTTTGAAGGGGAGGGGTCAGGCCACATGGCAGTGTTGCCAACATGTCGAAAAAGTATTCCCTACAACTGTGAGTGTACCAGTACACTAACTGTCTGGACGTGCCTCGTATTACGGGCAGATCTTGAACGCAATCAATGTCCCTTATTTTGTGTATTGATAAACTTTAATGATTTTAGTTTGGCACCTTGCGATTTCTTTTGGTTAAAAAGCAGAATAGGAGAGTTCAGAACTGATCATCTGGAGATTCCGTAAAGTTTTGTTGACAAGAAATAGGAGCGAAAAAATGAAAAGGTCTTGTATTTTATGACAATATAATAATTTAGAGAACAATATTGATACTTTTTTTCTTAAAAATGTCTGCTGAATCAAATTAATGCCTATTTTCTGACAGCAGCTGTATATAATAAAGCTCCATCAACGTTTTGAAGACAATGTTCAATTATTTCATTCGTGGTCAACATGATTTCCTATGTGTCCCTTTAAATGTCCATAACACACCCCTCATTTATTAGAACATGTTTCCTGCTGATTACTTGTCTTATCGACCTGGGCATGGCTCAAAAGTGTGGTAAGTGCCACCACAACAACCAATTTAAGATTGATAATGGTATAATAAGACTGTATAATATAATATAATAATAAGAGAGCAATGAAGTTAAGCCGTTATGAAGAATTAGAATAAGTCTAATGGATTTATATGGATTTAAGATATCCTAATTCAAGCTTTCATTGCATCGGATGAAATTTGAAATGAGAACGGTCGAATTAAGCATTTAAGAAGTGAACTATGAGGAAAATAGATCAAGAGCATAACAGCCCTCATGTTGACTCGATCTGTCAAGTTTTTAGAACCACTTCATTTCATTAAAGAACAGAGAAGGTAGTTGGTGGGTCATTTTCAGGATTAATCAAGACGTTTACCGTGAAGGTACTGAAGGTTTGGTGTGCTAGGTACTGGTACCATACACTAGAGATCCAATACATTTAGGATAAACCTTGCAAAGATTATTTGGAATACATTTAAGTGCACATCATGTTTTTCTAAGATGGCCGAGTTTCCAATAGACTCAGAATCTCGAAACCTTAACACTTCTAACTACGAGTTTTCATTCTTCCTAAATCGTCCTTGTTCACAAGCGCTTGTAGTTAAGCTCCGCCTGCAACTCAAACTGAACGCGGTGGTATCACAAGAAGATGAACAGATTACCAGCAGCGGGGCCAACTTGGTACTGGAAAACCCCTGAAGTGGTCCTTCTAACGAAAAACGGATCCCCAAGGATCTGCAAGAAGGAGAGGCCACTGTTGGGTCTAATATGAGTACTTGAGCTCAAAAAACAAAAAACGAATAAACTTCCTTGAGGAATAAATAATGTTTATTTCGACCGAGCAGAAGTTTTGATAATTGATTGATACAGAAGGAAGAAATAATAAGTTGAAGATGAGATGAGTGATCAACGTCACTTGTTTAACCAAGTGGATGACTCGGTGTACGAAATTAGCTTCTTTCAAAATTCGACACATAACACTACGATAAATCATAACAGAAAAATTAAACCACATTACCAACGACGCACAAGAACGTTAAATCAACATAATCACCTTCTAATTCTCCACAAAACTCAACAACAATTGACTTAAATATCGCAGCTCCGCCGTGTACTTTTTAAAGCGCCTCAAGCTCTTTAATCAGATTCACCCGCTGTGACACATTGCACAAATTAAAATACATTTAACAACAGTTCTGAGGACTCTTCTGCGTGTTTGCTGTTACTCATCCTCAAATGATTAAAGTACAACAAACAATTTACATATACCAAAGAAGAAACATTTTCAGTGTGGAACATGTGTTTGTTTGACTTTGGGGGGTTGCAATATTCAAGAAGAAAAACAATATAAAATGTTTCGGGGAGTCCCTAGAAATATTTTCATTAAATGCAGAACAACCTGAAGATGATTATCTGTAGGTATGTAGCATCTAATTCGGTTGCTTAAGATAAAGATGCTAAAGACTTCCTTTAAAGTGATTATCATGTTAAGCAAGAGACCAACAGATTAGGTAGAAAAGAGTGAGTTCAGGGCACTTAATGAGATATGACATGAATATTGTATTCAGGTTAAACGTTTTAAGGGGTGGCTTGGAAGACGTGATTATTTAATGTAATTAAGAAAAACCTTAAGGACCAATGAATATCATCCTAAACACATACCCTAGCCCAGGTGAATATTTCATGGCTAATGCGTTGCGGGTGGCAAGTTAATCACGGAGGGTTTTTTCCTTAATATTTTGTTAATGCCATTCGTTATGAAGGATTCAATTTAACGTTCCCGTATTTTCTTTTTCATGATTTATTCATTTTTCTGTTTGTTTTGTTGTTTCTTGACGCAAAAGGAAGTAGTCAAGGTATGAAGACCTTCCACAAATTCGTGCCATGAGAATTCGTAGTCGTGGGAGTCACGGTGAAACCAATCTGCAAACCATGGCTACCACGTCCTTAAACAACAATACGTATATCCTTCGTTTTACAAAGTTTATAAATGCACCTGATAGAGATAACATTTTCCAGACACGGACAATCTTTTCGCAATCATTCATCTAATTCGAAAATTAGGAAAAAAACTGGAACCCAACACGTAAAGCTCAGACAGATCCTAGCGGGTGGTTCGAAATTCTTCAAAAACATTACCTCAGCAACAAAGATAATCTTAAATACATACAAAAATAATGCGACCGAGATGAATGGAGTTTGGAGATGTTTCTAGATGTATTTTTTTTGGCAGCAAGACGAAGGCAACTTACACTGGGAGTGATGGCCCTTTGACATCAAAACTATTTCCTTAAAAATCAAGCGTTCGACTCATGGCTTCATTTTAGGTACCATTTTTCAAAATCATGATGCAGATTTGTGTAATAAGGATCTCATATCCAGTGGGTAAAACTGTCATAGACCGTAAGGATATTATTGGATGGTCTAATTATAATATGCGAAAAGGCTCTTCTACCAGGCAACTGAGTGTTCCCTCAACCAGATTGCCCTGCAAGAGCTCTACAGTTCCATAAGACGTGGTGCTACAAGATTTTTCTTTTACACATGAATTTTGTTACTGTACGAAAAACGCAATAAGGAGTTTGACACCAACCAATTTAAGAAGAATAAAACCTACGTGTGTCCTAAGAAAAGATTGAAATTAGTTTTATTCTTCTTTGGATTGAACCATGGTATCAGATCAATCTTCAACCGTAATTCTTCAACCGGAGTCAATGCCTCGTCCTTAGTGTGGATTATATCATTTTTACTTATGACAGGATATCTGACAGGGAAGTTATGATTTCCAACTTCCAAAATGAAATGTGGCAAAATGTTCTCATTGAAAATTTATCGAGTTCTCGATATTGGTCTGCAGAAATCACGCTGCTGCTGCTATTGGTAACATAAAACAACACACATTAGATGCATGCTGAAGAGCAGGCTGCTGGCCAGAATTTATCATTTATAGAAGTTCAACCAGAAATACATAAATTTTAACAATAGAAATCGTCACGCAAGTCACATATGGTATCGTCTGGAACGGGTTTAATACCTTCAATGAAAATGATCTTATCGAAATGATTCAGGATGAAACCGTAAGGGAGGATGAAATTATAAATTACGGAACAGATAGTACTGATGGGTACGTAGAACCCGATTATGTGACAGCAGATAAAACCTGTGCAGGACTCTAAATTTCTTCCAATCGATTTCAGTTTTGCAATAGCTTCAAAATTCGGAAAAGAGGTTCAATCTTGTATATTGGGCCACCGAGCCAATACAAACATTCAAAAACGTCTACGTAAAAAATTGGACTTTGCGTCGAAATGTGTGAAGCTAGATTTTATTTGGACGTAGGCATGTGAAGGCTGTTTACGCCCTGAGTGTGGGACTCCCAGACGCGCACCGCTTCTGAAACACCTAATAAACACCTCCTATGTCAATCTGAGAACCTAGTCTGGAACCGTTGAACACATTACTTTGGGCTAGTCCTCGTGTTCCTACACCTAGAGGCAATTATGGAAACCTCTTCTCCAGTGGAAAGTAAGGCAGAGGAACAAAGTGCTAGAAAAGAAAACTCCCCGACACTACCCAACGCTCCAGGATAGCTTTTTTCAATGTTTAATGGGCAATAGTCAGGGATCGGACGTGCAGTCGACCTTCTTCCTGTGTCTTGCTCCCAGGATTGTTGCTTATCCCAGAGAGAACGTTTTCTCTGTTCCCTGATGACCTGTGTTCAGTTGTCTTCGCTTCTAATAAAAATATTTCTGTGCGTTCTTGCAAGGAAGGCGATGGGTATCTGCCCTGCGATTGCCAGCATTTGCGTCCCGTGCGATATGCGCCTGCAATTCGTACCACTCCTTATCTCTGCACCAGTGCCAACCGCCATCGGCGTAATACCTTGCTAAGAGCGTCATCTGCTAGTTCTAACCCATCGATTAAAACCGACTGCACAGCCCTCATTGGGAGTCGTCTCAATGATGTGTGAAAAGTGAAATGAAAAGTGAAAGACCTCAGCTGGAATCACATCCATGGAAATTTCTTGCCTTTCTGGAATTCTGCTCTCTCCAATTCCATCTTCGTGTAAAGTGGAATTTCCATTGGTATTTTAATCAATCAATCAATCAATCAAAAGAGCTCGCACAATTTCGCCAATTTTTCTGCTTCCTGTGAGTGAGGCCACGTTTTGGCGTCAGGCTTCCGTTCTAGTGAAGCTAGATCTGAATTTGAAAAATCACTTAAAAATTATTCTGTTCAAAATTTTCAAAAGTTGAAAGTCATCGTTTAATAATTTTCTGCTGTTTTTCTCTTCTTAAAGCCTCATTTGCAAATTTCATGATTTGAAATTACTTTTAAATTGCGCTTATCAAAAAAGACAGGTTAGAAACTCTAACAGAAAGTCGGAAAGAAGTTCGAAAGAAAGTTCGTTGGAAGAAGAACATATAACCAAGCTTGTGTTGCGAGGACCGGGTAGGATATGGATGTATTTAAAGGATAGCACAAGGATTTAAGGGCCAGAACGAAATATAATCTAAGAGAACATAAAAGAAAATTGTTGAAATGGAATGAGCGCCTCCTCAAAAGAAAAGGCACTACGCAAACGGTTTTCATAGATAAAATAAATTGAAATACCAACCAAATTTAAGCAGTTTTAAAATGTCAAGCCATTTGAAGATATAAAACATCAAATTTATTTATTTTCGAAATATTTCAATTCACATTTTGAGAAAGATTAGAATAAATGAACTAAAAGTGAAATCAAAATATGTTTGTGTTTAATTAAATTGAACATTGGCAACGTCTATTGGCGCTGTCTTAACCGGAGCACATTTTCTTCCTCAACTTCAGCTAGATACGATGCAATGTTGTGGTAAGCTTTCAATTTTCACGATCCATTCAAAATTAATTTGAGACAATGCAGAAATGCTTTTTATTTAGTTACAATCAAAACTGTCGCGTGAACTAAATTGCTATGCTAAACATTTTCCCATGAGTTTGCAAATGGTTTTGGTGATTTCTCAGACAGTATGGTACTATTTGGTTTCATGCCGGAAGGTAAGTGCCCTCTCAGTCTACGATAAATAATACAATTTATGATTATGCATTCTATTAACATACACATGTTGCTTACAAGACTGGAACCAATGAAAGACGAATAAACAGAAATCGGAGGTGACCGGATATCATAGGATAGCAAAAATTTTCGCAAAAATAGTTACCAACAAAATGACAAATCGTTTACTCCCTATTGCGCCAGACAGACCACGCAGACGAAGGTAAAATACTTGGATTCAATGAAAATTTTGCATACTGAGGATCTTTTCCAACTTTTTTTTTTATGAGATTAAAATAATTGAAGAACTTGAGAATTTGTCGGAGAAGAAAAAGCGTGAAAATCTTCCAAGTCCTATTTATCCTTGAACACAGCCACGCAACGCCACTTGCAATAAAATGCTCTGATTTTCATTTGGGATTATAATCAACTCTGCAACCATTCTAGCTGTTCGTTTTCATCACCTATCTCTATCCATCAAGCAATTTTCAACTTGAAAGTCAAAGATAAGATCAGGAATACTCCCATGATATCTGATTAGCTAACTGATGACAGTAATTGGATTTAAATTCTTTCAATTTTTCCTTGCCAACGTTCCACGTTGAACACAAAAGAACGCTAATGAACTTCCACAGCTATTCATCGTCGTGCAAAATTCTAAAGTTTAAAGGAGCATCATCTTTGCTAGCATCAACACTAATATCAAGTACGCGTAGAATCAACCTCAACGGACATCGTAGCATCCTCATCTTCGTCATCATCATCATCATCATCAACATTGCTACCATCGTGTAGTCGCCAGAACAAGTTTTCCTGATGGAAAATTCTTTTCCCATCATCGACAATCGACAATTTATGTGAAGTGGAGTAGTAGACCGTAATTTTTCTTTAAGGACTCCAAGTCTTTTCCTTATTTTTATTGCACTCCAATCTTATTCGTTTATTGCACAAAATGAATATTTATTGGTGAAGTGTTGCCATTAAAATGCTGGAAACAGGGAACAGGACGAGTAATCAAATAAGCAGTTAATGCAATGAGAGCCAATTTAATTTTTTAATACGAGAAACATATTTATGACTATTTGAATATCGTTGCATAGTTTCTATTCAGATGTAGTGATGTCCTTTTAACTTTACATTGTCAATGACCCTAATCGAAACGCTTTAGAATAAATTCAATTGGGTCTATTGGTAGCTTGCAGATAGTTGATTTGATTAGAACTAACCAAACTACCATACAAATTGAATACCAATTAATAAACCAGTATAGGGATCAAACTCAAAATGGATATAGTGTTAAAGGTATCTACTAATCAACAATAGAATGAAGCTTGCATTTATATGTATCCTGTCTAACATTTCGTTTCTCCGAACTCAATAATTATTCATTTTACTAAGAAAATTAACGCTTAACATGATAAATTTTCCTTTGGGCATTTTTTCCAACTCTCATTACAGACCATCCTTTATGTTGGTATTACTGCAAATTGTTGATTAAGATTACGGACCATCTCAGGTAAGGTGCTCTAATACGATTGAAATAAGTTAAAAAGGAATTCTTCTCGGAAATAAGATTACTCTTCTTAGTGTTTAATTATCGCTCGAGTACTAAAAAATGCCCGTCATAAAGAAATCCTAGCTTGCGAAAACAGCAATATTACTGCCAGAATCACGAACTATCCCATTAGATCCTGGTGTTATGGGTTGACTAGACTAATCTTCAGGCTTGCATTGAATTCAATTAAGCCTCTGACGGGAAAAGCAATGTCTAAAGCAATCCTGGCCAAATTTTACCAATAAGTTACCTTGTACTATATCGTATTGGGAAACGGAGAATCGCCGCGTTTTGCTTTCATGGCACCAATATGTGGTTGGCCAACTATACTAGTATTAACTAATTATACTAAGAACAATGTATTGGTCATGTTCTGAAGTGCGCCAAAACACTGTTAACAAACATGCATGATGTACGGACCGCATAATATGACGGGAAACACATACCCGAAAGTTTCGATTTAGGACGCTAACCAGTTAGGTCAAACCATAGGGAAAGATAGCGAGAAAGTAAAGGCACTAGTTGACAGCAATCTACATTACCCGACACAAAATATGGTAGATATGCTTGAAAGATCAGTACATATTAGTACTAAGTGTTTCTGAATTAACTTGATTACATCAGGAGACTTGATTTTAAATTTTCCATGATCTAAGTGATTCCAGCCAAACTCTGAGACTTCTCATCTGTATTTCTTCGAAAAACTTATCAATTTTTCAAGATTTTAGTCACCGAAGATATGAAATTAATCGCTGACAAAAATATGGAACAAACAACGACTTGAGATAGACGGAGAGAACCATCCAAATCAAATCCTAGGGAAGGCTTCTTTGGAAGGAGGTCGTCACTGTCAATTGGGTGTGATTTGATGAGCGTAGTCTATTTGAATATATACATTGTGTTCAACTGGACACATCGAGCGTAAATGTCCAAAAAAAAAGCCGACCCTTGTACCACCATAATAGTGTAACACTTTTTAACTGTTCCAAAACAAATCACGATTACAAAAATGGAAATTTTTGTCGCATCTACAACTCCATCTTCGTTTAATTTTCTGATCTCTTCGAAATTCTCCCAACGGACTGCGATCGTGAAAGACACGATTGGAACACAGATGCCAAAACTTACTTACTTAAGACTTATTTGTAAATAAAAGCTCGATGAACTTCCAAACAAGTGTTTCAATTGACCAAAAATGATGGCAAATGTTGAAGACACAAATGACAGTGGAGTTTTCGTAAATAGTTTCAACCGAAATTCGGATTTCAAAGACTTCATAGCTTATCCTTCCCCCTTCCTCTTTTCTAGAAACCTCGAAATTAAATACAAAGCTCCAATATAGAAACCGATTCCTCAACTGACGCTAAATTTCTGTTTCTGGAGGTTCTGTTTGCTTTTGGGTGGAACCATCTAACAACAACTTTCAGTATAAAATATTCAAAAGAATCTTTGGTATTTTTTGAGGTTTTTCTTGGCAGATTGCTTGCTGATATGTTCAACGGATATAAAAATATCTCCCATTAAATACGTAAAACAGCACAAAAACAATGGATCCTTACTCGCTACAAACTATATCAAAATAATGCGAATTTTCCTCCTGTTGCTCTCTTAAAAGCAAATTAATGAACAAATTAAGAGACTTAAAAATGCGTTACTCCTAAAATCTTAAGAATACCAAACTTAACTTAAGAAAATCTTCTTAACATGTAATTGTGCTAATTTACTTCATTTTTGACGACGGTCTAAAAGTTTCGCAATTTCATAATCGCTAGAAGATTGCCAACATCATATCAATCTTGGGAACAGATAAAACTCCAGAAGAACCTTAAGAATGTTTAGGCAAAAGATTCGCATGATACTGGTCTACTTCATAAGCTCAAAGATTGCAGTCTGTCACCGTACTTGTACAGTTGCATTTCATCCTTCCTGAAAGATACCTATTCCTGAGACAATAAACCAGTTGTCAACATCTACTAAGAAAACTGTCCTAGTTGATGTTCTGCAAGGCATTAGGCTACGTCCCACACTTTTTAATCATCAAATCCGACATACCTACTAGCGTAAACTACCAGCTAGCAACGTTGAGGAACAACAATTGCTTCTACTCTTCAGGCGCCAAGTCCAACAATATAATCTCTAACCTAGAGGAAATGCTGCTCAAAAGCTTCCATCTTTCCACCAAAACTTTGACAAATGGTAAATTTAAATCAGCCAGAAGAAAACGGCTGGAAAATTGTTCAGCATAAAGAATTCGCCTGCTACGCTTCCTCACAAGCTCTTAAACTTCACTGGCCAAACGATTCAATGGGCCAAACATTCGACTTTCTTAGGTCTTAAAACTTAACTTAAGACGTAAGCTAACTT
The DNA here is from genome assembly GCA_954870665.1 of Stratiomys singularior. Lineage (NCBI taxonomy): Eukaryota > Metazoa > Arthropoda > Insecta > Diptera > Stratiomyidae > Stratiomys > Stratiomys singularior. The sequence continues at coordinate 96,058,428 of OX940879.1, forward strand.
CTAAAAACTTACCCTTAAAAACTCGAGACTATAAATACCAAGGCATTCGAATATGTCCCTTTTGCAGTAGTCGATACATATTTGAAAATCCACCATGGTACTTCAAAGCAAAATGTTCATCCTGCAAAATCAGTATCGTATCTATTATCATGTACGTGGCCTCCACATGGAATGAATGTGCTGAATACCTTAAAGCAAAAGTTCATATCACCAAAATTGTTTTTTAGAAATGACTCAAACAAAGCCGACCACTTCTCCTTCAGACAAACTTCCACATTCGCGCCTCGCATCTCTGTTGAATAATGCTGGGACGTAAGCAGAGCCTGTTAGCCTAAATTAGTTTGCGAAGTAGGTCGTAGCTAAAATAAGGAAACTTTAAGCTTTAAGGGAGCCCAGCAGAGATTTTTTTTAAATTCTCCTCTCAAAGACGATCAAAATCACCATCATTACAAGAAAATTAGTAATGAATGTAACATTAAAAATTATCAACCATAGATTAAATGAAGTATAACCAAGAAATCAACCAACAAAGAAGAATACCAACAATGTATACCAACAAAGAAGAATAAGAAAAATTTATACCAAAATAAAAGAACCACTAAATATCTTCAAACCAGGCGCTCGTCATGATTATGTTTTTCGGAGGGAAGTGAAGGCTATTCGCTCCCAGAATGTTGGACTCCCAGATGTATGTAACACTTATCCTATTGATTAAACACCATGTAGACGAGACAGAAGAGCGTGAAACTTTTAAAAACTTTATTTCGAAGAAGATGTTTTTATTCTACGCTTTATGCTGCCTCTCTTTCTGGGAACCCCTTCTCGTTCCCAAAGTCCCCTTCTGAACCGTAGATTAAGAATACTTACACGCTTCCAGCTTACCAAATATGCTGTTCCATCGTGTTCACATAGCACCCCTGGTTTCTATTATTAACCAGTTTCAGGATCTCTCGATTTCAACTATCCAAAAGGAGCACTTACATTTAATGCAATCAGGGCACTCATAGACTCATCATCTGCTACTGCTATTGCATTCAAAGAAGGTGCCACATTCGTCGTGCTTCCCTCTTGTGTAATTTAGGCAATAAAGGGACCACATCCTATCCATGTTCTGCTGGTAAAAACAAAAATATGCGTGTCTGTTAAGTAGTGCGTAATATAAAGTAACATATAGGAAGCCCTTCTACTTTTGAGGGCCAACACCGTAGTGTAACCACTAAAACGTGTTAACACTTTGGAAAGAGATACAAACACCTTGTGCAGTAAACGAAACGAGCTTTGAAAGATAGAGAGCTTGTAAATTAGATGACTTAGGTAAATGGAGAGATAGCGATGGTTACCTTTTTGAGCTTAAATGTACCAGAGAATAAATTCTCCGGAGTGGAGGTGTATGTGAGTTAGTGTGTATGTGTACCTGTAATTTTAGAGAATATTATTGCATTTCTCTCCACACATATCTCCATCAAGTTTTGCTAACGTTTCTGACTTTTTCGGAAAATTGTAGTAAAAGATTGGTACAAAATGGCAGTGTGAAGCTTCTGGCCTGGCAATGATACTTCTTCTGCAAAAACTTGCTGGGACAGATAACCATAAAGATCTGTGAACTTCGTGAAGCCCCTGATAAAGTTCTCTGCTGCTTTTGTGTGAGAGCTTGCTGCAACACCCTGCCTACCTTTTTTTAAACTTCTTGAAACATCCATGACTTGGCTTGAATTGTTTTTCTTTTTTGGCAGAAGATGATGCTGGTGTTTTCTCAACGAGGCCAGCGAATATAAGTTTCGTCTTTGTTGCCATGTCCATCCATCTCCTTTATTTTGTTAGTTCTTCAGAATAGCGTAGATCGTTGCTGTTGAACGATTGTATGTACGCGCCATTAGTCAGGCTACAACCTTGGTGTTTAATGGTTGTACGTTTCATTTCAACACTCGTTTCAGACTAATGCGACGGCGCGATAAGGCCGGCTCATAAATGAATCTCCCGAAAAACTTGCCCTTTCTGCAAGATGCATCCATATAGAATATTCATCGACCAATCTTAGCTTCCGAATCTGATCGGAAACAATTTCTTGTGTTGAACTCAGCTTCTCTATAATCTACGATGTTGTCAAAAAGGGATCTTCCTATACCATAGTCTTGATAATTCCGTCATCGATCAAAGATGGCCATCCTAAACGTAGTTTGTCACTAAGGTTGAAATCACTTGCTTTAGCACGTTCTTTCACACACGGAATCCACGCAAAAAAACTCCAATTTCGATACACTTTTGTTGCATTTCGTCCTTGTGTGAATTCGTACGAAATACAGCGGCGTAAATGAACTTCATCATTACCGATGCTTTCACGATCGTGTCTCAATTAATAATGACATGAGACATATTTTGTTTAATTTTTTTAGGAGTGTCGTCGTCGTTGTAGCGCTACAGCCCATTTCGGGCCTTGGCTTCCCGTAGGTGTCGCCTCCAGTTGTCTCCAATTTCGGGATCCGAGTAGCGTGCTGCTATCTTCGTCTACAGAGTCGGACCAGCGCTTTCTTGGCTTTCCCACTGGCCTGCGTCCCTCAGTTTTTCCGACAAATACCTTTCTAGGTATCCGACCTTCATTCATTCGCTGCACATGGCCAGCACATTGTAGCTTCCGCAGTTTTATCACAGTGGAGACTTCTGGCTCGTCGAAGAGTTCGTACAACTCATGGTTGTACCTAATTCGCCACTGTCCTCCTTCCTGCGTTGCTCCCACGATTCGTCTTAGGACCCTCCTTTCGAAAGCGTTTAGTATATTTGCGGAAGCTTGAGTGAGGGTCCATGCCTCACATCCGTAGCACAACACAGGTCTTATCACAGATTTGTATACTTGCAGCTTTGTTTTCCTATGTATGAAGCTGGCCTTCAGAATACCCAAAACTGAGTAGAACGCTTTATAAGCGAGCTGAATTCTACGCTTTATTTCCGCCGTTTCATTACCATCCTTCACTAGCTTGGAGCCAAGATATGTAAATTTGTCCACATTTTCCAGGTTGAATTCGTTGATTGTTATGTTTTGCCGGTTGGGGGTGTTTCTCCTGGTTTGTATCATAACTTTTGTTTTGGACTCGTTGATTTGCAGCCCCACCCGCTTCACTTCTTGGTCTAGTTTGAGCAGGAGTTCCTTGGCAGATGAAAAGGATCTTGACAGGATATTGATGTCATCCGCATAGGCTACAAGTTGGCTCGATTTGTATAGTAGTGTTCCTTTCGTATCCACAGGTAGTTTCCGTACGACGTATTCTAGAGCTAGGTTGAATAGCAGTGGAGCCAGTCCATCGCCCTGCTTCAATCATACCTTTGTCTCAAAGGCATTAGTCAGCTGGTTATTGATTCTGACTTGTGCTGTCATTCTTGTCATTCTTGTCAGGCGGACTAGTTTTGCTGGGATTCCAAGCTGAAGCATTATTTGGTACAGTACTTCTCGATCAATACTGTCGTATGCTTGCTTAAAGTCCACGAAAATTTGGTGGACGTCGATGTTAAATTCCCAGCACTTTTTAAGGATCTGCCTAACTGTAAACAATTGGTCAGTAGTTGATCGTCCGGCTCTAAAACCACCTTGATACTCCCCAATTATTTTTTCAGCATATGGTGTTAATCTACCTTCAAGTATTTTTGTGAGGATTTTGTAAGATGTACAGAGTAGTGATATACCTCTGTAATTTTCGCACTGTAGTTTGTCTCCTTTTTTGTGGATAGGGATGATGATGGATTGGCACCACTCTTGCGGCATTTTAGGAGTGTACATGTGTTTAAATGCAATGTTAAGGAGATTGTCATAATTGTCTCAAACCAACATGTGCATATGGATTGAAATTTAAAGTGACCCCATCGGACAGAAATTTCCGGTAGACATAATATGTATTATGTACGATGTACTATTATGTCCTTTTCTGATGTTTGATATCTCCTGTATCCTGTGTCGTATCTCATATTCTTCCCGAGTTTCCGAGTGTATCAACCTGCTGACCTTTGCACCCATGTCTTATCCCAGGGTCGACTTTATGTCGTATAACCAACAAGCTCCAACAAAAACCATGCAAGGATGGTCAAATCGCGTTGGTTGGTTCAAATTTTCACCCCCTAGTTATTAGTGACACTGTATTATAAGTTATCCTTACCATGCCTCCGATTGATGTATAGTCTCTGATCGTTGTTGGGCAGCAGAGTCCTTTGTTGAGAGTTCTTCGTTGCTATTGACCACTTTGCTGACAGTTCTCTATCTTTGGATGCTCCCTAGCAAGAAGGAAAATGGTCTTGATCCATGCGGTCGCCAACGCCTTGTTCATTGTACAGTATGCAGTCGTAATTCGGATTGGTTCCCATCTCTGTGAAGAATACATTATTAATATTTTAAATTTGTGTAGAATTGTACAAAATAAAATAACGCAAGCTGGTTTAATGACGAAGTCAAGAAAGTCAAGAAAAAGTAATGAAGTCAAACTGGATCAGGCTTTTTCATCAGCATCAAAAATTGAATGTTTTCCCACAAAACAAAAACTATTCTTTTTCTTAATGTCAAAATTTTAATGAAATCCTTTTCCTTATTGAAGAAATTTCAATGGATTCTACTCTAGTCCCGAGCACCTCCACTACGCTACCAAAAGTGAACCACATTTTCGTGGTTGGAAAATGAGAACTGATGGAAGGCAACACATGGGATTGTGTATCCTTTACAAGATAGATCCTTTTAAGGCTACCAACTACATACCAGAAGATTGACAATTGTCCTTCGTCGTAGAGGAAACATTCCGCGTTGGCGATCTATCAGCTTTCAAAATCAAGAACTTAATTGACAGAGGACCATCTTGGCAACACTCTCCTAGTTTATCCCGTGAAATTCCTTCGTATCTTCTTCAATATCGCATTGGTCCGATAAAAGTTAACCTGAAGTGTCCATCTATTGTACAACCAGGGCGCAATGTTGGGCGTGTAGAGACGATCAGCGTTAAAGACAAGTAGCAGTTTTATCGACGCAACAACAACACAATGTCTTATCATGTACATTAATTCATTTGTGTCGTTGTTCAAGCTCAAGAGAACAAGAAAAGAATTTTTTAATTAACACATAATTTCCACCTGTCACGCAGACCAGAACGCCCATTTTTTATACTATCGCCGAACGCGAGTATAAGAAATAAGTGTATGCAGGCAGACTCCAGGCGCCATCCACTATGTCTTTGACTTCTTCGTCTTCGCGCGATTAGTCAAGAATTAAGACAAGGAGGCGACAGTCTACATATTTGAGATTATTTAGCTCTAAGATTGATTGAACACAATGACCATTTCGTGGTTCTCATTATAATATCGAGTGCAGGTAGAGGTCAATTTGATCATCATTAAAAGATTGCATTCGTGAAATTGGGAGTTGATTGAGGCAAATGAGGTTGTTGGCTGTTTAACTTCATTTGTTGTAACACTTTTTCTAGAAAGCAGATTTGCATTTAAATTAGATTTGATTGGTGACTCAGTCAAAAAATACAAAAAAAAAATACTAAAGACTGCAGCGGCCGGCATGAGGACAAGGACAATAACACATGTGCGAAAAGGTATCTGAAGCCTTTCGGATGGAGTTAAACAATTAACAATCAATGAGTCATATACGGATAGCAATTAAGATAATAAGTGAACATACATTTGTTACTTTTTTCTTCAAGCAATTTCTTGACGCAGCAAACAGAAAGACAACTACAATAATTGTAGGTGCCTAAGGCTACACCACTCAAAATCCTTTCCATAGCTACTTCGATTTACTAATGAAGACTATTGACCACTTCCTTTAAAATGTAGGAAAAAAAACGTTATTCAGCACGTCCTCCACTTTGTGTGAGGCCTTTTATTCCTCTGTAAGATCCAAATGCATATGCAAGCTCCCTGATACACATATGATGCATCCGATTTTTCAAATGGCGGCATCGAATAACTTCTGCAATTGATCAAAAATTTAAGGTCAATATCACTTTTTGCAATGTGCTCATTTCACGCGGAACAACTTAAATCAAGGAAATCAGATTGCAATTTTTTCACGTCTCATAGTTTTCATAATTTGATACTTTTAAAAACGATATTCGACAGTTTTCTCCTCAGGCATAATTATTATTATTATTAAAAACATTCTCATTATTTTCTATCTTCACGTTGTGGTTTTTTAAATTTTAGAACAGATAGCTGTTTCGAGGCCGATATGGTCCCTTCTTCAGTGCTACGTCTTATAAAGGACAAGGTGGCGAATTATCTGTTTTAAACGTTAGACAGAATATGAAGAATCCTTAGAATAGCGGAGAAAAGCTAATCTATACACTAAACTAGCTTGACTATATATGATCGAAACATACTTTATGTTCAGGGGGAAATTCGTCAAAGTTATGTCAGGACTTTATACTCTCTTCTTAGTGACCCCTGTATGGATGCATGAGAAAATGGATTCAAAAAACGGGGACTGCTTCCCAGCTTTTGGGTCAGATACGTAGATGATATCTTGGCGGATATAGTTAAAAAAGACCAATAAGACGTTATATTTAACAGTATAAATAAGATTCACCCAAAAATTGTATTTTAAAAAGAAGAGGAACGAAACGGACAATTCAGCTTTTAAAATATCAAGATCTCAAGAGAAGCGAAAACTGCGCAATATGTTATATACAAACGCAATGAACAATACCAGCACGTTCCAATCACAGCTGGCCACATAAAATGGCAACATACAACGCATGGATACACAAGCTACGGAGCTTTCCATTTAGCGAAGACAACTTCAACAAGGAAGAGCAGTATATCCGAGACATGCAAAGAACAACGGACACACTAAAAAATAAATCCTAAACTTCATGAAGAAACAGTAAACCTAACCTAAAAGCGTTCTTCGAACAGAACAGGGAAATCAACCAACGAGAGAAGAAACGACAAAGTTGGACAGACAAATTGGACAAATCCGTAAACCGTGGGACTTATCAATACCGTCAACAAACATCAACACTGCGTTCGAGACTGGAAATATCAAAGCACAAAAAAACGGGAAACTAAAAAAGGGGTTTTCCCAGACTGCCCCAAAACCTATACAGGACAAACAAAGAGGCAACGAGAGATGTGAGAGAGTTAAGAGAGCATCTACGAGAAGCTGAAATTAGAAACAAACGTCAAAAAATCAGCGCATATAAGTCGATTGTCGCAAAACACATAGTGGAATGCCACCGTAACGTGCGGTGGAACATAAAATACGCCAGAAAAAATAAAAAATTGAACGCATATGAAAAGATTTTCATCCTGATAACAAAAGAGCAAAATCGGCTAAACACTGACACACGAAATTGTGACTCCGAATTGACGAGGCTAGTAACATGTTATGAGGATTTGCCAACGCATTCATCACTAGTGAGACATCATCACACAGCCCGGAAGATTCGTCCTCTGATCCAGAGATTTATGAGCCTTCTATTAGCAATGCTCCAGTGCTTGTGAGCCAAGAACGACTCGATGATCTATTCAGGGATCTGAATCTATCGAAAGAAAAGGCGGAACTTTTAGGATCACGACTTAAACAGTGAATTTGTTCGAACCAGGAGTCGTCATATGTAAATAAGACGACAGTTTTGTTCTTTTTGTTTTCTGGAAAGAAGAAAGCTTCGTGTTTTGTAATGATAATGTTCCTCACGAATGGCGGCTTTTCTTCGACTCCTCTAAGACCAGTTTAAAAGCTGTAGTAACAAACTTCTAAATAATGGTAACAAACTTCCATCCATTCCTGTAGCGTACACTCTGTTATTTTAAAAGAAACATATGAAGTGATGAGACTTGTTTGAGACAAAATAAACAACAAAGACTTCCAGCGGACCATCTGTGCAGATTTAAAGGTAGTTCGTTTAGTTTTAGGACTCCAAACTGGCTTTAACAAATTCGGCTGTTTCTTGTGTGAATGGGATAGTAGGGATCGGTCAAAACATTAGACTCGAGAGCGCTGGCCATATATAACAGCTTATATCCTTGGCCAGAAAAGTGGAAAAAATGTTCCATCAGTCAATCCCAAAAAAAAAATATTGCCACCATTACATATAAAGTTGGGATTAATAAAAAACTTTGTTAAGGCAATAGACAAAAATGAGCCTGGGTTTCAATACTTGAAAAATAAATTTCCTTCTTTTAGCGATGCCAAGATAAAAGAAGGCATATTTGTTGGACCTGACGTTAAGAAAATCATAAAGGATTCAGAGTTTCTGGTAGCATTACATGACGTTGAATAAGAAACCTGGTTGTCCTTTGTAGAAGTAACCAAAAATTTTCTTGGCAATCAAAAATCTCCACAGTATGTGAATATCGTCGAGTCGATGTTCAAAGCTTATCAAAAATTGGGATGCAAAATGTCCTTAAAAATACACTTTTTTCAATTACATCTTAATTTCTCTAAACAAAATTTGGGAGCCGTAAGTGACGAGCATGGAGAACGATTCCACCACCAAGACATCGCGTCATTCGAAAAACGCTACCAAGGGAAATGGAAACCCTCTATGCGGGCCGATTATTGTTGGTCCATCGTTAAAGAAACACCGGGGTTGTCCTATACCAGAAAAGCCAAACGATCTAAGCGATCTGGTTACTGTTTCTGTCACTATTTACTGTTCACTCTAGCTCCCTTAATTCAAAGTCTTATGACGCCGTCCGTTCAGGAACCCTTGTCCTAGAGAAAAGAAAGGAGGAAAATTGCTTAAAAGGAATTCCTCCAACCTCGACGCCTCCAGCAAAGCAATTATACTCTTTTTTCTTATTACAAAATCCGAGAAAATGTACCACCTCATTCCAACGATTAAATTGTTCAGAAAGATCTCCCTAGGCTGCCTAACTCGTGTTCTGCGTAAAACCAATGTCGGACAAGAATTCTCATTCATCTTCAGTGCCAGAGTAAGTAACCTGACTCAAGAAAAGGTAAGGTAGGACTGAGACAGACGGTGCTAGAACTAATATTAAACTAGGTCTTGACGTTAAATAATGGCAAAGTCTCGCAAATATAAGAAGTCTTTCTGACGGTTCTGTCAAAAATTAGTTCAACTAGTTCAGCACATCATCGTAAATTACAATTGGGCTCCTCCTCGAAATTGTCAATGCTATTGCTGAGTTTTTTTGAATGTCTTATAACTTCTACAAAAAGGTTCGAAATTATTCATAATAAAAACTATTATATATATCATAAGAGGAAAGAAAGAAAAGACAATATATTGCCCTGCCTGTCATCACATAATCTGGCATAAGAAGAAGCAAATGCACTATATATCCAAAAAGGACTTAAGCTAGCAAAATACATTTGGTGTTTTCTTAGGATATCCACAATATGTGATAAGGTATGACTATTCCGCAATGTCCAATAGTAGTTCTCTTTTCTTAAAAGCCCCTCAGCTTGTGGTAAAAAGGATGACTCCAGGAAAGTCGCAGTCTCTTGACTGTAGGTTTTACGTGAGAACAGCGAATATTAATTGCCCCACTCACTGTACAAATCGAAAATTGTGATGCTTCGGCTTAAAAAATTACTGACTTAACTTATTAGTATTCAACTCGACTACTAGTATTTCACCATACCACAAGAAAAAAAGAGTAATTGAAGAAAAAGATTATAAAGCAAAAGAATAAAGAGGGTTTGTCGATAACAACAAAGCGAAAAGGAGCGATACCAATGGAAGCCTTTACTTTTCCTCCGTCTTATTATAATTATTTGTAGCATTTTCCGGAGCGATAAAATGTCCGGTCACGTGTTAGCGAAACTCGCCACGGTTTTGGCTATTGTTAGGTGTCGAATCGTTCAGGAGCAATATGTGACATGTCTTTCCGAACAACACTCCAAGAAATCGTTTAGCATCGCAAACAACCGCTTTTTTGTTACCCTAATATTTTCGAATGTAGATTCTGTTTTGCTTATTAGCTAAGAGGGAAAAGTCTCAACTTATCATAAACGCAACTCCAAAGCATAACCCCTAAAGAGCGCGAACACCACGACAATATTCCCAATGTAACGATAATGACCGAAACATTTCATTTTTAATGCATTGGTGTTTAAGCATGTTGAAATCAGGACATAGAGAGTAAGCTGTTCAGGTATGCGCATTATCATTCCTTTAAATTTTGGTTCATATACAATTTCTCACGTATACTGTTAAACTGGAAAAATTATTCTCATATATATTTCAGTTCAGAAAACTGCTATCGCGAACTCTCCACTTACCTACATCGTTTAGTTTCTAAGCTCTCCATCATGTAAAGCTCTCTCTCTTGTTGCTTCATGGGTTATTCGTACCTCTGCCTTTGTTGTGCTCCTTCAGGTTGTCAGTGCTTGTTAATAGTTACGCTGTACGCCAAACATTCAGCGACTGATGACTTCAGCGCTCTTGGAATCTGTTACGACTTTCAATCTAGTTTCCCCTTTAAAGCTTCACGCTCTACCTAGTACTGGAATAAAGACTGTTTGACGGTCACCAAGAGTCGATTTTTTTCAAATATTAGTTATCGACGAAATCCCGAAGTTTCGGCTAGAGGGGTTTTGATTTCCTCTGGTTTTCAGTCATTTCCTTAATTCGCTCTGAAAACCTCAGCTTATAGGTTATAGGCGAGCCCAGATAATGGATAACTTGAAATCGACCAATATATTCCCAACACTCACCGTTCTCACACTGAAAATCTGCTTTTTTTGACAATGATCACATTCATTTTCTCAGGAGCAAAACCGAATCCATGAGTGTTTTTCTATATGCATACTCGAACCACAAGTACATTTTATGTTGATTGTTCTTGATGTACTGATGTGCGAACCCGATCAGTTGCTTACCCACGGGTAGTTTGAAGTTCAGCACCCTACCACAGGAGATGCCCAATATACAGTTCAGGACCGATAATGGAGACCAGTGACTCTCCTGATTTGATTTGTATCCTAGATTAGGCTGCAGTCGTTCAGACAATTTTAAGTAGCCGAGTCTGATATTCTGGTTTTTCTGAAAATTAGTGCATTGACTGGGGGTTGTGAGTCAGTGCGTTCTCCGCAAAAATTTTTTTTTTTATTCTCAAGTAGAGTTTCATGGCACGTTACCAAGTAGTTTCTTATCTTAAGTTTCACTTGGAAAGAGTTTCTCGCGCGATTGATCTCTGGCGTTTAAGGAATAACATGTCAAATATTTCTAGGCATCTAATTTTAGTAACAAATAAATTCAGTCAGCAAACCCCTAAGTTTAATCAAATTTATGAACAGGCGTTTTTGCTTAACATTTTCTGAAAAAAATTTCATTATTAGACAAGAATTTACACTAAGGACATAAGCAATTCAACATGCAATATATATGTGCACTTCAAACCTGAAACGAAGCAACAAGAAAAACTGGAAATATAAAACAAACGAAAAGTGAAGATTCGAAGCAATGTACATGGAAGAGTGTTCAGAAAAATCAGAATATTCCATGTGCATAATTAATCCAATTAATCCAAATGCCATCATGTACTAGACTGACTAAACGATGGACCAACGAAATTGGATCCAAAGTAGTAGTTCGTAGTAATCTCTAGTCTAGTTCCAAAGTAAAAGTCTCAAGTTCTCATGAGTTCCGCTGAGGATTCGAGTAACCTCCAAGAAAGCACTTTTAGGTACTACGCTGCGAATTCTTCAGACTGTTTCCTTTTTCTTCGAGTTATTCTTCTCTTATCGTTGTTATTTAGATCCTTTTCAGGTCCAGTATATACTTTAGTTGAGTTGATCGCCTTTTTTGCCTTTTTTGCCTTTTTTTAAGGGGAATCTCATATATCTTTCTTTCGGACTCGTGTCTAGTCGATCTCCCCGGCATTGGATTAACCACCAGCCTTTTCTCATTGATTATCTACACCCGGGATATCTTTTGGAGTGATCGTGCTTTTCTAGCGTCCGACTGATACTCTGCCTCCGACATCTGCCAGTTTGATCAGCAGACGAGGATGACTTAAGGACTACGTCTAGCTCTGACATTCAACTAATGATTTTCTGCAGAGTTGCAGTCTTAGCCAACCTCTTAAGAATCTGCTGTCATCACTCTGCATTTTTCAGTAGTCATGCTGTTAGAGAACAATACGTGTTAGCTTGAGCTGCGGCATTGTTCCTATCTTACGAAGGTTTTTGTTCATAGATCCCTTTATTTCTGTCTTCACCTCTAGCCAGACAATTGAAATGGATAATATAGAGCTAGCAGCTCCCACTGAAAACAACGATTTCTAACATGAAGTAGTCCTCATAAGATGTACAGAAGGGTTAATTTTTATTCCTTTCCTGTATTCGGTTGATTTTTCATCTTTTCATGCTTCCGTAGACAATCTTGAAACAGAACTAAAAGCCATACAAAACCACTGAATATGTATCCTTTAATCATAATAATAATACTTCAATCTTAGAAATCTTTCTGTTTTTCTCAGATGCATATTAGACCTCTACGGAAGTTGCATTTTCTGTTTCACGTTAGAAGATGCGTGATTGCCGTAATTTCCCTCATTTCATTTCTTCATTTTAGAAATTCTTAGATATTCGATTAGGTTGGGCGAATCTAGAAATTGAATAATGTGGCGAATCTACATTTCGAATTTCTCGCCTACTAATTCTTGCCAAAAGTCAATAAATAATAAAAATAAAGAAATAATTAATATCAATAAAATAGTTGACAGGAGAACAGAAAAACAATACACGCGTTTTATTCCAGCGAATATAATTTCATTTATTTAACTTTATATTCGGAATCATCTCTGCTAAAGGATCCAATTCGGGATCCATACACTCCGGAAGCTATAAGGTATTCACTTATCAATGTCACTACCAATTGGTTTAGGATACTCCACCTCTGCTTATTCAGTCAGTAAGAAATCTCCTAAATGTTGGTATTACAAGGAGTACTATTTTTAAAATCCATTTCACCAAATTGATTCTTGTAGCACAACCTTTGCCTGCCCTTGGATAGAATGTCAGCTTTTCGTTCAGTTCATTGACATAGCAATCCTTTTTTATGCTACCCTTTCCTGTCGGCCTTCTTCGACAAACGCTTCCGTTCTTTTCTTTACCACCTGTTTCGCTTCAGCTCTCATGAAGCAGATGCCAGCCTCATTCAACATTCAGGTCGAGCTGAAATTTTAGCTGAAAAGTTATGGCTACTGATCGTGATTTTATAGTTTGATCCGATGCTGCGCTAAACTCTGTTGTGATTCATTTTTTATTATTGAGAAATGACGCTTCCTAGCACCCCTCAGCGAGAAATTCGGCTTTTATCGCTTTTTCCCAATCTTTAGAAAATTCTATCTAGTCCAGAGGAAGCTCTCGGTCACCTGTTCTTCCTGTAATATCTTTTGTGACCTCAAATACAGTAAATGATTGTTCATGATTCTTTCCGTATGTTATCTACTTGCAATTCTTTTATCCAAGCTTCTTTCATCAACAAGCATCTCTTCTTCCAACATCTGTCCTTTATACAAATCGATGATTTTGAAACTTTCTCAGGAGATAGCCTTAAATGGCTGAAGTCCTCAATGAAATCTCTTTTTCAGTAGTTTCAAGAATTTGTTGAAATCTGAATGACGCCTGGTCGCCGCATCTACGACTTTCGGAAATGGAAGTCCTTTTAGAATCTCCATTCCCTTATGGGTTGGAATAAAAGTAAATATGAAACAAGCAGGACTCGGTTCCCGACATGATCCTGTAGGTTGTTTTAATCTGACCCGGATATCGCCAAAAATTTTCGAAATTTCAAGTGCCAGTAAGAGAAGTACACTCAGTACACATGTGCTCCTTGCATTAGACAATGTATAAGACCGCCGATGTTGGTACTGTTAAGGACATACAAATTATGGTTGATAAAATCATTGTCTGGTTACACCTAAGTTTAAAATGTTTGGCGTCGAAAGATACATTGTTGGATGCAGTTTGGTTAGTGGCTTATGAAATGAGCCATCGACCGTGGTCCAGTTCTGGAAAGATTGGAGCTGAGCTTGCGCGAACCAGTAAAGATTTGATAAGAACTAATTAAGGATTGCAGCAAAAACCACTTACGAACTAACAAAAGCGTAGAACCTCTCGAGGATAAAAGCTCGGTATACGTTAGTTAATTTCGCGATGCTTGGATAGAGAAAGGACAAACTAAGTCTACGGTCATTCTGTTCATGTTACACCTGTACAATAGCAGTTAACGCGACATGCACGGAATTATCAAGTGATATGAATTTTCTGCTGAATTTCATATCAACATATTGTCACCTGGTGTTGTACGAATGTGTGTATCTCTCTTCGCTGCAATTTAGCCGAATGCCAGGCCGTTGTGCTCGCTAATGGCTCACCTGAGTGGGGTTCGCTACCGGTGAGGTGGAATGCACATTAACTCGCGCTCTTAGCCGTTCGTCTTCGCGTTCAGTGCACAGGTAAATTGCATGTGGGCTAAATCACTAGATGTACAATAGCTGTAAGTATCTAGATAAGTCGGACGCATTGTTGCGGCAACTTGGCGGGCGACCGTAGTTAGCGCTGAATGCGAGAGTATCTTTTTGTTAATAGAGTCGTGTCGCGGTGGAGCCAGATACATTTCCAAGCACAAAGTGCTTAGCGTGCTGGTTGGCGCCGGCGAGTTTTCCGAAAGCGGTAGATGCGGTTGCGATTTCACTTTGCTAGTGTATTTTCGCTGGAGAAATATATCTACCCCCACCCCTAGATTTGACCAGCATTACGGAACGACGGATGGACAGTGGTCAGACAAAATTATATTGTTACTCTTGATGTTTCGATGGAGCTCGTCTTCTTCCATCGACTTCGTTAGTCATTTGGCGTTACGTTGTTTTTAACTTTGACTTTAAACAAAAATTTCAGTTACGGCCGAGGTTTCAACAAAAGTAGACGCTAGTGACAATACTTGGCGACCACGGTTATTGTTGGCGCAACAAAACGGAAACTACAACAATAAGTTTATGGTTTCTCTGCATTTTTAAGTGGAGTTTTTTTTTGCATATTTTCAAACGTTGGTAATTTAACGCGGTGCATTGAGAAACCACTCGTATTTTGTTGAATTTTTGTGCTTCGAGTGAACCTTGTTTTAAATAAATTTCTTTTATTTTATGTTTTTTTTATATTTCCAAGCCGAAAGAAAAGATATAGTATTGAATTTATTATAGCTCGCCGGTGAATTCACTCGTTGAGCGACTTATTTCATTCGTATACATCTAAGTATCTTTTCTTATGCGAAATTATATCTGCTGAGTGGAATTGTGTGATCTACGCGCATTGGCAATAAAATATTGAAAGAAAAGTGTGCAACTCTTTTGAACTCGCACTATTCGTGTTAAAATCAAGTTTAATGCGCGATTGTTTGGTATAAGCGCGAGACTTGTGTAAAATTTTGCTGGAAATTTGAATTCATAATTTTTGCATTGAATCTTAGATAAAAGGAAGCACATTGATACGCGAAACGCAGGCTTTTATTGTGAATTTGAATTTCTTCATTCCATTCTAAATTATTTCTATTTTTGCTTTTGTTTCACGTAGGGATTGTTGCTTAATTTTAACAATTATTTCACGTAGTACCAGTGTGAAGTTTAAAGATTGATTTTTCTCGGTTACCAGTGCATTAAAGAAAAGTTCTGCCTGAAGCCGTTCAAGCAGTTTATATAGGGTAAGTTAATATTATTTGATGTGAACATTTTTCCCCAAATTTTAAGTTTTATTTCGCTAAAACTAAAATCTTTCTCACCAAAAACATACATGAAATATTGCGTCCTTGGGTTTACACGATTTTAAGATATATAAAACAAAAACATAAGAAATCTTATTCCTCCTCACACTTTATAGAAACTATAATAAGTTTTTATCGCTACAACCTGCCAAATTTCATAATATTTTGAAAATTCTACTGGTTTATCTTACCGTGGAACTCATCAAAGTTTATCGGTCTTACAATATTTATCATTTATGAAAGAATAAACTATGAGTTTGCGAATTCCATTGCTTCCTTATATTCTTATGAATTTGTTTTAACTTATTTTCAAAATGGAAATGTACTAATTTCGAAATTGTTCAGAATGAAATATGGATCTCCTTCTCCAAATTCGATACTCCAGCGGCGTAGCCCAGAACATAGGTAATACTGAATATTCACCATGTTCACATGTCTTGAATGATTTGAACTTAGAAATTTGTCAGAAGTCCTAGAAGTGACTTGTTGAAGGAAATTATTTAAACAAAAAATTTGACATTATCACTTGACCTAATTGACATGAGTACTAGGATTGAATCCATAACGTTCGATACGTTATGGATTATACGACATGAACGTATCAAACTTTCGGGCCAGCAACGAAATGTAAAAAATTAAAATTGGATAAAATTGTGATAGATTCCGACGATAGATCAACGACGGTTCCAGACGCTCCAGTACCCTATAGTTTAACGGCCTGGTCTTCCCGAGCAAAATATGATGCGCAATTCTTTTTGTAAAGCCTAGTAAGAAATTATCCGAGGCATTCCCGGGAGGAGCTCAATATGCATTTAGGAAACCGTAACCTTTCAATCTTATGCTGGTCAAACCAAAAACATCTATACTCGCTGAAGCCTTGACTTTGTCAAGTAGAAATCAATAAACTTTGAATTACTTACCTAAACTCCGCCCAAAAGATACCAGAAAAAGGAAAAGTCCGTAAGGGACAAATCTGGCTACTTTTTTTTTCATTGAAGTCCGAAAAGCCCTCCAGCATTTCTGACGCATATTTTATTGCCTGAAAATAGTAATTCCATCGCTCTAGTCACATATCTCTTCTTGCAAGTACCAGAGCTTCTACGCGAGGAGGAGGAGAAGCCAGAGCTTCGACGCTACAAACAACGTCTTTCTTGCATAGCCTAGGACATTTTCAAAGCGGGGATACTAACCTCATACATCATGACTTTTTAGTTACGCATGCGATTTTTGTGGAATCTTGTGCAGCTGATGATATTTTGGGCTTGGTTCTCTGGGCGGCCTTTGGTCGGTAGAGAAGGTTTAGCATTAACAGTTTGATGATCTTGTTAGGCTTCTTTCCAAACTTGTGTCAAGCCCTATCTGCTACCTCCTTTTTCTTTAGTATCATGCAGGGTTGATTGTATCCGCCATAAGGGGAAGAAATCGATCATTTGGCGCTTCATTTACTTTTTATAGTACCTTGGTCATACCAGTGTCATCCAGGGTAGATTTCCCAGGCATTTCAGGCTAGAAAGCAATAAAGCAAATTCTATGGGACTCACTTTATTGAATATAAAGTGTGGAAACTAGCGTGGTGAAAGGATTACCGTCAAAATTACTTAAGGATTCCCATTTGACCTTAAAAAATTAATTGAAAAAAAATGTGAGGTTGATTTTGACAAGCGGTGTGGAATTTCCATTTAATTTTTAATTCATCTTTTGGTTTCTATTCATTGCTGTGCTATTTTATGTAATTTATGAACTCGCAGTTTTATGACTCATGACATAGGATGACGCATTGAATATGTTGTTTGCACTCTGGATGCTGCAGTCTTTACAGTTAGAGCACTTACCTTCTGTGCAATAATTGTCAGGTATGAACCACACTAGTGACAGTGACGTTTGTGCTTTTGTTTGAAGTGTCGGTATGTCAGCCCACCCAGACTTGATAGGTATCTTCGGAGAAATCATCAAGGTCCAGTATGATTCTGACCTGATCATATTCTTGTGTGCCTTTGGTCTTAAAATA
The DNA here is from genome assembly GCA_954870665.1 of Stratiomys singularior. Lineage (NCBI taxonomy): Eukaryota > Metazoa > Arthropoda > Insecta > Diptera > Stratiomyidae > Stratiomys > Stratiomys singularior. The sequence goes on from OX940879.1 coordinate 96,076,146, forward strand.
AAGGCGATCTAACCTACCTCAAGAGTCAAGCTCTGAAGAGGAATAAAGCAGATTCTTTGTAGATGCATATTAATTCTTATACTAAGAAGAATGATGGCATTTTGCCTATTCGAGAAGAGCAATTTTCAAAAGAGAAGAAAATTGAAGTTCACGTTGTTTTAAGTGTTTTGAGGTCTACTAGGCTGTCTTGTTTTGATTGGACAGGACAGCTTCGGCAATTCATAAGTACCACAAACTTGTTCTATGAGCTACGCACTAATGATACTTAAAAATAGCCACAATGTATCTGCCCGAAAAAAAGAATGATCCAGCGGACCCAGAAACTCTATCATTTTGGCCTCTGACAACAACAAGACAAGTTTCACAGTATTTCTTTATTTCTAAAGTACAAATCTATCATTATTTTCAGTAATTTGCAGGACAAGGATATAAGCCTTTGACGAAAAATATGGAACCGCTAAAGTTTATTGTTTATTTTCCCATATCTATGTGAAAACTAAGCGCACAAATACATCGTTATCAGTTTTTTTTGACAAAGGATATCCTTTAGGGCCCAGAAATAATTACAAATCTTCTAGTGAATGCGTTATTGTCATAGCAAGCTTTTGTAAAATAAAAATAGCGAAAGGGAGAGAATTTTCACTGGCAAGGTACTGGTGCAAGATCTGGTCATTATAGGAAAACGGAAAGAAAAAGTAAAAAAAAAGGAGTGACGCTCAAAATGAAATTGATCAAAAATTTTGAAGTTAAAATCAAATTTAATTTGGAGATCGTTTTGAATTCCTCAATAAAACAAAACGCTTACTATTAGCAAATCATCCACCATTCACCATAAGATATTAGCAATCATCCACCATTTATAGCATCATTAAAGATTGATTATTTCTGTTTTTTTATTTTTTTTTTTTGTGGTATGAATGGGAAGGCTATCTACGCTCTAAGTGTGAGGCTCCCAGATGAGTAATACTTCTGGAGCATCCACTTCCTCTGTCAATCTGAGAGCCTAGCTTGGAACTGTATTCAAATATGAACTGGGAAATAAGTTAAACAATAAAATAGAAATTGGATCTACTGAAAATTGGAAGGAGACTCACTTTACCCTGCAAAAGTTCGAGTTTCGTAGATCTTATGGACGAGGTGTTAAACTGGGCGATTGACTATACCCTGTCGTTTTCTATATCATAATTATATTGTGTTCCTTTTTCTTGGACTCGTTCTACGTCTTTGTCTTATCCACCGGTCGGTATTTACAGGCTTGAATCCTGTGATTTGCCTATAAATAATGGCATCTACGGTGATTCATCGTTTTAAGTCCTGATCAGCGTCTTCTAAGCGATTTATTTTCACCGTTCTTCCACTGTAATCATAGTATTTGCGAGGAAGTTTCTACTTTTGCGTGAAACAATGGTAAAACGTATGAAGTACTACATCAAAGAAATACCACGCTGTCCAGAAACGCTAATCAAAAATAGCATGATTGTGATCATACCAAATGGAACTAGCTTTTATTGGGAGAAAATCCTTATCCTCCATGGCGTGACAGATCAAGTCAGATCGTCATCTTCATCGGGCTAATATCAGTGTCATAAATTTCCAACATGTTCTGTTCGAAAAATACTATTAATGCAAAGAAAACTTAAAAAAAAACGTCGCGGCCTTCCTGTCATCCTCTTAAAATATTCTTAGATCAGCGCTGCTGCAAACGTAGGCTGAGAAATAAGTTCAATGGCTACTTAAATGCATTCTCTTACTTGACATCTTACATGCATACCTGACGGGATTGGTCTCGTGGAATCTTCTTTTCTTCACGACCAACATCCTCAATAGCCAGAGATAGCAGTTACCGAGATACCGAGATGCAGCTTCTTGATTCCCCGATCACTAAAACATTTAACCTAATATTCGCCGCCCAAGGTACAGCTGGGGCAAGTATATTAGTGCTACCACTAAGTATCTAACCTGTTGTCTTGCGCTTCAAGATGAAGCTACCAGATAAAATACTCATGGCTGTGATGATTCCAAATAAAGGCGGAATAAGAAGACGACATACGGCATGAGAAAAAAAGAATAACGTTTGGATTCTTCTTCTACATACATGTGATTACTACTCGCATTCCTTACGTTATTTATAGTTAAGATTGTGCCAAGAAAATTGACTAGGTTGCTGTTTTGTTGCCTTTGTTTATTTTATAATTTTTTTATTTTTTCTTTCTTCGTTTTCCTGCTCTTGCGTTTATTTCCATTTCCGAAGAAATTACGAAGATGATTGGAATTTTCAATGCCAGTGTTAGTCGGTTGAATAGTTGGACAAACGCCTGGGTTAGGAGTGTCTGAAGAAGCGCAATCAAAGAAGCAGCAAGTAGCAAGCAGCAGCAACAGCAAATATGCAGATATGGAAATAAAAATTCTCGTGTATGATAAAATAAGGTGGGAATCGGGAAGCATGGGTTACCGCCTCATGTAATCATCTGATTTTCATTGAAATCAATTGGCGAATCAAATTATATTCTGCGTAGTATCGGTAAGAAGGGATCCTACCTAGCGTTTCATGTGGTGATGTAGATACTATGTGGCGAATTTTTGTATCTACAATCGGAAGAGTACATCAACAGTAATATATGATTGAATATAAATATTTCGTCGATTTCACCATCACAATAATAGAAATAACACTTTATGCGTCATCATCGGAATCTCATGTAAGCAAAAACCTTTTAACATGGCGCTGGTCTCCAAATTTTCACTTTGAAAAGTGTTCTTATTAGAAAATAGTTTTTAATTCATTCCCAGATATTATATTAAAAAATAATTAATAACTGTTCAAATTAATTTCACTTTTTTGGCCGAAATAAATCAAACGATTTTTGCTGAAACTAAAAGAAATCATACAGTTTCTTTTAACACATTGGCAAAATTGCGAAATGGTTTTTTGCGATTCTCTTAAGTTCTGCTTTTGCACAATCACGGTAAACAGTCCAACCTTACGATTGCCTTGATACCAATTTTCCCCGTTTGTGATTTCCTGATCGGAATGCTCCCTCCAAACGTTCATGGCTGAAAACCCCACAATAATTCGAAAGGAAGTTCAAATGAGAATGTTAAAAGTGAATTTTCAAGGACTAGAAGCCTGTCCAGTGTTTAGAATGATGTGAACATACTTTCGGTTAAGTCACCATACAGGGTGGCCCAATTCAACTGCAGCGTTTTTAGCACTGCTATAAATTCCACGCAGCTGACACTACTAATGTCATATAGACAAACAATACTCCGTCATATTGACAGCAATTTTCATTGTTTACAAGCAAGCCAGACGATTTGCATCTCAACTGATTCGAAAAAAATTATCCGCGATGGAATTAAGGCGTAATAGTTTGATTTCGTTGTATTTAGTCGGAAAGCCGGAAGTCGCTATCCCGAGAGCTCTCCAACATATCACTGTGAAAAAATTTCTTTTATGTTTTGGACTATAGCTCGTTCGCGTGCAATATCGGTACCGAGCTGGTCAGCGCCTAAGGTGGTGGAGGATGAAGGCTTGAATTCAACAAAACCGACACGATAACAGTACAAAAATCGCTTGTGAGATGAAGAACAACGATGCAGTGCATATTGAAAAACGAGCTCAAAGTACAGCCTTATAAATTCCAAAAAGGACAACTCACCGATGCTCAGGAAAAATTTAGACTTGATCGAGCGAAGGAACTGTTACGCTTGAACCCAGCTAGTATGTTTGCCCAATATCGTCAAAGTCCAAAATTTTTCGATTGAGCAATTCTTGAACATGCAGAATGATCGTGTTTACCTAAAAGAAAAGTCATACAGTAAATTGGGCATTCGGATGGGCAGAAGTCAAGCACCACCATTCGTGTTGACTTACGTTGCGTTGACGGCCGATCGTCGGTCTCCTGTTTTTGAGCCATGGCATTAAAGTATACCCAATTGTTACCGCGAATAAGTTCTGCAAGGTGCTATGAAGGCGTACACAACTCAACATTTCGATACGAATTAATGGTCCAGGACTCTGAACATTGTGACTTTTCTTATTTCCCAAGAAGGGGTAAGATGGAAATCTTCACAGCATGTTTTTCTTTTCCTGAGGAATTTCGTGTCGACTTTCAAAACCTCATAGATTAGTCATTGGAGTTCATCACACTTAATTCGGGACAGAAAAATTTTCATATTTTCACGAGAGTCTTTCATAAAAACTGCGTTAGCGCTGCGAATCGAAGGTCTAATATGTCTAATTCATGTAATAAAACAGCGAAGAAGCCTATCCTAGAGGTTATCTGTGAAAAGTCGCCATTCGTTCTGCTGATATGCAATTCTATCAACCCACCGAAATCTTTAGAAAGACTAAACTTTCAGCCATTTCAAATGATTGCGTCAACTCTCTTTGTCCAATATCGAAGACTGTTGTAGTCACACCACTTTCTATAATCAGTCAGACCCCAAATTGTGCTCTGATCCCACAGTCTCGAACCTATAATTTCGGCTTTGATCTTGGGCAATTCTAACTTCCTTACGAGATCAGTGAATTCAACGAGTTAAGTTTAAGAACTGATTCAGAAATTAATCATAAAGAAAAGCAAGATTAACTTAACGATATGTATGAGAAAAATAACCATAAATAAACACAAAAGAAAGGAATTTCGATTTTCAAAGTATATCAAGGGAAAAATATCAATATTTTGTCATGCAATCAGGATTGACAAGAAACTTGAAATGTCTACAGATCCCTCTTTACTTTTTTCATAGTAAAAGCACCTTCTTGTGTTTGATGGTATTTGATATATGCTGATCTCAGAATGAGATCGCTTTACCATATTTCAAAGCCTAGAGCCCGACCTAGACTGACAGAATTTTCTAAAAGGAAAGAAATAAAATCTTTTGCGAAAATGTGTGACTCAACTGTCCTTTAATGTAGAAACCTTTGTCAAAGCGCCAGATATCTGCTTGTGAAAAGGAGCTCGAAAGGTGCAACGGGCCATAATCTTCTAGGTCAACACACCAAACGAAAAGGAATCCAAACGGATGACACCTGCCGAGCATGCGGCGAGGAGGAAAAAAGTACAGAACACTTCCTCCTAGATTGCCCGAGCCTGCCCAACAAACGCTTTTTTGGCTGAGGTGTTCTGGCGCAAGAGAATTGGAACACTTGGCGACGACAGAGCTGGGGAAACTCCTTGGTTTCTGTAGGACGACAGGATTGACCATCTTTAAACAATAGTACTATAGGTGGGAAGCTAAGGGCCGATACTGGCCTATGCTATTTCTAGCAAGTAGGTCCCGATACAAATAATAATAATAATGAAAATAATAATAATAAAGTGCTAATTCAAGAACAAAACTAAAGATTCTAGTTCCGGATGAACATGTAATAACAATCCTTTTAAGCCATTCTTTATTTAAATATAAATATATACACTAAGGGAAATATATCCAGTGCATTTTGGATTTTGTTAACCGGCTACGTTGTTTTTTAATTTATTAAAAGTCACCCTACTACCTGATGGCACCACTATAACAAGAGAAATTCACTAACGTGTTTTACATTGTTTTAGGTGGCTCTTGGTATCTCTTGGTGGCTCTTGGTATCAGCCGGTTCAGAGTAGGAATTTTGTTTTGACCGTGTGTGGTTTTAGAAAAATGGAGAAAGGGTAATATCAGTCTGTGATTTGATTTGGAAAGGTGATCTCAAAGCGATATCAAAGCGTGCCAAATTCCTGTGTACGGTGTCTCTACTCCAGAAATAGCAATCGCGAAAAACTTTTGAACGATTTAACCTGGTCGAACTTGGGTTTTCGCTACGCCTATGTGCCCCGAATACGACAACCACGGAGGATAACAGGACTCAAATTCCCCGATCTCGTATTAACAGACCGCCAATTGAAGGTGCGTAAGATAGCTGAGACAGAAGGTATCTCAAAACACCGCGTGAGTAATATTCTGCATGAGATTTTGTGCCTGAAAAAGCTGTCGGAACAGCTATAAGCAAATAATACAAACTACGAACAATAGATGCAGCCGTGAGGTCACTTGAGACGCTGTTTAAACACAATACGCAGGTGCTTCTGCGTCCTCAACGTGGCTCAACTTGTACTTACCAGGGACCAAGGGGTCAGTCGTAACAGTGGACTCCACCCGGCGAACGTAAACCAAACAGGGGGAACCCTGTCCTGTTGGCCAGAAACGGGATTACCACCGTTTTCCATCTACTACTGGAGGATTGCGAAACGATCACAAGGGTCTACTCTGCCAAGTTATTGGGTCAATTTGATACTAAAAAGGTCCCATTTGGCGAAGAAAAAGTGCTCTCCCATCGCCACAGTCAAATTGGTTGAATTGGGATAAATCTCCAGATTTAGCCCTGTACGACTTCTTTTTGTTTTCCAACTTGAAAAACCACTCACCGGGCAGAAATTTGAGTCAAATGATGAGGTCATCGCGACGACAAAGGCTTACTTTCTAGACTTCTGGAAAATGTATTTTTCAGACAGGTCAAAGAAGTTGGAGGATGGCTGGGTCAAGACTTTATAGACAAGTAAATCAAGACTTTCCCCAAATTTTATTTTTAGTTCTGTATGCTAAGTACTTATCCGACCGCCTCCGTGCATTAGATCCTGGACAAGTATCTACCAATTACATACAAGACATGCTCAACCAACAAAAGGACATGAAAGAAGGATGGCAGCCCCATAAGATTGCAAATTAACGATTAACTATTATGCAGTAACTGGTTGCTAGTCACCGACGAATGAATAATATATCTCTCCCTCCATCGACAACATCGCCCATGTTCGAACAGCTTACACTGCTTGGTGGTACACAAAGAAGTGTTGAATCATATTAACAAATGATGGGCTGACGGTATTTCCCGATTAGCAATAATTCCAAGACTACCATTTTATCTGTTCAAACTAACTTATGTGTATGCGCATCTGCATTAAATTGAAAGATACTTTTACATGCATACGCTTGAAATTGCATCCGAAAATAGCATTTTTAACCACAAAACATGCCTATTGAGTTGCAGGCTCTATGAAGTAGAAAAAATAAACAATTTCGAAAAAAAAAGGTTGGGATTGAATTGAGTTTCTGTTTTACTGATCCAGTGTTTTTCTTTTAATTTCTTGCATATTAATATAAAATACCCATTTATAGAATGCACCTCTGTAGACCGTATGCTGGGAAGATGATAAGAGAAACGCATTATAAATTTATGCAAAAAGGGCTTTAACCTGTTAAGGAATGTCGGCACGTAACATGGATATGCGAAGAAGGGAGCTCGCATATGGACATGTATGGAAGCATGCAGAAGTAGTTAGTGAAGATAGAACAGGTGTCTTAAAAAGAATTTCACTCAGATTCAACGACAGACATCGCTTTTGTGCATGAATAATGAAATAAAAATATTCAACCATAATAGGGAGCTTAAGCAATTCCATGCAGAATGTTATTTTTAGATGTGCATGTAGAGACCTTAGCTGGTTGTATCTATATTTAGTTGTTAATATGACTATGCTGCTTAATCAAGTACTGTAGTATATACATCCGATAAAGCTTTTCAGAACACTTCTGTAAATTCTTACAATTTTCATCCACAACTCTGGTTCCAATAATTCTCTAGACAAAACCAAAAGATATTTCAAGTATCTTTCGGATTGGCGTTGGTATAGAACTCATAATATCACTTCTGAGACTTATGGTCTAGCCACTGAATTTCATTAAATCCTTTCAAATGCACCGAACCGCATAATGCAAGATGTAATCGAAAGTTCGTTGATAGAAATTTCACGATTCAGTTGCTTTCTAGAGAATTTTCTCATATTCATTCATACATGCACATGTGTATGGTGGTATAAAGTTTTTTGTCTGAAAGAAATAGTTTTTTTAAGGTTTATAATACTCAGCGAGTACGTTTCCAGCTTTCGAAGCTCAATTCATTAGCGCTCAACCATCCACCCTTCTCACTTTTTTTCAATCTATCTAAGCATGTCGTACAAGAGCCAAGCAAAAGAAATTAAATTCGATAGAGAGACCCTTTCCGGAATGTAAAATATTCACAAACATGCTCTCTGTACTTCTTTACGACTTTCATTTCATCAAATCCAAAATTATTAATCTCCTTTTAGATTTGCAATTAGAAATTGTATGAAAGGATGTTTACGACAGTGAGAACTTGAGTATGACTTTAATTCAAAGTTATTTGAAAATTACAAAGGAAAAAACAAGACTCATCCAATGAGTCCTTAGAAGAAATTATTTTTGATTATTTCAACGGTTTTCTCTTCTTATTCTTAGCACAACTAAGCCTTTTTCGGGCCTTCGATTCCTGCAAAAAGCGCTTCCAACTTCCTCGATCCATTGACCGCGTCCTCCAATTTGAAATTCAAGCAGCAATGAACTGGCTTCGTCAACGGAGTCAAACTCCACTAAACGGTTCCTCCACTAGTCTCCGCCCTTCAGTTCACCCATCGAATATCTTTCCAGAGCATAAGCAGATTTTTTTTCGATTTCATAAGTGCGAGGTAATGGTAACGTTAATTCGGCGCAAATAAGGCTCATTTTTAACAATTTTCATAGATGCTGCAGATATCACAGTTTATTTAATTGATCATAGCTGCTAGGGATCCGGAGGCTGAGAGCCCAATAGCTTGTAAAACGCACAGTGTAATTTTTAATAAGCTTTTATTTATAAGTTTAAAATACAATTTGCTAATGCTTGTTGTTCAAGATGGGGCGACAAAATCCTATTTCCTTTGAGAAGCCGGGCTTATGATCGGAACGCTGACACACACGGTGTGTCCTTTCAATAAATCACGCGATTCCGCTCAATCACTTATGAGCGGAACGCTGACACACAAGATGTGTCGTTTCAAAAAAGGTTACGTGAATCCGTACACCCAACTGACCGTGTCAGGAGACTTCGAAAAGTTGTGGCGAGACGCAGCCGACGGTAACTAAACCGACCGTTTCGGAAAACTTGAAAACTAAATTATGGCGAAACGCAGCAGACGCTAACTCAAACGACCGTGTCGGAAGACCGCAAAAGGAGTTGTCTATGAACACCGCCAAAAGAGTTGTGTCGAAGCGCAGCCGACGCTATCGAACCGATCATGTCGGAAAACTTGAAAGGAATCCTTTTTTTTTGGGAAAGAGAAAGTTTTTTCACATCTGGCGGAAGGAATTTTAGTTAGAGGAGATGGTGGAAAATTCCAATCGTTGGTATAGACATGTTTGCAAGTTGTGGAAGGTATGAATGTACCATGGATTTACCACCGTAATAAAATTACCATGGATTAACCACCGTAATAAAACGATGTTGGTAATTGGGTGCGTGGAAACACATGAGCGCGTTCATGTTTCTTAATTATTTTCTTCTTTTTTTTTTTAAAGAGAGGAAAAATTTTTCAAGCATACAAATGAGATTTTTCTAACCAATCCAGGCAGGAAATAAACTTTAGACAGTAGCATTATAGTACAACATATGGACAATGTTCCAGAGACCCGAAGCGACCCCTCTCTCTGCTCAAATTGACCCTACGACGAGTATGTTTAAAGGAGTGGGATCCAAGGGATGATGCACTTTGAAGAATAAACGTGCGACACATAGGTCACCTGTGTTCTTCGAGTCCGCAATCAGTGCAACCGGCAGGAGACTTATCTGGCCTTATCAGCATGTGATGTTACTATGTTGTTTCCCTGTGAGTCGGGCAGTATCGACTGAAGCCATGCAGGTCTTGAAAGAGGACCCACCGGATGATCTAGAGATTACTCGTAAAGGACTAATCTTAAGAATACGCATGGGGCTCCCAGTTGAAGGGCATGTATGGCTCAGGGGAATAGATCCGTAAAGAATAAGTGGGTCATTTCTGCGTAGTTTGTTCGTGAAAAGCATGTTTTCCAGCCGACATATGGGATGGAATAAGTGTGCGAAACAGTGTATGACGTTTTTTTAGGTAGCCTGATGTCATGACAGTATGGAATCCCTTCTCTTTGACTTTTTTCGTGGCTTAGGACTCCTGCTGACGGGACATGGGAGCCTAATAGAATGATTGTGTCGCCGTGGATTGTCCGGGGAGAATGTGTGTCCTTTTTGTCGTTTTAAAGATGAGTCCTAAAGACATTTGCTATTCAAATCGGGGCATATGCTGGCCTATGGAATGCTTGTGACTTGTGATCGATTTCTTGCCCTTAAGATGTACGTTGCTTTCTATTGGATACAGCGCAGTTTTCCCGATAGGACCTCTTCGCAGGGTTTTCCTTTTGTAAGCGGGTGCAACTGCTTGCAGTGCGGACAAATGGTGGTCCTGTGGGAGTTTCATTTATTGTTTATGTCCGTGTATCCTACATTTCCTACATGTAGTTTTGATAAAGATGTAACCTCCCAAGGTGCCCGAATAAATGCAGAGTGCCTCCATTAACTTAGACCTTGGGATTGCTGCTTCCATGAATCCGAGTTGTAGTCACCATATCGGGATATAGGATCCAAAATGATAGCAATTCTCAGATTAGAGAAGGGCGCAAACTCGTCAGAGATTTGATATGAACCACGGGTTAGGGGGACGCCCATGGCAGGATACTACCACCCGTTACACGGCGAGGAATCGATCCTGGCTGAAACGTAGTGATTTGTGGTTTAATGTTTCTAGACAATAATACTGAGCACCTACCAATTGTGTTTTGGGCATACTGAGCTGGGGTAGGAACAGGTACCTCCTCTGCATCATTCGAAGGGAGAAAAATTAAGAAAAATATCAATAGATAATCGTTTTCGTAAAGTATTCCAAGGAGGAATATTTTTGTGAATTTTCAATTTTTCGTGACATTTGGAAGTGAAAACATCAATGGGCCTATTTTTCACTGTAAAATAGAGAATTATGAAAGATAAATACTGCCCCAGGAATACCTCGTCATTTCTGTAAGGGAGTAGTAAATCAAATTTCAAAGAAATTGGCGGAACAGAAATCGGCTTGAAATATGTGTCAGAAAATCGCTCGAAAATGTTGCACACCAGAAAATCCAAAAAATTTGTTCAAACCTACACAGAGTCGTCGATTCCTGGTTTGTAGAGTCCAGAAATGTCAGCACTCATATTTAGAGCATCGTTTTGGGTTTGGCTGTGTAAAATTATGCCATCCTTGGTCATTATGCCATCATCCTTGGTTTTGTGCAAACTCTGCTGATCCGGTTACTGTCTTCAGTACACGCCCATTAATATGTGCTAGGTCTGTAGCGATTTCCATATATTGCATAAAAGTTAACAAAACAAAAGCACTCTTATTAAAAGTACATGCTGCTACACTAGTTTCAGTCTCAACAATAATTGAAGTAGTACTCACTAATTTCGGACTGGTTCTCCTAAAAAGTTGATTCAGGCTGTCTTTCTTATTATGAGTGAAACCTCGAAAATATCATTCTCAAAGTATATCTTTGCCCAAGTCCTGATAAATCGGCTTGATAGCTTTCACAACATCATTTGATCAAACTGTCTTTGAATGAATTTAGTGATTGAAACGTAGACTAACAAAGGCCAATATGTTGCTGAAGTGTGTTATTCAGAAGAAAGTCAAAAATATTATTGTAGTTAAAGTATGGTGTACTATAGAACTGGGTGCATAAACTCAATTTTTTGGTTAATGTGATAACGTAAAAGGCATTTTACTCTTAGAAATGATGCCCCACCGCCGTGGTCGGTCAAAAAACCAACTGCGACCAAGCTCTGCAAAAAGAGAAGCTCGTTGTCAATCAAGTTGAAATGGAGGAAGTCTCCGGTGATTTGTCATCAGTGTTCAATCTAGACATTGATTCGAAGACGTCTTCCTGCTGCTATTTATTTCCGAATCTTAAATCAACTGTTTTTTGAAGACCTGAAACCAATAAAAGCATCAAACATATCAAGTGATGAGGTTTGTAGATTTTTACTATAAAGGATATGCAGTTTTGAACCTTCTTGAACTATTCCTTAAAGCAGGACAATTTGGGTCGGTATTTACTTTTGTTCATTGGAAAATAATTGAAACCCATTGGAAAAGTTGCCTATTTTGAATACTGCGAAATTCCACTTCACATGGTGATAGCGAACAAGAGTGACCCTGAAAATAACCAAACGTGGACCATAACAGTCGTGATCCCACTGACAACGATACCAGACTTAAAAAGAAGAATTCAAACGCAAGGTTATACTTGCATATTAGTTTAAAAAAAAATGTAGTGCATGTTATGTTCTCACCATTTTATTTTCAGTCCCACCACTTCCATAGTTTTGTCAAACCTCTGTATCTCACAGCAACAAAGGAGCTATAGATGGTAATAACAGTATTATTCATGGCGTTCCTGCCAAATTATGACAAAAGGCTTCAAATTATGACAAAAGAGCCTGCGACACGAATTAAGTTGAACCATGTCCTGATATGATGAACTACTCTTGTCAGATTTCCATGAATTAATTGTTTTATCTATCTGAAACTGTGATGTACTTCTAAGGTAAGACATGTTCCCTGTTTTGCTTTATTAATCTTAGCAAGCAAGACCAACTCTTCCATTTTCGAAAGTGTAGAACATGTAAAATCCTGGTAGCCAGACCATTATAGTGTCAACATGTATAGCCTATAGTTTTCCCATAACCTTCAAACCTTTATTTCTAATAGACACCGTTGCCAGTGCATGTTGCCATTCGTCGATTCGAATGATTGCAAAAGTTTGAATTTTTTTCAATTGAATTTTGAATTGAATTGAATGAATGAATTGAATTTTGAAAGTGAGTTATTTATATTTTTCGGAGGCTAGATTAGGCCTACAAAAATGAAAAATTTCAAATCGGTGCCAGAATAGAATAATCGTCTAATTCGCTATTAATGAAGATTAGGACTTCTAAATTATTTTAACAATTCATGTTGATACGTAGATGAATTCAGACATATGTGAAAACTCGTGTTTACAACCATAGAATGGATCATCTTATTGCTGCAGCGATGACCAAGGGCGAATATATGGACATTTTCTTGAGATTGTAATATGCATGTGACTGGAACAATGAATTCTAGAAAAGGATTGTAATTATACACCATTTATTGTTTCACCCTCTATCGTCTGTTTCATCCCTTTACATTCCTCTTCTGTGGAAAGATTTGTCTATTTTCTGACAAGAATTAGTTGGACATTTAAGAACTCCAACCGACTGCACAAACACGTTTATTGAACATATATGTTTCGAGTGAAATAACGAAATTGTTGACTTCAATTATTTGCTTTGGAATTGCACTCCGGACCGATACTACTGGAGGCAAGTCTCATTGCGTATATTCAACAGAAAAACTATATTGCTTAAACCAGAACAAGATATGGCCAAGAAAAGTTATACACGTTCATTCATTTATAAATCCTCATTCTCTTCCACATTATGAAATAAACAACTATACACAGAATGTCATGTCAACATATTTGTCTGACCTCTAATTTTATTGCATTCCCTTTTTAACCATAACCTCTTTCTCGACATATGTATCCAACATATGCTTGTATGAGGGACATGCATATGAACTTGTCTTGTTGGACAATTGCTTTTTGAAATGGGGGTTTCCGCCTCCTGTGAATATGGTTCGTTCTTCAACATCTGTAAGTCTACCCCATACGGCATTGGTTTGTTTGCTTGGAGTATCTTTAGATTTGGCCATTTAACAAACAAATATCGTTTGGCAAAAACTTTCAGGAGTCATTTTAAGTCCAGAATGTCAGCAAAAAGAGATTTATTGTTGGTCGAAAGTAAAATACATGTGAATTATTTTCCAATTATTCGTCAGGACCTAAATGTACATATTTTAGCCGGAAACATTCACGACAAGGACATGCTCGTTTTGTTGGAACTTAAACGACCAAAGGAAACTCATTGAGATATATGACCCACATGGTATTCGTCACATGTTTCAACAATGCAATACGATTTTGATCGAACTTTCACTGACCGTACGAGTATGTTGTCCCAAATAATTATCTGATTCGAAATTTTGTAGTGCTGAGAGCAATTGTTTCACACTTTCAACCCCCTTCAATTCATATTTTCTATAAAAAAGCAATAGTTTTCGCCGATATCAAAAATGTTTATCTTTTTCTGCACTAAAACACTTTTATGATGCATACACTCGATAAAATAGAAAGTGACAATTATTGTTGGGATAAATTTTATTTTAAAGCGACTTCAATTCATGCTTTCCGATTTCGAAAAGTATTCGCCGGTAATAATTCGACAATTTATCAAGTACAAACAATCGAAAAGTGAAAAATAGATACAAGATAAAGTGAATTTGAAAATGTTGCGCACATGTATCTCCAGATTGTATGACTATGTGACTAAATTGGATAACTATTTTCATATGTCAGATGTTATGGCCGGATGGTGCTTTACAACAAGTGTCGATATCACCTATATGAAATGAATCTAGTTCACAGACTCAGATGATCATTGTCGGAGCGATAGTGGATATTTTCCCACTAACGCGAATTAAGTATGACTAATGTGCATATGTGGGGTTTGTTGGTTACTGTGAATGCTAAGAGTATTGATTGTCGATATATTGCTTGGGAAAATTCGAAACACACCTATTTGCTTCAAAGTGTTAGCAATCAGACTTTGATCCTCTGAATCGTTCAAACTTTGAAAACTTTGAGCAAATAAAAGACCAGTTAAGAGATATTTAGCTATCAGAATATCTTAAATAGATAAAGCGCTAGCACTTTTAGGTTGCTTCTGTTAGACAGAGATAGAAGAACTACAAGTCAATTTATACATGTATCGCGTTTTAAACGCAAAATCATTGAGAGGGATGCTCTTGTTTTACACAAAAACCAGAGAAAATTTACCAACCCAACTGTACTAATCTATGTTGAAAATCGTACTGGGGCAAAACTCCTTTTTTATTAAATAATTTCAGTGCTTGCGTCAGCTCGAAACTATTCAAATTTAAACCACCGACTCTCCTGCGCAATATATTTAAAGCTTTTTTTGAGCTTCATGTCCAGAAAACCCACTGATACTGAATGAAACCTCCGGGAGATTTCAAGAAAGCTATATATCCTTCAGATTTACGAGACCTGTTCAGAGAATACACAAACTAACACCACAAAGCAGAAGAAACTCGGTTTAGAGAAGTTTTTTGTTTTTTAGAACTATAGGTTGCTATTAAATTATTCTCTTCCCCAACGCATACATCTGCCCCAGGGGTAATTCCACTTGATGAAATAGTTCTTATTTACTTCATTTGATCTGATATACTATACACACTATATATACCATACTAAATACACTATATATACACACCACATAATCATGAATGATGGATAAATAATAGATAAATAAATGTATCTCCTGAAAGACTACTCCTTATTCGCCTTTCTCGCATTTCTCTATACCTGCTAAATTGTCTACTTGGTCTTTTAAAAATAATCTGAATTTTGAAAATAACAAAAACAAAGCAAAGCGCAAAGCGTTCCTTCTGACTCCTTGAAAATGTTTTCAAAAAAAATGATATGGAAAGCAGTCGACCGCTAAAATTTTTCCCGACTTAAAACTTCCTCCTTAAAAAACATTACCCGCCAGCTTCCTACTTAGACAGCAATCCACCCTGAAATCGTTTGTACATTATTTCAGAGCGGAGTTTTACGTGCCCTAAGGTATCCACAGACAATTTGCGTACAGGTCTTTCCTTTTAATTTTATCCTTATTAGTCTTTATCATGGCACATTTACCTTGGGATAGATTTGATGAATTTAGTCTTCATATTTCACACTTCTTCTTTTCTTAGCTTTGCCTCCATGATTGAGTCAGAGCTTACGTGACATGGCAATAGCAAGTGAAGATCCTTATAAAAAAAAAGTCGTTGAAAGTAAGAATCTATAAAACGCATCGTCCGTATCTTCAAAGTCATTCCTTATTTCTGGTATTCCACTTTACCAAAGCATTCCTGAAACCATTTGAGTCCTGATGAGAATTGCTGGAGGTAACATTTACTTTTTGACGTTTACCATTTATCCATGGATCAAACATTTTGACAGCTGCCCAGTGACCCGAGTCTTGCGTTGTTATCGTGACTGCTAGTTTGAAGCAATTCCAGCTTAATACGGTAGTATCGAATTAGTCGTGACCAGCTTTTGTTTTGCTCTCCGTAGACGCCCCCTACAATTGACAGAGTCTGCTAAGCAACTTCACTCTACTGGCAAATCTATGGAATTCATTTTGGATGTGCTCGAAGAAAATCACCTTTAAGTTTACTCCCAAGTACCGGACTGGCTCTTAATCTTATACTAACTCTGTGCTTCCGTGATATTGCTTGGTATGCGCCTTTCATTCGCCGTAACGATTTAATTTTTTATATCCAATATCTTCAGGCCATGGTCCTCCTAACGTCCAAGCGTCGACCTTTTCCATAAGTGAACTAGACTTCAGTTGGTTCTCTTTTAAATTCAGGAGTTTATACAGCTGGTGTATCCTCCTGCGTAATCTAGTTGGAAGTCATTCACTGGCACTACAATGACCAGTACACTGTTCGTTGCAGGATGTTTCCATTCATAGACTATTCCACAAATAATTGAAAAGAATGCAACCTTGTACCATCCTGCGGTAATGTTTTTTGTTAGTATTCATCATGTCTCCTTTCGTAATTAGAGAATGTGAAGTTAATTGTTATAATTCATCAGTACATCAGCCAATCATAATTATTCTCACTTTTTTGCCACACTTTCTCCACATGCAAAAGAGGGCCCATGTATGTTAAAGATCTATGTATATTAAGAGTCCATGTATGTTAAAAGAGCCCTCTCCTCAGAAAATTTAGTGGGAAAGATGTTGCAGGTGAGGATACGATACAATACGCGCAGACGGTTTG
This sequence comes from Stratiomys singularior, assembly GCA_954870665.1. Taxonomy (NCBI): domain Eukaryota; kingdom Metazoa; phylum Arthropoda; class Insecta; order Diptera; family Stratiomyidae; genus Stratiomys; species Stratiomys singularior. The sequence goes on from OX940879.1 coordinate 96,093,023, forward strand.
TCTGATAAAAAAGGACATAATTGATCATTTGTTGGTGCAATCACAAGGCGGATTTCTCTCTGAGTAATCCCCTGAAAGAGGGTTTACAAACCCAAAGTCACCGCTAGACGAAGGAAATCTAACAAAAAGAAAAACAACGAGCAGTTCTGGATTATATCATCGGTGCATCAGGGAATCTGTTTAATTGATAGTCCACTTTCTGTGCGCCATGAGAGTCTGACACTCAAGAAGCTCAAGACCTCCGAAAAATAAAAAAATATTATTATTAATTTTGCTTTTCTGCATCCGCAATACGATTCAGACTGAGGCATTCATCAACTTTCAGCATCTCGCATATGCCTTTGTTTTCACAGATAAGAAAACCGAAGGTCTTACAGAGAATTTGGAACGTTCAGTTTTCTGATTCTGTCGTTGCCAGTGATTCATTTCTGTTGTTTAGGCTGTTTAAACTGATAGTTTTAGTCCGTTTTAAAGCCTTCAGTAAAGATTGCTTTGTTATTCTACTTCTGAGATAAAATACTGTACAGTTTACTGCTCTCTGTAGCCATAAGATAAACCATTCAGGAGATTTTTGTATCCGCTACTGAGTGCGTTCCATTTAGTTTCCTTCTATTTGAAAGGAATAGCTCCTTGATTTCTACAACCCTCTCCATTGATATGAAAAAGTTAAGAAAGTCCATCTCTAATTTTCAAATTATTCACCGACGTGGTCCTAACTCATTCCTACATGGGATCCCTACAAGGGTAAACCCTTCATGGGATCATTGTGTGCAACATTGGTTCGATTGTATCCTCCTTGTCTGATCAATTTGTCCAAAAATTTGCAAATCTGAAGGTGATTGAGTCCTGAGTCGTAAACGGATATTCACAGCAGTATCATCAATTTCCAGTAAATTCTACCGTAGCTATCAGCGTAGCCTTCCCGACGACGGAGATCCTTAGACAAGTAATTAAGTAGATATTGTTAACACCCTGTATGGATATTGACTTCAGTAGCTTGGTCCATAACACACCTGCTTCGTAGGTAGTTATTGGTCTTAATGCAGTTGAGCTGATACAGTGGTCGATATTAGTTTTAAGTCCTTGAGTTTCTTTTTTCTTAACTCCTATTTAGTCCTCGAGTTTAAATACTATACTATACTTCTTTTACGATACTAATACTTCTTTTGACCATCTGATTTCTACTAGGTGAAGAGTCCTCGTGGACCATTCCTGCTCCTACGTATTCCCTTCTAATCCTGAAAAAGAGTTACCTGTAGTATTCGGTAGAGACAAGAAGTAACACTTTTGTAAAATCTAGCTCACACAAGCCGTCATCGTTCAGTCCCTTTCTCCGAGAAATTGTCTCTGGATATTGTCTTTCTAATCGAAAGTGAAATCATCAGTCCCTCCGTCTTAGAAAGTGACATTACCACTCTTATCGTGACTTCTTTTGTACGAGAACAGCTCGTTGGCTTACTATTCCAGATAGCTCCTCAAAATCTCAACAGACGATCACGTTAACAAACGCAAAAGTTCTGAGCGTCCTTCAAGTTAATTCTTTAAAAAATTCTTCATCTTGGTACCCATAATGTCGGTCACACTATGCCATCCTTAAGTGGTTGTATATATGCCCCTTTTCTTTGGCTAAGATTAGTCTTTTCGCCACTATTCAGTTTGTGAAAGGTGGAGCGATTCTTTTGCTAATACAGCACTTCCAGGTTTAACTCTATTAAAGACTGTTTTGATGATCAAGGAAGCCATCAGAATGTATCTTTAGATAGTCCGGCCTCTCTCTTTACTCTGCTCGCTTCTACTTTTGTTCAGGTTCTGATGGGGACTCTGGGAATGTGTGTGCTGTTGAGGATATAGTACCTTTATTGAAGGTGGTATACATGTTTTCCACTATTATAACTATTTCGAGTTTTGACTGCTGAGTGATAGTTCTCAATGGTTATAAGACTGCGGAAGCTGGAAAGAGCTGGTCATATTAATCGCATGGACGATACCCAAAAATGTATTCGTGGGGAGCATTAAAGGGTGGCGAAGAGTAGGACACCTGGTCTGACTCTGTTTACGAAAACAGTTCATCGCTGTTGGGGTTTCAAAATTTAAGGACGCGGTCAATCGAACGAGACAGTTAGAAGCACTTGTAGTGTAGTGTAATGTAGTGCTGTAGTCTTTAGTCTTTGGTCTTTTAATCAGAGGCTTTGGTATGCTTTGATATGAAAATTATCTTTCCCTCTACCCAGTTCAACTAAATTCCTCCCTTGCTATGTGCTAGTGACGCTCAGACGTTGTTGAGCTTTATATCTGGCTTAGTGTGAAGTCTTGACAAATTAGCTTCTTATGAACTAGACCCCTAGGGTAAAATAAAATCTTTTGAACTATCTACACAACTTAACAAGCCCTTTTTGAGTCCTCAGGACGTTGCAGAAATCTTCGTTTAGTTGGCATAACCGTGAACCCATGACTCACTATATCTTTCATCCTTGACAGGATGTTGAATCTTTTGTAAAGCAACTAAGCACCTTCTGACAAACTCACTTCTATTTATATGTTTGTTAGTTGTCATAATGTGTTGTCAAAACGTTGAAGATTGATTTAGACAAATCCAGTGACAATTTTTACCGCGTGGCCAAAGAGGTGTGTGACCTAGCATTGCCCTGGTGGAAAATGAAACCTTTACGACTGACCGATTCTGGTCACTTTTCCTTGACCGCTGAAATCACTGGTTTGATTCCTTGAAAGTAGCTCAAAATACACTGGACCATTCCTATTCCACCAAATTGACCGCAAAATCTTTGAATAAGTAACTGGTTTGCGATGGCTCAGCAGACGAGGACCACGATCGAATTCGATTGACATTGTTGTACACAATCCACTTTTCTTCTCCGGTGAAGATTCGTTTTAAAAACAGATCAAATTCATTGCGTTTGAGTAAAAATTCTCAAACATTGATGCGCTTTGTCAGATGTATTTCTTTCAAATCTCTCGAACCCAAATCCACTTCGATGATGGTTCGATTTCATTCACGAAAATTTATGGAAATAATAAAGCAAAATATGGCGAGAATGTAGGTTTTCGCACTCCATATTAATATTCAGGTAAAAGAAAGAAAATATAATTAAATATTTAAGAAAATATCCACGCAATGAACTTGTAAAGCTAAGTATGGATGAAAGCTAGCATATGTCAGAAGAAGAAGTTCACGACATTGACGAATATCATAACAATGGGAGTAAGAGACATCTATAACTGAAATCGGCAATTACTTTCTTTGTAGTTGCCAACCCAATATAAAAACTTAATATTCGTGATTCTAATACACTCAGCATTTTAATTGCAATAAGTGAGTAATAGAATAAGAATTTCATATTTGAAGTGTAATAACTCATAACATTTATTACCAACTGTTGCCTGCAGACGTTTTCCTTGCTTCATGAAAAATTAGCGATAAAATTCCAAATGTGATTTCCATTCAATGTTTTAAAATTGTGTCATCAAAACATTGAGTTTATACATACTCTTTTGCTTGTCATGTGTAACAATTCCGGGAATTGTTACATGCCATGTTACCGGCAAAACAATAATACAAGCCAACAAATCTTATTAATTGTACAGTGCTGGAATTCAGAAGATCCAAAACTTTGTCCTGCCGAGATTACATCAGCACGGAAATTTTATTGCTTGATAAAGTCACGCAATAAAATGCACGAGCCAGTGAAAAAACAAGAAAATCTCCTGCAAAATTTATTTCGAAACAAATAGTCATAAACTGCTACCTGTTGGTGATTAGGGTGGAAAATTGAGAATAAAATGGCAAGAAGAAAAATGTTGAGGACATGAAAAATGCATAATTAATATACGGCATGTAGAATATTGTTAAATTGCCTTTCGGGAGTGATAAAAGGAAAAATGTTGGTTTTTATGGCTTAATAATTTTACTATTTGAGCTATTGCTGAGACTTTAAGCTTTTTTTTGTTCATTGGGGATGAAAGCGAAACCGAAAAAGGCGAAAAATTCAGGACTTGATAAGGAAGGTGTTAATTATGCTCTTGATGTTATGCCAATATATCACTTTTATTAATTATTTATTTATTAAATTGTACATTTAGTCAAATACAAGTGGGGATGGAATGTTTTTCGACCCTCCGACCTGTTCTTTAATCACCATCTGGTAATGAAGGGTCGAAAGAAGAGGTCAAAGGTAAGGATCTTGGAGCCGTGCGTTTTTTCGTATCGACTAATGCAAGGTTCTGCGTTTTAGCATAGAATTAGCGTTGATCCGAGTATATTCCTCAGCAACATGTTTGGAAGTATTGGTAGTTAGAATTCCGGTTTGCTATAGGCTTAGCTTCTGTCGAAAAACTACCGGGAATTTGTTATTAAAAACACCCGCGCTGAATGGATTTTGAAATAATTTTTTTTAGGCTGGTAGAACTGTTATTCATTATTCTGCCAAGTTTGAGCGCGATCTGTCAACCAGTTTGTTTACAGAAGCTGGTTAAGTCAGTCAACCTCGTTAATGCGTGCCGACTTTTATCATGAATTAACAATTTATTAACAACTTGTGGCTTTGTCATGACAATATCGCGCCATCGCTTCGAGCTACAATTGTGAACGAATACAAGGCAAAACACTCGATTAACTCCATCGTTCAACCACCGTTTTCACCTGATTTAGCTTCGTGTGTGTTTTTTCTGTTTCCGAAACTAAAATTGCTCACCCGAGAAGAAGAAACAATTGTTACTTACCACAATATTTTTATGATTATATGCATTTCGGGAGCTACTTACTCCCTTCTTTCGAAAATTCGAAAGCAACTACCTAAATAAATCTGGATCCTTATCTGTGTCGTCAATGACAGAATCTTTCAAAGCCTTTTTTTGCGGTACGGGGGGGGAGTGATGGCGTAGAGAGGTGAAGGCTAATTACAATCTGAATGTGGCACTCCTACTTGAGTAATGCTTCCGGACTACCCACTAAACACTAGTCCTGTCAACATTGAAACCTAGCCTGGAACCGTTTGACATATTACGATGGGTTATGTTCATGTTCTTATGCGTTCAGGTTCCAGAAAATTGCTTCTCTAGGTGGTAAAGGACTTTCGTTTGTGTCGTGCCTCCATGGTTATCACGAATAACTGAGGGAGAGAGACGTCTCTCTTCTTTGGCATCAATGTTTCTGCGCTCTCTAGCAAGGAGCCAAGGGTCCTCCAATGTTGGAAACTGAGTGAGTGCGGTTATACCCGCTGCATCCTTGTTAGTGTTATTTGCTGGAATTGAGTTTGAGTCACATTTGTCCATCTGGTTGTGTATCAGAACTGTAGCCTGGGTTGTGTATCAGAACTGCATTTCCTTTTACCAAAGTCTTGTCGATTTCAATCTGACGAGAAGATTGCCACCGGCATGTCTGAAATTCTTTCAAAACTTTTTTGGTCAAAGTTGTTCACATATTCTTGGTCCCTCTCAACTTGAATGCGTGCTATTTTCCAAGGCCATTTTAACTAAATCACCGCTCCCCACCGAATGGCTTGGCAGCCCAACAAGGCCATATACTATCAAGAACACCAAATTGTATAAATGCAAATGCATTCATTGAGTCGCGTTATAAATAACTACCAACCAAGCACTTGTGGAAGTCATTGTCGGATTCCACACATTATTCATTCATAACTCAACACTTAACACGAAGCTTTTCCTAAGTATGTCTAACTTTACTACTTAATGTGCCTGCATACCTAAACTGAAAATTATACGGTCACTGGAAACAGGCATCAAATAAAAAATAAGAAAATTCATTTTCTTTTTATTTCTTATGTTGTTGCTTTTTCGCGACACACTAATTGCTTGAAATTGCCTCGTGGAATAAGAGTTAATAGGAAATGGCATCGGAAATACTAGTTGATGGCAAAGACATGAAAATGATAGAAAAGTAACCGCGAAGAAACGTATGAAAGAGCGTAAAGAATTTCAACAAAGCTCCATTGATTCTGAAGAAACCCAGCATGATTGTGTTGGCCCTGAGTTTACTCAATATGAAACTCGTTGACGACCCTCAAACTTCCTGGATATTTCTTAAGTGCTTAAGAGGTGTCAAGTGCTAATCAGTTTCAGTTAGCGAACAATCATTATAAACAATTGTTGCACGGATATTATTGCTGAGTTGTGTTTAATATGCAAAAGTGTTGTATGATTGACTAATTGAAGCAATCACATATGTAGCATGCATGTAAGAATAATTGCTAACGATGAGTTTAAATTTAGAATGAGCTCTCTAAAGATAGATAAAGTGCAACAACCTTATGCAATAGCATAAATATTATAATTAGAAAAATTATACGCATGAAAACTGGCATTTACCTAAGTCGAATGAATTTTTTAGTAACACTGAAAAAAGAATATCTAATGTCTAAACCTCAGCTATTCGACCTAAAATTCGGGTTCCTCGAAATAGCCAATGGAATTCCAAACTTGAAAACTGTGAGCATGGTTCTCAAAAGTTTCGGAAACTAAATCAAAGCTTGAAAGGTAGCCGCACGAGTATTCCGTACCCTTTAGAAGACACGGATGGTGAGAGAGTATACTCCAGCGAAGGCAAAGCAGGACTGCTAACGAATACTTTCGCGCAACACCGCTATATTACATCTGTTAAAGCGAACGTTCTTATCGACTCAGTGGTGAGAAAGTCCATTAATTCCCTCCCCATGCCAACAACCCTACCTCTTCCAGAGAGAGTTGAGCCTAGAGAAATTGTCAATATGCTTCGAAACCTGAAACCTGATAAAGCTCCAAGTCTTGATCTCCAAGTCTCAAAGTGTTGGAAAACATACCCAAAAGAGCAGTAAGAGATCTATGTCATCTATTTTGTGTCTTAAACACAAACCCTCTCTTAATATAGTTACGTTACGATATTAAAAAATCTTGATCGATAGAGTCCCGTACCGAGGTCTTCTATATCGGGCACTTATTACACTTAAGTTTCCACTATATTTGATCAATCTGATTCCATCTTTTCTTAAATACAGAACATTCAACGTAAAAATACGAGAGTCTGAACCTAGTTGTTACATAGTTTCAACTGGAGTTCTTCAAGGTTCTTGTCTCAGTCCAACGTTGTTTAACATTTCCACTTCAGATCTGCTTGTATGAAGCAACTGCTCAATAGCCCAAAGACAGCATCACCAGATTCAAGTGAGATCACTCGAATTTTCGAAAGAATGCTCGAACTAGTCTTACAATTTTTAATCGAAGGAGAATTAAAATAAATATCACTACAACTAAAGCTACGTGCTACACCAAGTAGCAAAGCGCCAATAAACTCCCCGACAGATGCATTAAATTTTTAAGGTTTTTAGGTAAAGAACTTCCATGGTGTGATAATATAACATATTGAGGTCTTGTTTCGGACAAAAAGTTAACATTCAGTGACCATATCGATTCCATTCCTGCGAAAATTTCGAAAATCATTCCACGGTTATCCCCACTGTTGAACTGGAAATCTTTATTGAAATCTTAAAAAACAAAATTCTGTTTATCAAAGCAGTCATACAGCCTATAACGTTGACTATACTATACGCTGACTAATATTTGTCCCATAGGAGAACTTGTACATTAAAAAAGAGTAAAACACATACATAAAGCTCGTGCATCCTCCAAATCTTTAGTGGCGACATTGAGCTATTCCGATTCGCTTGAGCTATTGAGCTTCCTTAACCAAATCAGCACAGTCTAAGCAAGTTAAATATACGTTTTGAGTACTTGGATGTGTAGTATTATATAGTCTTAGGTTAGAAAGGTTTTTTCTTTGATTTGTTGCTTAAAATTACGATTTGGGAACAGATTATAACCACTCAGTCAGGCCTGTAGGGTGGTCGACTCAACATATCAAAGCCAACCTTGACAGGGCCGTCAACACGGCACTTGTCAAAAAGGCACGTTGTCGTGTAGAAGAAGGACACCTTTGATCAATTTTCCCTTCTCTTTACTTTTATATGTTTTTTCAAATCCTCTTCAATCGAATCGTGCTATTCGCCGTTTACAGAGACACCTCATCTTTATAATCTGTCAACAGGGTTCCTTATGAGTCTCAAAAAACCTTAAGCATGATTTTAGCAGCCAACTGTGACCCTTCAATTTCTTAGGTAGTAATGTACCTTTTTTGTGCCACCGAATAGAGTCCCGAATAATAGGTTCACAATGATAAACTCAAGTTTTTTCTTCATTCCTATTCGATTCAAAAGTCAATCCTTGTCTTCATTACAGAGGACCAAAAACGGCGGCGTGAGCATTCTCAGTTTTGTCATGTCTAAATGATCGTGAAGAATTCGTAAAATTATCGTATCGGATACTCCAACTGTCTCAAAAAACTGTTTCTCCTTTAGTTTGGCATCATCCAATGTTAACTTTTTCGCGTTTTTGATTTTTTTTTTTTCATTAACTCATTTCATTTCCGGGGAAATCTCTTCAATCAGCCATACGAGCCTTGGATCGTCTTCAAGCGAGCCCCTCCCTGCCTTGGCTAAAGAGACTGTGCCACTTGCGAAACATGGTTTCACTCGAACAAGAATCTCCGTAAACGGACGTCATCTCTTTTTATTTATAGTTTCAACTGACTTTCCTTGCTTGTCAAGGATATTAATGCCGGTGCGGTACTCGATTTTTTCCATAATTCGCACTTCCTTCGACGTTTTGATGTTTGATCGCCAATAGTTCAGGGAATACTGACCTAATGGCAAAGCTTGCTGTTTATACTGTAAATTCCGCGAACTTAAAAACGCACGTTCGTGCATCCAATAATCGTTCATCCGCTCGCTTTTCAGGATACGATACATGAAGAGTCTTTATACAGACACAGACATCCAAATCTAACCTCTCCAGGCAGAACATTAATCAAAAAAAAGTTTTGTTATACATCAGTACATCAGTCCGTGACAGATCGCTGATTAGAAAACATAAGGAACCAACAACATTTATAACTACACAAAATGACTACTTAACTGAACTTCAAAAAGTAATCTTATGGCTACTAATCCTGGCTGCAACCAGCATCTTATGTCAATCTTGCGTCATGTCATGACTCTAATTTCGATCCTGTTGGTATTCTTAAGTTTTCTTATCTGACCTATTCGTAGAACAAATGAATCTCCCACATGTTCCAGAATACTCATCCAACTGTTAGGGTCGAACCCCTGATGTCTATTGTCAAGAGAATAACTACCCACGACTTGCATTAACTAATATCATTACATGTTGGATCATGGTTGTCGGCTTCACAATAACATGGCTAGTCATAACGACCTACTCGAAAATTGTAAACGCATGAAGGAAGGTCCCTTTGGCATGCACAGTAGCAATGCATGTACTCCCTAGGAGATTCTCATGTGATTTCCATGCTGGACTCAGCATTTATAACACATAGTATGCAGATAACAACTAAAGATTCCTTTCGCTGTGCTGATCAGCATGTGTCTTACCATATACCACTGGTCAAGAAAAGCCCTTTTTACAAGCAGTAATAAAGTTTCTGAATAAAAATTCAGAGCCACATCAATAAGCCAATTGCATTTTTCATGTTTATGGAAAGTATTGCGAGTTCCTTCACTTTTCTTGCAAATAATAACCAGTCTATCGATAATTCTTGTGGATAACCTGTCAATACACCTACGGGAGAACCACAAAAAGCGGCTTTCTCTTACTACAGCACTACCTCGCTCAAGTTGCATGCAGCGTTCAAGCAGGACATCTAGACAGCTGCAAACTGTACTGGAACTGTAGTGCAAAGGTTTTAAACCCTTTATTTGCCCGATGTTCATAAGGTCATACCAGCAATAGAACTGGCTCTTATTGATCAGTTAGTACATATTATCTGGCTGCATTTTTGCGAAAGTCTGACTCTGCGTCCGTTGAGTTATTCATCATATTTTGTGTTATCCCATTGGATTTTTCAACAATGGTTGTAAGACACCAGTGCTGCGATAGACTGAATTGTTTCGGTCTCTGACAGGATACAGATGACTTGTAAGGATGATCATAATAACGCTGGGATCCCTTATGTATTTCACAACTAGCTTTAGGCCTTTTTCGTAAGGCAAAAAAGTATTGTGCATCTTGTCAGCGTATGGATAGGATAAGCTTCTCTGTATCCATATTTCATGTACTCCATACTTTGGCAGATTACCAATCTCTAAAACTCATCAATTGTGTGGCTTTGTGACTGAGGGTAGAAACAAATATCATATCTGTAATAGCATCTAAGCAGACCAACTGGTGTATGTGTTATCCAACATGTAATCAACGGTCAACACAACAAGTCCTATTTGGGCTTTTATCGTGAAGATTTCGTATTCCTCTAGAGTCTGGCTGAGGCTTCGCCATAATTTGCTCATTTGCGTCAGTTTTCAAATCATTCAAGTCAAGTCAGAAGTGACAATATGTGTTCGAGACAATGTTCTCTTATATGTCTAACTTTGTTACATAATATTTTATTCGTTCACTGGATGACAGGTACACACTGAATAGTGTTTTAACTTCAAATCAAACAAGAAACCATATTTCCACTTGTAGCCCTTAACTACGAAATGAGCACCCCTGAGAAACTAAAGTCCGTAAGTCTGGATTTATTCGAGTAAAATTTTGACAAACTTTGTCTCGGTCCTTTTTTCAGTCTACTTTCATATTCTTTACGAACTGCTCAATTAAGTATATCAACTAAAATGTTCAGAAAATGCATATATTGTACATCGATCGTGCAAAAGTATGTCTGCCTTAAATACAAACAAAAGTAAAATGTATCGGACTTAGACGAGACTCCTGGGACTCTTATAAGATAGGATAAGGTGCCTTGTAAAAGATGTTTTCCTTCGAGGAATACAACTTTAAAATGAAATAAAATACGGGTAATAAAGAAATGATGGTTCTCCGCAATTTTTCTTTTAATAAAATCATATTCTTTAATCAAAGCATGCGAGCGCCACGACTCGTGCGAGAGACGCCCAAACGAGAGGTACAATTTTTGACTACTCTTACTAATAAATGCAACTATATCCCGAAAATGACGACGCAAATGCTGTCTTCCAAATGATCAAGGGACTCAAAAATGTCGGATTAAACGAATGATTTGACGTTTGCCCACAAAGAAATAGTCCAATTGTGTTAAATCACAAAATCTTGCAGGTCAGTTCACAGGCATAAAACGGAAATTATGCGCTCATCAAATGCTTCTTTCAATAATTTAATGGGAACACAAGCTGTATAGTAGGTGTGTATAGTAGGCATGTTGATTCCAGAGGTACCTTACGTTACGGCAAGACGATTCTGGGAGGAGAAAGTCATTGATCATGGCTGTACAGCGGTCATTATTGACTGTAGCAATATTTAAGAAATTCTTATTATTTTCCACTTTTGAGGTTGAGGTTTCTTATTTTAGAACAGACAGTTGTTTCAAGATCAATATGGTCCCTACTTCAGTGTTATGTCTATTGACATATATAATAAAATACACAATAGACATAACGCTGGAGAAGGAACCATATAGGCCTCGAAACAGCTGTCTGTTCGAAAATAAAAAACCTCAACCTAAAAATGGTAAACAATAAGAAGTTTTTAATTTTATAGAAAGTTACAAACACTCGAATCAACAATTGGAAAATGTAGTAATGTTATTTGCAGCTTTTTCGAATATATATAGGCCAATGATTCCACCGACCCATAAAGCAAACCAAATACAGATTTTCTCCAAGCGCAACGATTTTTGGACAACCGCCCGTTGTTGTTTATCATTTCAATCGGGCAGTCTTGTTTATTGCCGTATCCATTTAACCAGATATGAAGCTCATAACCAAACAAAGTTTTCTCATGAAATTCGGGATCTACAGCAATTTGTTCTCGGGACTATACAACAAATCTACGCCGTGTCCGGTGGATTTTCGGCCTCAATTCCTACACGAGTTGGATTTCCTAAGCTCGCAACTGAAGATCCTTCCGTAAATTCTACACTACTGTGAATGGGTGCAGGCTTAATTTTTGAGAAGGATGTATAACGGATTCACTTGGGTCTTCATCGTTACTATGTCTTATAGCTGCTTTGGTTTCTTCATGACGCACCACACGACATCTGGATGGTTGCGTGTTATCAGTGAAAGTAAACGTGGTGCGGAAGCGATCGATGGTTAATCGAATTTTTTGCTCTGATGAACGATTATGTGGCGATTAATTGGCGGAGCGCGCAATGAGCTTCTCGGACAGAGCACAATTTGCAGATGTAGCAACTTAATCATAGTAAAATGGCAAACAAACTCCCCATAAAACGCATGACAGCTGTCACACCACACGTAGCATTTAAAAGTGTTGCCAACTTAAAATTCCATGCCTATGAAAAACTTTTTATTTCGATGGAATATTCTCGCTTGTTTGCGAAGGAGTAAATAATATTTACAAAGTATTTGAAAATCAAAGTGTTTCAGTATCTATAGCATTCAACCATAAGGACCTTTGTTCCTTGAGTGTGCTTCTTATGACCTATGCAACGTGGCATAGTTAGTCCTCAGTCGAATGCCCGAAAATAAATTGGTGGTTTAGAAGCATGCGATGATTTTCTATGTGCTGATTTGACCGTTTCAATATGAAAGGTGTCTTATTAGTTTAGAGCTGCTAGGCACGCTGTACTCTAGGATTCTTAATTTGAAAATGCCAAATTCAGGCGGTCGAAGTGGGAAATCATTATACTCGTGTTTTGAGCAAAAAACTCGTTTGTATATTATAACTTTTTGTTATTTTTAATGGTTGATGGTATTTAAATCGTAAACTAAACCTTGTTTAGCGAATCTACGATACAACGGTTTTTCTTTTATTTCTAATAAAACTAATTTACTTGCAGATAACTCATCATTTTTTGGATTCAAAAATTTCAACTTTTGCTGAAATAATTAGGTATGTTGTGACCCAAAACACTTAAATAACTATAAATATTTAAATATTTCTAATTATATGGAGATAATTTCTAATTAAATGGACCGGCTAGAATTGTTTAAAAATTTCAACCCTGTGTCCTTAATAACCAACAAAAAATAATCGTGTTTGACATGATGCTATTGACTTGTCCGAAAATTCTGAAAATAAATTAAATAACTTTCAACCACTTCACTATCCCCAATCCCAGTCCGCGCAAAAGCGCATCAAATCCAAACCAACGTCATTGATTGATTGATAATTGATGTGTTAACACAAAGAAACGGAAAAAACATTGAGGGTGAAAGACTGTTAAGAGGAATCAGCAACAAATGATAATGCGGTTTGTGGTTTTAACTTCGGAAACTGGGTAGACAACAATCTCGACTTGCACTTGTTAACCTCTTAAGGAGTGTTAGCTCACATCGTTGCATCTTCATTTGATAGCGTGTAGTAATAGGTAAAAGAGTGAATACCCAGCGGGAAACAAGAGATATCTAAACTAAATAAAAAGCGATAGTTCCGATGATAGGTCACACTGCAGGTATAGGTTTATCATGTCTAAATGAATTATGACCAATTAAACCTTCTTGGAACTCCTGCGATATACCAACTTCCGAATCAGCCACTCATGGCTTTTAGCCAAACAATAACAATAATCCCAATTGGTTCACAATATCGCCATTCCATCAATACTTTCCACTCAATAAAAAAGCCAACGACTGCGCTACAACTTTGCCACAAAAACAATCAAATCCACCGACAAAATGTTCGTAGAAAATTCAGGTAACCTGGGGCAACCAGTAACCTGAAAAAATAACTTGTCAATCGTAGTTTGTTTGATCGTTAGACTCAATGTTATGCGACATTATTGTTTTGTTTTCCGCGCGTCGCGTCCACCATGCGAATTCATGGAAGTGATTCAGTGAAAAATACCCCAACGAAAATTAAAGATCATTTTTAATCCTAATCCTAAATTTATTTCCCGCGCAAAAGCCCAATAATCCAATCAAAACGTTATCGCGTTCGATTGAAAACGTTCAAAAGGGAAATTCTTTTGATTGCGGTTTGATTTCTACAACAAACTCAGATGCCATTACAATTACTCATAAATGGATAGTTTGTGTGATTCAGTGTTTGTCCTAGAGGAGCATTTCACTTTTGGAATTTCACCGAGAAATAAGTTTTCACCGCGGAATGTAGAACGAGCATTGTTTTCGACGTGAATCATTAATAATAATTAATTTTGTGTGCATGAAACATGAAATGTAAATAGAGAAAGTTTTGTTGGTTTTAGAATCCCTGCGGAAAAGATTAGTGAAAAGTGGTTTATATAAACGTGAAATCCATACGGAGAAGAGGTAAATTTAGTTGCTGAAAAAGCCAGATTAAAGTTTTTACTAAAAACAATTAAGGAGCAATGTTCAGTTTGCCAAAAAGTGCATCGATATTCCTGTTTGCAAGGAAATACAAGACGCAGTTGAATCCTGACTAAGTAACGTTCCTACACTTCCATGAAAACTTAGCGCTTCGACTTTTTGACGATACTTAGTATGTGTATGGTCTGTTCAAAAAGTATCGAGAATCCTAAGGTTTTTCGTGAATTATTTATAGATAAAATAAATAATACATAGATAATAAATAATGATCAAAAATTTTGTCTCCTTCAACGTAGCCCCCGTCAAATATTCACACACATGTACCAACGTCTTTACTAATCCTCGAAGCAATTCCAAAAATTCTTTTTTTTGTGATCTTGTTCAGCTTTTCCTTTAATGACATCTTTATTTCTCCAATCGTCGCCTAGCATCGTCCCTTCATGGGCCTCGTCAGTTTTGGGTGCAAGTAAAAGCTACAGGGCGCCTCGTATGGGAAATACTGTGGCTGCGGCAAAAATGGCGTATTGTTTGGCAAAAAATTCGGTACCAAAAACAATGTGTGAGCAGGGATGTTATAATGGTGCAATTATTCCAGGCGTCTCCTTCGCGGAAATTTCTACTCTGTCACAAAAACTGATGATGTACCACGACCACCGGCACCATTAGATGAATGTACCATTTCACCGGCCTTGGCACGCTTTTTTTCGGCCCAGGCTTGTCTGAAAACTTCCATGGATTTGGTTAAGCTTGGGTTTAAACCCATGATTCTTCGCCACTTATACCCCTGTTGAGCACATTTGTGTCGTGGCGAACACGTTAATAACTATAACTCTTTTTTTTTTTTGCGAAATTGAGCAACGTTGGTACGAATTTCGCGGTGACCCGTCTCAAGTCTAAATTATTGACATGAGCATTATGGTCTTCAGAAACTTCTTTTGCATTGCTTAGACGATTGGACAATACTAGTTTCTTCACTTGATCAATGTTAAAGAATATTTTTGACCTGTTCGGGCAAACAACACGATGTTCGTCGTTCACATCTTCTCGTTTTTGACGTACATCTGAGAGCATTTTGCGTCACCGGTAAATTTTGTTTTGATAAATAGCTTCAGCATATACCGCAGTCAATATTTGAAACAGGTCCTCACACTTCAATTATCGCACAAAATTTGATGTAGATCCTTTTATCCATTTTATAGAAAAGAGAAAAATCTAAAACAAGCCATAGCACGTCCAAGCAATATAGCTGTCAAGTATTAACTGAATATACAAAATGGCCGAACATGTCGGCATATGTTAAGCACATGAGTTCCAACATAACGCCACAAAAATAAAGAAAATTGAACACACGTACCCGGCGGAGATTAAATATTTACGATATTTTTGATCAACAAGACCTCGTTTACCATAATTTAAAAATATTTTGCTATTCATAAGTTTGTTTTGGGAAATATGGGATGACAAACCAAAGATAACGATTATAAAATAAATTTATTAGGGTTTAATGTATTGAATCACAAGTTCTTTTGAAAACACGTATATATAAGTTCTCTCAGGCGATTATTCAAAGCAACAAAATTAAGAACTTACAATTAAAAATATTAATTCTTGTATGACAGTATGAAGAAGAATATTCAGTATTAGAAAAAAATCAAAAATAACTGAAATTTCGTCAGCACAAGCTGGACAATAATCAACCATATGTTCCCAAAAAAGAGGAATTTTACATTTGTAATGGTTCCTCTTCGCAATTCACATTTCCTGTATGAACTGGAAGCTGCAAAAGTTTCTTTACCAAGAAATTTTCAAACACCAGAAAAAAGACGTCACTGAAATTTGTCCTTCATTTTGCATTTCCTTGTCTTGGCCTTTTCCTTATCTCTGATTTTCCGACACATTGTGATCACTTTAAGCCTCGGTTATACAAGCTGCTTGGGCAGTTCGTTCAGAAAGCCTTTTTGTGGCAATTATTTACCTGAAGATGTCAACATATTATGGTAATATATAATGCCAGAGTTGTTTACTATATTGAAGGCACATAGGTGAATATGACATATTTGAACACATCTGATCAAATGTATATATTCCTCCTTTTGTCGCATTCAAGAATTCGATCATGGCTGGTTTTTGGAGTTGGGTTCGCAGTTCAAAATGAGGACCTTGCTCTCCTTTCGCTTGAACAACAAAGAGTAAAAATTTACATTTTATTTTTTGGTATTTAATTCGGTCTTTGCATTTTGTTCTTAAATCTGTGTATCGGCACGAAATGTGAAAGATCACGCGTCAATGAAATGGAAGGAATATAGTTTCCACCACATTCAATCACCGACAAGCTCCATATCCTTCGAATTTGTGTCAATATAACAGATTGTATACTCAGTGGTCTTATCGCCATATTATCAAACCTATGACATCTTATCAGCAAGTCAATATAACCTCGTTTCAAATTCGAAACAAACCATGCCAGCGATTCCTCACTGGTTTGATGATTATCGGTCATCGCAGAAACCAACAACTAAGCGTCGAGTTCTTCTGTACAGATCTCTCAATGCCTCAATCTCTTGAAACGCGCAACAAGGAGCTGCAGCGAAAGCGACTGGCGCAGATGCGGAGACGAAGAACACTGCGGATAGCCTCCATCTGGTTAGCCTAATCGAAGAGATGCTAAAATCAGCCGAGGAATGAAACCATGTCGTACATGACGTTCGGGTAACAATCAAGTAAGGCATACTTGATCGGCTGAAGTAACCGAGAGTGGAGGGATTCCATCTATGGAAACCCTTCTTCTTCTCATCGCGAACCCGAGGGCTTCATAGGAGGGCAGGCCTAGCCCAAAGTAATAGATCACAAGGTTCGAAGCTACGTTTTTCGGATGACAGGGTATGTATTACCGATAATCCAGTAGATTTGAACCCGTGGGGCACAGCATTCACGGCATTAGTAGCCTTCACCTCCCGACCAAAACCAAAATTGCAAATGCCTAAACAAATTTTCAATGAAAGTGGTCTCGGAGCTGAAAAAGCATTTTGAATGGATGCAGTTCATGGTATTGTGCTTGACAATTACTTAAATACAAAATCAGCTCGGCAAAATCTTCAATAAAAAATTTACAGTCCATATTACGAAGGCCTTAGAGAAACAACTACACTAGTCGATGCAGTCTTTATTGATTTCGTCAATGCCCTTAACGCTATGATTTATTCACGTCTCCGCTTCAAATATAATTCGCGTGGGATATCTGGATATTGTCCTACACCTCCTCTTGTTCGTGTCGCGTTAGTTTTAATGATGCAATTTCCACTCATTTTTTGCCGCCATCCGCTGTGCCGTAGAAATCTATTCTTGGTCCTCTTTTGTTTCTGCTGTTTATCAATTATCTTTCCACTATGATATCCTTCCCTTGTTTCTTATATGCAGATGATTTCTAGGTCTTTCAAATAAACATTTCAATGTCTCTCCATGGCAGCAATTGTCTTCAGGAAGACTTGATCGCCGTTCATAATTGATAGCAATCTAACTTCCTCAAACTTAATTGTGCTAGATGTCATAAAATGTTCTTAATGCTTAAGACTTCTTTTCTTGCTTTAGCCCATGTCTTTGTGGTATTCTCCTCTTTGTGGTGCATCCCTTTTAAGACCTTATAAGTTATAAGTTATAAGTTCCATTCAAAGTGGAATATTCATATGTGTGTTTTTGTCGCATCTTGAGCATAAAGCTATATAAAGCCTTTAGAGTTGCTGCGTTCATATTTACAGCAGTCAATAAATTCAATAAAATAAATGCAGCACTCAGATAAATTATTAGTCCACTTCATCAAATCCTAGAGTACTACTCTGCAGTCACATCTCCATGAAATTTATACCTTGGGTCCTGTCATGAATTTTTGACCTCAGGTTCACATGGTTCCATTGATTAAGTATAGCTGCAACTATAAACCTTATGAGTTCGTTCTCTCAGTTCTCAGTAACAGTGAAGTAATCACACTTTTTCATGATGGAGGAGAAGGCTTTTGAGTTGTCTTTCTTTTCCCAGTGGACACGATCCCCTAGATTGATTGATTACTGTCGGGGATGGTGCACGTCAATCCTTACAGGTTTATTGTGTCCCCGCTTCCGGTGCGCTTAGAGCGCCTCAAGCAGATCGATTTTCCTCAAAAAGTCAATGATTTGCTTCGGCCTCAGGCGTCCCAAATCCTCCTCGACAAGGAAGCAACTTCCCAGACTGTCTCTTCTCTTGCGGGACAGCGCGTCGCAGTGTGCCAGCAGATGCACCGGTGTCTCCTCCACAAGATCACAAAATCTGCACTCATCATTCGCTGTCAAGCCCATCTTTTTGAGATGCCCTCCGAGTGTGCAGTGCCCCCTGAACATCCCAGTCAGGACCCTTGAATGTTTTTGTTTTTTGAACATTTTCCCCTGAAAATAAAAACGTGCTTGTGCGGAACTTCTTGAGTTTAGCAATGGTGAGGAGTGCCACTCAGGGCTTTGCCTCATCGACCCTAGAATTCAATCGAAGACTCAAATCTCATCACCAGTGACCATTTTGTCCAAGCAAAAATCGGTTTGCAAGCCTTCAAACATTTCCTGTGAATCAGCCCGGCACTGCTCTCTCTCTCTCTCTCTGTTCAGTTTAGGGCGATTTGATTTCACACTTGTAGCTCTTATATCACGAGTTTAAACACAATTTGACCGAAATTTCAGCAAGAATCCAACTTGACGACTGAGATATCCAACTTTGGGCACGCCGCAAAGACATTTGACGTTTGTGCATCTGATAAACTAACACAATATGACAGTTTTTGGCGAAAGGTTTCTATATCAGATATAGACTGGTAGATTTTCTACAGCTCGGCTCTTTTCTAAAGTGTTGAAGCACTCTAGTAACTTGAATTTCCTTCGAGTGTTTTGCTTAAAGGCCGTAATTTTCCCTTTGGAGGTCATTTGTTCCAAGTACTCTCCGAACTAATCTCGCCAGTGATAATAATGTAAAATATATAATTATAATAATACTCATTCGTGTAAGAAAACGTCGGCGACCATATTTAAAGTTTACGCATACGCTTTGAAAGTGTAATTACAGCCGTTGCATAAAACACGACCACTATCAAGATACACGATCATTATCATTTTTGACATTTCAAAAATGACAAGGACTTTCTTCCACCCTTTATATAACAATGACATTTATAGCAGGTAAAATATTAACATTATTGGCCAGAATAATGGCGTCATTCGAATTAATTCAAAAATTAAAGTTTATTTCTTTTTTACGTTTCTGGGTTAACAGCAGTATGAAATTCTCACCGATTCGGTAGTCGTGGCTTGCATTTAGGTCTTCTAGGTGGACATTTAGATTTTCTAGGTGGGTCATATGCTGCTCTTCTTTCTTTATCTTTCGCAATCACGTTCGAGCATTTTACTGAGTTTTTTTTCAGTATCTAGTTTGCAAAGTACACGAAAATGCGTCTTCATTGATATATAGTGAATATCCTGATATTTAAACGTATTTAAAGAATTGAGTAAATTATCAAGCCTAATTTCTTTCCTTGAGAACGCTTTGTAAATATAACTCCGAAGTAAATTCAAATATCAAGAATATATTTTACATAGATAAGGGTACGTGCCTCATGTTTATCAGTGTATCAATTACTCTTTTTCATGGTTTCTCCTTTCATTGATACATTTAAAAAAGGAGCTTCAGCTTCACCTCCCATATATTCGCCGCACAACCCTTTAACATGAAATCTGTCGAATTTATTTCAGTATTTATTATTATCCAATTTATTTCAGTACTTTAGACAACTTCAATTTTCCAAGACAGATAGCCCGATAGTAAGCACAAAGGTTTTGAGATATTATCCTTTAACGAAAACTATTTTTCCTTATTCAATCAGTTTAATCAGTTCTCCATTGCAACAATTCCACAATTATCGTCACTTAAGTGCTTCAGAGGAATTTCACCCCGAAAAAGTTGTATCGTTATTCGCACTTTACTGGTTAACTCGTCGAATCCTGCTGACGAACAATATCAGTTTCCCGTTCTTTAGGACTTTTGTACCAGAGAATTTTCTTTTCTCTTTCTGATAACTTCTTCAGCACAAATTGCAATACCGTCGTTGCAAGAAAAAGGTTCCTTTACAGTTCATGAACGTCAAACGCATCTCGACTGGGACGAAAACAATAGACCGGGAAAACGATCCATTAAAGGTGTTTTGAACGAAGAATAGTTTCCAGCATTGCATTCTTTCGTACAACTTTCTTCGCATATTCGTCTATGTCTTGTTGTGGAAATAGTTTTAAGGTTCCTTTCACAGCATGCACAACAGCTTAAAATCGACAAAGTGAATGCAGAAAAGAAATATTTCAGTTGAAGGTAGAAAGGACATACTATGAGTATCTGGCGACAGATTTGGAGCGTGACAATTGTTATAATCACGACACTAAAGTCAAAGCGTTATTTTGAACAGCCTTAGAGTGTATCCTTGAAAACAAAATAGAAATAGAAAAGGGATTTCCCGCAGCAAATCTGGGTATCAAATTTAAATGCAGCTTAAACCAGTCGGGGAAAATGCAGCAATCCGCAAGCTTTATTTGATTTTCACATTAATCGGCGCATACGGAGTTGCTTTGATCGGAAAAATGCACTTCAGTGAGCATTTTCATCAGATAGTACGTGGTATGCAGCAAATGATTTTCACCATTTCCTAGAGCTGCACCACAAACAACCGCGTTCAACGCTAATTAGGGTAATTTGTGCATGATCTGAATCCGCCACATTCTCCTGCAAACGGTAATTACCCGAAAAGTGATTCAACATGCAACGATCCAGCATATGTAAGTGGGATGAGTTCACAAAAGATTTGTCTTCAGCGAATTTTCTCGCAAGGTAAAACGAAATAAGATAAAAGGTAAAGTGCACTTTACCAGCAGCCTTGACGGTTAGTATGTTTACAAGTGAGCTAAAATATGAACATCCCCGGATGACCTCCGAATGAATGATAAATGATAATGCTATGGATAATGGTTTAGTTTGCTAGTCTGGTGAGGAACTCTTCTAGAGTGGGTGGGTTTGGTGAGATATTGTTGAAATGCATTTGAGCTTACAACAATTGTTTCTTGGCTTGCTCGGAGGATAGAT
The DNA here is from genome assembly GCA_954870665.1 of Stratiomys singularior. Lineage (NCBI taxonomy): Eukaryota > Metazoa > Arthropoda > Insecta > Diptera > Stratiomyidae > Stratiomys > Stratiomys singularior. Next base: position 96,114,469 of record OX940879.1, read on the forward strand.
TGATTTACCGTTGCTTTAAAACAAGGAGTGTGTAAATCATGATAAATGATTACAGATGCAGGAGATATTGTGGTGCACATTTTTTTTTTTTGATAGTACGTTAATGGACCTAGCACTTGCCTTCAGGGCGGATTCTTAACACTTTTCGCATTTTCTCTCCTACAGAGTTGTATGTAGAAGTGCTAATGATAATCAATTTAGAGTACAACTTACACTCCAAAAATAAAGATAAAAAGATGACTACCATACGAACACAATATTTTTGAATTCAACCAAATACCAATTATAAATGGTTTGTATAAAAAGTATCGGAAAAAATTTAAATAAAAAACATTTATTAAAAAAATTCTTGTTAGATTCCATTTTTAGGTTGATATTTTTATTTTGCAACATAAAAATATCAACCTAAAAATGGAATCTAACAAGAATTTTTTTAATTTTTTAGAAGGTTGCAAACATCCGAACCAACAATTGGGAAAAAAAACATTTGTTCAAGGCGTGGATAGGAAACCTTAAAATCCTTCAAAGTACATCCTTTGAGCGTTGGCACTCCTTCGCTGACGCCTTATCCACAACATGAATAATTACGGATGGTCTTTAAGGGTGCGCGTGCAATTTTCTTCGATTGCACTTAGGATTCCATGATGGTGTCCTTTAAGTTCTTTATTTTCATTTTGGTAAGAGAAATCCGTCAGCTGGGGACAAGTCAGATCTAAGAAGTTGTAAGAGAGCCGTCGTGACTCCGTATTGCGTCAGATAGTCGCACACCTTGAATGAGGTGTGGCTGTCATGGGTTGATATTGTCTTGATGCAATTTCCTGACCTCATCCTCAGGCTGACCTCATCCGGTTGACGCTCCTCTTCAGTCTTCTCAACACTTAAAAACTGCGTTATAACGCGTCAGTTACTTTCTGTCTCTCGGGTACAAATTCGTAGTGGGCCACTGTTTTTGTATCGAAGAAATGAACTCTGGAATTCGAGCCTTTTTGGACGAGTCGATACTGCTTTACCCTGTGATTACGTCTATCAAAAATCAAGGCTCATCTCCAATGCGTCGTCGGAAGGTTCTCTAAAGCAGTCACGGTTTTAGCCTTCAATGAAGACCTTCCTTCTGAATGAATTTGACGTATATTTTTCGTCAAATTTTCAATTATCATGGTCTGCACTATCACCTTGTCATTGCGTAACACAGGCCGACATGATTTTTGGTGTTTAGACTTCATAAGTATCCTTAGCTATTACAGGTACGTTGGTTCTAAATGTGAAGTTTGTTTGAGCCTATCACATCGAGATTTTTCACAAAATTAATAAAACTTTGTGAGACATTTTGTACTAAAACAAAGAAGTACCTTATTGATATTTATGAAATTGCATTAAAATTATTTTTTTAAAATACTTGATACATCGATAGAAAACATTTCAGTATAATATTATGTTTATTTCATTTCAACATAAACTTTTTACCATTTTCGCATTTGTCAAAGTCAACTTGACGGCATCGGCAGTTGTTTACGAAATAGTTAGTTGGCATCAGTTGTTTGTAGCATCGAGTGGTGTTTTGTTTTTTTAGTGTCTAGTTTGTCATAATGTCATCAAGAAATTGTAAAAACAGTCCTGATATATTTTCTTACGTGTGTGATGATTTAACGTCATCATCGAAACATAATAGAATTTATCAAGAAAGCTTATAACGCTTACTTCGGTGTAAAGCTTGGTGTAAAGTGTAAAACGTGCTTTCAGTGTGTCGATTTACTGAGAAAAATGACAAAAGGAATACGTAGCTCATAATCCTTTGGCACCTATGATATGGAGGGAACTGAAAAACTATGGACACGACTGTGACTTTTACTCCTGCGATGACAAGGATTTCAATTCGACAAATAAACATACTATTCAGTATCCTGATTTACCGTTTGCTAAACGACATGTACCTCATGGACCAGGAATCCTCGTTCCTCCACCTTTTCATCACCACATTCAAACGAAAAAACCGATGAAGACAAATTCAATTCTGATATAGATAAACCTCGACAATTTATTAAAGCTGAACTAAATGACTCAGTGAGAGACTTGGGCCTACCGAAGGATGCTGCACAAATCGTAGAATCACGACTGAAAGACAAAAATCTGTTGGCTCCAACAGATTTCCTTTGTACGTCCTTTGAACGATGCCTTTACCACAAGCTCCGTGGTAAAGGCATCGTGAAAAAGAGTTCAGGGAATATTTCTCTGAAGAGGGATCACTGGTTAATTGTAATAATATTCCTGTATTAGTCATGAAACTCGAAGCTGACAATTACGATTCTACATCATGGAGGTTATTTATTCAGTCTTCTAGGAGAATTCTGAAGCTTGGCTTGTTTCAAAATCGTGATACTTATGCCTCGGTGCCTGTCACTCACCCCGTGCATTTCAAAGAAACGTATGAGTATCTTGAGCTGTTGTTTAATAAAATAAAGTATAACGAATATTGTTCGCAACTCTGTGGAGTCCTCAAAATAATATCCATGCTTTTGGGTCAGCAGTCTAAATTCACAAAGTATCTACGTTTTTTGTGCAAGTGGGACATTCGAGCACGAAATTTATATTCCGTTAAGAAAGAATGGCCAATCAGAGAAAGACTTGTAAAATTTACATCATGATGAATTAGTTGACCCAAAATTACTTCTTTTGCCTGCTCTTCACAAAAAGTTAGGTTTGATGAAGCAGTTGGTCAAAGATTTAAATAAATAAGGTGACTGCTTTAAAAAAAATTTTCCGACGAATTCCCTGCACTTTCTTAAGCTTAACTTAAAGAAGGAATTTTCAAAGGGCCCTCCAATTCGAACCTTAAAACCGGTAAAATTCTTCCAGAACACGATGACCCAGAATGAATTTGAAGCATGAATCTTCTTTTTGTAGAAGTCATAGCCGGTTTCCTTGGAAACAACAAGTCTCCAAACTACAAAGAAATTGTAGCCAATATGGTCGAAAATTATAAAAAAAAACCGGGATTCAATATGAGCGTTGAACTTCATTTTCTAAATTCCTACGTTGAATCTATTCCCGAAAATCTTGGAGCTATCAGTGAGGAACAGGGAGAGAGGTTCCAATAAGACATAAAGGAAATGGAGACACGTAAGCAAGGAAAATCGGCTATTATAATGATGGTTGATTACTGGTGGACCTTGAAGAGGGACTCGATCACAAAAATTCACAAAAAGAAAACTACAAAACACAGGTTTCAGGGAAAAAGAGAACGATTTTGTTTCAAAAAACCTGAAAACCTGACCTGCAGGAAAAAACCAAACACAGATTCATTATCAGCACACCCCATTTACTATAGAATAATTATTCAACACGAAACACTTTTTCATGATAAAAAAAATGTAGACCTGCGTAATTGAGCTGCGACTATCTACTTCATCAACAGTCTAGATTCGCCGAGTAAGTTGGAAGCGAAATCCGATCCAGGCAGGACAAATACTCACAGGTGATCGGCCCTTGGGAATTTTCGAAGTTCAGACCACTCATCATCTAGCCCTAAGCAAGTGACGTAAATTAGCGTCAGGGAGGCATTATTCCCCATAACTTTTTCTATAGCGTAACCACTAAAGAGCGTTAACATTTCGAGCACTTTCTCCCAATGTTATGCTTTCGACTCCAATTTTCCTGAAATGCCCGAGTTTGTAAACAAGACTTGTTAGGCATTAGGCAAAGACAAGACATGAGACGAAGTTTCCGAGAGATTCCCATTATTAAGTTTTGTATTCATACTCAATTGCTCACTTATATTTTCGCTCCAGAAAAGTTATTCGCACTTATATTCAGGCTCTAAAAGCTGGTTATCGCGATCTCTCTTCTCACCTGCGTCGTTTAATCCGTAAGCTCTCTGTCTTGCAAAGCTCGTTTATGAGCTGCAATCCTTATGGACATTAGGAAGCCATTAGCTGGACCTTTTTTATTTCTTTTGCAGTTTTCTTTTGCAATAATGACCATCATACTAATGTTCCGTAAGTGGGAGTTAGTCTCATCACTGTCGTGGAATCCTGTGGGTGATTTTGAGCTTTCTGTCCCAAATTTTTCCCACAAGTATTTTTAATATGAAGAGCACCGCTGTACCTCTTCGTCTGACTTCTCCTTTTTGTAAATTTTAAGTTAGCTTACATTCTATCATAAGGCCTAGGAATTGCAGCTTATTTGCTGACCTTGCAAGTATTACAAGTCGAGGATACAAATCTTTCTGGTTTTTGGCGCTTTGTGTAAGACATATAGGCGGGCTATTGTGAAGATTCTGAGTGTCTTTAACATGATCTCTTCTCGTTGTGTCTTTGCTTCTCTTCTTTTCCACTAGCTTACCTTCTCTTATTGGATAGAATTTGGAAAGATTTCTTTGAAACTATTCAGTTTACATGTGAACGATTGTTTCGGAGAATATATACTATATACTTGGACATTAGTTAAGTGCGTAAGGAAAAAATCCAACGGGCTGGAACAGGTGAGCGAGTAGTACAGATAAGACTCCTTTTCAGATGGCTCTCACAAAACGATACCCTTTCATCGTGACAGTTTTGATTTCTTGCGTTGAACATGGCGTCAGTGAAGTCATTACTATTCAATACCTCGTCTTTAATATGATTTTCATTGTTTTAAGCTTATTTTCCGATTGATATTTGTAGCTTGGTTGCTTTTGTGTGCGTAGCTTCTCCTTCATACCTTGATTGTTTATGTCATTGTTTTTTTTGTTGATTTCTTTATTTTCTCCTATATTTGCTGGACAATTGGATCTAGCGAAGAGATTCCAGTTGTTTAAATATATGGGTCTACAGAATTGCAAATAATTTTCGATTTTTGTTCAATATCATCAATTTTGTTAAAAAGTTGAAATCACCTTAGTTATCTTTCAAGCCAGTATTGGTTCAATCAACTGTCCTCTTTGATTGCATTCACTCGATGCTCAAGGGCCTTTTGACTCCTCCTCAGCTGACAGACCTTTTCTATCTGTCAAAACTCGATTCAAAATCAGGTTAAGTACATGACGCTTCACTTTCTAACATTATCGATATTCGACAGATGACACCTTTTGGAATGGATGAATTTGATTATAAATATCGGACTTTCGCAATGACTGACATTAGAAACACAGAAAACCAGTCAATCAATTTCCAATTTTCGTCAAAGGACCTACATTGTGGATCATGTACTTGTATGTCTCTCAGGATATCAATTGATTGCCGGATCTTTTAATTCCGTATCCCTTTAGAATATCATTATTGTCAATACAATGACAATAACAATCGGTCGCGGAAGGTCCTTCGACTAACCTGAACCAGTATAGAGTACTAAGTAGCGACTTTTCGCCGAAAGTTTTTGATTTCGTACTTAAGTTAAATGTAAAAGCAGTTGCATGGGAATAAACATATTTTCCACAGTTGAACATTACAGAAACCTATCTCAATTAAATCGAAAAACATCAAGGACTGTAGAACGTATCCTTTACTTTTACTCTTAAAAACAATGTCTCCGCCAAACAGTCATCGCTTGACAAATGCAAACAGCCACGATCATACACGAAGGAACGCTCAAAGGACACATATAATTTAGAGCTACATAACGAAATATATATTTCCCATGAAATACTAAATGAGCTTAACACCATTCCCAAGCACGCTTATAGAAAATTGCATTCAAAGTTTTGGTCCTGTGCTCGCGTTTCGACTTGCAGGAGTTGTCCAACTTTTAATCATATTAGCTTGCAAGGAGGAGACAAAATATGTGTGCTCATAAAACTTTTCGTAATTTATCCTAGATATTATAGGAAGCATGAGCCTCCGGAGAGCTTGGGTTTAGCCAGCTTATTATCAGTCGAAGTTATCCTTTCACAATACCATCAAATCCATTTGCGAAGTGTTCATTATGTTGTTGAAATTCATCGACAAATCCAAGCATACAATGAACATTATGCCATGGCATAGTTGTTTTTGCACTTTCATTAAAAATTCAGCGAAAAATAAAACGATTTCTTCGCGTTACGGAAAAGTTCATTGAATTATTTATCTTCGCGTTGATTTAATTTTACCTCGAACAAAATAGAATATCCCATCTAAATTCCGCTAATCAACTGAACGAAACCAATCAGTTGAATTGAAATAGAGGTCAAACATCTACTTAATTTGCTCCACTTCGCCAAATAAGCCACGGAAAAGCTGTTTAGAAAACTGCATTCAAATTGCACGTAAAAAATCCACCAACTTGCTATTTTAAACAAAAAGCATTTTTTCTGTAGGTTTTCCTTTTCTTTCTTTTCTTTTCTTTTCTTTTCTGCTAGTGCTGCTAGTACTGGTGCTACCTTGATACAGAAGTGCGATGTGCTTTCCGCAACTGAACGTGGTTAGAAATGCGATGTATGATCTATATATGTTCCCTCAGCGTGCAGTCGACCACTGTGCAACCATATACCATATCACACACATCACTATTGCACATGACAAACTTTTATGATGACATCTATGAGTGGGCATACTACCAAAAACATTTTAGAGCAGGGATAAGTGGTAACATGTCTGATGATGAACAAAATGTATATACAAAAAGAGATAAAGAAGAGTGCATAGACACTGACCGCACTGATTATGTCCGATGTCAACGTGTTGCCCGGAATGATAATGATTGATGAAAGGAGCATACAAAAAACGTATGCGATTTCAGTGGATCGTGCTGTTAATACCAATCGATTTGCAGAAGAGACTTTGTAGCACTTTTTGCGCATATTCCGAAGACACAGCTGGTTCAGTAGCAAAAGTATGCGTAGTCAATTCTTAATTGATAACCCATCCTGGTTTCGAATTTTTCTTAAAAAAAAGTTAGAAGAGACGCTAATGTGTCAATTATTTCTTGACAGGTCTCTATTTAGAAATTATTTGATTCTTCATGGTTGACTGCCTTCAAACACGGCAGAACCATCCAAAATCAAGCATAGATAACCACAAAACCCAAAAAACATCATGATTATAATATCCTCGATGATTAGACCAAACTCGTCCTTGTGTACCATCTCACTTCTTCACCTTCCACTTACTAGTACTACGGAAAAATTTTCAGTTCGGCCAGGTTTTACCTTTTTTTGGTGCTCCATCAGAAGAACTATATTATCAAAATTAAATAGAAAGCAAAAAAATCAGACACATCAATGAGATATTCAATGAACCAGGAATCACCAAAGTAAAAGGGCCGCAGAAACATCACTTGACTGATCCTCTCAGTAACCCGCTGATGCTCAGATACCAAAACAACGATTTTTTACAGTAGTACCGAAAGTAAAATAGCGACAATAGCCAAAGCTTGAAAGTCCTAGGCGTATTCAGTTAGGAAGGGAAGGAAGTCAAAATTTGAAGAGGCAACCAAAAGACTGCGATCGTTCGAAGCCCAAGGCGATTCACCATTTTAAAAAAATCCAGTATTTAAATTTACAATTTTATGGCTTATTCGATTCAACGTTCTAGTAAAATATATATCATTTATATTGATATATAAATTTCTATTTAAATTAAAAATTCATTGGAGGATTCTGTTCGTTCTCAATTAAATGCTCTTTTTTGACAATTTCATCTGGATCCTACCGCATAAATAAGGGCTCAATAGAAGGTTTTTCATGCCGTTGTTGGTCTCTCATTGCAGGCAGTCATGCTTTCCTACCATACTATACAAATGCGCACAAATGATTTCGTTCTGTCGTTGGGTAACAAAATTAAGGAGTTTTGGCATTCACTCTTGGAGTCAAACAATTTTTGATTTCCAGGACAAAAGCAATGAAAACTGCATTGATAAGTACACGGACGGACCTATGTTAAGATGATGGTGTCCTCTTATTAAAAATACAAAAGTCTCCAAAACTGTAGAATAGTGATCCCTCCTTTTGAAAAATTAGAATACAGTGCAAACTCAACAGAGAAAAGAACCCCCAAAATTAAAAATCAAATAGCAGCTAAGCTATACTACGATTACCATCTTTCAAGTAGAGGCATGAAGTGCATGACAACGTTGTCAGTGAAAGCCGTCAGGTAAAGCCACGTGGTACGTATTCATGATAACGCTTCGAAATATGAAGATAGTTATTTTGTAGATTTTTCAAGAGAACGCATGACAACGCTGGTAATATACGCTGTCAGGTAAAGCTCAATGATATATATTCATGATAAGGATTTGTCGAGTTATGTAGGCCGTTATTTTGCGGATGAATATATGATGTTGACGATCTTTGACGTGAATGAATGAAATTGAGTGAAATTTGTCATTGATGTTAAGACCCGAAAATCTAGATCATTCTGAGCATTATTTATAACGGTATATTCTGGCCATTCTTGCACTGGTGACCATGCCTGAAGACTCAAAATGTTGACATGTGGTTTATGCGAAAACTATAGACAAAAGAAGGGGTGATAAGAAGCACTTCCTGTTTCTGTCAAAACATCAAATTTCCCAGAGCCTTGAATGCATTTGACAAGGGTCTCTAAGCATGGTGTAAAAAAAATATCAACATTATGTCTGGCTTTCCATTGCTTTTATTAATCATAACGTCTACAATTGATCTTCGTCACGTTATGAAAGGAAAAAGACCATTTTGGATGGTTTAGGTTTATAGAAACCCACAAAGGGCTACCAAAGAACAATAAGAAGGAACCAACAATCCAAATTTTGTTTGATCTATTGTTCCTACTGACGTCAGTTTGTATAGACCTCTTAATAAACTTTTTGCCAGGTCTTTCCAGGCACTGTTCCTGTCAGCTCTTCTATATAGAATCACTTAAGGGTAGGCCATTAGTTTTCGTACTTCAACCTAAGTTTGGTATATCATCTACTTTGTACTTAAGTGATGCATCACACAACACGGGCAATTTAATCCAATACTTATCGGGTTTGTTATGGATTCGGAATGGACACCGGCCACAAAAACCCTGCAGCTATTCTTCTACTGTCAAATGCGTCCCAGGGTTATGATTTGCTCTGCATTGATTGATGAAAAGCTCTTAGATTGTGGACAGGTGTGAAAAGCATCTTCTTGGCGAAGGGCTGGTTGAAACGATTTATCGTCCAATCTCAGACACCTTTTTAAAAATTCATACCGTTTTTAACGCATTGAAACCTACAGCAGAAATCTACAGATAAAAAGAATTGCATAGATTGAAGAACTCATCAGTAGACAAACGGCTGTCCTTTCGTCAAAGCGATTTTGTATTCATTGTGTATTGCCATCAAACAACGATGAAACACATGTCAGACTGATTGATAGGTTAGTGTGGATTTGACAGCCATTCGAGTAAGACGTGTTTCGTGATTTTCGGTAAGATGGAAAAAGAGCAGTATCGTTTGGTATTTCGTTCTTTGTTTTTGGATGGACAAAATGCGAGGAGTTAAAAGCTAAGTTGGATGCTGTTTATGGGGACACTTTGGCATCTATGACCACGATTAGATATAAGTTCAACGAATTTAAACGTGGGCAAACATCCGTTTTTGATGAGGAGTGACCAGGATACTTGGCAATTCTTGTTACCGTGGAAATCATTCATAAAGTCAAATGACATGTTTCTTGCTGATCGACAAACGAAAGTGCGCGAAGTAACAGATACCGTAGTTAAGAGCTGTTAACTTCGAAGATGAATTTGGAGCAATTTAAGCAAGATCCGAAGGAGTATTTGCGTCAAGTTGTCACTGGATTAATCATTACACACCAGAAACTAAACAACAATCAAAGCAATGGATTTTTCCAGGTGAATCTGCCCCAAAGAAGGCGAAAACGGTCCCATCGGCCTGAAACGTCATGGTGGCGATTTTTTCGGATGCGAACGGCGTCATCCAAATCGATTCTTTAGAAAAAGGAAGAACGATCACTGGACAATGCTACAGCGAGTTATTAGACCGTTTGACAAAAAATTTAAGGGGACACGGCCGCATTTGGCGAAAAAGAGGGCAGTCTTTCAGTAAGTACATTCATCTGAAGTTGTCGCCACCAACTGCATGATTTGCGTTACGAATTGCTGTCGCACCCCCGTATTCACCCGATCAGGCTCCCTGTGACTTCCCTAATATGGAAAAATGGCTCGCGGGAAAAAAGATACACCGAAAAAAAGAGGCGTATTTTGGAAAGTTCGACAAATCCTATATTTGAAGGAGTTAAAAAAAATGGCAGGAACGTTCGGAGAAGTGTATCTTTCCAAAAGGAGATTTTGTTGAAAAATAAAAGACAATTTTTTGAAAAATTTGTGTCTTCATTTCTAACATGGTTACTTATTGAACCGCCGTCGAGGAGGGACCACCCTCGATTGGGTTTTTATAGTTAAGCAGGGGAGTATGATTAATTTTACATATTTTAAGCATATTTTCAAGAATTTTTCTCGACACTACTGTGATCATTAACTTATTTCCGTTCAAAGTACGTAATAATATGAAAACTCAAGAATATTCTCTAAAATGTTGATTATATACAAAAAATATTGATTATTAAGAAATTGATAGCCAATTTTCGTATACACCTCAAAAAAAGTAATTTTACAGTACATAGCATAACTCATCACTCAATCATCAGATTACCAAAAACAAGATTTGATCGCTTATCGACGATTAACGATTTTTCAATTTTTAGTATCAATTCTAAGGAAAAAAACCAATTTTTTAAATGTGTCTAGTTAATATTCGACAAATTTGTTATAAGAATAACAAATTATAATTGTTTAAAATAGAACATCTCTACGTTGTTACCTCGTAATCTATGTACAGAATAAGTGTGCCTAATATGAAAAGGATCGAATGAACAGATTTTAAGTTAGAGCGATTATGAAAAACCCATGTGTTGAAAAAACGCGTTTAAAAAAAACATCGATATTTTCCTTTTACACTTATACAGAATCATCAATTCCTGGTCAATAAAGCGAAGAGGTCCTGGCCAAAATGTCCAGAGCATCCAGTTTTTCTTGCTTTCTTTGATTGTGCCCTTTCTAGTTTCATCTTCAGCTTTTTCCCGTTCGCACCACGCAAATTTCGAGAAACAGCTGATTTTAGAGCGCGCCGAAGAGCAGATTTTTATAATCCTGTAGCCTTGTCAGTTTTACTCCAATCGCCCTTACATCTTAATTGAATACTCTTGAAGAGTTCTACTATCGGATAAAGTAACAAGAAATGCAAAAATAAAATACCATACTCTTCACTTAAGAGTGACGAAGTTTAACGGCTGCAAAATCTTTTTTTTTTACATAGAGAGAGATCAGGGAATAGCCCTGAGTTCTAATCATTATCATCATTTGAATCCTTGGCGTAGACTGATTGCTTGGCTTGGCTTAAAATAATTTGAATAATTCATAGGTATTGATTGGTTTCGAGGATCCCAATCTCTAAAAGCTACTGTGATTGGATCCTGGCATCGCAACCGAAACAGAATTAAGAATGACTCAGGACAGAGGCTCTAGCCTGATTTACATGGAGAGCATTCAAGGGATCAACCTGAAATGTAGTTGCTTTTATTCGTTGTGATCTTCAATCCTTGAGCAGTAGTCTTACACCTCTTGTGTGCATATTTGTTTGCTGTTCATTGCAGCACCCCTTTCTTTTACACGAGCCTCAAATTCAAATCCCCTTCCAAATGGAACTGGTCATACTACAAATTTAGCATTTCTTTAAATAAACGTGTATATTACGGTCACTAGTGAATAATTGCAACATTCCGCAGACACATTTATCACTTGAAATGCATAATATCGGATCACTGACCCAAACCAAGTATCTATATACACTCTCAACAGGCTCACACATAGTTCAATAGTTTCGTAGAAATCTAAGCTCTTTTCGAAGAAATGCGCCACTTGAACGCAGCTCCACCACACAATTTAACAACAATTCTATGGATGGATGAACAAAGCTCCACAACCACCACCACTACCACCAGCACCAACAACAACAAAAACTAATACAATTATACTCGCAGCTACATTTGAGCCATACTAAAAAGGTGTACAAACTTTTAATTGCACGCTCGTGCTCAACGCCATTTCATTTTCAATTTCAAAGGTGTAAAATATTGATGGCACGCTTCAGGTAAATGAAAAAAGACTTAGGCTTAGCCTGGCAATCAGATAGACAATTAATCGAAAGCTCAATGGCATGTCAGTTACTTCCGACTGGATGGTAAATCGATGGTGAACAAGTGGAAGTCTGAAGAAGTGCCGGAATGGCCGGTATGTTACCATAATTCATCCGATTTGCAGTGGATTCACTTATCAGCCTCTGACTTAGAGGACTACTCAGCAGCCTTCATGTGGCAATGATTTGGTCAGCTATTATTTAACTAGGACATGTGCAACATGCATGTAGCACAAATGGTTGAATCCTCGACTATTTAATGTCCTCAATTCCACACCAAGGATACAAGTCTATCCATGCAAAAGTTGAGCTAATGCCTTATTTTCACCGCCCGGACTCTTGAAAGGATCTAAAATTTCCACGTGCATCATTCAGATGAGGACTCTCACGTCCAAGTCGCCATTCAACCAAATCCCCAATTGAACGTGCGAAAGACTCTCCAAGCTGAAAAGATACATTACATACTAACTCATACTCCTCACACGTTCCTATCATACATTCGAATGCATCGAAATTCAAAAACTTCCCAAATTGCTCTACGTGCAAAACGTAAATGCAACTTTTTTTCTTCAGTCCTCTGACCAAATTCGCTAATCGTCTTAACTCGTGACTTCACCAGGTAAACGACGACGACGATGATGATGATGATGGTGATGACGATGATGATAGGTAAGGAATGTGCTTTCGAGGGATGTGCTATGCTGTTAAGTGCACGCTAAAAAGAATGCGAGGACAATGGCTTTTTTGGTTAAAACTCGACACTTGTACGAGGAACACGTCGTACAAGTTCGTCCGTTCATATAGGACTCAAGCATGTGTGTGTGATATACGTATGCGGATTGTTCGGTGCAACAACTTGAATTATGTAATCTTGCGATTATGTTCGAATAACACATTTTAGTACTTTTTCTTTTTGTCCATCCATTTTGTTATCTTTAATCCGTTGCAATGCGCAATCCGCACAAGAAGACAATAGATTAGAGGCGGCAGACAGAGATAAATTTTACAGGCTGAATGGCTGTTTTCGGTTAAACAGGTATTCGCGGGTTGCATCTGTAATAAGCGTGTGAATGTTTCAGGTGAAGTATGAAGATAACGAGACTCTGAATGTTTCATAAAGAGTAAAACAATTGCTGAGCTCTAGAAAGGGACTCGACTATTTCAATACGTGTCTAAGGTATTTGTTAGATCAGGAGAAGCTCCAGGCTAATAAATTAAATGGAATTCAATAAAGCATAGAGATAAGCAATTAAAGACACCAACTACCTCATGCAAAAAGAATACATATTCTACCTTAAAGTCCGCATGCTTCCTGCAACACCATCCGTCACCGTCTTTGGTTCTCGGCAAACAGTGCTTCCAGATGTATTGGTCCATCAACCTGATCATCTAGATCTAGGAATCAAACTGATAAAAGAGATTTTTTGGTTCTCACAATCGTCGGGAAGTTATCTCAGCTTTCCCATAAAACTTTTACAACAAATGCCCTTTGAGGTACCCATTGTAGGACCATGTGTACGTATCGGCCATGAACTCGAGATGCTTTAAATCACAGGTAATGCTTTAACTCACAGGTAATCAAATATCCTGATTTGGCCATACCGCAACTCTTTCTGAAAGAATTGAATTAATCGTCATTTCAGGCTACCTTCAGGCAAAGTGATTTTTGATCTCATTAAAAGTAACAACCTATCAATTACTCTGAAGAAGCAATTTTGTAATCCAAGGTATCAGATCTATCCTGGATGTCGCGTGAGATGATGAGAATGTGATCGCTTCGGAACCTATTATATTCCAAGCGCTGTCCTCTGCACATCTATCAGCATTTTTTAATCAGAAGCAGCATTAAATTTTCAGTTCAGTTCGGGTTAACAGACATGATTTGATAGTCTTATCCACTCTATATTTGTCCTGATTTTATTTCGCTTTCCGAAACAAAAGTTTATCGTTAATTAAATATACCGAATTATACAATTACAGTAAAAAAAATTCCAACCCTGCCCAGAGCAGAAAAATAAGTCGAAAATCATCCCCGATTGGACCACTTCTCAGGGACCAATTATTATTATTATTATTTGTACTGGGGTCCACTTGCTGGAAAGTAGCATAGGCCAGAACTCAGCCCTTAGCTCCCCATGTGTAGTACTATTGTTTACAGATGGTCCATCCTGTCGTCCTACAGATGCCAAGAAGTTCCCCCAGTTCTGTGGTCGCCAAGTCTTCCAATTCTGTTACGCCAGTACACCTCAGCCAATAAAGGTGTTTGTTGGCCAGACTCAGGCAATCTAGGAGGAACTGTTTTGTACTTTCTTCCTCCTCATCACAAGCTCGGCAGGTGTCATCCGTTTGGATTCCTATTCGTTTGGCATGTTGACCTAGAAGATTATGGCCCGTTAATACTGCCACCAATTTTCTACCGCCATTTCTGTTTTTGCCCACGAGTTGTTTTGTCCTCGTTTGATTAGGGTGAGGCCAAAGAGCTCGGCTTATCCTGCAGTCGTTCCTGTCATTCCAAGCCGTATATGTCTCTTTCCAGAGGATTTCGTCTAGTTCCCTTTTTACCGTTGCTAGTGGCACTTTAATTGTGTCTATTCTAGTGGCATTTTGGTCGACTGATCCAGCTCTCGCTAGCTCATCCGCTCTTTCGTTTCTCTCTACACCGCTGTGTCCAGGGACCCATGTCAGTTTTACATTTGCTCGGGTTGTTGCGGGTTTGAGAGCCTGCCTACAATCCTGCACCAGTTGTGAAACTACGCGGCTAGAGGCAAGCGTCTGTAGTGCCAACTTACTTACTTACAGTATTTGTATTATTCCATTAAGCTTGTTTAGCCGTGGTTGTTTAGTTGTGATCCATCCGGCGCCGCTTCCCTCATCCGTTTTGGAACCATCGGTGTATATCATGATCTCACTTCCAGATGTGGAGTCCTGCATCGTTTTCCACACTTCTCTGGTCGGAATGTTGATCTTGTATGGAATTGTTGTGCCCAATATTAGTTGAATTCTATCCAGCTCCCTTTTACTTGACGGGGCCATTCTCTCCATTTTTTCAAAAATGCATATGTGCCCTATTTGTGTGTAATTAGATAACCTATATGTGGAATTTAATCTGATGCTTGCAAGTGATGCCTCTCTGAAGATGCATTTGTCGAGTGGCATGTGGCATAGTCCTAAAGGAACCTTTGATGCCAAGGCAGGCCATTCGCTGAATCTTCTCTAGCTCTTTCGCAATGGCTTTCTTTTGTAAAGCCTGCCACCAAACCAATGCCCCGTAGCTGGTTATTGGCCTTACTATTGGTGTGTAGATCCAGTGGGCAAGTTTAGGTTTTATTCCCCAGGTTTTCCCCACTAGTCTTTTCATTGTAAAGAGCGCCGCTGTAGCTCTCCGTCTGACTGCTCCTATGTGTCCAGTCCAAGTTAGCTTACTATCCAAGGTTACACCTAAGTATTTCACCTTGTTTACTAAACTGATATGTTTTCCGTCAATGGTTGGCGGTGAAAATGGCTCTGGTTTACGGCGCTTTGCCGTTTTGTCAGCATTGATGCGCAGTCCGTTTAGCTTCACCCACTCAAAAAGATGTGATAGTGCGGTCTGCATAAATTCCGACATGGTTTCCGGGAACTTTCAACTTATCACTATAAAGATATCGTCAGTGTACGCTATCGTTTTGAAACTCTTCCCGTTGAGGTCTTCCACTATTTGGTTTACTGTGAGTACCCAGGCAAGTGGTGATACTATGCCGCCTTGTGGTGTACCCCTGTTAGTCCATTTATTCAAGGTTACGCCGTTTTCTTCCGCTGTAATCTTCCGTTTAGCTAGTAGTTCCGTCATCCATTTTGTTAGGTCCTCAGGAACCAAAGAAAGATGGCGCGAAGATCATCGTAGACATTTCTATCCAATAGATTGCAGCCATTACCTGACCTCGAAGATAGTAACGACATATACAGGTCAGCAGTCCAGCACAAAGTAATTTTAACAGGGCTCCATGATATTTCCAATCGACCAATATAATAGTACAATAATAATATAATAATTATAATAAAAAAAAGACCAAAATATGCAGTCCATCCCGAAGAGAAGAGAAAACGTATATTTTTTAATGTACGTTTTTTTCTTATACATAATATTTTTTATATAATGGATAGTCTAAAAAGTAAGCCTTTTCTGTCACTAGATGGTGTTCGCATTCATATATCGGGCAATACTAATCAGATTGAGACAAACTGACATGCGTTTCAAAAGTCACATTCCAGTTTAAAATTTCCAGTTTTTTGGACAGTTTTGTATTTCGTCATTCGTGTCAAAAGTTTTGCTCATTTAAAAATGAATGAAATTTCTGAAAAAATCGTTATTTTTAAAATATCACTACGATCAAGATGAGAATGCATCGCAGGCTCGTGAAAAACTTGTCTCAAGATACTTTATCAAAAGCCATAGCCAAGAGATGGTTCGCTCACTTTCGCTCGGGTAATTTTGATGTCAAAGATCCACCTCGCTCAGGTCGACCAATCCCTGAAAAAGTCTATGAAATCATACAAAAAATTGAAGAATCAATCACCAAACAGTTTTGAACCATTTGCTTATGGGTGGATACACAAAAAAGCTCGACGTTTGCGTGTCGCATGAATTAACACAAAAAAAATTTGATCGACCGAATTTCCATTTGCGAAATGCTAATAAAACGCATCGAAATAGAGCCATTTTTGAATCAAATCATTACGGGCGATGCAAAATGGGTAAGATACGAGAATGTCGTTCGAAAAAGATCATGATCAAAAAATGGTGAATCATCACAAACGACTTCAAAGCAAGGATTGATATCAAATAAGGTTATGCTGTGGGTATGGTGGGATTGGAAGGGAGTTGTTTAACATGAGGTGCTAGAACCTGACCAAACACTCAATTCGGCTCTGAACTGTCAAACAATTAACCAGATTGCAACAAGCAATTCAAAAAAACCGCCCAGAATCGATCAATAGAAAGGGCGTTGTATTCCATCATGACAATGCCAGACCACACACATATTTGATGACCCGGAAAAAATTGACAGAGCTTGGCTTCGAAGTTTTGATGCATCGACCGTATAGTCCAGACCTTGCACTACCATTTGTTTCGGTCTCTGCAAAACTTCCTTAATGAAAAGAAATGCACTTCGAAAAGGGACTGCGAAAATCACTTGGCCAAGTTTTTCACCGATAATCGTCAGAAGTTCTACACAGATGGAACAATGGCTCTACCCAAAAAATGGCAAAAGGTCATAGATAATAATGGACAATATTTACTTAAATAAAATCCATTTTAAATAAAAGAAATATTCAATCCAAAAATGACAAAAAAAAGGCTCAATACTTTTTAGACTTGCCAATATATTTAATCTTTTAATATCCTTATTGCTTCATCCAGAAAAAGGCACTTAACCACTTCGATCGTCTGATGCCCTTTGCTAATATAAATATATGCTGGACCCGCTCTATCAATTCGGACAAATTGTGAGACATGGTTTCGACAATTCAAAAGTTGTAATTTCAATGCGAAAAACAGTTTGCGCTCTGGTAGACCACAATTATGTGAATAGGAGAAATTGTAGTAGTAATTGGATGGTATCCCAACTCAAACTAAAGTGATATTTTTAAAAATTTATCTTTTTCAGTTTTTCAAATATGTCTAAAATTCATCAATGTAATAAAGCCTTTTCCCTCTTTTTCAGGTGAGCTTTGTAACAAAACAAACAAATTTAGTTTGAACTGCAGAAAAGCTGGTAAGATAAATATTTTGTGAATTTTCGAAAAAAATTTCTATAAACAAGAACGTTTTGAAAATACATCAGTATAAACGACTGATGTTCATTGGTCTTTAATTCTACATGGTGGAGTTTTGAGTTTAAGCTCAACCCTTTTATAGGACAGGATATGTTTGAATCAGACATAATTGGTAACCTTACAGCTCATAACTACCAAACCTAGAAGTCAGATTGGGTCGACTATACTTCGAAACGTAACTTTAAAATCTGGAGCAAAGAAATAAGAGGTCAAATATACCGTTAATTACAAAATAGAGGAAGAAAGAATGAGAAGGCTCTTTTGTTTCAAGTTCTCATGCTGAAATGACATGCTGAAGGCCCTTGACAAAAGGAGCAAGGTGGTATATTACGCCCGAGTTCTCATTCATATCTTTCTAGTGAGTACAATAATGCATTGATTTGGTGGCCATATAATCATCAATGATCAGAAATTTCACTAAAATCCTTTTTCGAAAAAGTGCAATCAGTAAACAAACTAACTAAACAAATCAACACACGCGGATGGATGTTACTATCAAAATATATGTACAAGTTTTCTTCGAGGTATTTTATCATAGGTGAGAGAAGGATATCACATACGCTCATTCCGCAAGTAAAAGTGTATATTGATCCTGATGCATCAAATGTTCAGGCTCCCATTTGCTTTTTGTGTGGAACTTTCGTTAGACTTCTAGTCTTCTGTCTTTCTCCGAACTTCCATTAATCAGAATTTTACTAGGGCACAACTGGCGTATATGAAGCGTCGAAATGCAAAAGGCGAGACGAGAGTTAAACGCAATGAGTTTCAGTCTCTGGGTTGGCTGTGTTGGTAAAATCGGGAGGTTATATCCATCGTCCGCCTTGCCACATAACGTAAAAGAATCTATGTTGATAGTAACGAGCGTAACAACGTTAAGGACATTAAGGACGAAGTCGAAGATCGTCAACTACTCATCCTGGGTGAGTGAAATAAAAGGTGAAAATACTTCGCGTTTCATCAACCATCGGAAACCGTTGGCCGGTCAAAAACGTGGGGAATTTGGCCAAGGTCCTGAGTGGACACAGCTTTTAAAGTCTTATCTGATCAAAACGTTAACCTTAGATTGCATTTTATGGACAGACAGATGACCTGTGTTTCCTTTTTTATGCAGAAAGCAAGGTTAACCGAGCGGTGCGCTTGACATAAAAAAGGGGAGCTGCCCTGGAGCAACTGAATCAGTGATTTCCTAAAATCTGTCGACAAATGAAACCAGGGGGTATATGGCGCTTAAGCTCTCCTAAATGCAAAAAAAAAATATATTTGATTGACTGGAGACGCCTACGATGGATGATTCTTTAGCATTTCTACCTTCCTTCCTTCCCGCTGGAAAAGACCTTCATAAGAAGGTCTTCCTTTTATTTCATCCTCAAATTAATTTCGATTGTATTTTTGGATATTATTTTTTAAATCCAATTGGTGGATGCAAATGGCAAACTCCATTTAGTTATTCTCATAATATGACAGGGCACAAATTCTGTCTATTGGCCAGAAATGTCAACACGTAAAGTTTACTAGAATGTGTCTACGTCAATATCTCAACGTCACCGTTCAACTTTACTGCAATAAGTCAACGAGTCAAGTCAACGCATTATTTTTAACGTTTACAACAGCGTTGTCCTTCCAACTTATTTTATGTCAAAACCTTGGTTTACCTCCTTAATCGATTTAATTGTTCCAAGAAACACATCCACACTGGCATCAATTGCGCCGTACATTTGCAGTTTGGGCTCATAATCAGTATAAAATCAAACCAGGTCTTAATTGTAAAATGCTGTTAAATCACGCCGCTAATATTTAGTCTACTGGATAAGTTGACCAGCAAATTTGACGTGTACCGAGTGAAAACAGTTCAAGGCAATACCTGAAGGTCTAATACATCAAGTGAAATTGACAGTGTCATCCATTTCTTTCAAAATGCGCTAGTATCTGCCTCTATGGTAAATGGTGGACATAAGTTAAACAAGCTCAGTAATTTTTTGCCGTCCAAAGTCAATGAAAGCATCGAAAAGCATTATGAGCATCGAGAACATTTGGTTTCAACAGGACGGTGCTAGATGTCACACATACTTCGAAACAATCGGCCTATTGAAAACGATATTTTTAGGACAAAATTGTTTTATGAAATATTACAATTTCAAAGTCAATGTTACAATTGATTGGCTTTCAATACCGTGCAACCGACGCCATCTGATTATTTTAGTGGGCAATATTAAAAAACCGGAAACATTGGAAGTTTTGGCCGGCCAGATTGAACATGCCATTGACAAGCTAAGACCAGCTATTTTGGAAAAACTACTCGAAGATTGTGTTGGTTTAACGCGATTTACAGTTGTAAGGCGTGACGACAACAATTTGAAATGAAAAATGGCGTTCAATTTACTTTGAAAAATTAAAAGTAATCAATACATTATAACAAACTTAGAGCTTCAAGTCTTCTCTTAGCGTTTTCGGTGGTCTGACTTTTCGAAAAAAATGCCATTTCTTTTATTTATGACATTTATCTGTATTGCGAGTAAGCTCCTCCCTTCCAACTTTTTCCGAAAACAATCACAACGTCGAGAAATGCAAGAATTGTTTTAAATCAATGGAAAATGAAACAAGTTACTCGCTTATTTCAAAATACTTGACACTGAGGAAGCCAGCAATTATATACACGAGAGATGTTCAAAAAGTTATGTTAAAAATGCCCTACGGAAAAAAATACTTTCTTGAACGGAAAGCCATGCCATCTTTTCTGAACTCCTTGGCCTGGTGATTGATTTTGACTTTCTGTCCTCAGACTTTTTGTGTCCTCAGCGGAACCTTGAGTGCAGTGAACTGACAGAAGTTGCAAGGATCCAAATCTGGACTGTATGATCGATGTGGGTACATTTGCAATTCCACGAGCGCCAACTACAGTGCGAACGACGAGGGGTCTCGTGTTAACGTCGATGTTCTTTTGATGTCTCGACTCGTTACTTCATTTTGTTTATTCATTTCGACTATCTGGAGCAGGGCAAAAGGGTCACAAGGCTCTACTATGCGAAATTATCTGACCGATTCGACGCCGTTTTGGAAGAAAGTTATCGTTTTGGGAAGAAAGAAAGCTCCCTTCCCCATTGACACCGGCTCACAACTTCACCTTAACTATGGCCAAATTGGTCCACGAACTGCTGCCCCATCAACGTTTTCTCTTCATTTGGCCCCGTGCGACTTCGTTTTATTTCCAAACTTGAAAAGGTCATTCGCTGGACAGAAATTTGAGTTGAATAAGGAAATCAACGGAGACTTTTTTTCCAGACCTTGAGAAAACATATTTTACAGACAGATTAAAAAAGTTGGAGCACCACTACCCAATTCTATCGAATTAAAAGGAGACTGTATTTAAAAATAAATAGCAGCGGTCCAAAATTTTCGTTTTTATTTTGTAGTCTGAGTACGTATCAGACCACCCTCGTAACTAATTTACCTTAAATTTACCTCTCAACTGCGGACTATTCATTGTTATGCGTACTGCGAGGCATAAATGTTTATAAAATATTTTCTCAATATTCTGTCAATTAACGTCATTTCAGAAATGAAACTTTACCACTTTTGTTAGCTGATAATTCACATGGAAATTGACGTGGCCGAAAATTTTCTTGTTTGCCATCTTGTCTGCTTATTTCCAGGAAAAACGTTGATTGAATTTGAAAATACGATTTGCCTTTCAATTTTCTTTGTAAACGGTCACGTCGAGCAATTTAAGTTATTTCGTAATTTTTCCACGAAACTTCAATTCTTAATTCATCGTAAACAAATTTCTAACCAGGTTAGTACTGAAACGAACTTTCAAAAACCAAAGAAAACTTTTTTAAGCTTCAATGTCAAATAAATCATCTCTATCTAAGGATATTATCCTGACAACAATAATTTCTGCAATTTTAAAGACAGAGCATACATACACAATGCCGACAATATTGAAAGTGTTTATTCAGCAGAAAGTGAAACTTTCAAGCCTTCAAGCACGGTCGCTACCAGACAAGAGAGGGTTGTAATTAATTAATTAATGGAATCAGTATAATTGGCAACAACTTGTGTAAGTCAGAGCAAGGCACACGAGTACAAAACACTTTATAATTAGTTCTAATGATTCAGTGGCAAGATAAATGACATCCGATTTAATTAGATTTTTATGGTGATAATCAAATAAATGAGACACGGGCTAGAATTGTTATGCATAGGGGTTAGGTTAAATTTGGAAAAGCATATCAAGGATCTTCTTTGAATTCTAATTAAGTGTTTTCCGAATCACTCATTGTCCGGTACTGCTCAACATTCTTTGGGCAAGACTTGAAAAAGAAAAGAACAAGAAGCCTTTGAAGCATCTTCAAAGTGTTGAGTCACATGGGATGTATGATCCACCTAACATTCCTCAAAATCTACTTCATACTCTAAATATATCTGATGATATAAGCCCAGAACAGGAAGACCTGTAATTTGGTGTTGGTTCTCGTCGTGAATACATTTCACCCCAGGATATGAAAACATTAATCATCCTCTGCTTTGATGATACCTGATAAATTCCAATGTCTAAGACGTCGCAGCTGATTGGCCACGTTTTTCCTCAAAACGGTTATAAATCGAAAAATATTCCTCCATGTCACGATCTTCTGCACTCACTTCATCATTTTCTGCTGTTCATTGGTTCAGAATTGTTGAAATGTTTTTGTTTTTTGTCCTCTTACCTTGTCTTCTTGTTTTGGACCCCTAATGCGATCATTATACACGTTTTTTCCTGGTAATTGCTGGCAACTCCCAAAAAATCCACGGCGTCTTGGTAGTTTTTTTTTCCCTGACACACCACTTACGAATCAGCTACTTCATTTCAATCCACAAACCAATCATGCTTGCAACCTATCATTAATTAATCACAAGTCTGGGGAGCCAACTTTAAGATCTAGACAAGAAACAACAAAACGGACGAATTAAACCGCGAAAAGTACAATTTAAGGTCGTTAGTAGTTATTATGTCGGACGCTTGTAGCGCCAACAAAAGGTTAGACAGACAGATGCCAGTAGCATTAGTCAGACCTCGGTTGGTTGTTCAGCACCCGTGGGGCTTTAGCATAGGCTCCACATATGAGTCAAGCTCAGCGCAGACATAGTGTCGCATATTATAGTTCAGGCATTTTTAACAATCAACCTCATACTTAGTGTAGTGTACCAGCGCTGTGACGACCAGAGTGTTCAAGAGCCAGCATAAATGCTGCTTGACAAAAACCTATCGAAACTTTTTCTGTCGTTAGTACCACACCTGAATTCACCTCGAAAGTGTGAATGGTAGGCGCAAGCGTGACGTGTTCGGTGAACCTGAATTCGATTCAACGCGTCTAGTCAATCACTGCGTCGGCTTGACGCGGTTTCTGCAATTATAGCAATTAGTTAAGGTTACGCTTTCATAAAGAACGATGTGCAAACCACTAACAATTTGTAGTGGACGAATGCAGAGCAAACAGTAAGTTGACTTGGAAAAAAATAAGATTATTTGCAATCCTTGAAGAAGCGAATTTTTAACCCCTAAGTTAGTGAACATATGGACACTGTACTAAGACTTGGAGGCCTTAGTACTGATGCCTGGCAAATTGTCAAAAAATCAAGGAAGCCATACCGCAGAGAGCTCGTCCCTGGACGGCTAGAGCAGATTCCTAGAAATTGGTGCTATTGAGTACCTAAACGGCACCATTCCTAAACAACGTTGATTTCTCCTAGTTTCTGCTTTGATTGATATTTGTTTCTTCCTTTGAAATTCCCCTTTCGCGCCGAGGTACTTCATAGCTGCCATGATAGCCCTCAGAAGATTGTCAATTTTACCAAACAGTATCAGTGATTTGTACACATATGATTTAGGGAAAAGAGATCCCCTTTGAACATGAACTTCAAAAGTTTAATATGTTTCGAATTGTCCACTGAGGAGCAAATAATATTTGGTTTTTTTTCTTAATTTGTTTGCCATTTTAAGGGTAGCATCTTCGAGAGAATGATTGTTTCATAGAAGTCTTGATCCTTATTGGCCAGTTAAAAACTCCAGTAATCGATTTTCACAATCTTCTCTTGATGCTACTTTCTTATTAGTTCAATGCAATCAAATAGTTTTGCATTGCAAGAAACGATGGTAACCAGATGACGACAGATCCAAACGATGTGTTTGATGCATCCAAACTTGTCAATCAAGCTCTCGGAGTTGCTGACAAGTATATAACCTAGCGTTGTCCTGAAGGTGGCAAAAGACCATAAACTGGGAGAATTTTCCAAACTCTTCTGTGGGCCCCTTCTCCCAGTTTCTGGTTTCTTGACCAATTCACCCAGTTTCTGCTCTATCGCAACCTTTACAGTTCACTTGTTGACAGTTGAGATTCAAATTTTGTGCTTGGCTAAATGACACAAGTCATAATAAATATTACCTTTCCAGCCCCCGCCAAATGCACAGAAGAATCGACATGGCCGTCAGTCCCGGTTTGGCCACGGTTTGAGCTGATTAACCGCGCCTTGACTAGAATCATTTCTGACCTAATAGGACCCCATTCTCACACCCAGTCTAAATCCATTTTAGAAATGGGTCAATTTAATTCCGTTCGAGCAAGTCTTCGAAGACTAAAATTCGATCTGTCATGTTCTTGCGAAAACATGACAGATAAAATGTGGTGCTTTTTCGCAACGTGCGAAAATGTAATATATTATAGTAAATTTTTATTAAGGTGGAGTTTTTCTATGGACATCTTTGAGGTAGCTGTGTTAAGAATTGCATTGGATTCAGTGGAATCACATGATTCTGAGGTTTTTTTAATCGAAATATCCTCAAGTTTTCCACACAGGTCAGCACGAACTGCTTCTCAGTTTATACGATTGTATGACATAAAGATCTGAGAATCTGCTACCTTTAGCTTCACACCCTTTTTTACTCTTAAGATCAGCTCTATCAAAAGATAGTTAGACTCGGACTCGAAACACCGATTCCAAATTCGCTTGGTCCCTGTTGAAAAAGACGTTTGACGTCCACTGGATACCGGTTTTTCCCGCTAAGGATGTCTTGCATCAAACAGCATTAGCAATGCATTAGCAAAGAAATCAAACACTTTTCCTGAAAAGTACTGTTTCGAAGTCTTCCATGAAGCTCTCTCCTTAATATTCGAAATAGAAACGACGATTCTGCAAAAGTGCAAATGCAAAATGCAAATGCAACATGCAAAAGTATGCAAAGTGCAAGAATGCAAAAGTATACCCTCCAAAAACTAATCTTTGTACAATGAAGTCCGCGTACTTCAGCCTTGGATGGTACTTCCTCTGGGTTTTTAAGATGATCCCTGAATGTCATTCCTTACCTAAGCATACCTGCAGGGTCCTAATGGCTTTAAATGACCCAAAGAAACAGAATTCTGAGAAGAACAGAAACCCGGTCAATCCATGTCCAAGTATTCTTCAAAAGACTTCCTGTCAGTGTTCTTTGTGAAGTTCATGACGACAACAAATTCTCATGCAGCATTTAAGTACGCCGCCTGTTCTTATTCAGATCGATGTTGTAAAATGAAGGCTTTCCACACTGCGGATGAGATTCAACAAGTCACATCCCAAGAATCAATTGTACTTGTTGTAAATGACGGACTTTCTGCCTTTTTACTGCTGTTGACTATTATCCTTATTAGCCCACACAGTCTATACGGCAAGGTTGCCGTAAAGGCTGTGTTGATTTGGCTACACTTCTTGCTATATTAGCCTTAGAAACCCTATTTTGAATGATCTTTTCCAAGCAATCAGAGACAAAGTCCTTCCTTTCTTCCCTATTATTTTGGAAGTTCCGTCTCTTCTCCTGTCCACAGCCTCCTTGGCATAAGGACATGCCCCTGAAACTCGACTGGTGGCCTTTGCAATTGCAATTTATACAGAAAATTACAAATTATTCTTTTTCCTTTTCAAAGGGGCAGTCTTTTCACCCATGGTATTTTTCACATTTAACACAGCAGGCTTCCAGTCCACAGTTGGAGGCAGCATAGAGCAAATGTTCCCAATATAACAATTAGTTTAAGAGTGTGTTTATTTCCTTAGCGTTTTTGACGCTATAGTCTGGCTCAAATTAATTAAGGAAGGAAGTACGAGTTTTCTTTTCTTTCCTGAAGCCACCGTTGTGAACCTTTTGGCTTTCAAAGAATCTTCCCCTACGATGAGCCTACAGTTTCTCCTTGACATTGTTGGATTTGTATAACGTATGCAACAGAGTCAGTTTTTCCTTCCTTTGAAGTGTATATCCTTTCCCTGCAAGACTTAATATTAAGCCTTTGATGAATAGAAGACTCCCTTTGTTTTTTGATAGCTACAACGTTGATCGGTGCTTTTTAGCTCCGACAACTATCCTTCACATGGGGGTGGGTGTAGTAGCATTGGCTATGATTATGCTTGACGAAGCTTTGGAGACCACAGCGTGAAGTCGCAGGTCATTCCTTTTGCTAAAGATCACCAAGCGCTACGGAATTCGGGTCAGAGAGTGTAGACACAATCAATCCTTTCCAAACACTCTCCTCGCGGACCATTTTCAATGGCTCTTCTTGGTCAGACTAAACGTAGTAATCAGCCAAAATATAGTGGGAAATCGGTCCTCATTTACACTCAAATCCTCAAGGAACTAGTAACCGAAATTTACAACTTATTTAAAGATAGCAAAAACTCCTGTGAGAAATACCCCCCAAGTTTCCCACAAAACCTATGTAGGTTTTTCTTGGCTGTCCAAGTAAAACAAACCTTAACCACGGAAGGATCCCCTACTTTCACACGTCACTCTTTTCCTCTATTTCCAAGACAGGGCTTTTATGTGGGATGCATATTAGAAAATCACTTAAATGCGTATTAATTTTATTAAATTATACCAAAATTTATTACAAAATTATAAAATATAATAACATATATCAAAGATCAGCTTTGCAATTTAGGGCTCAGACCTCGATGAACCTCAGACCCACAGAATAAAAACACTATTGAAACAAAACACAAATACCTACATTCCAAATTATGCATGGAAATGTATGGAATCCTTGCCAGCCTAGGCAAGAATTTAAGGACTTGATTATGAATGACATTATATTATCCTAATATTTAGCTAAATATATTTTCCCTCCTAGGGTAAGAAAAAGCTCTTAATGACTGGGAAGGATACACGCGCGACTGCTTGGCGAACTGTTTATCTGTTCAAGCGCTTCGTTTTGATCCTTTCTACGTGTGATAGGAACCAATGTGTTTATTATTTCATACATTTCTGGTCCAGATGGTCTTTGATAAAGATCGAGCTGTGGACAACCAGGGGAAATAACTCCCATCTAATTGGCCAGGAAATGGAAGGCACTCGGTACACTGAACTGCAGTAATCTGAACAAGATGGCTAAGAAGACCACTGCTGCGTTTATGCTAATTGCAACAACTACGCAGACTTTTTCACATTACTTAGGAGAACATGCCGTTTAGTTATTGATCCTGTTGATCAATGGCAGATAGGCTCAAGTAGCGACAATAACTTATCCCCCCCTCAGATGGGTTGCATGTGAAAAGACAAAAAAAATGCGATCTTGTTCGAAAGGTGAGTGGAGTCCGCCAGAGAAATTCCATCAAAAAGATTGAACTTGAATCTAAATAAAATTTTGTTTTAAAAGGACGCTTAGGTGACAACTTCATTCAACTGGAATCCCTTTCGAGATCATACTATACTGCAATCTTAATCTAAAGTAAGCTTCCAAGAAACATCCCTGAAAAGAATGAATGCGAGAAGAGATTATAAAATTTATGATGCATAGAAATCGTCATCAGGATGTGGATTTTGAAATATCTATCAATTTTTTTTAAATATACTAGTGAAAGACGAAGTCCCTTAACCGAGCCTGGACACATTGAAATCGTGGGAAATATTAAGAAATGCGGGGGTAGTCCGATAAAAACTCAGTCTCACTGTCGCAAGAGACAGTCCGGAGACGAGCTTTTATTTTTGTTTTGACCGTATTTGGGAGCGGGCGTGTCCGCGGATTTTAGGAAAATGAGCTGATTGGTGATTTAGTTTTTTGTTTCTTGGAAGGGAAATCGCGCAGCGATATCATAAAGCTGTTGGATATTGCAAAAGGAAACTCTGCTCCTGCGATGGCGACCGTAAAAAATTGGTTTAACCAGTCTGAACATGGTCGCACGTAGGTTAATGATGCCCGCTTAGTGACAGACCGCCAGTTAAAGGTGCACGTGATTTCTGAGACAGTCGGCATCCTGAACGACCGCGGCGAACAAATCCAGCTAGATGTCTTGGACATGAGAAAGCGGTCGGCGCGATGAGTGCCGCATTTGCTCATTTCAAACAACAAGCGCAACCATTTGACGGCTTCAGAGCTGTGTTTGACACTGTTTAAGCGCAATCCGAAGGAGTTTCAGCGTCGTTCCGTCGGCGAAACATGACTCTACTAATAAACACCACGAACCAAAGAACAGAAGAAAGAGTCAGAAAGATTGTCCTTTCGGCCGGAAGGGTGATGGTGACTGGTTTCTTGGATGCACAAGGTGTGATTTGCATCGACTGTCTGGAGAAGGGAAAAACGCTCACATGACTCAACTATGCCGAATTCTTGGGCGGTTCGGCGTTAAATCACTTAAAAACCACTCCATTTGGCGAAGAAAAAGTGCCCTTTTACCATGATAACCCACCCACCTACACTTTCACTATCGCCACGGCAAAATTGGTGAAATTGGGCTACGAACTGCAACCCCGTCTATTGTATTCCCCAGGTTTGGCCCCGTGCGACTGTTTTTGTTACCGGATTTGAAAAATTCATTCGCCGGGTAGAAATTTAAATCGAATGAGGAATTCATCATTTTAATAATTAGGAAAATGATTATTGGGTACGGGAATAAGTTTCCGGCGTTTTTTCGACAAAGTTTTTAGTTTATTTCAACATTAAATAATACTGCCACGTCATTCAAAGTATGCACCATTTGAAGCTATGATCTTCTCCCATTTTTCTGGTAGTCGATGGGTTCCTCGGTTCCAATAGATGGACAACATGACCTTGGAAGCGTGAATATGATCCGTTTTCGCGTCAATGGACCTCGTTCACATGCCATTACCCCATGTTTAGGTCGCTTAGGCCTGTCGTAATACATCCATTTCTCATCCACTACCAAAATTTGATGCATGAAACCCTGTCTTTTTTGTTATTGAAGAAGCATCTCGCACTCCACCAAACGACACCAAACATCCTTCTCTCTCAGTCGATGCGTCACCCAAGTCCCAACTTTTTGGATCATTCCAATGACGTGCAGCGCTTATCGACGGTAAATCTATCAACATTTAAATCTTGAATTGAAGTTGAATTTTCATCAAACAATTGCCATAGTTGTGAATTTTCACACTTTTTCCGTACCGCTTTACGAACTTTATCAGTCCCCGCAAAATTACCATTTTTAAAACGCCGAAACTACTCTCTGCAAGTTGTCTCAGATGAAGCATGATCACCGTAAACGTCGAGCATTATACGATAAGTTTCCGCAGCACTATTCT
The DNA here is from genome assembly GCA_954870665.1 of Stratiomys singularior. Classification (NCBI taxonomy): domain Eukaryota; kingdom Metazoa; phylum Arthropoda; class Insecta; order Diptera; family Stratiomyidae; genus Stratiomys; species Stratiomys singularior. The sequence continues at coordinate 96,143,930 of OX940879.1, forward strand.
TGAGAATGTAATAAATGAACTTAGACTTCTCGCAAATGCAGCTTTTTCGGTATGAAAGTCGACATTTTCAACACGGAAAATAATGGTGTTCCTGCTTTGAAGGAATTTCGACTGCTGCGTTCGTGAGCCTGCGCATACAACTTCCAATTCCAAGAACACTAGCACAGCAGACAATAAAATAGTATCTGTAGAGACATCTGTTTATTCACGGCAGAAATTTATACCCCTACCCAATAAATGAAAGACATTGTTTGTAATTGGTCACGATGCCGTTTTAAGATGCTCTTTATAGAATGAAATTTGATGCTCAACTGACAGTTGTCAAAACATATGTCAACTTAACCTTACAGTTTCCATGATTCCCATAATCCGAAGGCGCCTCTAGGCGTAAGAACACGAGGCCTAGCCCGAAGTAATGTGTCAAACGGTTCCAGGCTAGATTCTCACGTTGACAGGGGAAGTCTTTAGTGGGTAGTCCAAAAGCATTTTGCGTCTGGGAGTCCCACACTCAGGGCGTAAACAGCCTTCACCTCCCCACCAAAAAAAAAAAAACCTTACAGTGTGTCAACATTTATCAGTAGTGAACATTATGACATGCTCACACCGTACAAGTGTTGAACATTATTACAATATTTTTTGATGGGTTAAAGATGTTGGAGCATCGCTGGGTGAATCCTATCGAACTAAAAGGAGACTATTGAAAAATAAATCGCCACTTTTGCAAATGTTTGTAGGCTAAGTATTTATCGGACCGTGCTCGTAATAATTTACGGATTTGTAACGTTTTGACAAAGAACTCCGAAACGTAGAAATCGAGTCCTGTTTTGATTTCGATAAACATTTGAGCATCAAATGATTGATGCGCGCATGAATTTCCTAACTGCAGTATCGCCACCAAACAAGAGTTAAAATGTTACTGCATTCAAGTTGAAAATATAAGAAATGTGACGACGGTCGATGGCTCATGTGAATGCCATTCCCCGAGTAAACCACACAAATTTAACAAGTATTGTTTGCTGAGCTGATTTTTAGGCAAGCGAAAAATCTTTTCTTTTCAAAATGGTAATGTTTGGTCGAACAATAAAATCCTTCCATCATTTTGGCGCTTTTTTTCCACTTTTTTCTGATGTTTTTTCTTTCTTGCTAGCAAGTATTTGCTTCCATGGTTGTCTTTAAGATTGCGAATGCTGCTGCAATAACAACAACAACAACATTGTATGTGAGTTCCCGACGTACTTTACAACATGTTTTATTACCTTGCACAGATACACGAGTGTATGATTGATTATTACGCCAATTTAAGCGCAAGTAGGAACTATAACCACATATGAGTCTACTGCACACTATTTAACTTTTATATGAGCGAACGAGGATTATGAAATAGTGCACTCAGTAGTTCAATTTGTTGGAGCCGAAATGGAAGTGCAGATTGTTTTTGATTATTTAAGTAGGATTGCATTTGGATTTGGCCTTCGATGGATCAACAAACGAAACTAATTTATGTTGATCCTGAGCAGGACAGCGATTCGACTTGTTCGAACTGATAAAAAAAAATTCAGGCAAATCCTCGTCTGGCAGATACTTTAGCATTCCTGCAGATGCTTCTTAATCTTGCAAAATTTGCATGTATCTAAGCATGGACCACTGTCGTCGCGGATGGGAACATCTTAGCGAAATTTAGCGCTTGAAAATTCCGCGCGCGGAGCAAAAAAAGCCCCAACCCATGCTGCAATCGCCCGCCTCCAAGTCCAACATCCAAAAGATACAAAAGCTCGCCGCCGTTGTCTGATTGCTTAGCTGTTAAGCAGATAAGTGTTTGCCGACGGCATTAAAATGCTTAAGTGCCATAAGTCGTGCTTATTTTTCTTATTTTCGCGTTACTTTCGTTTTCTTCTTGTTTCTCACTGGAAAAGTATGTCTTGGATTGATTCGAGGAAGCAAAACGCGCTCTTGACCTGATTCTAGTGGGAGTTGTTGCACATATCTTCCAACACGTACACATGTCTTTCGGGCAGGTATGAATTTCGTTTACGAATTCATTTATTGGACTTCACTTTTAATTTCATTTTCGCTGCCAACGTTTGTCGCTGCCACCGCGATGAATTTAACGGACCGTTGTCATATTTGTAGGCCATGGAAGCGTTAAGCCGGTTAACAATTTTTATCTTTGTGGTTTTTTTTTATCTTGATTTACTTTCGCTCTTATTTATGTGCTTCGACCAACAATGGCGAAAAGTAAATTTTTGTTTCCAGGGTGAGAGGGGAATTGTGATAGTATGAACCGGAGTTCGGCGAAGTCAATACTTGAATTTTAATGAAGTGGAAATTTAAAATATTTTTGGGCTCATTGACAAGGTTTAATAATCATTTGGATCCGAATTTTTATTCAAAAAAAAATTTATATTTTCTTTTCAATGAATTTAACAATGGATGCATTTAAGGTAAACATGTAAGGTGTAGTTGCAGCTCACACTTACAATTATGGTGAAAAAGTACCAAAATCCTGCAACAAATGGATTTGATTCAATAAATGTTTTTCCAAGCAATTCCATTTTCAGGCAACCTAACCCCAGCCAGACTTGGATCTGTCGAAAGAGGCTTCAGATCAAAGAAAGGACTTCTCCTGGTTTTCGCTGAAACCAAGAACACATAAATATTCACGAGAACACAATTATAAAAAATAATCTCGATTTTATTTAATAACACAGGCTTGCAAATTGACACTTTTTGATTTTTTTTTCACCTTAATGGGTGAATCGTATGTATTTTGGTGCGCTGAGTCCAAATATGCCCTCAGTTTTTCTCCAGCACGTAGGGATTTTCCGCAAAATGAAAATGAAAGTTATGCAAAACCCGCAGTACATATAGGTAAAAATGAATTTGAAATGAAAAAAAAAAATATATTACTAGTGGTTTATTTACATTTTTAAATACAATTTGATAAAAATAATATGTATATACAATAAGGATTTATAATTCTTTATAATATCTACATCTTTTTCCCTCAAAACTCCGTTTTCAGCTTTTCCGTTTGTGTGAGATGTCTGGAAGTTTTCTATGGAGCATCCAACAGAAGTCTCCCATCATATTCACATCCCATCATCCTTGGTACCTCCGTTCCATTTCTTTGATGTCTTGGTGGAACCTCTCGCCCTGCTCTTCACTTACGGCACCAAGATTTCCTGGGAAATAATTCAAATGGGAGCTCAAAAAGTGAAGTTTCAAGCTCATGGAGCACCCCAAGATTTTAAAACAATTCAACATTTTATTCACAATTTCTTCATAATCCGGGTCCTTATTGTTCCCCAAAAACTTAGTCACAACTTCTTTAAATGATATCCACGCCTCTTTCTCAGCTTTTTTCATCACGTTTTCAAACCGATTGTTTTTCATTAGTTTCCAAATGTCCGGGCCAACAAAAACACCCTCCTTTAACTTTGCCTCAGACAGTCCAGGGAATTTCTTTTCAACGTACTTGAACGTTTCGCCTTCTTTTGGCAATGCCTTGACAAACTGCTTCATCGGTCCAAGCTTGATGTGAAGTGGGGATAAAAGCACTTTTTTAGGATCAACCAAAGACTCAAAGTGAACATTTTTTTCTCCAACCTTCGAAGTTCTCGTTGGCCACACTTGTTGGCTTCACTGCTGTGCTTTTGCCCGGCTATCCCACTCACATAGGAAACAGGGGATTTTCGTAACCTGCTTTTAAACTTCTTTTTGACGAGTCAATAAAAAGCCTCCATTCATCTGACACATGTAGAATGTTAAACGTTGACATCAACTTGGGAACATCAGAACAATATACAAGTTCGCCGTCTTGAGAAAAATTTGGCTCAAATTGTTTTTCTCTGCTTCTGTACCAAGAGAATGAGGTTCCAGATCTCAACAAGTTCTTTTCTTGAAGTCTAGAGCCCCGTAATTCAGCAGACTCTTTAGAAAGCCCTAAATCACGAACGACGTCGTTTAATTCTTCTTGTGAAAACTGTTGGGGTCCACAGTCTTCGACTTGAAACTCATCGTCCAACTGCTCTGACTCGCTCTCTGATGACTCTGGCAAATCGTCAAAATTGTGTGGGTGCACTGGTACTGGATTACCGGGTCCATGAGGTACAGGTCGAAGTGCAGATTGCATGTTTGGGTAACATATATCTTTTTTAATTTTTAGCATTGTACCCTTGTATGTTGCAAGAACAAAAGTAGCAGTCGTCGCCGTGGTTTCTCGGCTCTCTCCAAATCATAGGCACCCCAAAACGAAAAGATTTCACCTTTCCTTTAGACCACATACGAAGTCCTTCAACACAGCCTGAACACACTCTATGAGGGGCCCCAGATTTTTTCCGATCTTCACACCAAAATAGGCAAAGTACACTTTTTTAATAAACTCCGTAATACTTCGAGTTTGTTTTTTTAATACAAGTTCGCCACAAATGTAACAGAAACTATCAGGATTATTAATACAATCTCTTAAAGACATTTTGAAAGACACTTTCAGAATATTTAAATTCTTACAGTGGAAAAACAACTTTTTTCGGCATATTCATAAATATACGCCTTAACGTAGGCAATCCCACAGAAAAATGCATTTTGCGGAAAATGCTTACGTGCTGGAACAAAATTGAGGGCATTTCTGAACTCAGCGCCCCAAAATACATAAGAATCACCCATTATTTTAAAGAAAAAAATTTGGTCGCAGACCTGTGTAATCAATCTACAGTTTAGATAATTTGTTCAATTTTTCTGGTTGTTGAAAATACGGGGAAAAATGGAACCCAAACGTCTTGAATTTCAATTCATTTTTCTTTCAACACTAGATAAACAACAACCGGTAAGACAAACCAGTAAGAAGCAAAGCTCACACGCTTTATTTTTTTTTTGACAGAAGATGTTTTCTTCTACGTATGCTTCCAAAGAGTTTAGCTTCATTTAATCGCCTTCTCACTAATCTATCCGATACTTTCATGTCACATTCTTCATTTATTTTAAAAATAATCTGCCTTGATGACTTAAAAAGATCTTTTTTGCACTTTCGAACTATGGCTGTACCTATAGAACCTGTAGTTTTCGGTGTTTTTGGTTCTCGTTTTTTATTTTCCTTTAAATAAACGCAATTGGTTATTGCTAAGCGAATCGCATTGTAGACCATTTTTCTGGAACATTTTATTATTTCAGCTATCTCAGCAGGCTTTTTACCACTCTTGTTCATATCACATATTCTTTTTCTTTTTCTCACTGTACAATGCATTCCTCTACCCATTTTTGACACTTAACTAAGCTCGACTTAAAAAAAGAACACAATAATAGAACACACCATTTGCAATGCTACACTAATTCGCGAACCAATACACCGTCTACTGCCGTTTGTGCTATTTCAATGTCCACGCAACGTACTCTCGAAACTGACTAAAAGTAACGCGTATTAGAATCTTTTAAATGATAACGGTGAACATTTTTCTTTGAATTCTACTGCATGCTCGTGGTAAACAGTAGCCCTCATAAAAGTTGGAATAGTTATTATTTTTTATAAAATTTGTGTTTTGAATCTTCTTACGAATTTGTGCGTTTTTTAGGTCCATGGCTGTATATATATATATATATATATATATATATATATATATATATATATATATATATATATATATATATATATATATATATATATATATATATATATATATATATATATATATATATATATATATATATATATATATATACATATATATATATATATATATATTCATAATTTTTTATATAAAGTAGTTATTATTACTATTACTATTAATTGCTCTGTATGTAGGTATGCTCTGTATGCTCTGCTCTGCGCTGGTACTTCAACTCAGTTTTTGATTTACGAAGTTTTTCACGGCTTCCGTTACGGTTTATCAATAAAACATCAGTTCACAGAATTTAATTTACCAAAGTCAACTTTGTCTAGAATCAATTAAAATAAGAAGGAAATAGTTCCCCGTTAATTGTCGGAATATGAAAAATAAAACGATTACGACCAGCATAGCATCCTGAACTTAAAAAAATTTTCCAAAAAAAATTATTCCAATAAGCTCCCCAATGTTAGAGGAGCAAGCATGAAAATTTGCGAGTAAGCTAAGTACTGATAATTTTTCTTGCAGTAATGCATGGTGGGTACGTTTTAAGAGAAAGAACGATCCCGTTTTCAAGAATATTTCTGGAAAGAGCAATGCACTGGTCAATAACAAATGTTCTTGAAGAACTTTCCAGATTTATTACATGATATTCCACCGGACAACGTCGGACAATGCTGCTGAAACGGGCTTATTCTACATGTGTCTTCGGTATAAAACCTATACATTCAAAGGTCAGTCTTCTTATGGTGGTAAGTTGAGCAAAGATAGTATCTCTGGGCAAATATCGTCTGGAACTGAAAAACTGCCACTTCTCCTCTTGATTGTTAAAACAAAAAATCCAAGATGCCTCAATGGTATCAAAACATAGCCTGTTCATTATCAAAAAATAAACAAGCCTAGATGGCATCCGAAAAAAGGGTCCACTTTTTATGAAGTGGACCCTTGAAACTTCACTTTATATGAAGTTTCAAAAAAGACACAACTCATATGTCAGAACTAGGCTTCATTAAATTATTGTATTTACTTGCCGAATTGACAAGTAAAAGCTGGATTCAAAGTGACATAAGTGACGGAGCTTGCAGACTTCCAAGAGAAGGAAGAGAACTGTGAAACACTTACAGTATGTAACCAGATTATTGCCGCATGTAGTAACAACAAACATCAGCCCACTTCTGAGGATTTTGATCTGACTGATCATAGTACATTAGTATGATACTAACTGAAGACATGAGCCAGGAATAGAACAAGATGAAGAAGAAGAATAAAAAAAGGACTGTGAAACTTGTGACGAGACTTCAGAGAGAGAGAGAGAGAGAGAGTATCAAAATGTGACGCAGAATCATGTTGACCTGCCTATTTGGGAAAACCGGTAAATAGTTCTAGATCCCTTGAGATTCAAGTTAAACCAGTTTCCCTATGGTATTTGCAAAAAAATTGAACAGAGTATTAAAACGAATTGACGAGTCCTTCTTTATCGTTATCTCTCACTCTCTCTCCCTCTTGCTCTGTGTATTTCTCCCTTAAAGAGGTTTATTCTGCTTTATTGCAGTAAATGTCCTCTCATTTAATTTGCAATCTCTTACGTTCATGTTGATTAGTTTTCTGGTTTATATTATACCATAGACATAGAATGACATATAAATTATCTCTACGTTATTTTCAATACATAAGGATACAAAATATACTAAAGTTAAGGGTTAAGTTAAGAAATAACTTTGACTTTCAAAGCAATCTAAGGCCTCGCCACATTTGTAAAAAGAATATCGTCAGAGGAAGAGTTAGCAGCTTTTTTTTAAATAATAAATCAAAATATTATAAGGTATATTAGGATGTGCGTATATTAGGAAGTGTTTTTCTAATTTGGTATGAACAAAAGGAACAGCTGAAAAGCCAAAAAATCTAAATCTAAAACTGTCAAAACTGATTTATACGTGAAGAAAATATTACTATAAAGGAACTGTAGTTTGCAACTCCAACCCGATGCAAGTTTACCCAGTATGTATACGAAAAAGTGGAGTAAATTTTGGATCGCAAAAGATTTGACGACGAAGTATATCATTAATGGTTTTCCATCATCAAGTTCTGGGTGGTTGAGTCAGTTTTAGAAGTGTTGGAGCCATATTCTGATCACAGCAGGAATGTTAGAATGAACGATTTATTCAAAGTATATTACTGTGACTACGACTGGGTCCGGGATCAAAAATACATCCCAGAGAGCGCAGAAAAGACGATTTTCGGGCGCAACTGAAGGAATTGGAACACAGACAGCGCTTTGTGAACGAATGGCAACTGTCCTGGGAACGTGAGCAAGAAGGTAGACTGCACGTTTTATCCCTTACCCGCGTCTGTTACTCAATTAAGCTAATATTGAGACTGGTTTAGACTTGAAGCACCTCTCCGGCGAGCATGAGTACTTTTAGGGTAAGCTGTAGGACAATATCAGGGTCTCTGGATTACTTGTTTACAGCAAATAGAATAAATAACGGAATGATCTATTCTACGAAATTCGAGAGCCCTATCCGAACCAAGATTTTTAATAAAACCAGGCCAAACACGAAAGAAAAGGATCAAAAAGGCGTTTCAGGCGTGGTTTAAGTTTGTCAGGGAGGTTTTTAGTTGGGATATGTACAGGTGTTTTGTATAATGTCAGATTCCCTACGCAGGACGTAAACAATCCCTCACAACAAATGTTACATCCAACCTTCTATCGCGGCATAGCATTACAGGAAGAAGTTCCTTCTTTTTTTTTTCATTTCCCAACGTTGAAGCCGTCTCAAATGATACGCATTTCACGCTATTTTACTCTTACCATTTTACTTATAATCATCACACACCATTTTAATCATATTTTCATGATTTCATATTTCATATTTTCTATCATGATTTTACCTTCAACGAAGAGTAAGTAAAAAGCAGTAAGTCCTTGACTTTTATTTTGCCACTATTATCGGAGGGCGGTTTGGTGTCTTCTGTCAAAGTAAACCCTTCCTATGAGTGAGAGTCAACGTAAGAAGGTTCCGCAATTGCTAAAATTGAAGAGTTAATCGGCTTAACCTTACGGCTGTATATGATCCTATTCCGAGTATATGATTCTATGTGTCTATTGATCTTAAAGTTAAATCTGTCTTTCAGAATTAAACTCCATCTGTGCGTCAATCCTCTTTGTAATCTAGTATGCACATTTCATTCTAGTGTGCGGAGACTCTGCATTTTTAAATCACCAGATTTGTCCTTGTTGAACTTTTTGACACTTTCTCTATTCTCTCGTAACTTTAATTACTGATTTGAGCTCCGGAACGCATCCCCCCACTAACGAGCTATCTATCTAACTAACTAACTTACTAGTTAAGTTACTGACTTAACTAATAGTTAAAAACTAACTTGTTTGAAAAAGAATTACCTTATAATTTACCGACAGTATCATTTTGAATACTGTAAATTTGCTATAAGCTAATTGGCGTAATTGACAGCATATTCGTTAGTCCTTTCCAGAAAACATCACCACATTTTGACAAATGTGTCACAATTTGTTTAAGTTACTCTCTCTCTCTCTCTCTCTTTCTCAGTCTCTCGGAAGGTATCATTGATAGTTTCAAAATTTTGTTTACCCAAGACTTTGTGGAAGACTCATTCACACCACAAAATATATCCTTGCTGCATACAACTTAACAAATTTCCTCCCCATTTAGAGAAATTTATTTACAATTTCAAGGAGTAAATGTGCTTATGAAAAGCTTCTTTTAAGGTAAGCAATCAAAAGTTTTAAAGTACACGTGAAAGTTGTTTGCAGAATGAAATACGATGAAAATGATTCTTGTGTTTGATTCACTTTGACGGAAAATTGATTTTTGTGTAAGACACATTTAATTAAGGAATATCCAACGAGGTTAAGGAATACAACTTAAAAAAATCTTCGTTGTATAATAAAACAACAAGTTTTATCTTAATTCGTTAGAGGAAACACTGGAATTTTGGTATTTTAACATGGTTTGTGTTGATATGCTACCTTTTGTGATCAGACTTCCTAATCGTACCTTTGTGACAAATTTGCACCGGAAAGAATGATACTTGACATTAGACGATTCAATCTATTATTCTCAAATAAAATGTCACAAGATGACGTCTGATGTCAAGTATCTCATAACGATGTTTTGACGAGACATTTTGGTTCGAGTTATGTCTTTAACCTGCACTTGAACATTACCTTGCATAAAAATTGGACAAGAATATCTGTTCATAAGAAAGACCTATTGACAGTTATATTCAGACTACTTCTAGAAGACGTGAAATGTGGTAATTTTTTTGAAATTCTTGATATAATAATAGGGATGGACCATAGAAATAACGGAGAATCTTAAAAGAAGAATAGAATCAGTAAAATTTTTAAATGTAGTGAAGATTAGAAGCTGAACTTTAAAATAAATACGGTATTAAAATTAAACATTTATTGCGTTGCGTTCTGCCTCAAAATAAAAGCCCCACTCAACTGTCCATCCAGATGAAACACGGAAAATCTTTTATATATCTTTACTGAATTATTTCCTTCAAATGAACTTTGCAACAGAGAGAGCTTAGAAATTAAACGACCTAGGTGAAAGATGTGAGCTCAATTAGCTCAGTAGGTCAAAATACTGTAATTGTAGGCACAGTCTATCCGTTCGGAAAATTTAGAAACATAGAAACTCCTGAAACGGTTTAACTGCCCTACAAGGACGATGATATCGGGAAAACTAAGATGCTGGACTCAGTTTCCCGTTTCAAAAATTGTGAAATATCAATCGACAACAAACCTCACTCTGGTCATTCGTTAACGGCCCGAACTAACGAATATGTCAAAAAACTGTACGAAATCATTCATATTGAAGAAATTCTTGAGTTGCCTGAAGAAACTTGGAGTTCAGTTCAGCGAATTTGAATGGATGATTTGAGAATGAAAAGGATGTATACGGAAATCGGGCCTGGACCGCTGAACAAGAACAAGGTCGCGTGGACATATACTTTTCTTTGAAACAAGGGCTGGGAACAGATCCAATTTTTTTTCTAAGGACATCACAGGTGTGAAAAATCATGATGCTTTGGTCAGCACCCTGAACCAAAGCACCAATCAAGCAACATAGAAGATGTCTAGTTCGCCTTGGCACATAAAAGCTCGCCAAGTGAATTCATACGTCAATACGATTGTGACTAGTTAAGTGTGAGAGAAATAGTCCATGAAGAGTTGCTAACTGGAACTGGAAGTTTTGAAAAAAAAGCCCAACAGTTTGCGGCGGTAAAGTCCTGATTTTAGGCATTCGAATGAAGAATAACGCCCCGCCCACACAGCTGTGTCGGTGCGCCATTTTTGAGCAAATCTACCATAACTCTTATGTCATGGAAGTCTTGCATCTCTCTTTTCCACCCGACCCCCTCCTCCTCCTGTCCACCATTTTCTTTATTTCTATGAATAAAAAGAGGCATCATAGGAAAGCTTTTTTCTCACACAGCTCTGTTTGTGTGCCGTTTTTAAACAAAAATGTCATGACCCAAATGTCCCATCCCCTTTCTCAAAAGGAATGAAAGGCAAGCATTTTGCCGCCATTACTTGAGTTAAGAAAGAAACGACGGCGGGGCTGTTGAGCAACACAGAAGACAAATTAAAACCATGTTTTAAGTAATAAAAAAAATTGGACAAGTACTAAACTTATACCACCGGATGAGAGCACTAATTTGAAATGGATTGAAATATTTGTGCTTAAGGATTAAAAACATAAATACAAAAAGCGAAGTACGGTTTCTTTTGGGTAGCCCACATAGTAACAATGAAAAGGATACAATAAAGCAAATTAAAACAATCTGAAAAAAGAAAAGCAATAAATTATCGACGTATACGCTGCGCTATTTCATTTACCCTTTAATTTCGGTTTTGGCTTCAACAAAACGATGGCCGAAAACCTCCTATTGAAAAACAGGATTGGTTTAAGAAGTGGCGTTGTTGCTAAGCTTCGAGGTCTATGTATCGAAAGGAAAGGCACGCAAACAGATCGCTTGATCTGAGATCTAGTCTGAGCTTCCGCGGAGGTCAGTTCTGTCAGGAAGACAGTTTAGAGAACTTTTTTGTGAAGGGTGATTTCTTCGACGTATAGAACTTTAAGTTGGCAACGCTTTTTAATGGTACGTATGATGTGACAGCTGTCATGGGTTTTATGGTTAGTTTCGTTTGCCATTTGGCCATTCATGTGTTGACGCCTGAGGGATGTGTGTAAATTGTGCAGATTTATTTAAATAAGACAGTTCTACTCCAAAAACTCATCACGCATCGCTTGAAATTTATGGCCGAAATGATCGTTCATCAGAACAATTAATTCGATTATCCATTGATCACTTCCGGATCACGTTAGCTTCCACTGATAATATGCATCCATCCAGACGTCGTGCAGTGCGTAATGAAAAAACATAGCAGCTGTAGAGCGTAGTATCGATGTAGACCGGATTGAATTCATTCGACATCGCGCTCAACAATTAAATCTGTGCCCATCCACATTATGCAAGGTTTTAAGGAAGATTATTGCTTTTAGGGCTTACAAATCCAACTCTTGCAGGAATTGAAGCCGAATGATCATCTGCCACGGCTTAGATTACAAGAACAAATTTCTACAAATCCCAAATTTCATATGAAAATTTTGTCTGCCAATGAGGCTCACTTCTGATTGAATGGCTATGCTATTAAGAAAACTGCCGCATTTTGAGAGATGAGCAACCACAGGCAGTGGTCCAAGCATCGCTATATCAAGAAACAGTCACTGTTTGGTATGCTTTATCGGCCGGTAGAATCATTGGTGCATATGTCTTCAAAAATGCTGCTGGAAATAACATTACAGTTAATGGTAACCGCTTTGGAACCATGACGAATGGCTTTCTCGGTTCGATATTGACTCGTCATAATGCAGGTGAAATTTGGTTTCAGCAGAAGAGAGCGACACGCCCTACAGCTCGTGCAACCATTTACTTATTCGAGGAAGTATTTGATGAGCATATCATTTTTCGTTTTGGACTTGTGAACAAGCCTGCCAGATCTTTTGATTTGACACCGCTGGACTATTTCCTGTGAGAATACGTCAAGTCGCTTGTCTAAGCTGACAAACCCGAGACACTTGACCGTTTGAAGACAACATTTGCGGTGTTATTAGCGTGGTAAGGCCCCAATCATTGGTTAAAATAGTCGAAAATTAGACTTCTAGTTTGAACTTCCTTTGCGTCAGTCGTGGCAATCTGAAACCCAGAGTATTTAAATAAAAATGGCGGAAATTCATGTTTCGATTTCATAGGAATCATGGGAAAACTGTATTCTGTTTCATTTCAAAGTTACACGCTTCCAGAAAAAAAACCTGTAGCTACGGAGAGCCTGACAGCCAAGCCGAGCCATGTAACAGACTTGGAATGCCTGAAGACTATGGAACAAACAGGCTTTCAATTGCTTTTGTAAAGTGAACAAATGGTACATAAATAAGATTTTCACCATGTTCATGGAACTAGGAACCAAAGCTCACATTAAGGACTTTCATTTTTTAATGTCGTTAGATTCTTTCCGAATCAAAATTAGAACTACGAACAGTTTTAGATAAAGGAAGTTTTTTTTTCAAAAAGCCGTAGCAATTTGGAAGCCATTCCAACGAAGTGCAATTAGTCTTCAATTTTTTAGTAAATTTTAATCGAATAATGAATGAATTTCCTTGAAAAAAAGTGCATACAGTGAATTAAATCAACAACATGTGAAATTTACCGGTGACATCAAATATACTCATAACATATTGAAATGTAAAATCTTATCCAGGAAATTTATTACGGTGTTCATCTAGAAGAAAAAAAACTATACATTGGTATATCTTTGACTTTCACCACTCGCTACACTTTATGCACGTTATTTTCCTTATAAAATCACCTCACAATAAATTTATCCGCCCAATTGGCGAGGGGGAAAAACAGAAAAAAATCGATTTGAAATTATCTCATGGATTAAACGTACTTTTATATTTAGCTATTTTTTGTACATATCCATCCATTATATGAAGCATTCATTGCAAATGAATATCTTGGTCACTTAAATGACCACTAGCACCAACGTTTTAAAATGAATAAAATATGTTCCGGTCAACTGATCGGCCAAATATGTTAACTTTCTCCGAATTAAAATCGCCACATTACAAAAGCTACACATGCATACTTGTACTCGTTTCAATGAAAGATGCTCCACGGTCTTGGATGAAGATGACTGTGATGCAATTTATCACTTTTGTGTGCAATTCTCATTGTACTTTCCGATTATATTTTTGCAGATGATCTTCGAATTTGATGAAAGTTATTGCAATTCGTTTTCATTTGAGTGGACCATTATAAGTCGAAGGATGAAACAAGAAGTAAGAATACAACGATAAATTTCATTTATCTTTTCTGACTCAACAATTTGATATCAAAACGACATTCTAAACTTTCGCAGACAAAGCTTAGAAAGAATAAAAAAAAAATACAACAATTTTATTTCTACATTTCTAAATACAACCAAAACGAGCAGCAACATTCCAAACAAATAACATCTTTGTTACTATTCAAGCTGAGAAAACTAAAGACACAAAAAACATTCCAATATGTTATAAATCAAAGTTTTTGTTGATATCTAAACCACATCCCCACGGAAATACCAAACGAAATTGGGGAAAAATTTAAGATGTATCTAAAACCATAAAAAATTTGAAAAAAACTGTATTCAAAAGCGATTCAAACGGTTTAAGGGGACACAGAATCTTCAATTTGGAAGTTTGTACACCAGAAAATTGAAATGTTCGAGTACAAAAAAGGAGATTTTATATGTATGAATAATTATAGACTCAAGCATATTATTCACACTTTTTTCACAAAGGAGTTCTAGGAAAAAATTTACACGCCGGCACATAAAATTTGAGTTATCTTAAAAAACAGTTCTAACTTTCTACTTAACGCGTTTTTGCAACCACACAAAGTTCAAGGTTAACAATCACTGAAAACAACTTTAACAGCTGTGAACTGTCCAAATTGCAACATTCAGTTGCAGTTTGTTTCAGTTTGCAAAGTTTAAGTAGCAGATTTTGACATTTGAGTGTTAAAACTGCGTTGGGCTGGAAGTGTGTTTTTATGAGTACGGAGTATTATCAGTGAGAGTAATCGTGGTGCGGAAACAATTCATAGTTGATCGAATTAATTGTTCTGTTGGGCGAGTATGTCGGCCAAAAAATACATTTTGAATACAGAATACATTTTGTTGATTATCACCAAGATACAACAGTATGTTGTTCTAAACAACAACGGGGTACTGCAATGTAAAATAAGTCCCATGTCATTTTTTCAAGTTTATTCTACAAATTTTTGCCGAAGTATTGAAGTTATGGAACCGAGTTTGGATACAAATTGAAATTTCGCGCCGAACTACTTTTGAAAATAAAACCTCTCATGTTTTAACAATTTTCATTTGATTTACCGAACGACCGAAAACCCTTGAAAGATGTAAGTTTAATAATGTATTAATAATGTAACACAAAGCGTGTCCTAGTGAAGCATCGCAAGGTCTTATTTTGGACCAGAGATGCTTTGCTTTTCAAAGCATTCCTCTGACACCAGGAGCGCACAAGGTTCCATTCTCGACCTCGATATGTTGAACATTGTACACGAATCGTTTTTTATTACTTTGTTGAATCCATCCTCAAAACGAAGATGGACAAAGCTTGTTAAACAGACAACCTCATCACCTGGAAAGCAGTGCCTCGCGCAGTCGAATTTTATGTTGTCATAATGACAGATTAGGGACTTCGGGTGACTGAAGTAATGAATTGTATACGAATCGGGAATTGAACGAATCGGGAATTGAACGAATCGACATGTCATCGGATGTATGCCTGTAGGTCCTAATACTATCATCACATGGATCACCACTATCGCATATACTACACAACATTGACTCGGGGGATATGACACAATTACCAGTAAATGTAAAATGTCAAAGTTTCCCTATATGTCATACTAAATGTGATACCTGTATGTTTTATTCATCCGGAGAAGTAGAATCTATGTCTGTTAAACTACTGCAGTCTAATTAACGTGCTTTTACGATACTTTCACAAGCCGAAGCTATAAGTCAACTCAGAAAAAACTCATTCATAAATTAGGCCATTTTCCCTACACGAAGGAGTGACCAAAAACCGACTATCCTAATAAAAGTTGATAAACTTATTGACTAGAAATGGATGGCTAAGTACCAGGGACAAACACTGGGCAATAGATTTATCTTGACAGAACAAGATAATCTTTACTTTCCCATATCAAAATTCTATTTCAAACATAAATATAAAGTTTAAGCTCCTCCTTAAACATATTGTATGACCAACACTATGCTACGGTAGTATCGCGACGAAATTCAACAAAAAAGCGTTTCAGACATGTCAAAACCTCACTTTGGGGTGAATCTTTGCATCTGAACTGCTACATAGGACAATTGACAAATACTTCTGATACAGACCCTTTAAAATTTTCGATTAAATAGGCAACCACGGGAATACTACCATGGATATCTTAAGAATCTTGACGAATCATTAAGACAAACTTAAAAACTATTGCATTCTACTAAGCGGATATATATATATATAATAATCGGACTCAGTAGTAAATCTGAACATGAATAGTTCAAGGACTCAAAGTGGAACAAGAGCAGCATGAATAATTTCAAGTAACTCCCTTTCTCCTGGCTATTGATTAGTCTCATTTGTACAACAAATTTATATAATTTACTTCGCCTAATTTTAACCGCAGCCCGAATTATGGTGTATTAAGCTTCAACTTGAAAATGATTAACAACCTGAGCACTATTATGGAGGACGCGGTTCGGCTATTTGTTGTCATCATTTGTCAGCCAACATCACACATCACGTGATAATTTTTTCAACAAACAACTGATCACCAACTCCGATAAAATATTTTCAGTCCTCAACTGCGACCCGATCCTCAATCCGAACTGAAAACATAGTGAGGTGCTAACATTTTCAGAAACCCCAAACCAAAAAAGTACACCACTCCTCCATAACATCTTTGTATGATCCTTTATCTACCCTCGAACCTCAGGCCCTAAATCCCAGACGTATACTGTGACTGATATTTCAGAATAAGCTGAAGAAAGCTACAAATAGCCGAAACGCGTCCTCCTTGGAAAATGTTATGGTAGATATAGAATATACTTAATATCGATGGTATAGCGCACAAATGTGGTAAGTGCAAAAATATTGTTTTCGAGAAAATAAGCTTTAAAGTTTAAGTCTTATTTTTAATTCAGGCAATTTAAAGACAATTCTTTACTAGCAATAAATTGTTTCGTAGAAGGCTTATATTTAATAGTCGGTGATAAAATTTACAGTTACTTTCAGTTTAGACCAAATTTTTATTGTTTTGAGGTTTCCGTTTCCAAGGTTTAAAAAGGAACCCGTATAGAATGACTCACTTGTCCGTCCGTCTGTCTGTCTGTCAGCGCGGTTTATCTCCGAAAGCCAAACTATAATAGCTAGAAAGGTGAAATTATTCATGTAGGCAGAGTTAGATGTTCCGCAGTTAGTTCAGGGATGGATGTCTCAAAAAAATTTTGTCGCAACCCTTTTTGTGAGTCAAAATGAGAACCTTAACAATTTTTTTCTATTATTTTGTCCGAACGATCTTCCGTCGCTCCCCGTCTCTCTCTCTACTTCGCCCACAATTTTTTTCTGTTAATGCAGACAAGTGGGGTGTCGTTTGAAAGGTCTTAATGAAAACATTTTTTTAAATTTTTTTCTTACCATTTTTTCCTGATATTTTTATCAAAAGTGTTCGTTTTATACTATATTCCCCATCCTTATTTCCAAAAGTATTGGGCCAGAAATTCTGAAAAAAATCTTAAATACCAGGGACAATTGAGAAATGTAAGGAAAACTATAGCGATCTTTCTATTGTTATTAATTATAGTTATTGATAAGAGCTCATTAATTCCATATAGAAATTGAGAAATACGCCAGACTAGAGGCAAAACGGAAAAAATATTGAGATTTCTTCTGAAACTCCCAAAATATCTCCAAACATTGGAAATGAGAAAAAATATCTACAGAGAAATAATAGTTTTACTTTTTTTTCATAATGACTTTCCTACAAGTTGGTATAAACGTGCCTTGAGTGCGGAACCCTTGGCGTGCAATTTCAAATCGTACTTGTCCCTTTTTTCTGTTTTTTATGCACTTTGCACATTTGTGCTTATATTAGTAATGTGTTGGGAAATAGGTGATGAGGACGAATTCTAACTCTTAAAAAGTTCTGGTTTTTATGATGTTTATTTTATTATCTTTACTTTAGTCAATTAAATAAAAATATTAAAATCCAGGCTTACTTTAATAAAAAACAATGAAATAAAAAACAATGAAATAAAAATAAAATGAACGATTTTTATTCACCATCGTCGACTCGCGTCAGCGGCCTGGAAGTTGCAGGTATGCCATTGATGAACTGGCTATATTCTTGGGGTATAACGCCATGATGTAGGAGTGATAATAGGTCTTGCTTCTTCTTCTCGGAGACTGAGAGCCTTTGTGGATATTTTTTAGATAACCGGAATGATGTCCAATTTCGAGGTCTTCCCCTCAACATCCTTTTACTTCTAACATCGATTGTTAAGAAATCTTCGCCGTATAAATCATATTTATATTTAATTTAAATATTCATTGCTGGAGTCACGTCTGCAGTAATGAGACTCTACTCGCGAGAAACTATCTATATGCTCTCTGACATGTGCCTTAGCCTCTTCACTTGTCGCATTATGGGGCTTTGTATCCTTCCTTTTATCATACCCAACGTACGTGCCACTGGTACTAACATCTCTCATGCATGTTTCAATAACACGATGGGATATAGAAAAAGTTTTAAAAAAAAGTCTAAACAAACTCTGATTCTTGAACCATTGGAATCCTTCAAAAAGAACACTCTTGAAGTCTTGCTCCTGCATTGTTCTTGCGCATCTACTTTCCTCCTTTTTACAGGTACATTAGTAATTAAAGAACACAGATGTAATTTCTGCTTTTCATAATCCGCAAGGTTCCAATATTCCCGACAAATTATTTCTCGTTGTTCATCGGAAAAATTTTGGCTGCACTTATACCTGCATTTATCACAATTTGCGGCTAAAGGCTTTTTCTTCGAAACTTCCTTGCCACCCCTATTTATGTATTTCTGTCCAGTAAGCCTCTTTCTTTTTACAATTGACCTTTTCCACAAAGATTTATCCCCGGATTTTTTCCTTCTTTTTACAGTTTTTTCGGACTGGTTCTCCTCCATTTCATTATCTTCTGAAATTACCTCGAAACTAGAGGGCTGATACGATTCACTTGAATACGCATATGGTTCGGAATTGACGTCTTCAATGCTGGAATCAGAAACCCGATGTTCTATACTAGATAGAAGCTCTGTCATTGATTTCTGCGAAACTCCAGAAGTGCTTGGTAGACATTTACACTTTGCACGAGATGTTATTTTCCTGTTAACGGCGGCCTGATGTACACAACGAAAGGATAAAAAAATTACAATAAATTTGTACTCATATTTCGATTTATCTTACCATTTACTCATTTACGATTTATAATATATTGGCTAAATATTATATCGCTTTTCCCGTGACTTTTCAGTAAAAACGCCAGAAAAACATTAAACACGCACAAACGTCACAACAAGATTAAACATGCACAAACGTCTATGTGGCAAGTGCACCCATAACTTACCGTCTAATTTTACCGTTATTTGGACGCAAAAACACTATAGAGAAATTACTTGTGCGCAATTGTGATAAGTGATTTTACCACATGTGTGCAAGAACTTTATCGCTTTCCACAAAGTCCCAAATGAAGCACATATGTGGTAAGTGATTTTATCACAAGTGTGCACGCGCATTGTAAACATTATATCACTTACAACAAAACGTAATTGGTGCCAGCTGCGTCAAGAATACAGATACACTTCCCACAAATGTGCGTAGTGATTTGTTATGTCCGGTAAGTCCTGCCTGTGCATTTAACTCGATTGCGCCCAAAAGTGTACTTACCACATTTGTGCGCTACACCATCGATATAATATACAAACTGATTGTACTTTACAGGTATACATTTCATAAATAAGACTCCCTTTAGCATTAATTATCTCCTGCCATCTTCGTTTGCCTCGGGAGATTTATTGAAAAGTTCTCGATACTCTTTGTGTATATAAGTTTGGCATGTAATTTGCTTTGAATCCCTTATTTTACACCTTGATACCAGCGAGTCTTAATACCAGTGAGTAAGTGGCCCTAACTGCTGTGGCACTTGCCAGCGTTTTCGATCCTGTATTTGTTATATATTGGCTTTCTCAAAGGTTTGTCTGTATGGTTGCGTTGTGAATTTACTATAGTTAACGGGTTAATGCTATGTGGTGTTCAGGATGATTTGGTTTTTATATTTTAAAATCTGCTTCTGGAATGCTCCAAAGATTTCAAGCAGCTTGATATCATTTTTGAGAATGAAGTCTTTATTATTGTTAATTTTTTTTTCGATTGCGCCCTTTTTTTCGATCGCATTCTTTTTCGATCGCGCTCTTTTTCATTTCTGTGACTGACTGACCTGTTAACTTCCTTGCGATGTGTCTTTTTTTGTTATTTGGGTTCTAGAAGCGTGTTTTTGGCATCGAAAAATTTTGAGTTCATCTGCTATTCATTCATCACCGTGCATCTTGGTGTCGTCTCGGTTCATCTGCAATTAATTCATTACCGGTAATTTTCGTGCCGTCTCAGCAAGAAGCATTGAAAAAATTCGAGTCGGTGTTTGCAATGTTCGCATCATCAGCGACCTGATTCCGATTCTTCTTTGTTTTATTCTTTCAACTCCACCAACACCCCCCCCCCCCCTCCCATCTTTCCTTCCCTTTGTCTTGCAGCGAGTCGCCCCACGTTGGACGCCGCCACCGCCAATCTAACGGTAAGTCCATCTTGTTCAATTCGTAGGTGAGCGTGCGAACCCCTTCGATCCGTTGGGGTTAATTCGCGCAATCAAATATTTACTAATCTGTGAAAGAAATTGTACTTTACCCTTATACTTTTATCTCCTGTGCAATGATGCGAAAGGGTATCTATTATTGTGTCCCGGTATCTGAATTGCTTTTTTTGCTTTGGAAGACCCTGAATTTATTGTAGGCTTTCTTTATCCTAATGTATTTTGGAGGTATAGGACTGTTATGAAACTAAGGTTTCAGGCTGCTAATGTTGCCATGATGTGTCTCTTTCCACATGTAAGGAGTATAATAGCTAGTTCTTTCTCTTATTTTTGTTTACCAGTGTCGTACCAGATCTTCCTTACTAAGGGCACCTATCGCATCATGTTCAAAATGCACTTCAGAGCCTTCTTTCGCCCGTATATCAAGTATATCAAATGGTTTGATACCCACGTGTCGTGGATCCAAATGGCTCTGACATATGCCCAACCGTTTTTGACAGTGACTGATGTCAGATAATAGCACTCACCGAAGGCAACTCAAAAAATAACGATGAGGAATGAGGCTTGTTCAAACAACTAACTCATCACTTGGAAAGCGGTGCCTGGACGCTGCCTAATTTGAAGTTTTCCTGATTACAGACTAGGGACGGACTGTTGCGAATTTTCAAATATAACAGAAAATAAAATATATTCCGCAAGAAGTTTAATAAGAACCAGCAGCAGATTGGCAGCCGCTATCCGCAGAGCTCCTTGCCTCTGCACCTGTGACCGTCAGCGCAGAGGCAATAATAATAATAATAATAATAATAATAATAATAATAATAATAATAAAACGGGCAACCGATAGGTCGCATCTGCAGCAAAGAAGGAACAAGTTAGAAAGACAGGATTATTTGAAAATACAATGGCCGCATAATGGCGGCCGAAGGAAGTTACTTTTAACCAACTGGCTCACCGCGCGGGCGTTGGGGTTTTTAAGACATTATGAAAGCCTTCATCCTTCCATGCCGTGCATATATAGAATATTCTTACTGATTCATTTTAATGTTTAATAGAAATATAGTGAAAACAAGTAACTGAATAAAATATTCAATTTACATGAATTCTGCTCAGTTCTCCTCTGATTCTGACCACCTCTGCTGCCTTCAACACAAATCTCTACCTCAGCTTGATTGCCTTCACTAGACTTCACTGTGTACTATAAGCTTTAAACGATCTCCGTCATGAATTACACAAATGTATTCCTCTTGATGTATTGAGTCAACAGCTTACAAAACACGTGACATCCATTCAAAAACTCCCTTATTCCGAGTAATCTGGTCGCTGTTCAGCTTCTATCTTTACTTATTCAATTTTCTGCATTCTATGTCTATTTAATACTTGATTCACTTTACTTAATTATATCTGTATTTAATATTTTATTCTCCTTCTTAAAGGTAGTTGATCACTACGAACACCCGAATTATATTGATGGAAAATTTCTTCACAAAAGCGTTCCAAGAATTTAATGAATTTTTTTTTTGTTGGTTTTTATGTTACCTACAAAACGGAAAACGTAACAGGACCCCAAACTGAAGTATGATGCACGAGCGGTTACAGGGTGAATTATAGTCCCAATATAGGCCATGAGGAATTTTTGACAGACTGAATACAAAAAAAGTCCTAGTGGAAAAGCTTTCTCTATCATCATTCGGAGCGAAGGCAATGGAAAAACAGTAATCAGATTATTCTCATTTAAACTAAACCATGATACGAACAATCCAACAAATTCCATTATCCTTTTTAAATGGTTGACCAGACGGATTGTTCACGGGTTTTTCATGGTCTACGTGTTGGTAAGAATAGTCACACGTATAGTGACGAACCCGTCTGAGCAGAGACAATGATACAAGAATCAATTCCATGAGGATTATCCTCTGTTCATGGTTAGCGGAAATTACTAATTAATTAATGATGTTTCCACTCAATCGATTTTCAGTTGTGAATGGAACGTAGCAGTTTCAGCCTTTATATCAATTCGAAAAGCGTAACGAAAAAATCAACATGTGTAAGCGTGAGATATTTATGAGACATAAATTGAATTAAGAACTCTTAAATTTCTATGAATTTTGTTGACATCTATTACTTTTGCATCTAATTAAAACAAAATCTCTAAACACAAAACGAAGTATATTGCAGGTTTTGTGCGTTGTTTGAACGACCATAGGTTTTCCCATGGACGTTTACTAATTATTTTGAGCTTGACAAAAAGTGTGTCACAGCTTTTTCGTTTAATGGGTTGGAAGGCCGTCAGGCAATGGAAAATCCCAATTTACAAAAAATCCTAATAAAAACTTCCAAAATGCAACCTGGTAGCCTTTTCTTCGCGCTGTAAACTCTAGGATTCGTCTGAAAATGAATGGTTGGGAAAAATTTTTCACGATCAACAACATACATTCGACGCAATAATTTTCACTTACTCTCAAGCTTATCATTTGGTTTTCCTTTTTTTATTTAATATTATTACTTGTGTCTATCACACTCCGATCAAACATTTTCCATGTTCAATAACATTTCCAATTATAATTATCATTGTGATCATCGCCATCGTTCACCTTCATTACGTTTATAACACACGAAGTTGGATATGACGGGTATAGTATGTGTAGTATTTCTTTGTTATTTTTTTTTTCGCCGTACGCGAAATAGCTGTAATTAAGCGGCGTCATGTCTCTGTTTGGGATTTCTATTAGCTTTTTGAGTTTTTTTTTAACAAATTTTTTATTATTCTTTCATGAAACATCAATTCAGTAGTTCGAATTGTATAAATGAATTTGAAAATGACAGAGATACATATCTATAAATTTATAATTGATTTATTCCCCTCACCTTTCACCTGCTCGTTTCATTACAGATACGAGATGCGGGGCAATTCCGCTTTTTTACGATGGCTTCTGACATCCTACAGTTGCACGAGAAGTAGGACATTGCTACTAGGATGTGTGATTTTGATGACTGTTTCGTCATCCGTGTTTGCCGGTAAGTTCAGATTTAGATTAATTGTTAATTTATTCATCAGTTTTAGGTATAAATAATTTAGCAATTGTGGATTCATCAATTATTAAGCTCTACATATTTTATATAAATTTTTAATCCTTCCATCGTCCTACTTTCTATCGCGAACTATCTTGGAATTAATGAGATCCAGTTCTTGATCAAAACGAAGAGTCTTCTAGTGTAAGGACATCATATCTAAAGAAAAACTATCCTTACAACCAGTGGGCGAAAGCGTTAGTCTATAAATGGTTAACAACTATAAAATTTCATAGTTAAACACAAATTTTAAACGGCCAAACAACCAACAAAGACCACCAAACAAAAACAAACAATTATTGGGCCTTTTTTCAATTTCAGTCGGAACCTACGGCTGCAAATTCAAAAATTAGTTCGTCATTGATTGGTCTCCGCGTATTACTTTTATTTTGCGCATTGGCCTCCGCGTATTCTACTTCATTGTCTTAGTTTTAATTTCTTCATTAGGTTCTTGCGCGCAGTTTACGCAGCTCAAGTTGATCACTAAGCATTCGACTATCGA
The DNA here is from genome assembly GCA_954870665.1 of Stratiomys singularior. NCBI lineage: Eukaryota > Metazoa > Arthropoda > Insecta > Diptera > Stratiomyidae > Stratiomys > Stratiomys singularior. The sequence continues at coordinate 96,168,130 of OX940879.1, forward strand.
AAAGTTTTGTTGCGACAATTCGTTTCACCTTCGTTACTAAGTTTTTGGGAAAAAAATTTTTTTATCGTTAAACTAAATGAACGCCGTGAATACCAAACGGTTACATGCCCTTAAACGACACTCGTTATCCTTGAAATAATAGCGAAGTAACTGGTAGAAATATAATGGACTTCGTAAGACAATACGAAAAATATGGTTCAGAAAAGGCTCAAAAACCATAAGACACTTTCATTAGCAGACTCAAATCAATTTTGACATATGCACCCACCAAATGACTTGATCTTACTAACTTGCTTCTTACTTACTTGCTCTCACTTCAAAAAGAAAGCGGAAAATATTTTCATTGCAAACATATGTGTTCAAATATTCTCTACTTAACTTTTTTGTAACGATTAAAAACGTCAAAGGACAGCAGCAGTGACACACAGCTTGTTCCGACCAGCACATAGAAAATACTTTAACTGCCTCTAAAAACTAAACTGAACAAGATATTAAAATTATTGGAACGCTGTTAACCAGGCAAATTTTAGTCAAATATGACTTTATCCATATTTTAACATTTTTCCAAATGTTTCAAAACAAGTAAAAATGGAAACCGCAATTCAAAATAATGCTGCAGCTTATGTCGGCAAAATTCTTATCGGCCGTTCAATGAACTGTTATGTTGCAATGCAACTGTTATTTGTCTGTGTGTTGAACATTATAATTGTAACGTGATCACGATTAGTCTAGTTGCTGGTTGTCCCAAGAACACCATGCATAAAACCATGTTTTGATAAATAGACAACTGCGAGAGTTTGCTCTCGGTCACTTCAAAAAAGATTATTCACGCAAAAAAACTGATGAGATGGTTGGACTGAATGGCGGTACAGTGCAGGTTATCATAAACAAATGCATCCACGAAAAAAGGACGCACGATAATCGTAGCGAGGCCTACAACAAGACTTTCAACACAACTGATTAGCGCCATATTGTCCAAAAATCCGTAAGAACCCGAGATTATTGGCTCGACAAATCACCAGTGAAGTAAAAGTTAAGTTAGATAAGTCATGTCATCCGGAAATCATTCGCCGTGTACTGCGACAGTATGGTTTCAACGGAAGAATACCACGCAAGTTGCCGTTCAGTAACGCCTAGAATCAAATGTGTCGTTTAAAATCTGCCAAGAAACGTTTAAACAAGAATTCTGGATTTTCGAATACGGTTATATTCGCCAACAAATCCAAATTAAAAATTTTTGACACTGACAGTTACTCTTATTTTTGGAGCCTCTTATAAGAGCCACAGTCAAACACGGAATTGGTAGCGTCGTAGTTCCTGTATGTCTGCAGTTGGAAATCTAAACTCAGAATAGAAAGTTGGTCCGGAAAACCAATTCTAATTTGTGTTTTTTTTTTCATAGGTATGGAACTTTTAAATAAAATGAAAAACAGATAAATTATGTTGATTGCCATTGAATTGATATTTTTGGATAGACAATTCTCTGTCATTTCTATTTAAAAATCAAGTCGGGCATTAGAGCTCCTGACGTTGAGGAAGCAAACAAAAGGGTCAATTCTCGATTACACCAACCAATAATTCGAGCCATATCTTTCCAATAGTGCGGCAAAGCTTATCTTCCAAGTCGTCAAGCTCAAACCGATAAATCAATTTCGCACATTTCGGCCTATAGGAGTGATTTGACGTTTTCCTACAAAAAGTAGTTCAGTAGTGCTAAATCACATGTTCTGGCAGGTGATTTCAAAGGTCCAAAACAAGAAATTATTCGCTTGTCAAATGCTTCTTGGAATAAGTCGATGGTTACACGAGCTTTATGCTATGTCGCGCTATCCCCTTAAAACCGCAGTCCCTGCATTATGACAAAACAATTTCGAAATGAGAAAGTCATTGATCGTGGATCTATAGAGGTCACTATTGACTGTAATGTTATTCCTTGGAGCATTTTTAAAGACAGACAGACCAATGATTCCTATGGCCAAATAAGCACACCAAACATTGACTTTCTCCGCTTGTAGCAATATTTGGGCAACAGTCCGTGGTTGCTCATCACTCAAAATCTGGCAGTTTTGTTTATTCATGTAGCCATTAAACCAGAAATAACAGCCTCATAGCTAAACGAAATTTTCTTACGAAATTCAGGATCTGCAGCAATTTGTTTTTAGGCGTCGTGTCCTGCACGAATTGGATTTTTAGATCCGTAAGCCTGCAAACAAAAATCGTTCCGTAAATTCTCCCATACTGTGAATGGGCACAAGTTTAAATGTTGAGCAAGATGTGGAATAGACTCATCGATACTACACCCTACAGCTGCATAGTTTCTCCGTTACACACTGTACGACGTCTGAATGGATTTTTATTAGCAGTGAGAGTAGACAAGGTGTGGGAACAATCCATGGTTAATCGAATTAGTTGCTCCGATGGACGATTATGTCGACCATAAAATTAACGGGATTCATGAAGAGTTTCTCGAACAAAATTGTTTTTTTTTTGAAATTTTTCCATACAATCTGCAGTCGTTCCTTATGCGGGAAACTATTAATGATAAATGGCAAACCAAACTAACCATAAAACGTATGACATCTGTCACATCATACGTAGTATTAAAAAAGTGTTGATAACCTGATGTTCTATATCTCTAACAAAACAGCCTATATGTAGAAAGGCTGTTTCAGTCAGCAATAAACTAAATCAATGCAAAAAATTATTTAAAGCCACCGTAGATTGGTCACAGCCATGATATGAGAGTACATGTGCCTCAAAGAGCAGCTTTCTGTACCCTTTTAATAAATCAAAACAAAAATACAAAGTTTTTATGGTACTCTTTATATTAACTGGTAACTCTAGACGTTTGAAGGATTCAATCGACGCTAATCGAACAGATTACTTTGCTTATAGCGACCACTATGATTACTTCCTGCACATTCTACGATTGATTAGAGAACATATGAAATGTATATTGAATACTCGCTACAGCATACACATTCGATGGGGGTTGGAAAACCTAAGAAGGTATTAACTGTAGCGAGTAAAAGAAAATCCCCTAGAATGGTTGTCGATCTTAAATTTAATTAAGTTTTGGCTTATAAACTATACTTACCACGTTTTGTTATCCACACAAGAATCGGTGCAGGAGAACATTTTGATGTATCAAATCTGCGAACATTGAAGTCTCTTTCGAAAATTGCTGCATCTATGTCATGTGCCTGCAGGATGTCGAATGTGTCAAAATATTATGATCAAAAAAAATTTCATCATAAAGTAAATCTAATTAATATTTTTGAAAATTCAAAATATGTTCGATTGGAACTAATTAAAATAGATGAAATAGATAAATTAATTAAAGCGGTTTAAAATACGTTTTCAAAACCCTCTAGTCATTTGGAATATACGATTTTTCGGGTGACCACGCATAATTTTTTTCTTTTTTTCCTTTATTTATGTCTTCGGGTAGCATTCGATAAGTTTAAAAATTGATAAAGTTTTCGCATAACTTTCACTCTAAAATTTTACACATGTGATGCCGAATAAAATGTCTCATGACCTATCATGCCCAATGAATTCTGTAGAAAATTATTAAAACCACAACTTCCATTCGAATATGTCTCATTTTTCACACAAACATTTCCTGGAAAAATTTCTCGCAATAAAAAACCCACGTTGAAAAAGTTCAAGACCCAATACAAAATTTCCCAAGAAATTATTCAACGATGTTGGGGTGGCCAAGGCGAATTGGACGACCGATGCATATCGAGAAATATTACATTCCGTGCTATTATTCATAATTTTACGCTGGAAATGCATACAACCCATATTTCCATTTAAATTACTAACCTTCTTCGACACCTTTTTGCATTTTAACGGGTTACTTGCATGCATGCACATTAAATATAGTACGTTCCAAAAAAACGAGAGTATAGTATGCAGGTACGACCCGTATATGAAGTTATATTTGCTGAACGCTCCTCGTGTTCAGGAAATGCTTACTTTATCGATTCATTACAACAACAGAAACTCTACTAACAAGCTGAAACTCTCCAGCTGGCTTCGTTTCATTCAACCAAAAAACCAAACAATGTCTCACCATTACAAATTTTGTGGAGTAAAACACATTGTCCATTACTCATAATCAGTTTTTGCACCAAGCCTTTCGTTTAAGGTAACATAATAACTGCGAAGGCTCTGGCCAAAAGTGTGGTGCCTGTTTTGACACTATTAAGTAATAGTAATAGTAGTATTAGTAGTAGTAGTAGTAGTTGTGGTAGCAGAAGTAGTAGTAGTATTCACTAGCAATGGCATATGTCGATGACACGTGGGAAACTCCATTTTTTGATTTAGTTAAATAGAAAATAGAATAGAAATAGCATATAACGCGCTGAATCCTTTAAATATTGAATACGTTCTAAAGTTTTTTTCAATTTCGAGATAAAGAATTAATTTGTATGTTGATACTAATTTAGAATCACCATTATTATTTATGCAGTCTCCAACGTTCAGAAAGTTTCTATATGCCCCTATCATGTAGACATTTTCGCCCTTACTACTAGTCCTGTAGGAAGATCCTCTTCAGTGTTGTATTCCCTTCCCTGCAAGTAGTTTTCCAGGGACTGAAACAAGTGCTAACCCGCTATAACAAGGTCGGGAGAATATGCTGGGTTAGGTAAAAGTTCCGAGCCGATTTGTGTCAATTTGAGCTTGACGACTGCAGCTTTGTGCAATCTTGAATTGTCTTTCCGAGAGATGAATCCGCAATGATTGACTAACCCATTCCAATTGCTGACAGCCCAAATCCAGATTTATAAATGATTTCATTCCAAAAGCAGCCGATAAACGACTTTTTGAGAATCTTACCAAGCAGACAACAAGAGCTTCCGTAGATCAAGCCTAAATTGAAGAAACAAGAGATTTCCAGTTATTGTACAGGTCCCACACGAGTAACTATCCATCGGAGATCCTTCCTTGTTTCTTTGCGAAAGTTCATGGTTCAAAGTTCATATCCAAGCGTATTGATTCTTTTCTCTCTAGTTGTTCCTCTGTAGTGAACCTGGAGCCTGTTTCTTATAATCCTACAATCGTCATCTTACCACCTCCTGATATGACTTTAAATAGACCATCATCTGTCTTCTTCTTGTCTTTCTTGGGCCGTCCTGATCGTGACTAATCTTCAAACTGTCAAACCCATTGAGCTAACACTGAAACCACTGTTTGATACGCTATGATGTTCTGTTAGCACTTTGTCTCCATAAACTCTGCTAATACTTCGATGAGCCTCAACTGGGTGGTTTCGAAGTTCAAACTCGTATAGTAAACAATACCTGACATGCACTTTACCAGCGTCCATGGTTATCTTACCGATTTTGCTTGAAAACTAAGGTACAAATCTAACGGTAATTTCTTTTCATAGTCGCCATGTTGAAATTCGAAAAAACAGAGATATAAATGGGATCGAAAATTTATGATCTTCCTTTAGATAGCTCAAGTCGAAACCACCGGTTCGACCAGTTTCTGTAGTCTTCCTCAAAATGAGCGACAGGGTAGTTCATCCTTCGGTTGTGCAACGCATCAAGAAAAAGTTTTTAACGAAAGAAGGTGTAAAGCCAGTGGAATTTCGGCGTGCGCAGTATGAAGAGAAGCCACTTTTCTGGTCACGAATGAAAGCCTAGTGTACCGAATGCAACGTTAAAAGTCGAAAAAAGTCAAAAACAAGTCGCAAATTTGCAGTCGTTAAAAAGAGGATAGTGTGAGTTCTTGAAGATACTCCATCTTCAGCATTACTCCTGACAACGGTACAGCTGTTCATCAACTCATTGAGAGAAATTGTCACGCTAGTGTAGCAGAAATAAATAATGACGTCCGAGACCCCCTTAAATTTCGAAAAATCTCAGCGAAGTGGATTCCACGTCTGCTTTCCCATGAAAAAGATGATGGAAAAGATGCGTACTCAAAACGTGAGACTTGAAGTTTGTCAGAGGCTTCTTGCTCATTCGGAGTGTGAAGGGCAAACTTTCTGGCTACGCATTCTGACGTGGGTTCACCTCTCCAATCCCCAAACAAAAAAGAGCTTGTATGGAGTGAAGAAGAAAGGAGTAGCCAGAAGAACCATCAGAAACCAAAACACGCTTGTCAGCCGGGAAGGTTTAGTTAACGGCTTTGTGAGACCCTCAAGTAGTTTTAACCATTTATTCTCTTCACGATCGTCACTCAATAAACGCTGCCTACGATTATGGCCTTTTTTAGCAGAATTGAGGCGTATATCGGTCAAAAAGACGCCGTGAGCCCATCCACCTTGCGTCTGCTTACATTATAGTGCAAGACCGCACACTGTACCCCTAACAACCCAAAAATTGGCTTAAATGCTATGGATGACACTTGAGTACTTTCCCTACAGCCCCAACCTGTCCCCATGTGGTTTTTATATGTTTAAAACCATTCTTCCAAAACGGCATGAAAAACGTACCTGTTCGAGGGGGAAAAATTAATTACAATAAGTAAAATTGATGTATAGAAAAGGATGTCGGAGACCACCTCATCCAAAAATGCTTCTTCGCAAGTAATACTTCTTTGTTTCTAATACGTGATAACGTGAGCGCTTAGTTAAAGGGCGAAGCAGATAATAACTCAAAAACTACCAAAACTTAACTAAGTTTCCTAATTCCTACAAAAAGGAATAACATATTTCAGTCCCAGGATGCGATTCAAATGGACCAATATCATATCCAATTTAACCTGTTTGACGTTACGAGCCACCTTAAAAAATATACGGGATTTTCAAATTAGCCATCAAACACAAAATTGACAGAAGCTGTCTTGAAACTTCTGAATCACAGCGAAAGACAAGTGATGCAAAGGAAAAGGGACAACCTTACCAACAGGCCCAGCTAAAACATTGTAAAGTAAAACGTTGGGAACACTAAGACTTTTGCAATAGAGAATTACACTTTCGACCCTCAATATTATTTCCGAAACGAAGGAAAAGCGTTGAAAAACCTTTGAATTGCCTCATAGAAATGCTTGGTCCCTAGTGAGGAAAAACTCTGTTAACACCCTTAACACCCTCTATTAAAATTAACAACAGTATCCTCTGGATACTATTTCTCATTACTAAAATCGATTTGTGCGGTAATAGATGAGGATTATCTTACATTACTTTACATTTCACTAAAAAATGGCTTTATATTATAATATAAATACTTATAATATACATATGTGTAGCCTATCGTTGTCCTGATGGAACTCCACACCTATTTTATTGGGTAAATCTGGCCATTTCTAGTTAATTGAAAATCTCGAACGATTTTTGACAGCAGAGATCCGGATTTAGTTTTTGAATAGTGCAGTCCCACCAAATGTGTAGCAGAGTTTTTCTGTCCGTTAGTTCTGGTTTGGCCAACGTTTGAGCAGCTTAACCGCGCCTAACATCGATGCTTTTTGAACAAAGTTGTCCCATGAGAGTCATCCTCGCTCTCGGTCACTATCCTTTTATTCGGTTCGCCATTGGCTTCGAATTCATTCCAAGCTTGCTTTGCACCTTTTGGCCGTTGATTTCGTGTTTTTTTTCTAGTCGCCTGACATGCAAGGCCGCTTTTCTAAATCGTCTCCTGACTGTCATCCGCGTTCTAAATATTCCTTCAACAAAGAGATCTTGATGAAATAACTTAACAAAACGGCTTTCCCCGCCAGGTGATATCTTCCTCCATACCCTCGAAAAAGTTAGCTAGTCCTCTAAGAAAAGCCTCTTGACTATTGTATACCTTTCCCTGTCAATATTTGTCCAGGGACAGAAACAAATGATAATCGATGATACGTCCCAGGCAATCTGCGTTAATTTGCGCTGCGTTTCTGTAACCATATACAGTCTCGTATTGTCCTGATAAAAGATGACTCTTTGACGATTGACCGATGCAGCTTCCACCAAAGAGAAAATAGGATCTTGCGTGGATGCTGGTGATTCAGCTTTTACAATCTGATCGGCCCCAACTCACGTTATTGAACAGGACCCATTTTCTATCTCCAGTTACCATCTGGCGGAGTAATCCTTTGCATTTTTGACGAGCAAGATGAGAAACACGGTAGGCTTTTCTGTGTTCCTTGTTTCTTTTTGAAAGTTTGTAGGGTACCCAGGTGCAATGAAAAACGGTTTTCACAGGCTTTCCATATAATTGTTCAGTCTGTAGAACTCGTGGCACTCCTTTTTTGGGCAGAATTCTTTCGTTTGCTGGCAGTTTGTAAAGGACTTTCAATAGTGATCCGACTGATTCCTATGGTTTTTTGATGAGAAACCTTCTTCTTTCGTGTGATTTGAGGAAAAGAAAAGTTGCGTGTTCCTTAGTAACGCTGTTTTGAACATTCTTGTGTTGTATCTTTCTTTCCTATATTGTTCTAATATCTAACTTCATAAAAGGATACAAGGAAGCAGGGGCAGCAATTCAGGATTCACTATTCAAAGATTAACAATTGTTTTACAGATCAATCACGTTTGCCTCCAAATACTTATCACAAATCAAACGTTTTACTAACCGATTAAAAAAGGATAACATTTATTGTGACAACAGCCGCTACGATCTACACTTAAAAACAATTACTCAAAAGAATTTCAAATTACTAGGATACCATAGCGCATAAATCCTTTTCGGAATATACTTAAATATATATATAGATAAATTATATTATATATATAAATAAATTACAAAACGATTACATAAAAATCCCAAATTTCATGACACGTTTAGCAAATTTTGAAAATGTCATAACAATGATGAGTGTTGCAAACATTTTGAACAAGGAATTTTTTACATTAGTCTAACCCAGTACCGGAAAAAGAAAGTTAACCCATTTAAATTTGCTAGATTTGTAGAAAAATCCACATTGAAAACACGAGATCCAAAAATGGCTTCAACCTACGTTTCTTCAACAAAACCAGGACTAATCACCTTTTTGAAAAAGGAAAACAGGACTCAGTGTTAACCGCATTCAACCACTCCATCAAAACAGCCGCTGGCAATACAGTCCAAACTCTGTAAACTTTATTAATGAAAAAAAAATTAAAACATTCAATTTAATATCTCTGTTCAAATTTCCAGTCTAAATTGCCAGGCTCAGTTTATAGTATACAAAAACTTACAACTAAACTTCAGTAAAAAAAAAACCTAGACAATGCTTTCCAGTAATTCCCACGAAGTCCTTATAAATTTGAACGAAATTGGGGAAAACTGATTTAGTCAAACTGATATTTGTTGAAAAGCCGGATTCTTTATATTGCTTTTTTTCAATAATTGACAAGTTTCTAAACCAGAACTGGAAGTTTAGAGGAATAACTACCCAACCAGGATCAAGTGGAATATTGGCTAGCTGAATATCTCTTCCAACATTGAAATTCGTGTTAGTGATTATCTGCAGGACACAAAGTTATCCTACTTGTCCTTCCTAGAACTCTCCAATGAGCACTGCTGGAGTAATAAATTGAAAACATAGCATTGAAATTAGGGTGAGTGATAGCTAAGTTCACTAAGTTTTCCTGCTTGGTTCTCTTAGAAATAAGTTTAAACCATTTAGATCCTTCAAACATCATGCTGTCATGCTTCACTAGTCGCGCAACAGGGGACTATTAACGCTTAACCCCATGTGGACTGGTATTGCAATGGACCATGTAGCTCATATTGATAATGTCCTGGAGACTCCTAAGGATTTTTGCTGACAGGGAAACTGACGAAGTGTTTGTATAAGAGGTGCAGTATCTTTAAACAGCGTATAGTAATTTTGAAATTTAATATTTAAAGTTTAGAGGAATCATTACCCAACCGCGGTCAAGTAGAAAAATGACTGTTTCAGCTCCTCTTCGAGCTCTTCCACTAAGTTATCCTTCCTGAACTTCTAAAATTGAGCTCGAACCACCTTGGTCTTTCAAACACCATCGTGTCATAGTTCACTAATCTCGAGACAGAGGAGTATTAACTCAGATTAATCTCATGTGGACTGCAGGGGTAATAGATCGTCTTGCACATATGGATAAGGTCCTGATGATTTCAAGAACATTTTCTGCTAAGAGATAGACAAGCCAAATGTCTTGAGATGCGGGGATGCAGTATCTTTCAGCAATTTTGTATCTTTCATATGCAAAATAAGTAGTTTAGGCTTCGGTTCTCTTCCTTTTGGCGAGGTTTGTCTGGTTCAGATTCATCTTTGCTCAACTCTTCAGATTATCAACCAGTGAAGTCAAAGCAACGACTGTTACAGTTATAGCCACAATAACTTTTATTTACCTAGAAATCTTCATAGACCTTAACCGCATGATAGGACTAGGTCAGACGATTAGCGGGAAATGTCAACATTCCGTCCGAATGCAAGATTGCTTGCATGGTTCTACAACAACAGTAATAACAACATACATTAACAGCAGCATCCACCTTGAATGAGTGAGCTGTTAATGCTTTGGCTGGTTGAAGCTACGCGGGATACATCAGTCTATAACAAGCTGGAACGATGCGTTGACTATGCATGAAATGCGTAAACACCAATTACTCAAACCATTAATGTGAAAACCACTGAGCAAGACTTTAGGTCGCGGCGTAATATCGCGTATGTGAATTGTATATATGGTGGAGAAAAAAGGAAAGGGTATGTTTGCATGTAGACTTGTCTACCTAAATGTATGCGCGATAAGTGTCGATGCTTTCATTGCAAGTCATTGAACAAACGTTCAACAGGTTGATGTGTGTATATTTTTTACTACATTGTTAAAATGAACGCGTGATTAAATAATACAACAACGACAATTGCTTACAACGATGCAGGCGGTTGCATTTTTTAGGTCATGTTTAATGAATGAATTAGTCAACTTGTTGAGAATCTATTACAATTCTCTTTAAAAGCCAGAGGTAGGTTGGGCAAAGGTGTTAAATACATTGTTTAGTAATGGAGCTAGAAGTGAGCTTGGGAAGAAGTTTATCTGATTGAAAAAGCCATTTAAGATTTCACACGAAATTCATTGCATACATTGTCGCTTAAGAACCTTACAGAACACCAAACAATTATAAACGTAAGGCTTTATGAGGGTGTGAATATAAAGGGTGCAGAACCAATGGAGCAGTTTTGAAGGGTTTTAACCTTTTCACTGCTACGCCCTCCTATAATCGGGACGGTAAGGCTCTCTCGTCTTGCTACGCCCCACTCTACTAGGTCTACCCGAATGTTCCGTACTTGCGGACCACCCCTAAACTTGGGCAGAACAAAAATTCTGTTGAAGTTAGAGAGGCGCGAAAATAGTCAGCACGGGAGATTAGTTGTAGTGCTGAAAGGCCAGCACCCAGAGTAGAGTCGGGCCCCTACCACGTAGCAGTGAAAAGGTTTAAAAAAGAACCCACAAACAAATGTTTCAATATTTGAAATCAGTAGAATTTATAACCTCATACTCATTTATTTTTAAAATAATGTTTTTAACATGGAGATCCTGAGTTGCAAAATATTCCTGGCGCCGATTTCTGAACTCTTGAACAGCTCGTTGACACATTTCGTAGTGTCTCGCGTGAATTTCTGCAAAAACCCGCTCCCTTAGCCCTAGAAGGCTTTCAAGGTGATCGTTTCGAACTGTGCCCAACCTGTTGGAACCAAAATCCCTCAATCCCTCTTCCTCATCAATCGCTTTCAATTGGAGCTGCAGAAAATTTTAAAATGTTGAAACAAACTGCCCGAAATTCATGATCACGTTCAGGCCTCCTTCTTTAAAGAAGTTCTTCAAACAATGTAAGACCGCAACCCACTATTAGTTTAAGGTCTTTCGTACACATTTTGGGGCTAATTTTCAGTCCAATTGTAAAAGTTTGGTTTTTCATAACCTTGCTTAGGCAAACCTGTGCTTCTTCGCTGCTGACGAATGCAAGAATGTCCTCACACCGATTTTCGCGATTAGCTTTGTCTGCTGTGTTCAATTCTTGAACCCTCATAATTTTTCAACAGGGTGGAAATTCAAATCTAAATGCAGAATCCTCCGCTATTATATACAGTCACTCATAGCCGAGAAAACGTTGGTAAAACTACAGAGGTTAAGCCAGTCTTAATCTTATGATTCTAGTTTTCAAATAATTTTAAAATGCAGATTAACTGATAACATACCTCCAAAAGATGCCCGCCATAGGTTAGATCCTGAAATATTTTGCATTTTTGTAATGATCAAGACAAAGAGATAAGCAGTTCCTCAAAGCTCAGAAAATCATCGCTCTGATCGACTCTCTGAAAGATAGCAATACTTTTTAGTCGGGAAAATCTCAGTTTTTAGTTGCTTTGTGTATAATGCAAGCAAAATGGTACCGATTCATTCTTTTTTAACGAATCAGACATGGGTAGTTTCCTGTTGATGATGGCTACATTTTCTGCACTCTAAGACATCGCAGACCAAAGTGTTACCTCAAAGTAGTGGGATAACCTCTCTTAGTGTTGTATGGCCATAACGTTTGCATTGATTAAAACTGCTTTTATTACAATGACATTAGTGGCTTCACTCAACCCCTTTTGCATTTAAGCAATAAATTAAAACCCTATTTGCGCTTTCTCTTATATTGATAAGCAATAAAGTACGAATCACAAGGAAACGCACTCATAACACTTAAATCTTCTTCTATATCTCCTAATACTGCATGCAAAAAAATATTTTATAGCGCGCATAATTTACATTTCCGGCTATTAAATCACTACTCATGCATTCCCATTACCATATGCATCCTCTTCCACACCGACTTCGAATTCTCTTACCATAAAAATGACTCCTTTTTATGGATGAAAAAATGCCATTCATATACGAGTGGTAATATCAGAATATGACAATAAAACTATGTTTAATCCATGCACACAAACTGAATGAAGATGCAGATAGATTCTTGCGCCAAAAGTCATACTATCATTACCGTTATCAACATAATCCTTACAGTCAAGTCAAGCTATTCATGGCAAACAACACCATAAATAAGCCGGGAAAATCTTTTCAACACTTCTGACACTCCATATCTCCATATCAGATTTTCATTTTATTGACATTTTATCACGTCCTTTTTGAATTCCTCGGGATGGTTGCAACTGGAAATAAGATGAGTTCAAGGATTGCTTTTTAGTGAGTTTCGTGCAAGTTAGGAGCATGTCAGATGCAACCTTGTTATCGAATCCACACATAACTTTTCAAATTTCATAGAATTAATGCTAACACAGAAAAAGGAGGTTAAGGATAAGTGAAAGTTCTGCATAATCCAGTTATCACGAGTGGCAAGCAGGACATACGGACTTAACGTAATACAACAGAACTTTTATCTTTTTTTTCTTACCTGGCAGACCTTAACATTTGCATCACTATTTCGAAGGACCTTCGTTTTTTTATGATGATATCGTCTGAAAACCTCCCTTTAGCTAAATTTAGAATAATGGAATAAATGCACTAGTTTTGAGACATTTCTACCCTTTTTTCTTTTACGTAGCACTTCAATTATTCATTCCCTCAAAACCTTTGTGCTAAATCATTGCGGTCTTATTAAGTCCATGCTTGTCGCATTTTCTTGTAGTTTTCTAAGTTTATTGAATGTTTCAACATGAATGTACTATAACTAACTTATCCTTGTCGCAGATGCGATTACAGCACGTACGAACGTTGAAAACTGCAGCATTTTCTTTACCTTAACAATACAAAATACAGTTTTCCTTGTAGTTTCAAGAAAATTTCTCAACACCTTCAGGCAAAATGAGAAAACTTGAACGTTACGTTACTCCGAAAAGGATATATAAAGTTAAGAACATTATTTAGTAGAATGAAGAAAACACGACGAAAAAATAACAACAACATTTTCACGTTGCTGGTGGAAGAATGCTATGTAGTAGACGTGAAAATTGGCTAATTAAGTTGATTCGCGCTCTTGAAGGATGACAATGTAATTTTCACGATAACATGGGTGAAAGTTAGCTGATGAATGCCCTGAGCGTTTTATTTTGGGTCTTTGTTCGTAATTCTACTATTGCTATAAAATATTCGAGCCCAGTCAGTCGGGTATAAAGCCATAAATATTTAAATTTCAAATGATTGCTAAAGGTTATTTTGTTTACATAAATTTTGATTATAAACTTTAAGGATGAAAATTCCTTCAGTTCAGATTCCCTGAAAACATTATGCTCTTTTTACAGCTCAATCATTTTTTAAGGCATAAATGAACACAAACCTTTGGTGACACCAATTCGAAACCAATTGTTACTGTGGACTAAGTCTATAAGATTTCCAGGCTTTATCCTCGATCCTGAAGCTACCACGTGCTACTTTTTATGTATCATACTCAAAGATAACTTGCAAAATCAGAATCGCTTTCATTCAAGGATCAAGATCGAAATTCTTTAATTTTAATTGACGCTCTACGATGGCACAAGGAAGATTATGTTTCATCAGGGAAGAATTTTCATCTATTTTTTCTTCGATAATGGAGAGACTGACATGCCTCAACCGTATTTTTTGGAAGCAACAGACTCTTTTGATAAACAGAACTAGACTTGGCTACAAGTCGATGACAAGTGAACTACTTCCTGCCATTCAGATTGTGCAGAGCCATGTCACACATAACGTACACATTACTCGATATATTCAGCGCTTATTTGATCTAAATTAAACGGTAGTAAGGACAACAACTGTAAAATCGTCCATTCACAGTTTTTGTCCTTACTATCGCTATTTTGTCCAATTCACTGATGAGTTTATTCTATAGACAACATTCACCCTTATCGCTTAACATAACAGTCATTACCCATCAGCTAAAGTTTTCAAGCTTTGTTTAATTCAGAACTTATTGTCCTGGACAAAATATTTTCCCTTATTTAAAAAAAACAGACAAAACATATGTCTGCGCAGACATAACATATGACAGAATATGTGTCTTTTTTCCAACTTCATTTTCATATTATTATGGTCATTAAGATCCTTACACTGACAGCTTCCCAAAAGTTAATGGTAAGAGGCTTCACCAACAGAACGCCTCAATATCTGAGAGCTAATGTTATGTACAACTTTTTTCAAATTCTATCCGTGACCAAATCGTGCATAGGACAAGCCAATTCTGAGGTTCTTGGGTTGGGAACGGAGAGTCTGATTCCTACTAACTATTCTATGAGATCCCATTCCGGCTACATGCAGCCATCTCCAAATCGACCCCAGGAATTCCTTAGCACTCGTAGTGTTTTTTTTTTCTTTCTATAAGCAAGATAATACTTTATGTGGCGTTTATGTGGTCCAATATGCCCAGCCTTTACGTAAGTGGAAAAATAAGAACACACTAGATAACCTGCAGCATAAGAAGAAAAGGAGATACTCATCGTTGCTTCAATACTCTTTGGTGCAGCCATGTTTGCAAAGGTTCTGATGTGAGCTTTCTGTTTTGTATAAATGTGGAAGAAAACGTTACATGTCGGAGCCAATTATGTCTTATACAACGTTTCTAAACTCATTCCCCCAGTACAAAGGTCCAAATTGTGTTTTATGTTTCTGCGGGGTATCAAAGTTGACATGATGTGACTCAACGAACTTCAAGAAGCAAGCAGCTCTGCAAACAAGGTCCAGAACAACGCAATATGTCAAAAGCAGAGCCAAAAGTATGCTTGTTTAGGTTTGGGGTTCAGAATTTACATTTCTGCGTTTAATTAGCACAGAACGGGTCAAATTCTCCGTTCTAAAGTTGATGCCAGGTTTATATAGATCCCTATCTGGCCAAAAAAACAGAAAAATCTCTAGAAATGATAGAACAGAATAGAATTTGTAGCCGACGACGGGAATATATATCTTTCCGTCAATCAAGTTGCTGAGGAGCCATATCAGATATGATATACACTCTTCAACCCAAACTGCTAAAGGTTCCCAACTGGTGAGAACCGGGGAGGCTTACCCGAAAATAATAATTTACACATTTTATTTAGAATCAACAGAGGTGCTTTCCTGTACTCAGAAGTGCAATCCTAGACTTTTGGTTAGAATCCTGGTAACAAAGATAAACTGATACTCATCATTTCTGACAGATTCGCCAAGAAATGGAACACCAGCAGTAAACCTTGGATAGTAGGCACAGGCACTGTAAGCCTGTCGGAAAATCTTTTCACATAATTTACTATAGCCCGAAAGTCTACTTCCGTCAAACTTCTGCCTAACAGACCACGTGGATTGGAACCCTCCATGGGGTCTAGACTAGAAGTTAGACATGCGAAAGTTCGTCAACTTTTGGCACTCTACTTTATTTGTAGCTAGAAACAATATCCCAAGTCCCAGTGTATCCCAACGGATTCGTCACTGTCCTCGATCAAACAGTGATTAAATGCCAATTTTACACATACCAAACCTGAGAAAGCAGTTGCGTACAAACCCAATAAAAACAGTCTTGAATGCAACTCATGGCTGGAGTAAACTCTCCGACGTGCAAAGTATATTCAAAAACTATCCAAAACTGTCTTAGCCTTAGGGAGTTCTTGGACTATCCTAGAACTCCCTAAGGTTTGCTACTAATACAAATTAAGGGTTTGCATGGAAAACAAAGCGGGTCTAGAAAAAGGACTAACTTAACAATCCGGGGGAGGACTAACTCCATATAGATTTATTTGCTATATGGAGTTTTCGTATCAGAGAACTAGATACGAATACTCCATTTAGCAAATAGACCGAGCTTTACAATCCAGACAGCTTACAACTTAAACGACTTCGGTGAGTGGCAAGATTGCGATAGTCATATTTGCGCCCAAATATTAGTGTTTGTATGTCATTTGTCATTTGTATGAATACAAAACATACATACATGGGTCAAATCGATCCCATTCGCTATGGGATTTGTGCGAAAAGTTGGCGCTGGGTAGTTGTCGCGCTTTGTTATCACATTTGCTCCGACTCATTCTCCGTCTTCTTGTTCTTGAGCACTACAGCGCCTCTCTGGCCTTTGCTTCCGGCAACAAGCGCTTCCAACTGCCTCGGTCTATTGACCACGTCCTCCAATTTTAAAATCCGGGCAGCGCTAAACTGTCTTCGTCAACAGAATCCGACCAACGTTCCTTCGGTTTCCCCACTGATCTCCGCCCTATGGTTTTGCAACGAATACCTTTTTGGATATACGTTGTTCGTCCATATGATTCATATTGCCAGTCCATTGCAGCTTCCGCAGTCGTTTATACCAGCTCGTCAAAAATTTCATACAGCTCATGGTAGTATCGAATTCTACATTGGTCTGCGACTAGCTTCGCTCAAATTTTCCTGCTCAAGCCTCGTCGCTAAAATGGGTTCAATATATTCGCGGATGCTTGGGTTAGGCTTCATATTCCACATCCATAGCAGAACACACGTTCTGACTCATTAGCGAAACAAACAAAACAAACAAAAAGCACATTTAATACCACGTAGTATTCAGAGCCCCGAAAGTAGTGCAGTTCGTTCCTGATCAGTAAGGAAAGCAGGTTTCAGAGTTAATCATCACTATCGGAGTTTATTTAGAACTACAGAGTTAACCATATCTAACGTTACATATGCGAGATCCGTCTGTGAAACTTCGGACAAAATTTACAGAAGACCCTTACCACAACCTATGCAACGACATAACATATGAGTTGGGTGATCTACTTTCAGGGCTTATTTTCGTCCACTGAACGAAGTCAAATAGACGGGTTAGCAAACGTGTAAGATTTCTGGTTATATTGCACCTCAGAAACGCTTCGAACGTTGCTGGATTGAGTGTATTATCCTAGAAGTATTGGTGAAAAGTATCCAGTACACGTTTTGGAATATTACTTGAAGGTTCAAAGTTTTCTGGAAGAAACGCGGCGAGATGGCCCTAGATCTGTGGAATATCTCATTCGGCAGACTTTCGTTGCATCCACGATTGATTTGCAATGCAATTAATATTGCCATCCTGTTATCTTAACGTCTAGTGAAACATACGCAAATCTGACTAGGCATGCCAATGCACTATGTGTTGAACCATCCGCTGATTCCACCTAGCATTGAATAAAACAGACATTCATCCCAACCACAGCGTAGCTACCAACCAGAGCTCATATTACAAACAAACTCTATGTAACGGTAATCGGCTAAAATAAGTGGAATTTTTAGTTAGTATGGTTATTATTCTCTCATATTTGCGTAAAATAAAAAAAAAAACACTCATAGCTATGGTTTAGAATCACAATGCAAATACAAACCTATTTGTACATGTTCTTTCTCTGTCTGAGAGAAGCCGCCCGAGAGTCTAAGCGCTATGTGTATTTACGCTATGATTCAGGACTGCAGGCATGCACTCATAGCTGCAGCTAACGAAAATGAAGTAAAGCCAGTTTGGGATTCGGAAACAATGTTCCATACAGCATCGAACAGTGGACAAAATAATAGGATCAGGACAGTATACAGTTCAGAAAATAAGAGACCGATCAAAACGCAGGAAGAGTGAACTCAAACAAAGGGTCATAAGCAACCGTGAAAACCGATGTTTTATTAATAAATTGCCAATTGATACAATATGATAGACTACAGACTCTTTGGGCTAGTGCCAATGTTTACGGGCGACAATTTTCTGGTTCAGCGTTTTAAGCTATTGGGTATTAATAGCAATGACACATGCTGAAGGGACAAAATCGAACTCTTTCTTTTATATTGTCCGGACCTTATTTGTAATCGCTTGCAGTGCATTTTGGCATGCAGATAGTAGTGAAATAATTCACCCTTACTACAGAAGGGATCACTTACAGTTCCAGGAATCATTGTAATCTTAAATACACAATCCTAAGGGGATTGTGTATTTAAGATTACATTAACTTATATTATTATATTATTATATTAACTTATATTATTTAATTACATTAACTTATATTACTTTTTCCTAAGTAATTCTGTTTTCAAGACAAATATTTATTCAAGAACAACCCTGCCAAGTACAACAGCTTTACGATACAATAAGCTCAGCTGCTTCCATTTAGCTGTAAATATGTACCATCATATAATCAAAGTCCTTAAAGCAAATAACCTTTCCTAGTTGCCCTTCAAAACACCATTCAAAAAGCCATTCAAAAAAAATTAGCCTGCTTTGCATAATTAGCAATTTCAATTTGATTGGCAGGTACCTGGTTGGTTAAGCGTTGAAAAATTCTCAACTATTTTCGAAATTGTGCTTCGTCCACGCATGAGACAAGACAACAACTAAACAAACGTCGCAATACAACTAGCAAAAACATAAAAAAATAAAACAATAATCCCGAGTTGATAGTTGTTCAACTATAGTTCAACTATTCGTCTAATAGTTGTTTACGCATAACGATAGGTATCTTAGATTTCTATTAATTCTATTCTATACTATTAATTCTATTAATCCTTTTATCTCAAATTTCCCTTTTGATATTTTTAAATGACTGTCGCTTGATAATGAAATAAGGTATACCTTATGATCGAAAAAGAACGGGAATTTAAAAAACGCAAAATTTCAATTTTTAATAAATTTCTTTACCCTTCGAAATACTCTCCTCCCGTGGCAATGCATGCCAACGTTTGATCCAATTTTCCATAGGCTGACAAAGGTATGGCCTTCAACTCATGCAACGAATTCTCTTTTATGGCCTCTATGGTCTCAAAACGCATTCCCCGCAATGGCAATTTGAGTTTGTAAAATAGAAAAAAGCCAAACGGACCATTTTTGGACTGATTACATCGGTCGAAGTTTCGGACAAAATTTCCGAAATAATTAAGACCGTATGAGTATGAATATATTTTGTATGAATTTTCCGTCCACAAATCGGGCCCTTTATGAGAGTGGCTTCAGGCAAACGACACATAACCCCTAAAAGTATCCTTTATTGACCGTTTGGTCCTCTGCTAAATGTGGTGGTAGTGCACCAGACCACGAATATCGAAGGAAACCATCAGCAAAACATTGATTTTGGACCAACTTTGGCGCTCTCTCTTCGGTTTTGGCTCATTTTCGAAGCACCATTCGGACAATTGTTATTCGGTCGACATACCGAACTCATAAACCCATATTTTATCACCACTAATGATGCGTTCAATGAATTTTGGGTCGCGGGAAACGGAAATCATTGCGATGGAAATCATCTCTGCGGCCATATCAATACGACACTGTTTTTGAACGAAATTCAGCTTTTTTGACACCAGCCAAGAAGTGACGCGTTTCATGCTAAAAATATTAGTTCAAATGTGTTCGGCTAATCAATATGAGATGCTCAACAACACAATAATGTCTCTAATATTATTAAGAGATAAAACGATTTCCCAACACGATTTGCTTAGCCGATTCGACTTTTTCTTCGGTAAAAGACGTTGATGGCCGTCCAGGAATCTCATCATACTCTAGGGTCCCTTGGCCGCCTTTGGACCTTCTATACCATTCGCATGCTCGTGTTTTCAACATACACGCTTCACCATACGCCTTTTGTACGAATCGACACACAATATTTCAACGAATTGACACACAATATTCCATTTTTAACACAAAAATTTAGCCTAGCGTGTTGTTCTTATTTTTCATTCATTTTCAAAATCGCCACATAAAAATTTTCCAACTTCTTCGTATAGACGCTAATTGAAACTAATCGTACGATATACGTCAAAATTCGACAGAACACCAATAAAAGTATTGCCAACGTTGAGGAAATAAAAATTTGCTGATAGGATAAGATCTGTTTTGATCATAAGGTATATCACTGCGTTAAGACGAAAATTTGCAATGTTATTTAAAAATTGTGTAAAAGTAGGCGGAAATATGTCTGAGTAATATACATGCAGATGTATAATTTTTGAAAGGAATCGGTAAATAACGAGTCTCAGTTTGTCTGTATTTTGGTCGATTTTGTATAGAATGACCATATTAACGAATCTATAATAATTTTGTATATTTGAAGGAGAGAAAAAACAATTTTCTAGACGTATTTGATTACTTATAATTCCAAATTATAAATAAATTTGTTTAATGGAAGGCTCCCGATCCTCATTAACCTCAATATTTTCTTGCGAATGTGATGTTGAGTACTTTTGCAAAAAAAACATTTCGAAACCAACAAAATCTATCAATCAGTGCACACACGTGTTGCGAATCAGACATAAAATCTAAACTTACGACGTAATTATTTATTACTCACTCGCAAAAATAATTTGAAATCCGGGTGTGACAAAAATAATGCAATGACGCTATTCAGTCCTTGCATATGTTTCAGTAAATCATCGAAATTTTACATCTGCATATGTGAATATTTCACAGTGATTTAAGTAACATTTATCAGCAATAGCAAAGTAACACTTTGGCCAAGATTATTTAAAGCTGAGTTCATTGTATCTTTAAAACGATTCATCTAAATCATAGTGGAAAATTATAGATACACTTACTGAATCTCTTCAACTGTTTGACCCTCAACGTTCATACGTGTACGCGCATGCAATAAAATCTGAAATGTTTGCTAGTATAGGCGAACCCGTATGAAAATTCCCAATAACTTGCATAATTTTTCACTAGCATTACTAACTTTTATTGTTATTTTCTGTAAACTTTGTTGTATTCCTACTTTGTTGGTACTCGGTAAGATACCATCACACATGATATCGTCAGACGTTTCTTCATTTTCAACAAATTTTTCCAGTCATTTCCGCTTGAAAACCACGAAGATTGCAATGTCTGAAAGCTTTGTGTGGAAAATGACTGTAATTTTCATTTTGGAGGCTGCAAAATAATTCGGCCTTAGAAGGTCATTTTAAATACAGTGGAGATCTACATCAGTAAATATCGTAGATACACATCACACGCATGCATATGATTCCGCGGTGAGTTGATATGTTTGCATGTCGATAGTGGAAGATGTGTCATATGCAAAATTCAAGCTTGCAAATATTTATCAAAAATTTTGTTTGGAATGGCGGCTGAAGTGTAACTTAAATGGAAGCATCCATTGTGGACAGCGACAGCATATCGAACTGCGTGAGTTATTGGCGTTAACAAGGTTTCAATACAATATATCTGCCTCAGTGAACATTAAAAAATTGTTTACATTCTCCGTATTTAATTATTAACAATCAAATGAATAATTAATAAAAATAACAAATCGCATGCATAATTAAGAAATAATTTCTTCCGTAATTGTATCGAGCGGAACTATCCGCGAAAAAGATTAAGGTCTCATATCTCCAAGTACGTCTAATCCATCACGTCCGTGAAAGTTTCCCAACATGAATAGTCCATTCGCAACATCGCAACCTGTCATTCAACGATCGCCATCATTCAACCCCCTTTTTTGAGTTCACATACAACAGTCGCGTATCACTTGTCACACAACCCGTCAAATCGGCAATCTCGCTCGTCTACTCAATAGCAAATTGGTTATTTCATTTCAAATACGAAATTTTTCGAATTATAATCCAAATCACCAACTCTCTATAATTAATGTGCCTAATTACCATGTCTCAACCCATACATTATCATACACTCGCGTATTAACGCGTGCTATGCATTTCTTCCATCGTTCCATCCTTTTATTAATAACAATCAGGCCCAGAGGTTAGCGATACAAATTGAGGTGTAAAAAGGCCCCGGAGGTGATCAATAATAAATACTATCATTAATTTCTATTGGAATTTCAACGGCGCCAACCTATTATGTATGTCTGTGCGGATATTAATGTATGTATCTCAACGATTGCTAATTAGTTGGACTTATCTATACGTTTTTGGCTCATACTTCGTATGTCATTTGTTGCTGATTAAATTTGCATAAAAGAAAATGCGCAACGTTGATCGTGAAATTTTGTGGCAAAAATTTATTGAATTAGGCAAAAAATAAATTAAATGATATTTAGGAGATATTTAATATTTAATGACGGAATGGAATTTGGTCAGTGGATTTGGAGTTTTCATTCTGAATTTGTAGTTATACTAGCTAGAAAGGAAGTTATGAGAGGAAATTATCCCAGGATGCAATCAAATCATTTTATTGTGGACTCCGATGATGCAGGGTATTATACTAGACTATAAAAGCTCAAGGATATCAGATTTCTACACTGACATAGAATTAGACCTGCCAGCAATGAAAGACTGCTGAGTTGAGGCAATTCAAAACCAAACTCTAATTTTGATATTTTTTCTTTCCGAGGTTCACAAAGGAATTCAGCGAAATTCAGCGTTGGCCCTTGGCTCGCAGAATACGAATCAGCCTTTGTAAGTGGTCGACTCTGTAATTCGACTAGAACAAGACCCCTAGTTCTGTGGTAACCACGTGTTTCGATCCTGCTGCCTGATTCCTCCCGCTGTCACTGGAAGTGTTTTAAAAGAAGGCCTCAGATAATCCAAAAGAAAGTTCAACTATTCCCTTTCTACGGCGCAGGAGCATAGGTCCGTGTTGAAGCCTAGTCGTTTGGTAAGCTCAACTAGAAATTTGGCTCCAGCTGGACTTATTCTGTTACCGTTCCTGCCTTATAAATCAGTGTCTATTTGATATCAAAAGGTTTCGCCTTGATCCTTTTTCACTGTTGACACTTTGTCTGAGGTTCACTCTTACTGGGTTTCGATCGTGCGAACCTGGTATTTTTTATTTAATACTTTTTTGTAGCTCTGTAGACCCTTGTTTCTAAGAACTCACTTCACACCAGTAACCTTATTCTCTTATACTCTTAAACAATATTTAGCTACTTATTAGTTATTTATACCTAATTGTCAGCTGCGTCCATGGTCCTATTGTCCGCCGCATTGCTGATCGTGGTGGTCTCACGCTCCTCCATCAGTTTTACCCCTCGCTCGATTAACCTCTTAGCATAGAGATTGATTGGTTCCACAGCTGCCTCTCGGTACAGTTGTCGATTGGGCAGTGTAAGCCCGAAGGATTTTGCGCTCCAATAACCCTATCTTGTTCCACTTGTACCTCGCTATTGCCTGCCATATCAGAACCGCATACATTAGTATAAGTTACATGTAGGCAAGTATCTTCACCCGCTTGTTGGTTGTTGACTGTTTCCTGAACAGTTTTTGAGAACAGAAAGGTAAAATAACATGGTATGCATATGTACTTTTCTTCAATACAGCGTCCACGTGAGCACTAAAGGTTGGTTTTCGTATCGAAAATCACCCCCAGATACTTTGTTTGCTACGAACAGTGCATCACTTTATTCTGGTATCACAAATGCTCCTCGCACGATGTCCTGATTTTTAATGTGGATCTTTGAAAACAATTAACTCGTATTTCTTAGCATTATGCGTCATTCCCTACTTTTGATAATATAAAGTTAACGAGTCCAGGTACCTTTGAAGTCTCGTTCTTGCAAAGTAGAGATAGTACTCCGAAGACCACACCAATAAGCCATCGACGAAGAGATTCACCTCGCATCCAGGTTGAAATTCATCCGTGATCCCTGATATGTCACATGTTAATATATCAAGGAGAAAAGGACCTAGAATGGACCCCTGCGGGACCCCCGAACTAATGGGAAATGTCAATTTCAGAAGTTTTTGGTTGATGTTTCGCGTGTTCGAAACCAGCTTGAGCTCTTTCCACCTTTCTCAATAATGGGAAATGGTTAAGAGCTAGCTCCACCAGACACTGCAAAAGCAGTGCTTCACCAGACACTGCAAAAGCCTCATGAAACTGTCTACAATTTTGGTAACATTAGCCGGAAAGCCCAGTTGTATCTGTTTGTAAATAATTCCGTCGATCCAAACCGAACCAAAAGCTTTTTCTACGTTCATTAGACACGCTGTGACAATCTTTTTAGCCTGCCAGTTTTGTTTTATACTGGCTTGGAAAACAGCCAATGCGTCTATCGTTGGGTGCCCTCTTTTGAAGCCAAAGTGTCTTTCCGACGCAGTTCCTACCTCTTCAGAGAACTGTGTGATACTTTTTGATGAACTATGATCTGGTGCTCGATAGAAATGCCGTTCTGAGGATTATCTTTCCAAAAATCGCTGCGCGGTTCACATCGCAGCTGTTGAGTCACGCTCTGTAGCTTAGATACGATCGATGAGTTTTGACTTCAGTCCCCGCGTCTTAGCCATCTGTCTCTCAGTTCTGCAGGTTCAAGCATATGCAGTGCCGTCCAGCAATTTATCTGTTCATTAGTGGTTCTGGTCACACTACTGCTGTTTATATCCTTCGGCCGAGTTTAGCCTCCTGTCCCCGAGTCTTGATCCATCAGTCTCCTCCTTTTTGGTGTTGCGACAATCACCTCTTTACTAACATGTTCTACATTAAAGGTTCAGGTTTGTTTGCTAAGACGGGTTATTCCTAAATATTTCATCTTGTTCTACAAATGAGATTTACGCATAAAATTTGTATTCAGTAGTGGACACTTTGACGGTTTTTGGCACAGGATGCATAACACAAGCTCCGTTTTGTCGGTTTTTAAAATATTTGAAGCAATTCTTCTAATTTAAACAATAGGAGAATATAAAATGGTAGCAAAATACAAAATAAAATTCGTAAAAGTACTGAAAGTGAAGAGAAGTTATTCAGTTGATTTCGCAGGAAAGAAGTGTCTAAACACAAAATCCAAAAAAATTAGGTCCACTATGATTGCGAGTTTGGTTGAAAGTATACAATTAATATAAGTAGAGTAGAAGTTTGGGTAGAGTAGTTTGGGAGAAATCACTGAGACATTGCCCCAAGCGATTTTGAGAACAACGGATTTGAAAAATTTTTTTCATAGAAAAATCATAAAAAAATCTTATGACTTCTGCTCAGCTATGTCAACTCGATTCAGAACACCGTCAAATTGTTCAAAGAACAAATTCTGGTCCATGTATTTGTCAAACTTGCACAAACTCACTAGAACATTTCATAGCTGCCACGCTTGGCTGTATTTAAGGACTAAGCAGACTAAGGACACGCTTGATTTAGTTGGACTGCTGCAGACAGATTTAACTGAAACTTTAATAATTTATCAAAATTTAGTAATTTTTCAAACTGTCATAAAACCATAGTTAAAGATACTTGCAGCAACCTGTCCTGCGACTTGCACAAATATTCGTCCTATGATAAAATGTTTCAGTGCCCTTGACTGGACGCAGTTATCGAAGCTCTCTTAGTTGTTTTGCATATGGCCTCCACGGCATCTTTCCAACGATTTATTCTTTGTCAAGTCCTTGTATATGGATTTCAAAACCGCGTGAGCTGCGTCGTGAATAGAATGTTGGTGTTTGAATATTTTAAGGAATTGGTGGCCTTACGATTTTAATATTCACGCCCGGAAACTGCACCTGCTGCATAGTATGTTAGCTGCGGCAGTTGGTCCGTCTATAGCGTTGGTCTATAGGTGGTCTGTCCAGACACTATAGATAATGAGATAGAGACGGCAAAAGGACTACAGATCTTACCTTTTGACAGATCAGCTCTTTTTTGACAAGGTCGTTGCCCCTTTTTTTTTGCATTAGGCAAGTGAATGGTACACGGTTGGGCTCCAATTTCAAAATTTTGTCCTTGTTTCAAAAGTCCTTATTCCAATAACATTTAAACAAATTCGCCGTAGCCCCGTTCTCTGCTAATACTGGTTGACATCTTTTGTCTACTTCTTCAAATTCTCCCAAGGTCTCCCTGGTTTCCTCAGAGAAAACCAGGCAAATGGTTGATAAGGGCCCAAGCCGGGAGAATGTTATCGGAAGCTTCTTCTATAAAAGCATGGTGAGATTGGCTTCCACCTCACAAATTTATTAAGTAGACTAACCAAAGGAAGAAGCAAGAATATAATATTCGGGCTAGTAGTCGCAACCGGAGCTATCAACGGTTGAGGGGTTTCTTTTCTAGCCATCTTCATCTTCCTTTCTTCCCACTTTGGAGTTCTTCCACTGAAGCTTGCAATCCGAAGGCACTATAAAATGTAGAATAAAGACACGCTTAGATTCAAAAAATGCGTCAATAAGGTCCAGGCAGAAATCTATTTTTGACAAGGGAGGTATTTAGTCGGCAGGTCAGTTACTTTGTATCATTGTGAGTCCAACACTTAATAGTCTTCACCCAGGGTAAAAGAAATAAACAATATCATGTTTTAACAGTCAGTTGGTTAGACGGATGTAGAACAAGTCAAGGAATCTGATTTCAGCATGAATGTCTAGTCGAAAAATCTGGTTTTCCCTATTACTTTCCTATCCTTTCCTCAAAATATCAAAGTATTTGGATATCAGACAGTTATTTTAATGTATATATTTGGATTTTATACCATCATGTTTACTTTTCATGAAAGTAGTATGTGTACAGTATGAAGTATCCTGGTATCAGTTGCTAATTTCGCTTATGCTATTCTATTCTATTTCGTGTATTCTATTCCTTTTTAGTTTTATAAACCGTACCCTTGTCGGTCGATAGTAACCTTAGTGGCGATGGCATTAAATCTGGCAGTAAAATTCAAGAAAACCATTTTGGTTTTATGGGGAGAAATTGCAAATATGTCCTTAAAGCAAGCATCGAAAATTTGTCGAAGTGATTACCCCAAAAATTAATAAAATAACATGAGAATCAGGATCTTTTGTCTACAAAGCATTTTTTTTTACCCTCAAAATATTTCCCTTAGCCTTGTAATTTAGCCCACGCCAAACTTGTCGATATAATACGGATTGTCGATTGTCGATATAACACTCAGTATAGACAGCAAGAGAATGTAACCAGGAAGTCATTTTTTCAAAAAATTACTATACATAACGAAATTTAGACTGTACGTATCCAATCCTCCGTATGTAGCATTAAATTTAGATAGAACTGAATTTCCTGCAGAAAATCTCTGATATTTCGTTTATACATACGTCGTCAATAGCATAAAATTTAGCATTCAAAATTTAATGTCTTTCCGCTTTCTGGATAATATTTATTGTAACCTTATCGCCTATATCGACCATCAGACTTAACTTCGGATACACATACTTAAATTAAGTGTGAGTTCTTTTGGTGTCCTTTTTTTGTGTTAAAATTAAGTACCAAAATAAACGTATTGTATGAACACAATCCATAAAGACATCCTCATAAATTTTTCAACAACTTTTCTTTGGCTGTTAAACAAGGAAACAAACCTGCTTGTCTACTTGACATCATTGAGACTATACGATAAATGTTGAGCCTATTGTTCTACATATATTCAATATATTATCTGAGTTATCCCATTTGCAGACTTGGATTCGACGATGTGACATTAAATTCAAGGAATACTAGTAGGGAATGAGAACGGTGAGTTTAGTTCAATAACTGAGAAAATTTTTAGCTCCAGTGAGGAGTTTTCTCGTTTTATAACTAAAGGAATAAATAACAATTTAAGACAATTTGACGCATAGCGATAGAGTCTTACCAATAATCCTTGAACCATTATAACTATTATTTCTCGTATCTAAATAGGATCAACGCAGTTGAATGGAGCTAATAATCATGAGGATAGTTATTTCTCTGAGACTACGTTCAAGACAATTTCAACTCCCATTTCAATGGTTTAATAAAACTTCCCAGGACAAGGATGCTGTCAATCGCTGGATTTTCACTCAACGAAAAACTTTGGTTTTCAAAAGTTCATGAGGAGATGTCATGTTTTTGATATATTGAATTTATTGAATTCCCTTTGATTGTATCAAAATCGTGGACAAATTTGATACTCTTCTATTCAAAGAATTACAAAGTATAATTTAATCTGCTGAGTTACTCCATTTTCTTTGCAATATCTGAATATTTATCGCCTGAAGAGTTCCCACGAGACATAACATCATCGAAATCGTTGAACGAATGATGGTGTCAAGTATTTTTCAATTACCCTCGAGTATGTTTCTCTTATTGCATTTCGTCTGCAATATCGTCTGAAGTGTTGTATGTTATGTTATGTAAATTGATTTTGAGTAAAGCACTGACTAGATTCAGCTCAAAATTTTTTTCAAAAATGTCAGATTAAAGATACATTTATAGATTTAAATGAAAGTAAATTTGTCAAAAATAATCCTTATTGTTCAACCGAACTTAAATTAGCTTCTGCTATGTTAGTCCTTGTTGTTTGATGTTTAGACTGCCCTTTCTGTCTTTTTGTTCTACTTCTTGTTGGCTTTCTTTAGGCTTTTATGGCCAGGATTCAGAATCTAGAAATAAAAAGATCCATCGCAAACTTCAATTGACTGTGGCCTTTTTTAAAGGCTTAAGATCACAAACACGCTCTAAATCAAATCTGATCTCTAAATCAAATTAGCTCTAAATCAAATCTGAATCCTGACGTCTGAACCAAATTAGGTCGCTTGTACCAAATTTCAAGTACTAATTTCCTTTGTATTTTTTTAAGCAGAGCTATTGCCCAATGTTTTGGTTAACTATACAGCGACCAAAAGGCTCATTCCCCATGTTTTCGATAATTTTTAGCGAAATATCCTTTAGCGTTTGCTTATTTTAATCTCCAAACTCAGAATGACATAGTTTGTTTCTCAAATTATTGTCTCCAGTGATTTAATGACAACTATATAAGATCTTTAGAGTACGGTCAACATGCACCAGTCGTGTTGGGCAATCCAGATAGCTTTAATGAGATTGGGACATAGTAGTGAAACTTGTTTCAGATCTTGGGAGTCGTTGTTTGTCACATTGTTTCAACCCGGTCTGTGAAAACCGAGAGATTAGGTCAGTCCTTAGCAGGTATTCACGATGAACACTTTTAGATTATGAATCTGGTCTTTAAAACCGAGGTTTCCTACTGACATTATGAGATCATTGGATATGTCAACAATACACGCTCTAATGTTGTAAAAATAAGAAGTTTAAGGAAACGCGAAAATATAAAATTTTGACTAGCGATTTTTATGACGTTACTACTCTCATTAAAATTCTATCTTTTCAACTTTATTCTGAACCCACTTCACTCCTGTCAAATAATTTAAATTGTTTGATTTATTGGTTTTTTCTCGGAAAATATTCATATCAGGCTTATCATTAAAACAGAAAAATATTAAAGGTTTTATACAATAAATGGTCTCGCATGCACTCTTCTTTCCTTTAGAGAACAATTAACGGACAGCCTCAACAAAGAGGGTAACTGTCAACAACTGTAGGCGTTTCAAACGATCAACTTCGGTATCCAAACCATTCAGACATCCAAAGACTAACCAATGCTCTAGCGTATCTCGAGCTAGGAAGCTTAGATGAAAATGAGTCATCAATTGTCCAAATTCAATGAACAATGGACAATTGACCTTATCAGTATAGGGTCAAATAATTGTTAGAAGATTTTGTCTAATTAATCTTCGGAATTTCAACCTCAAATTTAACAAAAAACTAACAAATTATATATAAAATATAAATAATAAAAAACCTTAAAATAAATAAAGTAATAAATGAAATCACATTTCAACGTGAACCAGTTGCAGAAATTAATTAAATTAATTTAATTAATTAATTAAAAATTAAATTAAATTAATCATTTTTATATCCTTGATCCGTTTTTATTACATCTGCTTTTGCTCCATAGTAGCTCCTTACCGTTTTAATCAATAAAATCTCTTCTTCCCCTCTTTGGACTTATGTGTGAATCAGTTGAATTTCACATTCGTATTCTTCTGAAAATAGCGAGCAATTACCAACAAAAAGGTAAGACACACCCAGAAATTGTTTCCAGATATCCCGATTTCGTAATCCTATTATTCACTTTGTGACTATTTGCAACTATCGGCAGGTCTATCCAGCCATTTCTCGATTTCTGTGTTGAATGCTTCCTTTTATGATTTAGTCGGATCTGTCTATTGGTTCGATACATTCAAAAAATTATTCTCAGACTCATAATTGATCAAAACTGTTCGCCTTGTCAAGCCGAGCATCACTGACCAAAGTAAAAGATATCTTCTATAAAATAAGACATTTAAAGTTATTCATTTTATTTCAGAGCCTTCATCATATCTTAGATGGTTGAAATTTCATAGCAGAAGGCGTTATTCGTCTGCTTATTGACTCTTTGTTTTTTTTTATATGTCTGGTGTGGAAATCCTTATTTATTGACACGTTTTTCCACTTAAGCGGATATGATTCTTTGCTACATTAGTGAAAAAAATAAAATTATTTTCTCCGGAATCATTATGATCCAACTGTCATCGTTGTCTTTTCGTCGAATAAGACACAGAATTTTCGACATTAGTAAGCCCAGAAGCAGAGCCAATTCCCATTTCTGGCAAGGACTCGAAATAGACAATGTTGTTTTCATTGTGCATTAAAAGAATTTTAGATTTCCTTGCGTTGTCCAACACCCGAACCAACCCGAACACTTGATGAAGGGCTAAGGAACACCTTCTCCGAAAATTCTCATTGACTGCAGAAGATTTTGAGGATCAGTAAGAATTTCTTTTTTAGTAATATTTACATCTTGAAAATGATTTGAAGGAGATCAATGGTTAATAAGATACAGCCATGAGTTCCATGAACCTTAAGACATCCATGGAAATATCAGCAAGGCTTCCAAAGGAGGCCAGCTGTAATCAGCAGACCATGTGCTCTAGTTGAATGAAGAAAGGATACTTCCTAAGATCCTTGCAGGTGAAACTAAAAGGAAAAGGTCGGGAACAAAAATCCGGAAAGTGTTGATTACTCTATTGACGAGGATATTGAAACACTTTCCAATTGTAGTTTCCAATTGTTGGACTGGAATTGGCGAAAACATCCTCTATAGGTGACCACGATTCGAGAGCGGCACTCGCGCAATGAAGAATACCCACTAGTCATAACTCATGTCTTAGGTTCATATTCATAGGTGTAATTGTTTGAACTTGTCATAGAATACAATCAAAAAGGCAAAGAACACGAGAGAAAGTTCCACGATGTGACGGCAACATTAGAAAATGCATAGCTGATAGCTTTCGTAATCTTTAATTCACTTGCAGTGACGAACGGAGCTGATAGATAACTAAAATTTTTTAGTAAATTTGTTATAAAACATTTTTATTACTGCTATCAAAGTAATTGATTCTGTTACAAATTTACAAACCTCTTGCTTAAAATTACTTCAAAGAGACAACTCGAAAAAAGTACACATCATAAAAAAATTGCTCTAATATCTTCTAGAACTGCATGTCTCCATTTTTGTCAACATTCAGTTCCGTTGTGTTCAAGACGATTTGCAGCTACATTTGATTTTTGTGTCACTTGTTTTAGTATATCCAACAACTCC
Organism: Stratiomys singularior; assembly: GCA_954870665.1. Lineage (NCBI taxonomy): Eukaryota > Metazoa > Arthropoda > Insecta > Diptera > Stratiomyidae > Stratiomys > Stratiomys singularior. The sequence continues at coordinate 96,200,236 of OX940879.1, forward strand.
ACACTATTCATTAGCATTTAAGTGACACGAAGTGATTGTTTTAAGTGAAACACAGTTATTTTGCAACATTTTCAAGTCAAACGCAGTGAGCGTGAAATATTTGAAGATCAAAATGAAAAAAGTTTCGCGTCAGATCGAAAATTAAATCACATGATTAAGTTGGAATGGATATTCTTGTTGGAACGTAGTAGCACAGCTTAAAATATTTAATCCCACAATAATTTTGATTTGAAAACCGTGATATTTTATAGGCTCAGAAAATCTTCGTAGTTGGCTTATTTTGCTTTCTGAAGCTGAAGAGTCATTAAGAAAATCTTATTCCTTTTGTATTCCTTTCCCTTTATATATTTATTATACCTAAACATACTGTAGATGCTAAATAAGACTGTAAGCGATCAAACAGTAAGGAGAGCCTTGCAGAGATTGGCTTAGTGTCCGCAACGAAGAAAGAGAAACCTGAAAATTAACAAAACAAGTAAAAAGGCTTGACAATGAGCATAAACCTTGTAAAATTTAAAACAAAAACGCGTTATTAGTCGGACGGGAAGGAATATTATTGACATCAACCCATTAAGAGGATTCTCAAAAATCAGGTCAAACTTACAGTGAAATATGGTGGTGGATTTAAATGGTGTGGGGCTGCTTTACATAGTGGGACTTTGGCCCATTAGTGTATTACGAAGGCATAATAAAAAAGGAAGAGTACCTTAGCATTTTACGTGAAAACTCACACGATGTCATTGAAAATTGCTCCTATCCAGCAGATACGACAGTTTATTCCATAGGACGGAAAAAACACTGCAATTGTGGTCAAAAATCGGCTTTCTGAGCAATTATTTCAGACAATGAAGTGGCTCGCTCAAAGCCTGGACTAAAACCCCATTCAAAATATATGGGCGATTGTGATAAAGATGCTGTCACATTACAAAAATGCGCCCACAATATTGGCCGAACTCTAGGCAAATTTCATAGTGAGTAGACGAAAATTCCAGACCAGACGATTCAAAACTTGGAAGAGAGTATGACAAATCGGATTGATAGTGTTGCAACGAACAATAGAGTTTGAACCTAATACCAGCGATTTGGAAAAAACTGGATGAATGGTATCTATGAAGATATTTGAAATTTTCCTAATTTCTAAATATGAATATTGGCAGTTTTAATTTATGTATAAAGAAAGACAATTTAAAATATTAGATATGATAATCAGTATCATATCAATTACCGTAATTAAAAAAAATACGTCAAATTTACTTAGAAGAGTTATGTGTCCAGTTTTATCTGCCATTGTGTTATTATTTCTATCTTTAAGATGAACATTTATTTGTTGTGTTTTGTGTGTTTTGTGTGTTTTTTTTTTGTTTTTTGAAGTCCAAACTATGACATCTCAGCTTTCAAAATATATCAGCTTTTCACAGTGTTAACACAACAGCTTAACACAGTCCATTGTATATGTGCTTATTGTTACTGATTTTCGAAGCACCTTCTCGCCAGAACGGGTACTCACTCAAAAGATAGTAAGTCAACGGAACTGCGAAGAAGAACGACACCTTATCAACCAAATTGAGAATAAAATATTCAGTACATAAAGGATTTAAATAATAAAGACTTATTAAATTATTAAAGCCAGTTGCACCAGATGTGACTCTTTTGCAAAAAATAAAACAACCTGTTGCAACACAAGGACCTACGAAACCTAAATAGACTACTACCAAAATATGACGCATAACACCTTCACCCGTTCATAGAAATTCATGATGTTTATTTTTTCCGATGATGGTGTGAAAGTTGAACAATTTTCTTTTGGTTTTTTTTTCATTATCCTTCTTTCTAACTCGCCCACATACCTAAGAGCGGATAAATTGAAGGAAACAGTTGTTGCGAGTCTTGTTTCAAAAAACATTCTCGAAATTCTCTATTGTGAGCGTTGTTTTTCTTTCGCTAGGAAACAGCCACCAACCATCCCCCCACCACCACAAAGCCATCCATATCATCAAACGGATGTAGTTACCTCTTAGACCGGGTTGGGGTTACTGTTTGCCTTTTTGCTTCCAGGATTTCATTTCTCAACATGACTTGGCGCAACGTTACTGTTCTACTGTTTCCTAGCACGCAGGAAAATGTTTGTTGTTTCCTTGCTGTTTGCCAGCACTTTTGATTTTCCTACTGTGTTGCAGAGTGAACAGGCTAGCAGAAGAGCAACCAAAATGGAAGCATGCTTTGCGTGTTACCCCCAAACTCGACACTGTTTGGGTATTCGGAAACTTTCCGGTCTTTATTTCTAGTTTATTGCTCATTTTTTTTTGTTTTTTTGAAAAAGAAAAATAAAAATCGTTCTTGTGCTAACAATACAAGTGCAGTAGAAAAAAATTCTATTAGCCATGATGATGTTGAAAAATGTGATTGTCTTGAAAAAAGTTCAAATGACGAATGTTGTTGCGCTAAGCAACGTGAATTTAAGTAAAAAAAAGTTGCTCGTAAGGTCTTGAAAAAATGTTTATCTTCATGTTGGTCTGAGGTGCATTCCATTAAGGCTTTTTGAGGTACTTCTTAGGATTCATTTTCTTCCTTTCAAATAACTCCGTAAATGTTTGCCTGTCATTTAACTGACACAACACTTGTTGAAATTCCTTCGATTATTGGAAGAACGATATAATTATTGAAAATTGAAAATTTTGAGACCACATTCATCAGAACAGAACAGAAAACTATATTTGAATGACCGGCAGAATATATTTTTTCAAAGCAAATGCCTGATTTACTTTGATAAAACATATTTCAATCCTTTCATACGAGTCGCCATTTTTCCATGATTTTCTTTATGCATTATTTATTATTCGCAAAGAGTTTTCTTAACCTTTTCAGACTACTGCTTCGACATATTGATTGAATTTCTTTATTTTGATTCCATAATTTCTTGATGTCTACCATAGCTTTTTGAAATGCAGAACGTGAGCTATTAGGTCGACGTATGTTTGGAATGTCAGAAGCAAGCAAAAGAAAAGCAAGCATAATATACCCTAGAAATTGCTTTGATTCTTTTAAATAAAAAGAGGGTTCAATGAATTCTAATGCAAACCCAAAATCAACTTTGATGTATCGTTCATGCTTTTTTGCATAGTATTTTACGAAATACGAATTTTGCACCGAAATAACTATAGTAACTGAAAACATACACTGATTTCAGGGATCATCCTGGACGGCAACTAACACTTCACATATAAGAACACGAAAGAGAAGGAGTGACAATAACACTCATCACTATGAATGAATTGTGGGTGGGTGAAAAATGCGTACAAATTCAGCCATAAGGCCAACACGCGACATTAATGCACTTGTAGAGGCTTGCACTTTTTTTAATATGCTTCAATTTTCGTAAATCGACCTTCCCCGCTCCCCAATCCCACAATTGTCACCCTACCATCATAATTTCAGTAGGATTAGAGGGAAAATTTAAAAAAAGGACACTTAAGTCCAACTTTTGCGAAAAAAAAAATTTATTTTCACAGGGAAAATTTAAAAAAAGGACACTTAAGTTCAGCTTTTGCAAAAAAAAAATTTATTTTCACCCGGTTCCCACTCCTAAAGAGAGAAAATCGCATTCAAAAATGTTCACTTTTCGAAAATCGACCATCTCGGGTCATCAATCGCACAGTTTGCCAGTGCAAAAGTTGCATTGATTATACACGATAGGGCTATCTTATCTATGCTTTAACGTGTGGACTTTGCCCCTACCTATGCTATAACCTGTGGACTATGCCCCAAAAAATCAAAAAACATTTTTACGCTGGAACAATAACATTATACGCGAGAGCATATATTGGCGTGTCCGAATGGTGCGAGAAAAACGGGAAAAGATCCACTGAAAAGTCTACCTACCTACCTTCCATAAAAGGCTGCCTAGCTACCACCAGGCATCACCACTGATTAGAGAGAGGACTTATCTGGCGTCTGTAATAGAGATGATTTTCAAGCCTTTGGCTTTTGACTATTCCAAGAGTGGCATCGATGAGTCTAATTAAAATTCACAAAGGATTCCAAGAGCCCTCGAAGAGACTTCTACGGGATTCTCAAATTCAAGAGCGCAAATTTCTTGAGTATTTAACGTTATGTTCAATATTTTAGACGCCATTCTCATGGCACACATTCCATGTACCGAATGAAAATCCTAAATCGAGGAATACAGGTTCACATTTCAGTATTTCTCTCATACTAGATACATGTCAAAATTATTTTCTGGTACTCTCAATATATCTTACCAACATATTTCAGCAAAAATAAGCTTCTTAAACTTTATACAGACCGACAGCAACCTATCATGGGCTCTCCTAGCCTGTAGAGAGAAAATACCTCTCTTGCGGTTTTCACCACTTTATAGTTAGAGAATATCTCGTCCCTTAGCTCTTGTGGTACTCTTGATTTGTATCAGCTTCTGTCACCTACTGTGCATCCCAGACGACCTGATGTATGAAACATAAATGCCTATTTTCGTCAATCCCAACCTATCTATAACGCAGAGAGAATATATAATAGACCTTTCAATAAGGAGTTGTAGACACTTCAATGGCTTCTAGCACGCTGAAGCAGTTTCTGATGCCAGCAGACAGATCGAACTTGTGACATTTTCTTCGTGTTCATATTCTTCGTTCAATTTTACCGATATGGTAAAACATCCATCCATTTTACCATCGGTCATATAGGCATATGTGACCTTTCCCTTAGTGCGTTCTACATGGTTCACCAAGCAGAGATTACGCCCTCAAACATAACGCAAGCACCAAATTAGTCAGAAAACTTCGAACAAATTTCCAATCTAATGATATTGAACTGAATCTGTTTGACGTTTAATTGTATTGGCAATTACGATGTGAATATTTTCGAAAGTAGTTAGTTTTTTTTATAAAGAATGAACTTTTACATTTCGGTGTGGCAGACAATATCATACGAATTACTGCCCCGGCTAACCTTGCAAAAGCTCATGGGATCAGTCAAATTTTAAGTACACTTAAGGTTATGATGGTCTCTATTTCGTCTATGACAGCTTTGATTTCATGTTTGAAGTCATCAGTTGTCTCTGGATTGCTTAGTTAATACTTGTCCTTTACAGCTCCCAATAAAAAAAGCCTAGTGGATTCAAATCACAGCTTCAATGCGATTGCGAAAAGAGGTATTCCAAAAATTGTGCGATTTCCAACACAGTACCCAAAAAATCGATTATTACATAGACTGTGTGGCACGTTGTGTCATCCTGTTGTAACTTAATGTCATCTATGTGAAAAAGAAATCGCTAAACAAAGCGCGGTCACGATCGCCATTTTCGACATTTTCTTACTCATTTTCGAAGAAAATGAACCAGGAATACCAACAGACCAAAATCTGCTTCAAACAGTCAATGGATGTATTGGATTCTCCACAATGATGAGTGGATTTTCCAAGCCCCAGATACAATGATTTCGCTTATTAACTTATCTTCCGAGGTGGAAATCGTCTCTGAAAAAATGCTCATTTTCGATCAAGCGAAACGGATACGCATCGGATGGTCCTGTGGCGTCAGCTCTTGCACTAATTAAACTTTTGACGTATTAATACCGAGTTTTTTATGCAAAATTCTTCTCAAAAAGTTGTGTTGATGGTTGTTCACGTACACTTCGAACAACAGTAGCGATGTTTTCTGTTGAGCACACTGGACGAGTATATAAACGGGTTGTTTTATCCAACAACGATCCAATTTCACGAACTCGTTTCACAAACTGCATTTTGTCCTCATTATTTCTGTCAATTTTTTTTCATGAATTTCTTACAGTTTAAATAGAAAACTTACCACTTTAGAAATATGGTTTTTTTTTTAGGTGGAATTAATTTGTTTAGGTGGAATGCGACCCATTTCATAGATGTCAAACGTCAAGGTAACTTTCTGTCACTTGGGGAATATCAAACCTTTCAACCTCAAAATAACCCACAGTTGTCATTATTTCATTTCATAAGAGAAATAATCTCAAAGCGCTTGAGTAAAAACGCAATACAAATGTAAGTTATATTAGCAACTTGTTACTTATATTTACAAATATAAGTTACCATTGTATTTTCTACGTCTTTCTGCGACAAGCAGCCCGGGATCGTTCTATCTACATTGTGTTTAGACCGTGTCCTCAGTCAATATACCATCCAACACCCTTCTTTTAGCGAAGGCCGGACTGAAACCTCTAAAACATTCACACTCCCCTAAAAAAAAAACAGCATTTTCGCTTTTTTCGACAATTTTCCATTATTTAACATTTTGAGATTGAATAAGGAAAAGTGCAAAGAGCCTGGACTGCGTCAATGGATTCGAAATCGTCTGTTGAACGATAAATAACGGTCAAACAAATATCGTCTGTATGACGAAAATCGCGTGTAGAACGAGAAATGCAATGAAAATTGGCGGTGGGAAAACAAGTGTTGTCGCATTAAACATTCAATTGATATCGACAATTTTTTCTCAATTTTTCGTGATTGCTTGCATAAACAACAGCAAAAATTGTACTAATAATTGATCTGCCAAAGACATTTGCTCATGGCTGCGGTTTTTTGTTTGGGAGGTGAAGGCTATTTACGTCCTGAGTGTCGGACTCCCGCTACCGGACTACCGATTAAACACCTTCCCTGTCACACCGAGAACCTAGCCTGGAACTGTTTGTCACATTACTTCGGACTGGGCCTCATTAATCATCGCTTAGCGGTGCCTTCAGGTTAAGGGAAATCCCTCTTTCTGCACGGATGGATAGGAAGGAATTGCGATTAGCGAGAATTGCGTTACAGAGATCCCCCCTCCCACGCCAAGCGATCCATCATACCTTTCTTTATAATAAGTACCGTCCATACGTAATGCGACACACAGTTCCAGTTGTCTTTTGATTGCATCATTTTTCCCGTTACATTTTCTGGGGAAATTAAGCTAATTTTCTCCGAGAGATCATGGCTGCGGTTGGGGTACACTTAAAGGTGAAGTATGCTTTGAAAAATCGAAAGGACTAGCAATTAATTTTATTTTTTAAAGTAGACTGTTTCTAGCATCAATCCATCAGCGCAAATGGTTTTGATCAGGATTAGCTCAACCTTATAACCAAGGTGAAGTATAATTTTAGCCATATCAGCTTCTCGATATCCTTTTGTTACAAACAATGACTTAAACAATTGTAGAAGCTCAGTTCTTGAAGTTTGCATACTTACAAATTTTGAAAGTCCTACCAGGTTTGTGAATCATACACCGTTACAAACGCAGTGGTCTTCGATTTAAGAATCTGCATATAATTCGACTGGAATGTTTGTAATTTTTCCCAGAATTTTGACAATTTCGGACTGATAATGCACAGCTGACGTTTCAATTGAAACGATGCCAACTTCACACACTTAGAGAGGCCTACACGAGTCGATATGGATTTTTCGCGACGTAAATCATGATTTAAAATTATTTACATGTGCTTAGTGTAAAGTTAGGATATTAACAACTGAAAACGACAATATTAACATGAAACGAGGATATTGCCATATATGATTAGTATTGTTAGAAATTCCGCGAAGGAAAAGTAATTTATTGATAGAATTCTTCTGCCATCTTGCTTACTTTTATCCTTTAAAAGCAAAACAAATTCCTTAAAAGTATTTCTGCATTTTCTTTGTACGTCCCAAGGACTCCGCGGTCATCGGTTATCATTTCACTTGATACAGCACGTTGCTTATGGGAAGATAACTATCATTTTACAATAATTGATGATGAATGCTAAACAAGCGATATATTTCTTCCCTATTTTATTACAAACAACTCTGCCTGATGTTAAAATTTCTTTGATGTTTAGACATTTTTCATTAGCGTGCTATGTCCAGGCGATTTTTCATATTTAATTAAAATATATTTAATTTAGTCAACTATGAACCGACTACACGCCTTTAGACAAATGCCTAAAAATCGCATCTATCAAATATCTCATAGTGAAAATCAAAATGTGAGCTATAGACTCAGTCAGGCTTAGTCAGGGTTAGTCAGGGTTAGTCAGGCTTAGTCAGGCTTAGTCAGGACACCATCATCAAAGACAAAATCATCTGATGGTAGCTGAAATTATTAAAAACTCAATAATTTCTTTAAGACTTAAAGCATACAAAACCAAAAATCTTCAAACAACTTGATCCTACCATAGGCTAACGTGTCTGAAGCTTTCATCGCTGCAAACGTAATAATCTCCTATTTTTCACTTTTTGAACAATTTTTGGGTAATTTGACTTGAATTTGTGGTAAATTTTGTTTGAATTTTCAAATCTTTTGCATTCTTAAAATAAAGAGGGGAAAAACTTGACACCATTGCGTTCTCATCCATGCAAACTTCAGAAGCATTCTAGGCTATACGTAACAAGAATATCCTTTCTAAAAGATACACTCAGATTTCTTTAGCGTTCAACAAAACATACACTAAACTTAGCGGTCAACAAAAAACATACACTAAACTAAGGTTTACTTATGATTGAATTTTAAATAACTAAAACTCCATTTCAGTAATTTTTGTTTCTTTTATTTTGCAGGTAAGTCAATTGCATTTCATTTGGAAAGAGTGAGTAATATTTAGCCATTTGTTTCTTTTGTTTAAAACCTGTTGTACCAAAAAGGATTTTAATGACATATGCACTTGCATAAAGCTCAAAATTTCGAAACTTCGCGAAACTTTCACTTGAGCTCATTCGGCAATTCTTCAAGTCTTAAATCTTTTTGGCAATGTAATGTAAAGTGAAATGCAATGTAAAGTCAATTTTCTCACGTAATAATGTTCCTTTCACACAAAACAATAAAGCATCATTCTTAGCAGAGAACTGAATTGATAGCCGAAGGCTGCCTATGGTTCATACAGCAGAAATAACACAATTTAATTGGTAGAAAGCATGGGTTCTATTCTTTCAGGAAGTATTAAGGTTTGTAACTAAAGTAAACTATACACATACCCAAACAGACAACACAAAATATAAATTAAGGCATTTTCATCATATGAACATTTAGACGTGTCTTAAAATGAGAAGGATTCCGTCTGTCTGTCGGCAATGTATGAAATTTATTAGTCAAGGAAATGCTAAGATTTTCTTATAAACTTTCCTAAAGTTTTCAATTTATTGCTTAGGTTTAAATTTAAAGCTCAACACAAAATGCAAGACAAGGACCAAACCAATCAATCGTCTCAACAGTTACACGCGTAGCTTTTTTCTTTTTGTTCAAGATAAAGGATAACGATAAATCAACCGTAAATGTTCATTAATACATGTTACTACCGTTGTGCAAAATATATACGAAATATTTTTTATCCTTTTCCTGAACAGCAAAAAGAAGATTATTGGAACAAATTGCATGTGCAATGATTTATTTTAAAGGTTGAGCAGGACGTTGGAATCGAGTTTATAATCTTTCTTTCGAAAAACGATATCAAATAATATATACAAAAGTAGTTCGAAAAAGCGTTTCACACAATTATAATTGCATTTAATATTTTGTAAGATATTCCAAATAGCTTTGATTTCAACGTCCTAAAGTTGCTTTCAGTTGTTTTGTTCTTGTTCACTTGGATTATCCTTGAAAAAAGGAGAAGAGTTCCTATTAAGAACCTAAATCGTCCTTTGGCCTTTTTCAAAACTGACGGAAAACGGAGTATCGGAGGGGTATGGTATCTTGCAGTAAATGCTAATGACCTCTTTTGATCCATTCCTGTCTGAGAAGGCTTCTGCGTTCTATTATTCAGGAAGAATCAATTTTTAATCGCTTGGTTTATTTTGTGATATTTCGAAAGTTGAGAGAAAATGGCGTAATTGATGATCACCCTTAATAAATAGTTCCAGGACTACTAGGAGGCTTCTTTATTTTAAAAAGAATTTCAATGCTCTATCTCGTATATGTTTATTGGTGCGAATACTTGTATGTGCCGTTCTCACAATCACACCGTGGAAGGGTGCAGACCACTCTTTTGGCCCTATCCGACGATAATTTCTTTCTTGCTCATAAAATTTGGCAGAAAGGATTCCTGCTGGAGAGTAGTGTTAAAAATGAAAAATAGTTAGGTTAATGGAATTTAAGTCGCCTGATTTAAAAAGTGGAGGTAGAAAAAAGGATGCATATTCAAAAGTTTTTCTATTTCATATGTGATCAAGCTCAGTCATTCAATAGTTAGAACAAGGCGCTAAAAACTTAATTCTCCGGGTCCATTGTAGTGAGTTTAAGTCACCTTGCGAGTTTCTAGCAGGTTATAGATAAGACATTATTTGGTTTTTGCTCTAAGCTATCTACTGTGAAATGCCTAGAATTCATTGAATGAAGCAAAGTTTGAAACTCACACAATTTTCAAATGATTTTTGCTTGATTTCTGAAGAATTTCTACTTTTAATCACACAAAGAATGCGTTGAACAACCTTTGGATACTGGACCTACATAGAATTACGAAATTTTGGTGGGTGCGTCGTATGCTTGGTTTGTCATTTTATCATTAACAGCCTGACGCCTGAGCATCGTCGCATATTGGGCAGATCTTTTTCGAAATGAAATGGTTCGCTTGAAAAACTTACCGCTCACTCTGTCGATTATATGATTAACATAATCGTCCGCCAGAATAATTAATTCGATTAACCATTGATCTTGTCTGCACCTCGTTTAAGGCCCAGATACAATACTGCGTGACGGCGATGCGATTCTCGGTCGTCGTCGCGCAATGCATTCAATTTACAATGCACGCGATGCGAGGAAGAATAATATTCATATGACAAATGTCAATTATTTTTGATTTTTCAAAATTTTTGAATTTGGAATTTTCCTTCGTTTGGCAAATAATAGCCCCTACAAGGATGCACGAAATTTTCATTTAAAATTCATTCCGAATAACACTTAAAAAGTAATTAAGGCTTTTGAATTTCCAATTTCAATTATGCGCCATATTGCATCTGATAAACGTCACGCACCTCGCTGCGAGGAATTTTCGTTTTTTCGAATATTTCTCGCCTCGCATCAACGCATCGCAATCATTGTACGATGTCATATACAAATGCATATTACGAAAACTGCTTGACATTTGCTGCGAGACTCTCGTTGCGCTCTCGCATCGCCGTCTGGCAGTATTGTATTTCGGCCTTTACTCTAAAGGTTGCCTGCCTAAATCATAGCAGCTGTAGAGCGTAGTATCGATGAAGACCCAAGTGAGAATCCATTCGACATCGTGCTCAAAAATTAAATCTATGCCTATCTCAGTCATGGAAGACAACGCAGAACGAGAGAAGGATATTGGTTTGCGGGCTAACAAAATCCAACGCGGAGATTTCGAAGCCGAACGACCACCGGGCATGGCATAGGTTTGGTGTATGCACCCAACAACAAATTTCTGCAGATCCCGTTTTTCCGGTTAAATGGCTACGTCAATCAACCCAACTGTCGCATTTGGAATGATGGACAAACACAAACGGCTGTACAAGCACCGTTTCATCTGGAAAAAGCCACTGTTTGGGGTGCTTTACAAGCCGGTGAAATTATTAGTCCATTAGTTTTCGAAAACAATGTTGGGGGGAAAAAACATTACAGTCAAAAGTCCGCTATAGAGCCATTATCAATGACATTCTCGTCCCGGAATCGACTCGTCATAATGGAGGCGACCTCTGGTTTCAAAAGGATAACGCGACATGCCATACAGTACAATTTCTCGTTTTGGGCCTGAAAACTTACATGCAAGGTGGCGAGGACACTGGACTATTTTTTCTGGGGAAACTTCAAATAACTCATATACGCCAACAAGCGCAAAACGTTTGACCATTTGTAAAGCAACATTCCCATATTGAAATTAAAAATGGCACAGAATTATCTTTCCAGCGAAAATAATGCCATGTCAATCAAAAAATGTGTTCCTATTTTATTTCATTTCAAAGTTCTTAACCCCTAGACAACACCCTTCACTTCACAAGCCTCAAATGATTGTACTACGCTGCAATTCTTTTACGCTACGCAGGATCTTTTACACTTTCAACAGTGTCTCAGTTCTTCAGATCTTCAGTTCTTCCACAGTCTTCCCCGAGGAACGCTGGGTGTCCCAAATTACAGGAAACTATCGGCCACAAGTATCTACAAAAAATGTTTCTTATATTATCTTATCTAAGGCCATTTTCCCGATGGATTTTTTGGCAAAACTATTTTAAGAGAAGAATATGAAACAATATGTCAGAAAAATCCCTCTACTTCATAAAGTAACAAATAATCGCTTTTTTATGCACAAAAAATCCGTTAGCAAAAGCATTCATCCAATGGATAACCCCGCAACATTTTGAAAGATAGCAAGGTAGCTTCTTATTCATATATGCTCAATTCGGACAAGCAAAAGAAGCACAGAGACTTTTGCTATCAGTGACAGTTTGCAATCAGTGTACTTACGGTAGAAAGATTCAATAAATCTGTAATTGCTGCCATCAACATCGAAGTGACTGCGGCACATGGAGAGCAAATACAGGAAAAATTCCTACAGAGGAGGTCCCGATCAATTTCATCATTTGAGTGAGTGGCTTTGAAAAAGGTTCACAAAACAATTCTTGCCGACTGCAATGTAGAAAAAAACTCAATGAGGATAAACCCCACGTTGTGTCTAGCTGGAGGACCTACTAATCAAAATATGTGACTACATGTGTATGTGATTGAAGACAAAGCACGATCAAATGACCAAGCGCTCTCACAGCGTCATAGTTTTCCAAACGCCTTCGACGGGCAATCGGGATTTTTGGAGAAAGGACAAGGACGAAACAACAAAAGTTACTAACAGCGTTCAACGAGAGGTTTCAGATCTCACTGTCAATGGCAGTTAAGAAAATATCCGAGAAGCGATTTTAACGCTGAAAGTCGATAAATCTCCACACTAACCGAAATACAATGAACCATTTTGAATCAACCCGGCTTGAAGCTTCAAGAAACCAACCAAGAAAATAGGATTTCAGCTGAGATGCTGCAGATGGGCAATCATTTTTCCCGCCAGACCTGACCTAACCATGTACAATGTTTTGATGTGAAGAAGAGCGTTCCCGAAACACTGGAAGGTAGCGAGGCTAGTAGTGGTCAGTACCACAGAGGGAGGCTAATTCCGAGTTGCTTCCAGTATATGAATACTACATATGGATGAGAGTGTGCTCCAAAAATTTATCAGGGGATGATTTTCCGACGTGATTTATGGTGTTGAACACTTAAAGTCATTCCAGTGTAGCTTCAGATCAGGTTGTTTCATCATGACTGCAATCGAAGAAGTAATGAGCCCAATCACACCGCACTTCTTGCTTTTGGTAACTCAGGGCGTCACAACGCTTCTAACTACTTAGATGAGAGTATTTCCTGGTAGGAATGGCAAATCGTTTTCATTAAACCAGAATATCGGATAGAGATTCTACAAATTCATTAAAGGAATGCAACGTACTCGAAGACATGAAGCAAGATAATCGAAGGATGGTCAAATTGATTATCAATCTCCAATCAATCAATCTTTTACTACTTGCCTGGGTACTCACAGTTAACCAAATAGTGGAAGACCTCAACGGGAAGGGTTTCAAAACGATAGCGTACGCTGACGATATCATTATACTGATAAGTGGAAAGTTCCCGGAAACCATGTCGGAATTGATGCACACCGCACTCTCACATCATTTTGAATGGGTGAAGCTAAACGGACTGCGCATCAATGCCGACAAAATGGAGCTAATGCTTTACACAAAGCGCCGTAAATCGGAGACATTTTCACCCCCGACCATTGACGGAAAACATATCAGTTTAGTAAACAAGGTGAAATACTTAGGTGTAACCTTGGATTGTAAGCTAACATGGACTGGACACATAGGAGCAGTCAGAAGGAGATCTACAGCGGCGCTCTTCACAATGAAAAGACTAGTGGGGAAAACCTGGGGAATAAAACCCAAAATTGCCCACTGGATCTACACAACAGTAGTGAGGCCTATAACCACCAGTTTGGTAGGCACTACAAAAGAAAATCATCACAAAAGAGCTAGAGAAAATCCAGTGAATGACCTGCCTTGGCATCACAGGTGCCATTAGGACTATGCCAACTCGACAAATTCATCTTCAGAAAGGCATCACTTTCGAGCATCAGATTACACTCCACATATCGGTTATCTAACCACACTCAAACGGGGCACGTATGCATTTTGAAAAAATGTAGAGAATGGCCCCGTCAAGTAAAAGCGAGCTGGATAGAATTCAACTAATATTGGACACAACAATTGCACACAACATCAACATTCCGACCAGAGAAGCGTGAAAAACGGTGCAGGACTCCACATCTGGAAGTGAGATCATGATCTACACCAATGGTTCCGAAACGGATGAGGGAAACGGTGCCGGAATCTTTTTCCCAGATCACCCGCAACTCAACCGCAGTTATAAACTGGAGAGCCACACCACAGTTTTCCAGTCGGAAGTGTTTGCAATAAAAGCGGCTGGCGCAACAGAATTGGAACACCTGGCGACCACAGAGCTGGGGGAACTCCTTGGCTTCTGTAGGATGACAGGATGGACCATCTGTAAACAATAGTACTACACATGGGGAGCTAAGAGCCGAATTCTGGCCTATGATAAATTCCAGCAAGTGGACCCCAGTACAATAATAATAATAATAATAATAATAATAATCTCCAGTTCTTTGTGGACATGGTTTCTGGCGGACTACTGAGCCTTTTTCCCCATTTCTGAGATAAGTTTTTTTGATAAGATTCCAGTGATTCCGGCGGGCTTTGGCAATTCCGCTTTCCCGAGCTTAGTAAAAACACTAGAACTAAGTTCTTAGTTCAAAGTATACCATCGTATTGTGCATCACTGCGGCTCGGTTAGCGAAGCTCAACCCTGGAGGTGTATTATGGTACCACCGGAAACTGTTAAACCCTCATCCTCGGATGAATCAGTTTATTGGTATTGGTCCTTTTAGGAGTATTGTGATGGCTGTGGTGCGTAAGGGTGGCGTTCTCTCTTAACATCGTCAGAAATAGCGAGATCCTCCATCTACTAGTATGAACAATTGAAGAAGCCCAATTGAAACTGGTACTGCGCGATCCCGGCAATAATTAAAAAAGGATAATAAGTAATAATGAAAAATTCGGCCTATATGATTTTAAATTACTATAGCCTCAAAAGGACAAACGAAGATTGCATAGAATTTCGAGGGTTGGGGGTACTTTGTTTACCCACAGGGCATTGCCTTCATAAATTCAATACTTCAAACCCATTGGGTCTTTAATAATAAAGAAACAAATAAAATTTCATTGAGTTTAATATGAAGCGACCAGATCAAACTACCAAAAAGGCATGTACGGATCCGTGCAGCCAAATGTATACTTTCGGAAGTCTGAGCGTCCGAAAAAGGAGAAGTTCGTGGATGGGACATGCGCTTGAACATTCCAACTTTCAAAAAATGCAGATGCAATTGAAAGCAAAAATTAACTCTTCGAATAAGCTGATACAGCGCAGGGCGGTAATCGTCTCTTTAAAGCGCTTCACTCATATGTCTCATCTTGGTTATGGTGAAAAATGAGCCTACTTTAATTCAGCTCAGTGTGTAACTGCATAAGATTTGGCCGCGAGGCTAAGGTGATCGAAGCAGAGGTTCGCAGATTCACAAGGTTGCTTGCTTCGTACAGGAAATGTAGTTGAACACTACCATACAGTTGTTCCTGAAAGACGAACGTGAACTCTACAACGGAATTGAAGACTTCGTCCGGAGAACTTTAGTCGGAGATATACTTAGAGTGGTTGACAAATGCAATTGCATGATACCCTTTTGTTCTGCCAGTAAAAAGCACTGGAACGTTAGTGACCATCGAGGATGGGAGAATCTTTTAATAGCACTCATTTCTAATCCGCGAGAGAGCACATTCATGTAACCTAAACGTCATTCTAAGCGCAGAGAGACGAGACATAGCCCGAAATAATATGTCAAATGGTTCTGATAGCTCAGACTAATAGAGGATGGGCTTAGCGTATGGTCGAAAAGTATTAATAAGAGTTCCCCACTCAGGGCGTTTACAGCCACCACCATCATCATCAATACCTATCCATGAAATCATTTCAAAAAGTTGATGCATCATTTGAAATGCGCTTTTCGCCACATTTATTATTTGAACATTTAAAATTTAAGACAAAATTTGATTGCTTTCATTTTATTGATTTGATTTTATTGAAAAGAGAAACTGTCGGATGTTACGTTTTGTTTATTGGTCTGTCTATTATCCAAATGAACTGACGATATTAGACCTGATATAGCAGTCTGTTCTGCTCCTTCGAATGATATCAATTGAAAAGGACAATGTGTTTTAATTTATTCTCATTTTTAAAAGGTTCAAAATATACACTTCCACGACTGGAAAACGTTTTTACATGTCAATAACGAAATTTTAATGTTTTCTTTTATAGTTTACAAAAATAAATTCAACCTCAAAACGAACCAGTTTCAGAAATAATTTCCTTTCCCAGATATTGCATAATGTTTGTCAATAACGAAAACATAGGGTTACAATGTTTTCGTTTATAAGAATGGAATTAAACGTCAAAACGAACCAGTGCCAGGAATATGATCCTTTCTGAGATGTTGCAGGGGATTTTTTCAAGCTGCATGATCCACTTTCCACTTAACATATAAACCAGATAGTTATGCGACCTTTACTAACCCCTTACTTTTCAAGTTCCTTTCTCTAGTGACAGATACTAAAACTCTACAAATCTAAGCGTTTAAAAGAATAAAACAAATAAAGTCATATAAGCTCAAGGGATTATGTCGCATTTGAAAGATATTTATTTTTTCATTTGTTGTATTACTCTGCTATAATCCAGGATAATTTATACAAGCGACCACCATAATAACACAAGTCAACAAGAAATACGATATTGAAACAAACCATCCCTGAATTGAACTTTGAATAATTCATATGCAAAGAGCGTAGCATCTATTGCGGCTCTGTATCCGGAGCCATAACTTCAATTGGAAGCTAGAAGTTGTAAACAACCAGATGAGAAGTGCGTCTAGGAATGAAATATTGTCTGCAATTCTATAGCCGAAGATATGATACAGAATAAACATTTATATGATCGCATAGTATGAGGGAATCAGACCAAGGATGTGAGCACTAAAACGGCATTATTCAAAGGATTATTCGTGTTTTTCAGCTTGCCTTTGTTGAGATCAGATGCAATTCCATTTACGTGTTCAATTTTTTTTCAAAAAAATGTTTCACATACACACTTTTCAAACGGAATAGCAGGGAAATATTCAAAAAAACAATACGTTTCGAAGAGAGACACCAGAATGTTCCTGCAATATCCTCCCCGGCACAATACTTCCATTTCCAAAAGTCCAAGTAATTTATGACCTAGTAGAAAGATGTTCAATTTCGGTGATTTGTATGCAACTTGTGCTCAGGATACAATTGAGTAACAAGCTCCTAGTTTACGAGGATGAAGTGATGACTTAAGCTGTGAGGCTAATCCCTAGAGTAATGATCCTGTATGCAACAGGATTAATGCCAAGCTATGGACATGTTAATGTTTACTTGTTCAAAGTATTCTTTACAGAGCCCTCCCTAATTCTAGCTCCTGTTTTCAACATTCTAAGTGCAGCTGAGTATTGTGTATGCTAGTATTGTGAAAACTAAATGAATTACAGAGAAACGTTGTGAATTGTTTAAAATTAAGTTTACTGAAATTTTAATTAGAGTGGGAATAATTAAATTTTCTTAATTTAGAACACAATAGTATAATAAACTCCCATGATAACATCTAGCAAGCAAAAACTTATAACACATTCAGGATGCGAATGTTATTTTTGCTATAGCATATTCATCTCATTAATGAACTTCTATCAGCTGAAACAAAACAAAAATTCCAACAAAATTATTCAATCCCAATTGAAATATCGCCTTCCTGGAAAATCCTTTAAACTCTCAAAAGCATCTAATTTAGCGCCCAAGCAAATACCTCATGATATCTACCCCCAATGCAACACTCAAACATATTGTTCAAACACAAAAAGAAAATCAAATTAAATTTCATACCCTCTGAACTTCTTATGATGCAAAACATACTTTTCGGCTTTCTATTGAAATTAACATTTACTTTTGCTACCCTGAAGTTTCCCGTCCATTCATCATTCATCCTCGAATTTCTACTGCTCGACACTAGCATACCTACAGCGGTCAATTTCCCAAGCTCCTGAATTTATTGTCCTATGCAAATTGAAATCTGATTACAACTTGTTTGAATTTCATTTAACACCACGTTGGAGTCATGCTACAGCTTGAGCTTAAGGATATCGTTACAGCTTTCGTTTGCACTTTGTGTCTGTTAGTTGATATTACAAGTCTAGGATGCCAGATAATTTTAAAAATTACAAGTTATGCTGTTACAAACAGAATGTTTTCCTGTGATAAGCTGAATCTCATTTGAACCATTTCCTTTTCGGTTGTAGGAAGTAGCAGAAGGACGTCTAGCGTAGCTAGTGTCTACCTGCATAGATACATTTTTTTTACTTTTAAAAATTTTGTAATCGCACCTACGTGTCCTTCGTAAATCTACCATGAACACAAAAACAGTTCATTGTGATAGAGCACATAGAGCACAATCGGAAAAAGTCTTTAATTTTGTGGTGCGGTTTCATAATCCTTGTGTTATTCTCTTTCTCTCTCCATCTCTCTCTTCCATTCTCAGTCCCTATGGATGTTACCCTCTTGATTGGTGGTTAAGTTAAAACTAATTGTTTGGAATTGTATCATGGACAAAATGTTGACTCAAATGGGTTACCAAGTATTCATGACGATGTATAAATAGTTGAAAATATATTTATTGATTTGGAGCAATTCGAAAATCAAGTCAAGTAATAAAAACAATAAAACTTTATAAGAATCATCCTATTATTATTGTTTTTCGAGTTCCACTGTGAATCCCATATTCAATTCCAGTGTTGTTCACACCTGGACTTTATCTTTCTGGATTCTCTCGGGTGTTCCCACTTTAAAGTATTCCATCTCATCCACTGTAGAGGGTTATGGGTTATACTCGGACAATTAGAGAGAAAAGTGCCGCATGCTTTCATCCTTGTCCTCGCAAACGGTCGATAAGATGCAAAAACATAGCATAATTACGCTAATTAAGCACTCATACGCCGATGGAATATCATGATAATCGAGGGACGAGCGCCTCATGTAGCAAGAAACCAAGCTTTTCAATATAGAGAGCTTTGCAATATAGATAGCTTAGTAATACAAAGAACTTCTATATTAAATGACAAAGCTCAGTGAAAAAATACTGAGGAATAGCATTGATCTTTCTCCCCGCCAAGCTGCAAGGTGAGGATCTGTTTGAATACCTAATCGTTCGGCATGCCCCAGAAGGATTCAAGATTCATTACGCTTTATCTGACATTGATCTCCGTTTTGCTTAAGTGAAATCAAGAAGTTTGACTTATCTCGCAGTGATTGTGTGTTTATTTCAGGATAAGTCCATCGACCTAGTGTTGCTGGTGCGTCTACTGGTATCTACATTTTGACCGGCTGAACAATCTCACGCTAACTCATCCACTCTTTCATTTTCTTTAACACATTATTATCATGGAAACCCGAAGTAATGTGTCAAACGGTTCCAGGCTAGGATCTCTTGACAGGGGGGGGATGTTTAGTGGGTAGTCTGGTGGAATGCGCTGCTAGGAGTCCCACACTCCGGGCGTAAATTGCCTTCACCCCCCAACCCAAAAAAAAAATGGAAACCACGTTAGATTAAATATAGCTTCCTTAGCTGCAGTTTTGATTCCAACACTAACCACAGCTAGACGATATTCTGTGATCATTGTTTTTAATGTGGCTTACATAATTTAAATAATGAGAGGGAGACTAAATTAAGGTTCCGATTCACAGACCTATCTGAATTGATAAGTTCCTTGATTTACTGCTTAAGGGATAGAGAGTATCGTCAATTTCAAGTTCAAATATACTGATGTGAAATCCTGCACCGTTTCCGGTTTCACCCTACTCTTAGGGTAGGTCCCTCCTCAGAGGGTTATTTTGTAAGCCTCAACTTCTGAATCTCAAACATAAAGAACTTTTCCGTCAACATCCTTCTGCGTGTCACAAATTTCATAAAATTGCGTCTCTAACATAGCTACAAAAAGGATCGAGAAATTCAAATATATCGCGGCCGTCACAATCGAAGTGATTGAAAAACACAGAAATGATATTTTAGGAAATAATGAAGGCAATGAAGGATTCTATCGTGAAGGGCAAGAGGTTCATAAGCGCAACAATTCCATCTGCGATGCACAAAAAACTTACGCAAATATTTAAAAACAAACCATACTGAATGTGAGGATGCGTGATTTCCACAGACCTGTTGGAACATGTGAAAGCTAATTTGTTGTTTGAAGCATTCAGGTCTTAGCTTTTTCTGGCTGGTACGCAAACCTTACAAAAGTAGCTCAAATGCTGAATCACAAATGCTGCAGTTTATTGGACGGTAAGACCTATTCAGCGTATTGATTCTTATCCATCGTAAGCTTACAAAGGTTAACACGAAACTGACAGCACCAAACTGACTTCTGACAGCACCAAAAAACCACCGATGTTTCCGCTAATATCTTCATTAAATCGGAAATCGTGAACACTGGGATATAGGTAAGCATTTCAGTTTACAAACAGACGGCGTGTTCCACGCGTTTTTTACTTGCAAACGCTTCGCTTTAAAAAGGACTACACTTGTCTCTACGTAAACCCAAGTTTGTGCTCGCTTAAACAGAAAGGCATGGCTGCGAATGACCCAAGTATTCGATAGAGCAACAAAAATTGTTTAATCCCAGACCAAAGAGAAATTGATCGTAGATTTTGTGATGACAAGGGGTAACCTAAATTACGAGGCCGTGATCCTCTTTTTAATTGCTTTCAAGCAGGTAAGATTCACCTGTAAGACAAAGTTCAACCGATGCTAGAGTTGATTACAATCAAGATCAGAATCTGGCTGAGAACATTTCGGAGAAAGGATATTTATAGCTGGGGATGCATTTTAGCAAATATGAACCCTTTTTTTAATTCCTGTGACAATGAGATATGAATGACAGTGAGATTGAAGATGCTGTTGACATGTTTTTAAGTCTACCCTAATTGTTTTCCGACTTTAGCAGAGACTCTGAATATTCTGACAACTGCAAGCCGACTAACCTCTCCTCTTTGCATTTGAAAGTGGTAGCAAAAGGACCACCGAACTGACTGAAAAAGTTGAGCTTCGAGATGGAAATAGTCCTAAATGATCTTCACAGCTTCAAACCAAACTTCCTAAATAAATCAAGTTAAATAAAGTCACACTCAAAGTTGGACGACCCATGAAAACGCTATCTGAAAAGCTTCTGCTGATGTAAAATGGATTCAAATGAGCTATAATCTTTATATTTTCATCATTATTTCGTTGACACTAAATAAAACTCACATGTAAAGTCGAAAAGGGTCAAATACTTAAAAAAAAATGTTTTCTTCCTCTTTTTTATTATATTATTATAGAACTATAGAATTAACTTTCTCCATTCTAACGGCCTCAAAACGTCTTGGCATACTTTTCACAAGTTTTTTTGCAAAACGAACGTTCAATTTCCTTCCATTCCTCCTTTAGAACTTGTAAGTTTGGGACGTTCCTCCTGACGACTCAATTTTGTCTCTGCCAATAAATGTTTTATCACATTCAGACTAAAGAGACTAAAGAGACGTAGCAAATTTTAGCTTTATTTTCTTTTAAAGTAGCATAGAAACACGTTTTTCCCATAGTTCCTAGAATGAACTGTAAATTCCCAGTGCCTGCCGCGTACTTGCAGCTCCACATCATCATGAAGCCTCCAGGATGTTTGACGGTTTCCCATTTATATTGTACATAGTTAGCTTCCTTGGACTTCCTCCTAACAAATCTTATCCCATCGGAAGCCATCTCAAATTGAAAATAATTGACATCAAGAGCAAACTTCTAATCTCTCTCTCTCTAATCCTATCGCAACTTCATAGTAGATAAGAGTTCTTCTAGATGACTTTCACCAATTGAAAAGCATCGCAGTCTTTTCAAAGCCTATGAATGACAGTCGATGAGATGCGGAACTGTAGCGTAAGAAATAAAAAGCACTTACGCGCTCAAAGCGAAGCGAATACCTCATGAAGTAAATAAGACGAGCTTTGCAAGATAGAGAGCTTGTACGTCAAACGTCGAAGCTAAGTGGACGAATCGTGATAGCTAGCTTTCTGTATTTTTTGCATTCTTCTTTCTTAATGAATATGGGAATAGTTTTTCCAGTATAATAATGTATGTGAGACATTGCATATGAGAAAAAATATTTAAAGACATTTTAATACGCCCTTTTCGCCTCTCTTCGCTTCTGTCCACTCCTCTCCGTTTCTCTTCCTTTATGTCCTATATCAATCAAATTTTTGGAATATTTCAAAATCTGGAAAATCTAGTCGCATACTGTTTAACTGAAGGTTTTTCGAAAGATTTCACGCTGGTTAGTAATTATGCTATGCGCAAAATGACAAGATGCCAGAGAGTAGAGAATAAGTAGAGTAGAATAAGGATAGTAAATATAGCAACACTCCTTTAGCACCATAGACACAACAGAGAGTCAGCTGCACGAAACCCGTATTCCAACTCTCTTCTTCACAACCGTACATGCCAACATGCCGATCATTTATCTTCCTTGAATCGAATAAATCAAATGGCATAAACACCTCTTAATCTGTTGCTCTAAAAATATCCTTTTCATTCACTGAATATCTGATTTATGTAAGCAGGCAACACTTTCTATGAAAATGGCAATTCAGGACCACTTCACGCTACATTCGACCTAAGTTCCTTATCGAAAACATTTCCTATGTAAATTGAATTCAGCACGAAGGACATATGACATGGAAATTTCCATTAAATTTTTGGGTGTATCACAGGTCCACGAAAAGTTCTCCAACAATTTGAATTTTCCTCCAAGCTGCAACCGTTTGTGCGGGCGATAAAAATAACTAAAGGCTAGTGAACATAAAAAAAGGATGGACAGTACCAAATACTTTCGAATCTGCGCGCTTTCCACTATCAATTTCCCAATCAGGATGTTTGACGTTTTATATGCTTTGATTTCGTACTTTTTGGAATATTTTAATTTGGGTGACGTTAATATGTGTGAGGTTGATTGCAAAGAGATTTCATTCGAAAATTAAAGTTTTAATTGAATACAGAATGAAGGAATGGAATTTTTTGTGATGGATTGAATGGAATCGTCGCCTATTACTTATTCAATGATATGGCGTCTATGTTGTTCTGTTTCTCATGCATTTGATTGCCGCGGAAAAATTTCTTCTTGCCGAAGAAATCCGATCTCTTCTGTTTGAGTCCATACAAATTGGAATGAAATGTTGCTCTTTCCTTCTTCAAATTCATGTGTACGAATCCCCATTTCTCAAGAATATAACCCTCATTCATTTAGTGGGTCAATTTCGTTATTTCTGATTATGTTACTAAAGTTAAAGATCTCGTTGGTAGGATTGTTCTTTAATTCACTGATCGAATTCGTGTGAACAAACACAGGCTTTTCACACATTCTTACTCACTGCAAAGCTTTTCATGTGAAAAACGGGAAAAGAAATTTATCTTAGCTTTACTTAATGGACTCGAAGTCATTGATAATGTATGTTTCTTGTGTATTTGAACGCAAAGATAAATAACATTCACAGGAGTAGAAGAATGAAAAATAAATAAGGCCAATGGTTACTATCGGGTATGTTTTATTCATTTTCTAGTCGAGTAATTATTGAGATATAAATAAGGAATGCCCCGTAAAAAATGCTTTCCACTTTTTATGATTGATTTATAAATAAGTAGGAGATTATTCCCTTTAATGTAGCGTTTAAGTTAACTCCCTGTTAATCCACACTCGAAAGCTTAAGGATTTTTTCAATATATTTTACAAGCCTTACAACTTTTTCAAAATCGTGATTATTTTTAAAATTATAAATAATTGAATTGATAAAAATATATTCAAAGTTTTCAATAATTTTTTTAATTTTTTTACAAAGCTTTTGAAGACAAACTCTTAACAGTTTGTAGACGTTTCTCATTTAGCACTTATCTGATTTTATCTTTTTTTAATTGTAATTATTATTCCATTGAATGATTTTTTTAAATTCAATATGACATTAAGTGAATCAAAATCTCGGTATTTTGTAATTTCATAACTCCTTTTCTAGCTTCGTCTGGTCTAGCTTTAATTCCTTTACCTATAATTTCTTTAGAATACACCCAGCGCGCACCTTTAGAAACCTAGATACATCAGAAAACTAGTTTACAATAATCTAAATGCATCAATAAAACAAGTTAAAATAAAAATGAATTGATCTGTAATGCCAATATAGCACATGTAACAACTTATTTTGAACTCGGAGAACATTCCTTTTCCTTTTTCCTCCATTTCTAGGATAGACGTTAGAGACTTCTTGCGATAGGTTACAATTCGTTTTTTCAGCCTCGAAAATTATTCGTGATTGTCAATAAAATGAACGAACTAAAAAACATTCAGCCTGCGAAATGGCTCGGGACTTTAAAACTGCTTCCATTAAAACTATAATTCTGATGAATTAAGGCCTTCTTTAGTTCATTTACAACATTCATAGGCCCCCTATTTCATGACATTTACAAAAAAACACATGTCAAAGTCTTATCACAGTCTATCTCTCATCAATTACCAAAAACGAAAGAAAGATGCTTCCAAAGGTACCTCAAAAGTCGCTTGGATTGTCCTTTTCCTGGGCATTAAATCTTCTAGATCCCAGTATTTTTTTAATTTCCTTATCCTATTCGCGAAGTTACTGAAGTTGAAGGGTTTAAGTAGATGAAATATGTCTATTTGTAGATTTTTCGTCCGCTTTTATTTTCTCTTTAAGGACCTTCCTTTCTCCGTTGAAGGCTGCATTATTCTCAGTATACAGGCTTTTCTTGATAAAGCCGGGAAAAAGCTTGTCTTCTTTATCAAGGAGGAAGTCAAGCAAAATAGGTACATCAATTTTCTGGACCTGTCCGAAAAATATATTTTCGATCGTTTCCTGAGTGTGCAGGTCAAAAGACAACCGTATAGCGTTGTGGAAGCATAGAGTTAAATAGAATTATGCGTGCAGACCTTTTTGTCTGGACAGGTCTCCTGACGATAAGCCCGAATTCAGAAATGCGAGCTTTCTTTCGTTTTACACTTCTAGTGAGAACAGTAGACTTTGGTGAGCTTTGTTAAAAATTGTCTTGAATTTTCCTAGATTTTTATTTGCTGGAAATCGTTCCACTTCCTCCTGATTTTGATGACAGCACATGCTCCGTCCATATGTACTGTCCAAATGCTCCTTTAAAAATTGTGGAAATAGATCTTTTACCTTGTAGTTTTTTTCGATTTATAACGTATATAAACTGATTTCAACACAGACAGCAAACATAATATGTTTGTATCAATCAATATAAAAATTTCAAAGATCTCGAAACCCTCATACAGGGTTTCAAACCCCTGACAAAACAAAATTGTCAGAAATTAAAAAACTATCAGCAGACGTAAAATTCAGTGCTGTTTCCATTTTTAAGCTTTTTAAACCATCGATGGCTCTTACTTGGATTAAGTATATCTTATAACGTATCATCAATTCGTTTTCTCTGTACTCCCTCTGTTGTTCTCTCTCTCTCTCTCGCTCTTCCAATCACACTCAGAGATTTTGTATGCTTAAATCTTGCGTTGAAGCCTCTTTTTAGGGCTTTTACATCACTTTAGAGTAGGATCATTTCCAGGATAGGGTAGAATTCGTCCCTGCCATCCTCATCCTCCGTTGACGAAAACCAGAGTGGCAATGCATCAACAAAGTGGAAAAAGGAACGTACAAAACCAAGGCGAAGTGGGGAAAACCAAAACGACGATAGATAGCGAAGCTGTTACCTTTACCTACCCTTCATAGAGCACCATTTACAAAAACTAGGTAAAGGTAACAGATAGTCAACATTCCTGCCCTTCACTGCTCTGAAAGGCAGGAATGTCAGTTCCAACATTCTACTCTGAAGCGCAGGATTGTCAGTTCCTAGATTGTTTGTCAATTGCAAAAAGGAGACTGAACTGAAAGCAATATGTATTTTGCTTGCATTTGATTGCCTCGCAAACATGCCTTGCCAAAAAAATTCGATCCATATTCATTTGAGTCAACAGAAAACTGGAATCAAATTTTACTCTATACTTCGTCAAATTCAAGTGAAATGCTCCAATTTGTTTAGGATATGCCTCGTTCCTTTTCGTCGTTCTTTATTCAAATTATAGGATGTTAAATATCTCGTTGATGTCACTGTTTGGTATCATTGAACGTAGCAAAAAGACTTAAAGATGCAAGTGTTAAATGGTACATGCGATTCTTAACGGAGGAAATACAACCTGGAAAGGCCAATAATCAAAATAACATTGTTTCACAAAGACGGAAGAGGAAATCAACAACGAATCATAGGGCAGAGATCGAATGCGTAGGGACGACAGTACCACAAGAATATTAAATTCCTCTCGAAATCCAATGGAAACTTGATTACCCCAAATAATAACAAAGCCTGTAGGTTTGCGAGGCTTCTCTTAAAATAATGTCAACACACACAAAACTGGTAGTCTTGGTTGTATTAAAGTAAGAGTATTCGCCTTAGATGCAACCAATATCATGCTCCAAACCCACTGGTGACGGTACTGGTGACGGTTTGGGTGGTGATTTGCCTTCTTTTGTCCATACCTAGAGTCCTGTTTGACCTCATTTCCAGCAACATTGAATTTGACCCATGGACAGGGACTCTAAAAGCAAAAAAACACTTAATGCGGTATTGTTTCTGAAGCGACTGGAGCATTCTCGGCACCCTTCTAGCGTTGACCTTTGTCATGCCAAGATGATCGTGCGTTCAAAATTGTCGTATCCTGAACGACTGTTTGTCGTATCCTCAAATCGTTTCTCTTGGCAGTTTCTTCTTTAGTCTAGCATCTTTCGAAATTAATTCTGCAACTTTTTGATTCACTTCCGAAGCAGGCACTCCGATCGACCGCCCTGGACGTTGGTCGTCTTCAATTGTGTTCCCGCCTTGTTTAAAGAGACTATGCTACTTGTATGCTACATGGTTTTACTCCGAAAATAGTCCCCGTAAATGGACACCATCTCTTCCAATATAGTTTCAACTCAGTTCCACTCAGTTTCTTACCCAGCAAGAAAGACTTCTTGCTGGGTAAGAAACTGGGTAAGCACGTAATTTGTTTTATTCCAGAAATCACACTACTAGATTTCGATTTTTGACCGACGATAGTTCAAGGATTACTGACCTGAATCAATTTAAACTTGCTATTTATACTGCTAGAATATTACTTAATACGTTATCACTCCTTAATTACATTTACTGATGACTTACCTCTCCATTCCGCGAATGTAAAAATGTGCCCTACTTTTTATACTATTTCCTAACGTCTTCAACTCGAAAATGAAAATTCAACTCGATATGAAAATTGAACGCATTCATTTGAAAATTTTCCACATCTCCTACTAAGCGTTTAGGCTAACCACACTATTAAAGCTTACATTTGAACTAAGCTTCATCGGAATGTATTAACCTTTCAAAATATATCCAATTTGAACAGGATATGACCGCGCTCGCAAACATATATCATCTACTAGTACTTATGAATATTTAATTTTAAATAAATGAAATTCTCTATGAAACTCACACACACACACACACATTTCCTCGTAATAAAACCTCGACCCACAGGAGACAAACTACAAATCTTAGCTGAATCTTCGCAGCTACAATTTTTCTTGTTTCATCGAACAAGAGCCATTTGCCACAAATTTCGTATCTGTTCACACAATGCTCTTTAAAGGCCATGAATCATTTCGCCTTGCCATTACATTTTTCTTACCGATTACTTATGTTATGTTAGATGGCGGGATAGAAAGGAGCTAAGGCTGCTTTGCTACCTTGATCTATTTAACCTTTCAGAAGAACATTCCCGCCTGGCAAAGTATTTGCATACTTACAACAACTCCCTTTTCGCTGTTCACATTGTCGTCTCTATCATCATCTTAGCATTTGCTACGTTTTACCACCAGTGGCTCAATATCTCAATTGTGCTTGCTCTCTATAGCACGCTTGCTTTAAGCAAATTGTTATCCTAACCGGATACAAATCCTTCTTGTTTTCTCTTTTGCCCTGGTGTTGTCCCAACGACAGGAAAGTGAACTCTCGACGGTGAAGACTAACGAAGTCTAAGAATTTTCAGGCAGAGAATGAACGAAAGAACAAGGAATGTCCTTTTTTGAACGTAATCCGACAATATGGAGGAGTGTTGAAAGGATTTGCTGAGAACGTTCGGTCTTTTACACATTGGCTTCCAAGGTTTACCTGATGTTTGTGATGTGTTATGCCAAGTATTATTATGATAGATTTAGTCCTAGGATAGAGCTGGAGAATTACACTTGAAACGTCATCCTCTTCTTTAAAGAAGTGAATAATCTTATGACGAATGTTGAAACACATTATGAAGCTATGTTTGTTAAACTCCGTAGAAGCATAAGTTGGGAACCTTATACAAATCATTAGTACGCAAATATGATATGTAAGCTTCTAATCAAAGCAAAAACAAAAATTAAACAACCATAGACAAAAAAAATCATTTTTCGTCCTTGCGATACAGTTTTGTGGAACAATCCCACAGCACGTTCGCTTACATTGTTTTTGCATCCATATAAAATACATAAATCCAAAAAGTGCTTATGTAAGCGCTTAAATAAATTCCAGGCTTCACAAGTTTCTCCTTTTTTTTTTGCTCATCGGAATGACTTCACCTGATAGGTAAAGAAAATGACATAAAATATCGATTTAACATTTCACACATTGCTTTCATACAAAATTTAAGGATCCTTTCTGTAAAAAAATGCAAAGTTATTTACCGAGTTGTGATTAATGTTGCAGAAAGAAATATAGCATTTGGTTGGAAAGTAAGATCCTGGAGAGAGATTTAAGTTACATGTCGAAAGACGTTAAAATACTTTGAGGAGTCTTCCAAGGACATTTTATCCATACAATGAAAAATTAATGGCGTCTTATCAGCAACCTTGTTCTGGTTTTGATTGAAACAGTTGAAAGGCATTTTCTGAAAAATTACGGACATTTAACATGCTTTCCTATAGAGAATTTGTGTCTGAGCACGTTTTATAGAATCATTTGGTGTGCTTTCAGCGGAAATCTTAAAAAATATAAAAAACTTAGAAATTGGCATGTAGGATACACCAAATCTCATTGATTTGAGGCTTATTTCAAATCACTCATACTTCTTGCATTGTTCTTGTAACGTTTTTGTAATAAATAAAAACCGAATTTGAGTTTACGATGCATACAATACATCCTGGCGTTGTTTCTGGAATATTGGACCGTAAAGCTTCCAAACTATTGGAAGGCCAAGCCTATTCGCCTTTTAAAGCCATGGACACTAGTCTACGTAAAGATTGAGTTAGTCAGTTGCAAAGAAAGTGTGTCAGACTTCGCTCTGAAACCTGGGTAACGATTGTTGTCATTGTTATAACACGACTTGATGGACGTATTAGTTAGTGCTGGAGCATCTGCATTCACAAACCCAAACCAATGCAATGAGGATGCCTCATAAATTTTTTTGCGGCACCTTCTAGATTTACGAACATGGTAGTGCCCTTTGTTTGCTACCTAGTGCCGGTCAATTACCGAGTCAAGGGCAACACAATGATTTGGTCTCCTTGAACGCCCTTACGATTGTAAGGACTACGTGTTGTACATTGAAATTCATGGGTTCCGAAAAGTCAATGGCCAATACCAATACCCGAAAACCTTAACAGAATATTACGCAAATAACTTTATTAAGAAATTTGTCCACCCGTTGTGCTGCAGCAAGTTAACCACATTCTTCTTGATACACCGCAAATGGAAAGGCTACCTCATATGGCGATTGCTTAAGAAAAGTGAAGTAAAATACTTGCTCCTTTTACAACTACCATCAGTACACTCAGGGTTTTCGTAGAAGAAGAGTGAAGGGCTTAGTTCTGTTCGGTAGGTAGCTCAGCGCTTCAGATCTGTTTATATTCCTATGTTCAGGAACCTACGTAAACCTGATATGAAACTCACTGCCCATGGAAGCCAACTTCCCACGTAAGCCAATTCTCCACGGAAGCCAACTCCTGAACGCCCGTTGTAGCCAGCTTCTCAGCCTGATCATATTCTCCTACATCTCTTTATCCGGGAACCTAGAGCAGGTCCACTGCAGACTAACTGCCACTAAGTCTGCGCTAAGAAAACTCTAGCAGAAAAAAAAATGCGGTTTTCGGGACATTTGTAGTCTGCGAAGAAACTCTAAGCCCAACATCGTTTTCCATTTTCGAGCCATTGACAAAAACTTTTGTGTTATATTTTGTGATGTCTACAGTCTGCTCAGGATGCAATGTGCACCGCGAAGTAGTTTCTAAGTCTAGGAGTCATGAGTAGTAGAACTTGATCTTGTATCACTTTCGGTCATGACATGGACCTTCCCCCAATATAATTCACATAAGAACACCCCAAGAAAAAATCCATACATAGTTTAATCTATATTCTTTTGATCTCAAAAAATAAGAACACCACAGCGGCCTGAGATAATAAACCGATTATACATCCTCCGTTTTTTGAAGGATGTATAAAATTTATGAATGAATTATATTAAATTAAGACTTAGATATCCTCGGTTTTTGGGAGATATTAATTCTACATACTTTTGCATCATTGAGAATTGCCTTGCTTCCATCATAGGCCAGGCTAACTTTTGACTCAATACTGACAAAGCTAAAAAGGAGGAATTAGAAAAGGAAGAAGGAAAAATGAAATTCAATGAGTAGAGTCATATTTGTCTCAGGCAAAACGCAGATATCTTCAGTTAGCTGTAAATAGCTCCTGAAGTCATGTGACAGCAGTATCAGAGAGGGTTACAGAAAAGGAAAGTTTAAGAAAGACAATGTTTAGACAATTTTGGTGGACCCGAGCCTCCTATATCAATCACGTGACAACGAATTGACGGATGCATTATATATTTTGTAAAAGAAAGTAACTAAATAGAAGTTCTTCTAGTAGAATCTGTATGCACTTATCCTAGATCATCTAAATCCGCAGAAACGTAAAAAGGCTGACATTCCTTCAGTGAGTCGAGAAACATCTTGTTGGAAAAGGAGTTGGAAAAAACTTGGAAAAGAGCTTAGTTTAACCAATTTAAACTTAGAAAGGAGCTTATTTCAATCGAGTGACAAACATAGCTTTAAGTCCAATACAGATATCAAATGCAGATGCGAGTCCGAAATACTAATGGGCTGGGTTTGAAGGATCCATTTCTGACGGTTTTATGGCCTTCAAAAGACTGCTAGTTTGTTTAAAAGTTAAGTACAGGTTTTTTTTGTTTGTGGTAATTTCTTAAATGACTTTTAAATGAATTTAAAGCTACAAACAAGGTTTTTTGTTCATACATCTTCCAATTTAACACTTATATTCGGGGTATTTTTTTTTAATTAAATGCACACTTAGCAATTGCGACAAAAGTGGAAACTATCGCCAAAATGGCGGTTAGACGGAGAAGTTTTTCAAAAATTTAATAAGGAACTCCTATGGCAGTTCGACTGTATTTCAAACTGTTTGCGCAATGTATATTACCTACTAGGACACTTGCTAGCTCATTGGGACTTGTATTTTATAAGCCCCATTTGTAAGCTTCTTTGGGTGATTCCCGTAGATTCAGCTAAGACTTTTCCTAAGAAGACTCACTGGCAGCCAATATCTGGGCTTCAGCGGATCCACAAGAAAAGTCTCTACCAGCACTGACAACTTTCCTTTCAGATTCTAGAACGCCCAAGCAATAAATTTCTAGAAGCTGAATTTCTAGAAGCAATCAATCTAGGAAATGTCAAGCGATTCATGAGATACTCAGTGCGCACGCAGGAACATGTTTTCCTCAACTAGCAATCACACAGTTGAGAAAACTGACTTTAAGTCACACTCGTTGAAGCCTTACAAACATACATTGAAGTTTTGTGCAACA
The DNA here is from genome assembly GCA_954870665.1 of Stratiomys singularior. Classification (NCBI taxonomy): domain Eukaryota; kingdom Metazoa; phylum Arthropoda; class Insecta; order Diptera; family Stratiomyidae; genus Stratiomys; species Stratiomys singularior. Next base: position 96,232,374 of record OX940879.1, read on the forward strand.
GGTAATCGAACCTAATTGTGTAAACGACGGACCTATGAATAAGCACACTTAAGACCGATAAACTCGAAATGAAATCATACACTGAAGATGGTACCCCGTCAAAACGCATGTGTGAACGTTACAAGAAAACAAACGGGGAAGGACGAAATTCCCTTCGGAAAATAAGAAAACGAGGTACGATTGACCTTGCTAACATCGATGCCGTGACATGTTTTAATTAGTAGAACGAAATTCCTTCGTTTCAACAAAAAGCGCGCAAGTTAAAGGCTTGAGAATTTGAAACTCCATACACAAAGAAACTTACAGAAGATAACGCAAAAAAGGCACAACAATTCAAGTATGGGGTAAACAGAGAACTTTTTGGTGGAGGATATTATCTTGGAACACAAAGACTCGATCCATTGTACTATATGATAGTATAGAAAAATTGTGATCAATGTTTTCTTTCCCAACTGAAAGGGGCGAAGTAAATCTTTATCATAGAATGTCTTCCTTACATCTTCTTCTTCTTAGCACTATAGCCCATCTCGGGCCATCGCTTCCTGCAACAAGCATCATTTATACATACTAGTCAACAAATAGAATGCAAGCTAACATATCACCCTCGTATAGCACATGATTGCAACGTTGGTCGGAAATTTTTGACTTTAGCAATTTTTTTTGACAATTGCAACGAGAAGACTATGAGCGTCCTGAGTGAAGGACTCGAAGGAAGAATTAGGCTTCTGAACTACTCTATGATAACAAACACATCTGGAATATCTATTTTTTGAATAAGTTGGGTTATTAGTTGGATTTGCGCCTCTTAGAAGAACCTGGAATTTAATTGTTATCAAAAAAGGATCTTTTCTATGGCTAATGCATTTGGTCGTCATTAAGACAGAGCGTCGAAAATCTTTTACAGTACTTTTCCTGAGGATCAGACTATGGATCACAAAGACGCTGGTAAATGCTATATCCAAGAGACTTCCAAAAAATCTACGCCGCTATTTACACTTACGGCAATCTTTTGTCGGGGGGCTCTTGGCACCCTATATCTTTATGGTAAATCAATTTCTGCAGTTGAGCTAGGAACTCGTGGTGGAGATATATGATGAGCCGACGATTCAAGTGGAAATTTCTGATCAAAGAAAATCTATGACCGATTCTTTGTTACAGTCTGGAAGATTTTTCAGGAACAGAGCTTGGATGAAAGCAGTATCTTTTCGAATAATCTAGTATAAATAAGTTCAAAATTGAAAAACAAAAACAAGTTCCAAAGTTATCATTAGCCAGAAAATGTCTGCGCAAACTCACGAACAGCAGCAAGGCCGGCCGTTGGCAAATCCTGGTGGACGGCATGAACAGAGATCCATGGGGACCTACGCTAAAAAATAGTAATACGGAAGCTCGAGGCAGAAAACAGAATGGACAGAAATATGCAGGCTTTTTTCCATATCCACCCCGCCATCATTGAGGCCACCAACGATGAAATACCAATGGAAATTCCACTTTTCTCGAAGATTGAATTGGCGAAGGCAGTCTTGTCTATGAAGGCAAGAAAGACTCCCGGATGAGATGGGATTCTAGCTTAGGTACTGCACGTCACCTTTCACTTGTATCCCGACATACTACTCAGCATTTTCAACGAATGCGTCCGCAAAGGGATGATCACAGAGTGCTGGGAAGTGGCGGGGCTTATACTCATTAGAAAAGGAAAGGAAGTCTCGAGTCGCCAACTATATACCGCCCGATGTGTATGCTAGACACGGCCGGAACAGTTAGCGAAAAGTTATAAGAGATTATAAGACTCGCTAGCGTGATCCGTGCTGCCGAGAACCTATCTCCACGACAGTTTGGCTCCAGAGCAGGTCGCTCCACCATCGATAAAATCGGAGAACTCGTGGGCGTGGTATACCCTGCTGTGGCACACAGCATTTCTTCACGACGGTTCGTCCTACTGGTTACTCTAGATTTCGGAAATGCATTCATTGGCATTCATGCAAATGGTGGATATTCTGGAAGCGTTAAAAACCCGTTTTCAAGTACCAGTATATCTGATGTGGATTCTGAGGGACTATCTAAAGGACCGCAGCCTAATCTATGACATAAAGGAAGGTATCCGAAAGATGATACTCCAGGTGTCGCTCAGGGCTCCATCCACGGCTCAGACCTGTGGAACATCGCCATTTTTGAACTCCTATAGCTTGAACTGATTCAAAAGGCATCAGGAGTAAAATACCTCGGCTTCCTGATATACTCGAAGATGAGTTTTTCGAAACAAAATTGGGTAATAGCTGAAAAGGCTGCAGCACGTGTACCAGTACTCACTCGATTAATGGCAAACATAGGGGGCTCATCGGATCTAGGAGACGACTTCTAATGACCGCTGTGCAGTAGGTTCTACTCTATGGGTCAGTGCTGTTCGGCGACGCTTTAAGCATAGACTTACGCCAAAAATGGTTGGCACAGTTGCACACACAAAGAGCGCTAGAAATTGCATGCGCATATCGAACAGTCTCTAGGACAGCAAATACTAGTAATCGCAGGGGTGATACCTATCGCCCTCCTTGCGAGAAAGCACAGAAATATTTATCTATTTATATAGAAACGACAACAGAAAAGAGGTCACAAAGGAAGAGAGACAGCGATTGGCAACAGTCCAGGGAGCAAGACAAAAACGAAAGGTGAACTGCATTCCTGATTACTGGCCTGAGGCAGTGGCTCAATCGAGCGCATCGTGAAACTAATTTCTACTTGACACAGCTCTTAAGGAAGGTATGAAAGTGTTCGGTCTCACCTGTACACGATTGTCTGGTCACGGTCTCCTAACTGTGTGTTTTGTATTGGAGAAGTGGATGATGCCTGTAACACGTTTTTCTCTTGCAAATAATGGAGCAAGCAGCACGGTAACCTCTTCAGCGAAATTATAGGGTCCTGCCCGGAAACTATGGTCGGACAAATGCTTAGAACGATTGACGAATGGAATCGTATGACGTCGAGATGGAGGTATTTCATATCTAGCAATCCTTTCCCAACCCTTCTTTCTCGCTGGAGCTGGGATTCCCGTGATCCAAAAGCGCATCTAGGCGTAGGAACACGAGGCTTGGTCCGGAGTAATGTGTCAAACGCTCCCTGACTTGGTTCTCAGGTTGACAGGAGAGATGTTTAGTGGGTAGTCAAAGACTCTCGCGCTTTTGGGAGTGCCACATTCAGGGCGTAAACAGCCATCAACTTCCTACCAGAAAAAAGTGTAAACATGAGTTAATTAAATAATAAAAAAATGTTCGCATACCTACGATTTACTATTTTTATTTTTTTAATAAGCAAATCCTACTTGCAGATCACATTATCCTATTTATTATAATCTAACGTCTATTTCTTTTTAATTAACATCTAACTGCATTCGCAGATGCTTGCGCTATTGCAAAAAATAACAACCTATAAATGTTTATGTTGAATCTTCAGACAATTTTAATAAAACACTGTTTGTCCTGACTGCTTTCTTCATGATTCATGTATCAATAAACAAATTCAAATCACAAACTGCCAACAAGCTTCGTTATAAATAAAGTTGAAAAGTTTCTTTTAAATTTCTATCACTTTTCATCCAATAAATCTATCAGCATCCCTAACAACTTATCGCAAAAAATTGTCTCCGCAACGTTATTTATGAGATTGAAATACCCAAGATACGAAATGAAGTTGTCATATCCATGAAGCAAGTGAGCAATGAGGAATATCATCCTACATATATGGACAGACATCTGACATCAATAAAGTATGATTGCCTTCAATTTGTCAACAAGATACTTCCATTTCACTGGACAAAAACCACACACGTGACTTAAATACATAGGTACATTACAATATCCTTTTGTATATGTATCGTCTGTATCCTGAGGTCCACTTCTCTCTTTAAAAAATTCTAGCTATACGGTGATCTTCTGTTATTATTTGTTATTCACGAAAGGATAAACAAAAACACGAAACAATGCAATACTTTTCAATGCTTCAGCAAAAACTAGGACATAACATTGAATTATTTGTCTCAGAAGGAAAATTCATCTTAAATTTTCAAGTTGCTTTTAAAGTTCTATTCATAGATAAAATAAGTTTACAGACCGATAAATTTCAAATAAATTCTGACACACATGTATTTGTATAAATATATAAATTTTTTTGCCCTTTTTCAGGTCCACTCAATGCTCGACCAAGAAGGATGATACGAGATGTCTATGGTGAATTTGAATCACAGTCGCAAAATATCACACAACCAACAGGTGAATTTAAATCATATTTTTTCGACATAAGGAAGATCCTTGCTCATATTTTATTGCACATATATAAATACTCGTATTTTTATTAGTTTGTATGGGAATTCCTCGTGTAAATATGTTTTTATATAAAAATTTTCAGCTGGAACGTGTCTACACGATGGAATCGCCATGCCAGATACATCAGTTCAATGTGAGAAAAAATCCGGGTGCCGAGCTATTCAGAAAACAGGATACTGTTGTCCCGACTATCAGTGCGGTAAGATTGATTTATGTTATTGATTGTTGATGAATGGAAATATGTTTTGATATGGAAGAACTGATTAAGTGATTTATGGCAACGAGGTTGAACATTTTAAAAAAAGTACACAAACTTGTTCGAGATGGTAAAGTTTTTTTTATGAAATTTTCCATTTGGGATGAATGCAATAAGTGAATCGAATTTGGTTAGCGAGAGATTTTTTATACTTAAATAAACTTTCATATTCAAGGAGCTTTGTTGGTGAAACGGTGAGAATTAAAGTAAAACAGCCTTTCTTTGCTTCATTTATGTTTTCTTCATTTTCTGAGATGGACATTTTAAAACATTTGCCCTTTGGCAGTCATGGACCCCTAGAGCAAGTTTGCCCCGATATTCCCCTTCTTGACTAGTTCTTTCCCTTTGATTTCCACTAAAATCTGACTTGTCGGAGCTTGAATTCTAAGCTCAGAACATCTAGAAAACTCATCTAGAAAAATCACATGCATATCCTTAAAACATTTGAGCTCATTGTTCATTGTTCTAAGCGAACAACTGAGTGTACCAACGGCTACAAACTAACATTCACTGCGAATGAAACTTGAACATAAAAATGGAACCTCAGCTAGCAAGGAATCTTAATCAGTTTCATTATATCACACATAGTTTTCAATGTAGTTTAAAATTCTTTCTTTTTATGCTCCCATCGACCTATACCCAAATATGCAAACACCTCACCATTGAGATCCTATCATTTCCCTTCAGATAACATTCGAAAAGTTGAATCCCTTTGAGTAAACTCAATCAATTTTTCTTTTCTTACTTTCTTCTTCTTTTTGCAGATTGCGAACGAAATGGTAAAATCTATGCAAATGGTGAGAAATTGGTAGATCCGGAGGAGCCGTGCAAGGGTTGTTACTGTCAAGGTTTGTATAAATAAATTGGCTCAAGTGAGAAGTTAAATATTTAAATGTCCTGAAGCATGAACTTTGGGTCTGAAGTGAAATAAAAATTGAATCAGTGGGTGGAATGTTGATATTTAGTGTCGTTTAGGAAAGTGCTTCCAGTGTTTGTTTGGTGATACATCGTCTAATGTATACAAGGGAAAGCACTTTCAGCGCAAAAAAAACAGGGAAAACGAATCCCGAGGATGTATTTCGAAAGAGATTTTTCTTCCAAGTACGGTCAATAATTAGCTAACTACGTGAATAAAACATTTATAATTTTTTAATGGAATACTTTTTATATCCTTTTAACTTAAAAGTTTGTTTGTTACAGTTCCTTTATATTATTTGCCATCATTTATTTCCAGGCGGCGAAATTTTATGCAACAAAGTCAATTGTTATATTCGACACGACTGTGAGCCGAAATTTATTGCTGGAAGATGTTGTCCTGAGTATGATAACTGTCCCCCTATTGGTAAGTACACATTTTGTCAATATCTTCACGAGAACGAAATGTTTTTGAAAAGGTAAATCGTTTCCTCCATGTATGTAATTCGTTTATTAATTATCTTAAAAGTTAGGAACTCAATAATTAGATAATATTCTTGATAAAACTCATTCTAACTTATATTGACACTAGCCATTATGAGCGCAAGGTATCCCGAAATGGGAATAGGATCATTTTCGTTTATACAAACAGAATACAATGAGGTGCTCTCTTATTGGGTAAAAGATCAGAAACTGTATGGAGAAAAATTTCCTACCCTACAAATTGCAACCTGCTCGCCTACCGTGGACAAGTCCAATCTAATCTGTTCCAATCGTATTCACAAATCGTTGATGATATTTCTCCGCTGCTTCTTTTTTCCGTTTCAGTTGAATGTTGCCTCAACTCGACTATCCTTCCTTTGGCATTCAGTCTCGCTTGAAATAGCTGATTTGTGCTTATATTTTTTCAAAAGATTCCGCAGATAATCCTCAACTTTAAAATTTTGAAAGATCTGCAATGCGTTGTAAATTAGCTTCCTGCTAATTTTAGCGTAACCACTACGAGGTATATTCAAAAATTATCGCGAATTTGAATTTCCCACGGACAACTTTTATTCAGACTTCGATATTTTCATGGCGTTATGTTGTTACGCATGTCCCTCAGTTATGCTGACAAGTTTTGAATTTTCGGCCATTTTGAATTTTGAGTTAATTTTTGACAGCTATGTTGCTTGGACATATTTTGGCTTAGTTTCGATTTTTGTCTATTCCAAAAATATATCGAAGAATCGGTATCAATTTTTTGGCGAAAAACAGCTTCAAGTGCGCGAACGCATTCCAAATGTTGACTGTGACTTTGCATGTAGGTACCTTGTATCAACGACGTTTATCGGTACAAAATGTTTTCAGAGGGCCGAAATGATGTGAATGACGAACAACGTGCCAGACGGCCGAACACGTAAACGACAGATCAAAACATTGATAAAGTGATGAAAATAGTATTGGCCAATCCTCGAACCACCGTTAGAGAAGTCGCTGAGGACCTCAATATATCGATTAGCTCGCGCCTTTCGATTGTTACCAATAATTTGGGCTTAAGACGGGTTGCCGAGAAATTCCCATCAAAGTCGCTAAATTTTGACCAAAAACAGCATCGCATTAACATTGTGGGATTTCCGTAGGTTTAGGAACTAAATTTGCTTCAGTTGGTCATATTTAGTGACGAATCATGAGTTTATGATAGTGACGAGGAAACCAAAGCGCAATCATCCTAATCATCCTAAGCTGCCACACGAGCCAAGATTGAAAAAAGCTCACCAAATTCGGTCGAATGTGGAGATTTTGCTTACAGTTTTCGTCGATCGCAGGGGCGTGGTACGTCATGAATCATTTCCATAGGGTGGAAAGGTTTATAAAGTCTACACCTGAAAGCAATGTGGAATATGTATGAAGCTATCCACCAGAAACGCCCGAATTTATGGAAGAAAAAACTGATAAGGACCTTAATAAAGAAAACACTACGCCACGATTGAGGTGATACAAAGAACATCGAAAGAGGAGCTGAACAAGATCACAAATCATGTTTTTTGGAGTGCTCCGAGTATCGGAAAAAACCTTAGCACACATGTATAATATCTGATGAGTATTATTTTCAAGAGGACCCCAATGTCCCCAATGTCCCAATGTCAAAATTCAAGGCAATAATAAAGAATTTATGAAAAAGCTTAAAATTCGCGATACTTTTTGAACAAACCTCGTTACTGACCGCCTCACTACAACCCTATGTGATCGAGAATGTCCTGGCTTTTCCATCATGAAAATATTTCAATCAGTGACTGCCAGGGAGACCTCTCTACGTGCTCGATATTATTGAGAATATTTTTGGTTCTTTTAGATAAATATTGGAATAGCTATTGATTGAAATAGAAAATACTTTTCTTCCAAATCAGAGCCATGTGCCTTTGAATCCGGGCGCTGCAATATCCAGCCAAACTTCTTTGTGGGAGCTTCATTGACAAGACTAACAACATCGTAACTGATCGCGGTGGAAGTTGATGGCTTTCAATGTCTTGTATCACGGCGTAAATTGATGCTCAGGACTCTCTTTTATCAGATACGACGATTCGATTTTTCTATATATCCGAGTCATGTTCAAAAAAATCACTTATAATTAATCCCCTTAACCAGGGCGCGCTTACACTTTCGGGGTAAGATCAAGAGAATCTAGAATCCTGATATGTCAGTCATGAGAAACGTTTGGAGCCGACACATAGTAAGACATTCAGCGAAATCAAATATACCGAATACAAGAACATTCGGGAAAATACCTTAAGTAATATAAAGTCATGCGAAAATATAAGCTACAAACATGAGGTAAACAGGACAGACTTTCCTCTTATCATTGGGATCATGGCAGATATCCTCTTTCCCTATCTGGCTGATATCCTCGGCTTATTTTGTTGCGGAAGTCGCGTTTCGGTCGAATGCAGCCATCTTCAGGTTGAGTATCAGCATCTTCAACCATCTTTACCTCGTTCTTAGAACTGCGTCCTCGACAACAATTCAGGAGGCCTTTTAGTCGATACTCTAGCTGGTTAGCCAGATTATGGATCAACTACTCATATGACCTTTCTGCTGAGCCTCCAACAGGTGCATTATGAAAAAAACCTGTTCGGTCTTTCACAAAATTATAATTCACAAATACTCATACCAATTTGATTTTATATTTCCAGATTCATCGCGTCCAGCAATGATAACTTCCTCAACAAACAACCCTACAATTATATCGCTTTCAACAACATCGACTGAAGCAACAACTTCGTCACTAGCTAAACAACAACAAGAAATGGTCAACAATAACCCATTAGGAATTAAAATTAAAGAAATTACGAAACCCGAAGAAATCCGAATCATCGACGAAAAACCTAAACAAACTTATCAACTTATCAAGCCACTAGACAGCTCATCTAATCAACCAAAAATCTACGCTCCAACTGCCCCTAGAATTGAGTCAGCTGGACAACAATCACCCCCTGCGGTTCATGTCAGCTTAAATGGAAACTCTGCATCATCTAATACAGTCGAAATCGATGACAGAAGTATTCCACCAAATTCAGCGATTTCAACAACTCATGACGGAAAGGATAATCTAGAATCAGGCGCTGCAGCAAACTCCGGAATGGGAGAATCAAGCACTGAAGCAGTGAATAAATTGGAAAGTGCGGAAACCAATTCAATTACCGATGAAGATGCCCAAAAAATTGTCCGACATACCGATTCACTGCAAATGGATCAAGGGGTTGTAGAGAACATGTCATCTACCACAGAAGCAGACATTGCAGATAAATCGACTTCAGCAAACGTTGGAAAGGAAGTCGTGATTGTTGACAGAAATGGTCAAACGAAACCCATCACAGTATTTGGGGTGGAGGGTCTGCAAAGGGGTGATGAGCTCGATGAAGCGCTTGAATTCGAAGAGAAGAAAACTGCAGCCAAACGATCAGACAGTCCTCATTTACATATTGACGCTACTACCGAACTACCGGCTGACCATAGCACAGGAGCTGAATTAATTTACGAGAACGCAAGCAGTACAGGTCACAGTGGAACGACAGATTTCAAGACGGTCAGTGATTTCGACCCAGTGGGATCGAGCAGCGATGATTTTATTCGTGTTGCTGTCACGACTAAGCTAGGAGAATCGACCACCGAAGGACATTTGGGTGAGAGCCATGATTCAACAGCCGACGGGGAGGTCGTGTTCGATACGGTTTACCATGCCTCTGGAGCAGATAGTTCTGACCTAGAAGATAGCCAGCCGCATGGTTCAGTGTTCCACACAGTTTACAGAGAACCAGATGCAAACCCAGCCGTTGTAGTTTCAACGGATGGACCAAAAGTAATTGTGCTAGAACCCATCGATGATGACGGTAGCCTTTCCATCCACACTCATAATCTAAGTAAAGACTAACATAACTCTATCCTACTTTCAGGCATAATTGATGAACAAAATCCTGCTTATCCAACGATTGTTGACGATTTGAGTGTTTACCAGTCACAGGTGTTAGCAGCTGAAGAAGATTCAATCATCAAGGACGAGAAAATCTTACCCGACGTTCTCGATCTCATTAATTCTACTCATTCAAAAAATGGTACAACCTTAGCTCCTGAAAGTTGGTTAAAAGAAGGAAGTAGCTCGACAACAGAAGGGATTCCCATTGACAACGAGGTTGCTCTTGTCCCAGAAGAGCGGTCACCTGGTGAACCGCTTCTGATTCCAGAATGGGAGAGAAATATGACGGAATCAACAACGCCAAACGTGACATCGTACGACAGTTTAGAGGAAGAGTCCTTATTCCCTAGCGGCGGACACACAGAAATAGAAATAAGCCCGGCTAGTGGAGATGGGCCAAGTAAACTGGTGAAGGAGCGCGAACCAACAACACCGAAAGCCAATAAAGTCATTGATATTGACGAGGATGGTTCTGGTAAATTCGAGCACGATCCGAAAGAAGATTCTGAAAGTCTCAAATACCATGATGACAGCGATCCTTCCTATGTTAAACCATATCTATTGAGCGGGTTACGATCTGTCGCATCTGCATTTGATGAATTCATGAGGAGTGTCTAATGATTTCATAGTAAATCTCATGTAATAATTAAATGAAAGTCTTCTTTAAATAGATGAAACATTGTCGAGTCCTTTTGTTATAGTTCTAGCATTTAACAATTTTTTTAACACATGTAATCTTTCAATCGGGTCAGAATATTAAGGAATCGTGGATTGTTACGTTATTTTCGTTTAAGTGAGATTGGCTGAGCGTTAAAATCGTGCTATTTGGCAACAAAGACATTCAAAAGACTGCGAGCTTATAAAAAACACTTTAAATTATTCATAAATTTTCATTTAAAAATTAGTCACTGCTTTTAAGTTTATATTATCACTCTGGTCCGACTGTAAAGAAACGCATCGAGAATTTTCATCACTCCATTTCTTACATATCGCAATTTTTTATCCTTTTGTAAACGTGAACCTGGTCAGGAAAAGTGTCAGGAAAATATTTTAAGTTATCCACAAGACTTTACTTCAGTTTTTCTTTTTTAACCTAACATTTTTCAAACGAACTTCAAACGAACCATTATGCTCAAGCCCATACGCACACATGAAAGGATCGCAGTTCAGCTTCAGTGTCCTCGAATCTTGTTCTTCTACTTCTGCCTTTTTTTCTTTTGTGCAGTAAATAAATAATCGAATTCTAGTAGCGTAAGACGTGAATCAATTTTTTTAGGACAAATTTCAATTCATTAATTTCATTGTAGTAGTATAGTAGCAAATAATAATCATAAAATTATTTTTAGAGAATAAATTTAAATAAAATTTTATTTATAATGCAATGAAAGGAGAAGGGAAGGTTCATTTAACGTGGTAATGTCATGTTACTAAACCTTTTCTTCTCCTCCAACGAGAAGGGAACGCCTTGTTCAGTGTAGGGCGTTCCTTAACTCACGTTTATTTTATTTTTTTAACTAGCATTCATTTCATAAACCAGGAAAAACATATTTTCTTGCTTTAATCTACATGAAAATGTTATTATGATGGATATTGCATAGGAAATTAAATTTTAAAAATTATTTATTGAAAAATCGTAAATTAAATTAAATAATAAATGAAAAAAAAAGAAAATTGTGTTTTCATTTCAACCTTCTTGTTTCTGCACTTTGTCTTGGAAATCAAGGGGGAAAATTTAAAAAAATTTAAAAACAATTCGATACTAGTGAGCGCACACATTGACGGTTAAAGGTTCTCCCATTCCAAATTTTTGAAAAAAAAAACAGAATGAATAGCACGTGCCTTCTTAATTAAGCTACCATTCACATTCTCAGGATGATCTGCCGGTAATTATGACACGTTTAGGTGACCCCGACGTGACTACAATTTGACATTGCGATGACACAGATATAATTTAACGTATGTGATGCAACCATAAAGTCACGTTCACCAGTTGATTGTTGCATCATAAATTAATATCCAGTAAGGAGATAGTGAGAAAGCGAGAGTGCACCATAAATAAAACATAACCCTACATTTGAGGCTCAATGAAGCAACAAAACCTGTTACAGGATAAGTCAGGAACAAGAGTCCTAACTCTACCATAAGTTGAGAAAGGACTCTCAAAATATCTGGCTTATTGTCTTTGCCAGTTACGACAGACGCAGTGGTCCTTCAAAGTCGACCGTCCAAATTTTGGTGGCCAAATTTGATACGTAAACAATAAGCGTACATTCTTACGTTTAAGGACCCTAGATCGGACGAGAACGGTCTGAGAATCAGAGTTGAGGTCCGTGAAAGAGCGCAAGAGAAAGTCTATTCCTCACCGTCTAGAAGAACTCAGCCATTTGCAGACCCTTCCGCCGGTCTTGATCCTGCGCTGGTACAAGATCTTACTGATCCAGGAACTCAAAGTTAGTGAACATAAACAGCGCCGCTGGTTTGTTGATTTTGCTTTGGAGTTTTGTGGACGTGCCACATTTTTGGATGAATGGCTATGTTAACTAGCATATTTGCTGGATATGGAAAGTCCCAAACGCGCACGAGATTCTCCAGATAGTACTGCATCTAGAAATGTTATTGATCGGGGCAGATTATAGGCAGGCTATGTCTTTAGCCCGTAGATTTTTGAATTTTGCTCTACAAACCGATAATAACCGATTTTTTATCTGAAATCGGACAACATTAAGAAACACAAAATATGGTTCTAGCATGACGGCACTACATGCCACAGCCTGATGGCTACGATGGGCATTCGGCATTCACGATTTGAGGGTATATTTATTATCTCTCGCAGAGATGACGTGGATTAGCTACTTAGATTGTGTAGTTTGACTCCGCTAGACTTTTTTGTTTGGGATCTCTGGAACTTCGAGGTCTATCACAATAACCCGCAATCTTTCGACGCAGAACCAAAGATTCTCTGGTTTTCACTGCGATCGGCATGGGCTTAAAAAAAGGCAAGAAATGCGAGAAGATTGACAGGGTCACAATATTCCTTCAGAAGTGTTTTACTTCAAACTTAAAAATGATCCAACCAGATTGGGTTGAATCTTTCTATGTTAATTGTCTCTCCTGTCTTAATTGGGAGAGAAGGTTTTCCGCGTCACGATAATCTGGCTGCCTGTCAGGTAGAGAATCTATACCAGCAACCGAAAGGTGCCCTTCAATTATTTTAAATTAAAACTCTTTTTAGGATGAATTTTTTCGCAAACACGAAAATCAAATGTCTCTCTGACTAAGAATGCCCATCCTCTATAGCAGAAGTCTGATGTGTTCATACGATTCATGTATGATCACGACGCTACATTAGCTCATTCAAGAAACCTTCTCGAAGCCAAGAACGTATTTTCACATTTGCACCAATGTGTGTCATGCTAGTTTAGCTTTACCACTCGACAGGCACACTGATTTGCAATATTGGATGGACATAAAGCAATGCTGACGAAAAGTTTTGAAATGGTCAAAAATTTAGGCTGCGAAAGTATCACTTCAATTAAATCCTTGTTCATGTATAAAGTTTCTCATCTTTGGGAAAAAGTCAAGTCAAAAAATCCTTTGCTATTAGGAGGTGGCACAAATGTGAAAGGTGTATGGAGTTTTTAAGTCAAAGTCAAGTAATGTGGTGACCTCTTCATCCAAATTGGAGTGTTCTGCCGTCTAACTGCTTACAACGATTGACAAATTAAATCGCGCCATAAATTGTTCGCCGATAGAACTCCTTCCTTTCCTAGCGCCCCTCTGCTCTCCCTTCTTTCCCATTGGAGAATAGATGTGTGGTAGTCCCACAACGCGAGACAAAAAGTCGTAAAAATTACGAAAAGATAACGTTACGAACTCGACGAATACAAGCGCTAGAAGCGCGATCGATCTTCAGTACCTCACAGACACTTGCACTTCACGCACGCTGCAGCTGAAGCGTCGCAAAAATTGAACACTTTCGAAGTTCACCTAATTGCATCAGTGATATCGATTTATGCATTAATAAAGTGATTTTTTTGTTGTTTAATTGCAACCGGAGTCATATTTATTTGCTCTCCCGGCGTGAAGTAATTCAGATGCTCATAATATGAAAGCGACTGTATGCATTGGAACACGAGGCTTAGTGGGGAGGAATGTATGAACCGGTTTTAGGTTAACCTCTCAAGTTGACAGAGGATGTTTCGATTAGAAAATCCAGAACCATTGCGCGTTTGGGGCCCACACTCAGTTTGTAAATAGTCCTCACACAAAAAAGGGAAAAAATTTGAGCTACTAATCATCTGAAGTTGTGCATATGATAATTTAACGGTCAATCAATCATTCTGCAGCTTAAGGAACTATCTGATTCATTTCAAAAACAAATAAATTAAATATGTCCAAAAGTAAATACTCAAAATAAACACTCAAGTCGTTTCTGAACAGATGTGTGAAGCTTGTATTGTTTGGAAGCTAAAGGAAGGAAATTTTTCCTCTTTTTACTTTCGTCGATTATTCGACTGGAATGAAAAACAATTAGGTGCAACAAAGTCAAAGTTGCGAAAGGAATACGCGAAAATATCCAGACATATCATTTATCGATAAATTATTCATAACTGTTGTGAACGTTGAAATCATCACAGAGAGAACTATACATCTTCCATTTCGATATTATTAGTCAGCTATCGCTAGCGAAATGCATATATATACACGTAGTGTATATATATGATTTGTTAACTTTTCATACGCGAAAAGCAACGGAAACACTTAATAATTGTATTTGGATCATCGGGTGAAACTTTATGCCGATGAAAATTTCTGAACCCGAGTAATTGTTATTAAAACATCGGATGAATAATGATCAAAATTTTATCATTATTCATCAAACAATGGAAATATAACTAGCAAGCTAAAATTTTCCTTATCAACCGATTTTAACGGAAATTCAACTTCTTACAGGAAATAATTTTATATCCGAAATAATACCAAAAAAGAGGAGTGTGAAACGACTAACAACTAAAATTCACCATATGTGGTTGCTGCCTATGATTGGTACAGTTCCATGCTTTGTTTGAAGCAAATCATTTACTGCCAATTGTTGACTTCGGACCTCGTCTCTTGCATGTAAGAAAGAACGAACAGTTGCTTGCGATGTTGTAAAACCACAAAAAGTCGCGCAAATTCGACGATTTTGAATATCGGCCGCGCACGTTATGACATTTAACGAAACACAAAACTATCATCGAAATACAAGTTCGCGACGATTAGTTGCTTGCAGACTTTTTACTCAAAACCTCTTCAATGACGTCCACCTTCTGTCCTAATTCGATGACAACTAACATGTAAAAAGGCGCAAAACGTTTTTCAACTCGCGTGAAAATTAAAATTTTAATTTAATTTGCAACATGCATCTTGATGCGAACGATTTGAGGTGGGTTATGAGGAAATGGTCATTCCGAGGATTTGCTGCTTGATTGGACGGCAATTGGTTGTTGATGTAGCGGTAGAAGTCCTTATGTCCGAAAACGTTCACACAGTGGCGGAGAACTGAACGCAATAGATTACACCCAAAATCTGAAGCAGAAGCTGAGTATCGGAGGAATGAGTAAAGGTTAACACACGATTTTGATCTTTGCGGCAAGCGACGAACTTCTGCGCATAATGGGGAGCTCAGTAATGTCGTATCTCGCGGTACATCAGGTCTTATCTCCAAAATGTTTTGCTTACATATACCAATGCATCCGGTAACTTGGACTAGCGTATCGTTAGATTGGCAATTTGTGGGAAGTGTTAGGGCATTTTGGTGGTTAAGCTAGGATTGATTCACGTAACTGCTTTATAACTTTTGATGCGAAGCCCGCGCAAATTAGAACCTTAATTCAATCATAATTTCAGTAAAGTAAGCAGTTAACTGAATTAATTTTCAATTGATTTTCAACAAAACTTTATACACCCAACTTTATTTCTTCATACTGTGTGTATTTTCCCGTGTTTAGCACTTCCAAACTGTCCTTTATTTTTTCATTTTCCATTCAAAAATGCTTTGTTTTGTTTGAATTTGGACAGATATATATATATCGGGAGTAAGGTGCTCCCTTCTTGAGTGTCAATTATTTTCTACGTCTGTCAAAATTAAAACAAAACATAGCATTTTGGGATGGCAAATCAAAAAATAAAGGATTATTTACATCTTTGTTTTACCACGAAAGCGGGGAAAACGGACAAGCGATTTTCATACTCGGCGTCGTTTGATTAAAATTAGTGTTAATAGCAATAAATGGTTTTGAATTCAATCATGTTGCGAAAAAATTTCTTCTTTCTATTTCGCTGCAAAACACCAACAGATGACATCATTGTGGACCTAGAAGTGCCGGTTCTTAGGCAAGATTTTAGCTAAGGAGATAAGCTAAATATTTGCCAAAAAGGAAGCAATGAATTGCCGAAGAACGAACCCTGTTTGTCAAGGGAAATTCCTTGGAAATCAAAAAACCTGACCTCACTTAAAGCCACAGACCTCATTTTTGGTTGACTTGTCTTTCATTGTGCCCAATATTGTTTTCAATTGTATATGTTTGCTTGATGTAACTGCCTCTACGTCGTTCTTTTTATTATTTTTTTTTTTGTGAAATGAAAGGCTCCAACGATCGAAATATGATCGTTTGTCTTGTTTGTGTGAAAAATGTCGAGTATTTTTCTTCATCAATGTAATTGGGGGAGATATGGTAAAGCATCTTGATCTGAAACTCATTTTTCCTCGCTGTTTTTTTTTATGTAATCGTTTTTGTTGTTAAATGCTTTCTTCTTCTTATGGTCTTAAGTGCTGTTTATGCCGGAATTGCCGTGATCGGCAATGGGCCTGGTATAAACTTCTTTAATATTCGTTTACCGTTAGATGGCTGCGTACACTGGCTTAGGAAGCTCTAGCTCTCTAGCTGTAGCTCTAGCTCCAGATTCTACGAGTTCTCCATCTGGTTTAACCCTAGTAAGATAATCTACGTCTCCGAGACGTAAGCGAGACACCAATATTGCTGTCTCTTTTTTATTTCGCGACGAAACGTGGTGTTCGTTTCAGTCAACTCAGTAGCCGAGCGGAGCTTGCGCGGGGCGCCTGTTTCACCGCGGTAAGTGTGTTAAACGTAGAGTTATACCTACACCGTGCGTCTGGAGGACGTATGATTATCCTTTGTGTAATTTTAGCACTTGTCCTTATAATTGTTTATTTGACACTAATCAGTGTGATTCATTATTTCTAGGTAATTCTATCATCTCTCCACAAAACCTAGGCGGTGCCCCTTAGCTGTTAGTGAGATTGAGGAAGCATTAGAGGCCAGTGATAACGAGACACCTTTAGAAAGTGGCAGTGAAACAGAAGATGAGGTGATTGAAGATGATATTCAGAGTGATGTTGAAGATGAAGTGATCGATGAAGTTTCATCAGAAATGACAGATTCAATATCCGAAACCGTGCAGCCGCCTATTGCCCCATCATCATCACCGAGCAACCCTGAAATGTCTACCACAATCTCGCGAATAATTATCCCAAATCAGCGCATCCTTCGAGGGAAAAATCAACATTGCTGGTCTAAAAACAAAAGTCAAAGCAGTGGAAGAACCTCTACTATAAATATTGTGCGAACATCAAGAGGACCGACTCGCGTATGTAAAAATATTTTTGAGCCTATTTTATGCTTCCAACTATTTATAACTGATGAAATAGTAAAGGAGATAGTGCAGTGGACTAATGCAGAAATATACATAAAGTTTGGAAACCAAATATCGAGCTATTCCGGAAAATCAAGAGAAAAGTTATACTTTTAGTGCCACATTCAAAGATACTGTTGATATAGAAATTAAAGCTTTAGTTGGTATTTTGGTTTTGTCAGCAGTAATGAAGGATAACCACCTTTTGACTGAAGAATTGTTCGATTCCACATTTTCAGGTACCCGTTATGTTTCAGTCATGAGTCGGGACAGGTTCGATTTTTTGATACGGTGTTTACGATTGGATGATAAGACAAAACGTTCAGCTTTGAGAGCTGAAGATCCATTTATCCCAGCCAGAAAAGTGTGGGATCTATTGATTACACCGTGCAAAAATATTTACAATCCTGGACCTCATTTGACTATTGACGAACAATTGCTTGCATTTAGAGGACGCTGTCCGTTTCGGATGTATATACCAAATAAGCCTAATAAATATGGTATCAAAATTCCCATGATGTGTGACAGCGGTACTAAATATATGGTGAATGCTATGCCCTACATTGGAAAAGCGACCAAGACGAACGATTGGCCTCAAGGCGAGTATTACGTAAAAGAACTGTCAAAGACTGTACATGGAAGCTGTAGGAATATAACGTGTGACAACTGGTTTACTTCCGTTCCCTTAGCTTAAAGCTTATTTATGGAACCATACAAATTAACATTAGTCGGTACCATACGCTCGAATAAAAGGGAGATTCCTGAACAACTCAAAAACACCAGATCGCGAGCGGTTGGGTCATCGATGTTCTGCTATGACGGCCCTTTGACACTGGTATCATACAAACCGAAACCATCAAAGATGGTTTATTTATTATCATCTTGTGATGAACCTGGTGCTGTGAATGAAAGAAGTGGAAAACCTGAAATGATTATGTATTATAATCAAACAAAGGGTGGTGTAGACACATTCGATCAAATGTGTTCGTCAATGTCGTGTTCGAGGGAAACCAACAGATGGCCGATGGCGCCCTTCTATGGCATGCTCAATATTGCATTTGTAAACTCATATGTTATTAGATTTTGTTTTTTGTTGTTTTTCCATTTTAAAAAATGCTATGTTTTTAATTTTTGACAAATATATATTTCGGGAGTGAGTTGCTCCCTTCTTCAGTGTCAATTATTTTCTGATTTTAAATGGCCTTTATCGGGATATTTATACTAAGTTTACACAAAGTCCTAATTGCCTAAGGTCTAATTACTTAAGGTCTAATTACTATTGGATTTTTATAGTCTTCGTACCTGTCATTTATTTGCTTATGCTTACCTTAAGGTCTAATTACAATGGAGTTTTTTACCTACCTACATGTCTAAGTACTTTAACATTAACAGTAACTTTAACTTTAACAGTACTTTAACAAAGTACTTAGACATGTAGGTAGGTAAAAAACTCCATTGTAATTAGACCTTAAGGTAAGCATAAGCAAATAAATGACAGGTACGAAGACTATAAAAATCCAATAGTAATTAGACCTTAAGTAATTAGACCTTAGGCGATTAGGACTTTGTGTAAACTTAGTATAAATATCCCGATAAAGGCCATTTAAAATCAGAAAATAATTGACACTGAAGAATGGAGCAACTCACTCCCGAAATATATATTTGTCAAAAATTAAAAACATAGCATTTTTTAAAATGGAAAAACAACAAAAAACAAAATCTAATCTAGAAGTGCTAAACACGGGACAACACACACAGTATGTCATACGTTATATATTGTCACAACGTCATGGCAAAAAATGAAAAACCCCTAAGTCGTAAGAATTTTATGAAAAAACTAAGCACAGACCTCTCTTCAGTTTGGATGGCAAAAAGATTGGAAGCACCTACTCTCAAAAGACACCTTCGTACAAATATTCAACAGTTGTTGCCTCAAGATAATGCTAGTGGAAGTCAGAATGCAGAACCAGTCATCAAAAAGAAAAGATATTCTGCATATTGCCCCTCAAAAATAAGGAGAATGTCAAAAATAACATGTTTTAACTGTAATAAGCCAATTTGCTGCGAACATAAAAATGACTTATGTAATGACTGTGCCTAAATGTGATTTAGAGTAAAACCAAATAATATTTTTAGTTATAACGACTGATAACTGTGTTAACTTTAATATAATAAAAAAAAATGTGATTTAGAATTAATAGAAAAAAAAATTATCTCAATAAACGAAGACTTAATAGTTTATAGTTGATTTGTAAGAGGTTTACGACATTTTGTTTTTTGTTTTTCTTTTAATACATTTATATTAATTAATTTTGTGTTTTATTTCAAGAACTAACCCTAAACTAAAAAATATGTAAAATATATAAGGTTTAACAAAGTTGTAATGCTGATTATACACTTGTAAACTTTAATACGTCTATAAGACGTATCATTATCTTTAATGTAGGTCATAATATGATTATCTTTCTAGGGTTAAGGATAATTTTCATTTTCGCTGTCGACTGGCTTGGGAAACCCTAATCCAGGAAACTTGTTGCGCTGAGCAGTTAGATGCAAACACGTTTAGTTCTGATCTTACCCTGATTTTTTTGTACAACTGATTTCTTTATATACTAACCTAACCTAAAGAATTCTCCTTGTGTGGTATTTCGTGTAAACCATAAAATTTCTACATTTTTATTTATTGCATTTTACCAAAAACAATGAATTTTATTTCTACGCATCCTTTGATCCTAATTAATAATGCACTGAATGCATTGCCTATGCTCAACACAATAAACATATCCTTGAGCCGTAATTACCAATGCATTTAAACACAGAATGCATTGCCTTCGCTAAAACAATAAAACTATTCTTAAACCGTATGTCATCGCCCACACAATGAGAATTCACACCTTATCCTAAATAAACATCTACATATATTTTTATCTTTGCATCTACGTATATCAACTATCTATACTAAACGATGCTTCTGATTAGTCTATGGATGATTGCATAGTACGCGCCCAATTTATGTTGCTACCAGTGTTGCGAGTCTTGTTGAATACTTGGGGCTTTCCATTAGGTTCTAAATTGGAATTAGAACTTCTAAATTCGGGAGTTATTTTTTTTTGGATTTGGACACATGGACTTCATCTGTGAAGTGAATGTTTTCATGGATCAAAAGTATCTTATCCATTGTTGCCCGTATAACATCATTGTTTACGATCACTATAACGTCATCCAAGTATCAAAGCCATAATCGTAGCTTTTCTCCAAGATCATCCGATTCTTGTCGATTTCACTAATATGCGGTGATAGATTTCCCATTGCCAAGCCAGTCTTGGTTTTGAAGAGATTTCCCCTAAATTTGTAATTTTATTTTATTATTTTTATTTTACTTGATTTCTTTTTCCATTTCAGATTATAACTATTATTTCGATCCATTCTTCGAAGAACCACAGAGCCACTTTCATCGGGATGCCACTTCTTCAATGGTTCTATTGTATGATTAACTTATAAGCTTTTCTGTGAATCTCTTGATCGATTTACCCCAACGTTATTTCCAGGTTATCTATTTCGTTAAAAAACCATTTTGTGAATGTATAAGACGGTGATTCATGTCTGCTTTGATTATCCTAAGTTTGATTGCTGGTTTCTGGATTTTCGGCTGACATTGAATAATTGGATTGGACATTTTTAAATGTCCTTTGTTCTTGAAGATTAGGTTCTAATCTTTCATCACCTTATCAACTTTTTTGATCGGTTCTAGCTCGGAGTCCCTTTTCACTTCAACATAATTCCCCATGGATAATTTTTCAAAGTTTAATTTATTGTATTGGGTCTGTATATCGTGAGTGTGAAACATGGACCCTAACCCAAGCATCTGAAAATATATTGAATGCCTTTGAGCGACGGGCCCTGAGGTGGATAATTGGAGCGAAGCTAGACGGAGACTACTGGCAAATGCGATACAACTTTCATCTATATGAAATTTTGACAAACCGAAGGTTTCTACGATTGTGAGACGGCGAAAGCTGCAATGGTCTGGATGGTCAATGGACAAACAACGGATACCCAAAAATGATATTCGTTGGGAGAACTGAAGAACGAACATCAGTAGGGAAACCTAGAAAATGCCGGTCTGACTCTGTTGCCGGAGATGGCTCACCGCTGCTCGGATGACAAAATTGGAGGACGGGGTCATTAGGACGAGACACTTGGAGGTGCATGCTACAGAAAGCGAAGGCCAGAGAGGGGCTGTAGTGCTACGAAGAAGAAGAATTCATCGTATTCAACTTTGTCGATGCCAACTATTTTGTCCATCTTGTCTACGTAGAGATAGTAAACTGGCTTTTGCCTTAGCTTTCCAATCGCCTTTTTGCTCTCCCAATTCCTTGGCTTTTTCAGCAATTCGTTGCTTACTGTATGCCCACTGTTTTGCTTACATCCTTGGCTAAGATCTTTAATTGCCTTTTGCAGGCCCACAACTATTTCAACGGTCGGTGTCTTGCTCTGAATTGCATGGGCACTGTTATTCGGAGTCGAAGGAAATAGATCATAAATGCAATGAACAAAAACGCCCACAAAAGGAAAATGAAAACTTCAAAAAGGGATTTTACTACTTGAAAGTAATATAATTTGGTTTAAGAGCAATATGTTTATAAATGTAGTAGTTCATTAATTCATGTAGTAGTTCATTTATAAGCTAAGCACTGGTGAAGGATTGAGTGTAAAATCCGAAATACCGTGGTGTTTGCAAAACAGAAAATAACTAACGAATTAAAAGGACATTTCCTTTCCCGTTATCATGATATTTTGGACTTATTCTGCAGATATTATATTAAATAAGTTCCTAGTTTTATTTTTACGCCTTTTATGAGTACAGCCACCAGCGTTAGGACGCCCAATCAACAGGGATTTTTTCATTCTATTTAATTAATTAAATTTAAATATTTAATCAAGATCTAGCTTTATCGCGTCAGCACCTATGAATCCAGGATTCAAGTGAATCATTTACTGAGAGTTGTTATTTATTTCTACGTGAAAATGTCGGTATCCTTTTGTCACAGTCATACGTAGCCTGGCTTGAACAAGGAGTACATTAAGCCGCTTCAAATATCAGGCCATAGGCCAGCGATATTTATCAAAAAAGTAATATTTTTTTTTGTGGTAGGGAGGTTAAAGGCTGTTTGCGCCCTGAGTGTGGGACTCCCATACAATGCTTTTGGACTACCCACTAAACACCTCCCCTGTCAACCTGAGAACCTAGCCTGGAACCGTTTGACACATTACTTCGGGCTAGGCCTCGTGTTCCTACGCCTAGAGGCGCCTTCGGATTATGGGAATCTCTTCTCTAACGGAAGGACGGGAGAGGCAGTGCTAGAAAAGAGATCCATCCATCCCCGATGCCTCCCAGCGCTCCAATAAAACTTTTTTCAATATCAGCACTGCCCGAGCATATTGCGCTACGCGATTCCAATTGTCAACTGTTTTCAGCATTACTCCGACGATAGTTTCCGGACAGAGCTCTCCAATTTCGCTGAGCAGGACCCCTCGCTGCTGGCTCCACCTTTTGCAGTAGAAGAATGTGTGACAGGCGTCATCTACCTCTCCTGCACAAAACACACAGTTAGGAGACCGTAGTTTGTCTATTTTATACAGGTAGGACCGAAAACAACCGTGCCCGCTTAAGAGCTGGGTCAAGTAGAAATCGGTCTCACCATGCACTCGACTGAACCACGGCCTCAGGTCAGGGATCAGACGTGCAGTCCACCTTCCCCTTGTTTCTTGCTCCCAGGACTGTTGCCAATGGCTGAGAGAGCGACGTCTCTCTTATTTGGTGATCTCTTCTCTTCGATCTTCGCCTCTGCGCAGGTAAATACTTCTGCGCTCTCTCGCAAGGAGGGTGATGGGTATCACCCCTGCGATTACCAGCACTGCCGCCCCGGAGACCGTTCGGTATGCGCATGCGATTCGCAATGCTCCTTGTCTCTGCACCTGTGTCAACCGCTCCCGGTGTAACTCCTTGGTGAGAGCGTCGCCCCACAGTTCTGATCCGTAGAGTAGAAGCGACTGCACAACGCTCATTAAGAGCCGTCTCCTTGATGTGGTGGGCCCCCCTACGTTGGCCATTAATTGGGTGAGTGGCGTCACACGCGTTGCAGCTTTGTCAGCTACTGCCCTGATTTGTTTGGAAAAACTCATCTTCGAGTATATCAGGACGCCCAGGTACTTTACTGCTGATTTCGATTCGACCAGCTCGTCCCCTATACTGATAGGCCGTATTCTGGGGATTCTCTTCTTCGTTAGGATGACCACTTCGGTTTTTTCCAGTGCCAATTTTAATCCGTGAGTGGTCATCCAGTCCATTACCCTCCGCATTAACGTATTGAGTCTGAGCTGCGCATGGTCTACTGTGCGTCCAGCGACCAGCGCCGCGACATCGTCCACATAGCCGATCAAACGTGACTCTTCCGGCAGATCAAGCTGCAGGAGTCCATCGTAGGAAATGTTCCACAGGTCCGGGCCAAAGATAGAGCCCTGAGCGACACCTGAAGTAAGATTTGTACTTCGCCTACCCTCCTTCGAGTCGTAAAGTAGGCTGCGGTCCTTCAAAAAGTTCCTGAGAATCCGCATCAGGTACACTGATAATTGAAAACGATTTTCTACCGCTTCCAGAATATCCACCTATCTAGCGCTGTTAAATGCGTTTCGAACATCCAGAGTAACCAGCAGGACGACCCGTCGTGTGGAAATACTGTGAGACTCCGCACGTTGGACCGCGCTCACTACTTCTCCGATTGCATCGATGGTGGAGCGGCCTGCTCTGAAGCCATACTGCCGTGGAGATAGATCCCCGACCATACGATCACGTCAGCGAGTCTTCCCCTGATAAGTTTTTCAAAAACTTTTCCGACCGTGTCAAACATACACAGTTGGCGGTATGCAGCTGGCGACTCGGGATCCCCTTTTCCCTTCGTAATAAGCACAAGTCTCGCCACCTTCCAGCACTCATGGAACAGCCCTTCACGCAGGCATGCGTTGAACATGCGGAGGAGCAGGTCAGGGGAAAAGTGGAAGACCATTTGTAGCATCTCTGCTGGAATCCCATCTGGTCCTGGCGCCTTTCTGGCCTTCATAGACAAGACTCCAATTCCATCTTCGTGAAAAATGGAATTTCCATTGGTGTTTCATAGTGGACGGCTTCAACGATGGCGGGATGGATGGGAAAGAGAGCCCGCACGATTTCATCCATCTTTTCTGCCTCGTATGAGTGAGGTGACCTTTGGACACCGAGCTTCCGCATTACTATTTTGTAGCACAGGCCCCATGGTTCTCTGTTCATGTCGTCCACCAGGTTTTGCCAGCGGCTGGCCTTGCTGCTGTTGATAAGTCTACGGAGGCATTTTCTAGATGACTTGTAAGCAACTAATCGGATACATGCCTCTTCCCGGGTTCGTGCTCGCTGTATCCTGCGTCGTAGTTTGTGACACTCCCTTCGTTTTTCGGCAATTTCAGGTGACCACTAGTATACTGGAGGCTTGATGTGCCGGGGTCTTCGTAAGGGCATTGAAGACCTGCAGGCGGATGTAATGATTCTCATAGTTGAGTTAACGACATCTCTTGCCGCGGGTTCTCCGTCCTTTAGCGTTGCTTCCGACAGCGGTGATCGTGCCATAAGCACTTCAACAAACTTCTCAATAACCGCTTTCTCAGTATTCCACCGGAGCGCAGAAGAACAAGCGCGTGGTCTTCGGGAAGCATCGTGATGGATCTCCAGAGCATGGCCAAGTAATCCTCAAGCACTCTCCAATTTTTAACTGAT
This sequence comes from Stratiomys singularior, assembly GCA_954870665.1. Classification (NCBI taxonomy): domain Eukaryota; kingdom Metazoa; phylum Arthropoda; class Insecta; order Diptera; family Stratiomyidae; genus Stratiomys; species Stratiomys singularior. The sequence goes on from OX940879.1 coordinate 96,257,816, forward strand.
TGTGCTAGGCACTCCGAGGCGAATGTCACATCAGGTATGGTGCCGACGCAACCCCATCGACGGGAAGTAGGGGTGTGGCCTGTGTTCAGTACGACGAGCCCAGTTCGTGCTGCCATTTCCACGATCCGTTTGCCCCGAGCGTCTGACTGGGGCATGCCCCACTCGATTCCCTTTGCATTGAAGTCCCCTCCGACGAGCACATGGCCCTCAATACTCGAAACAGCGTTCTTCAAAGCATTGAGCCTAAGTTGAAAGGACGACAACGATTCGTTCGGAGTTAGGTATACACTGAAGAGTGTGGTTCCCGAACACCGAACCCAAACAAAACCATCTCCTCGCCCCCGATCCTGCACTTGTAGGTGTGCACTGTTCCGAACCCAGATGGCGGCTGTACCCGATTCATCAGGATACCATGTTGATGAGTTTCTGGCGTGATGTTGCTCGCTCAGCAGTAGTAAGTCAGCTTGCCTGTCTCTCGCGAACTGTTCCAGTAGGTCTTGGGCGATGATACTTCGATGTAGATTGATTTGGAGTATACGAATCATTCCAGAAGCGCTTTTGCCTTGATTAGGGCTTCTTGGAAGACCCGGCACTTCCCTGTGCCTGGAACATGTTTCAAATCATCTGGTCTCGGGTTATACTCCTGGCAGAGAACACAGTGTGACTCGTATGTGCATTCCTTCTTTTTATGCCCTGTCTTACCGCAATTGTAGCACGAGGAGCTTCGGTCAGTTCCATTACATGTCTGTGCGGTATGACCGTATCCGAGGCACTTGAAACACCGAAGGGAAATGGCCCTTCGCTGTATCCGACAAATAATCCACCCTATTATTATTTTGCCCTGCTTCAGAAGCTGTTCTGCTTCCCTCTCTGTGAGATCGATTATGGCCATGCGTTAACCCCTGTTGTTCGGTTTGGCCAGCCTGACTTTCGTTCGCCTAGTACGGGGAAGTCGCATTTTAAGACGTTTTCTATTTCGGGCAGATCCGTAACGCAGTCAATGTCTCTAATTTCCAGTGTGGCCTTAGGCTCGAGTGAGGCTACAGTTGCCTTATCTCCAAGGACTCTTTTGACTACGTCACGGAACGCGTCTTTATTGTTTGCATCTGATCCGAACTCAACAAGTAAATCCCCCGAGCGAGTTGGACGTACAGCTTTTATTGCAGTTTGTATGTCTTCGGGTTTTACCGCTCCCTTGATTTCTCGCAGAACATCCGCATAGGATCTACCGTCGGTAGGTTTAACCAGCAGTGCCTGCCCAATGGGTTTTCGACGCTTGTTAATCTTAGTTTCCTGGGTTACCTGCGATGATTCACTGCATTTCAGTTCCTGTAGATGCTTACCGATTTCGGACTTCAGGGCCGCTTTTTTAGCTGCCTTTTTGGCAGCTTTGGATAGTGACGTCTGAAAACCCTCCTCAATCGCGATTTGATCGTTCGGCGTCCTGTCCTCGTCCTTCCTCCGTTCATCCCGATCCCCTTTGATTGGACTGCAGGCCAACCTTTTGGTGGTAGTAGAAATCGGGACGGCTACTGGCCTGTCTAATGCATTAGCCTGTTGCTCTTCCTCTTCCTTTAGCCACCTGCATCTATAATGACGTAAGTGGCTATGGTATAGCCGCTCTTCCTCTGCGATCCATGATCATCGAAGTGCTCCGTGTCTCACGTGCAGGTATTTCTTTATTTGTGTCCCGTGCTTCAGTTGCTTCGGTGGTGATGGCAACAATCATAGGTTTCTCAACCGTTTCGCATTTCTCCACCGTGTGTTCGTCTCTTCCAGGTTGCAAGAGGCTCTGTTCTTCTTGTTTTGGTCGCTCTGGTGTGCGTGTGGTTTTCTTGCTGCGCCCAAATGCTGTTAAAATCTCTGGTTGTACCAGATTTCCTACTTTTCGTCCATCCGTTTTCGAATGTTTCTGCTCTGACATATTTTCTTTTGTGTATAATTTGTTTGTTATCATTTCCGCCGCTATCTCCACTCGTGTGTGTAGTCGCTTTAATGATCCCATGGTTATCTTTGCTAAGCAGGGAGGCCATGCGAGGATTGGCACCAGCCCTTATGGGGACAGGTGCTCAGGGCCAGACCGGCGCTAATCGGGAGTTCGTCTCAACCGAACCTACACCACCAACTCAATTGTGCGAGCTTCGAACGTAATCCGAGGCCTGCCAAGGTTTTACGGGACGGAGACGGTATGATCGTTAGATTGGAGCCTTTCACACTCGAGTGTCACCTCGGTGCTACCGTGCGACGCAACTTGGTCAAAAACATCATATCCGCCAGCCCAAAGCATCAATTTTGGTTAATCAGTCAAATCGTAGTCCACAATTGGTTCAGTGTCATATTCCGTGATGTCCTCAATTTCCTCGGGTACGTGGGGGCGGCTCCCCAAAGAATACTAGCTTTCAGGAACGGTACTGGTAACCAGCATTCCCCTTTCGGGTAAAAAAGTAATAATTAAAAATTCTTAAAAGAATCAAAACAATAATTTTGACCCATTAGTTTGATTTGTTGATTGCCTAAATTCAATTTATTTAAAATGTGATAAATTATTTTTACAGATTATTTAATTCAAAAGTTTAGATGGATAATGATTGAGAAAATGAAAATTAACTAACAAAATTCAATCCCGACTTTCATTCATAAAATTTTCGGGTCATTGATTGGTAACACTAATAAGTCAATAGTCAAAAATAGTCAATAAAAACCGAGCACCAACGATTATTGGAATAATTATTTCCTGTAAACAAAATTAAATCTTTTTGACAGTATTCTGTATGACTGAAGGATTTTGTTTGAACTCTTCGTTCAATACAAACGAGAAGAGCGATAAAAGTTATCTGGGAAATATCATTTTGAATTCTTAACAGAGTAATGAAAAATGTGGGCCTTGAGAACAAAGGATCCATTGAGGTCTATCACAGCATCTGAAAGCCACAATTTTTATTACATCTCAAAGTATAATCAGTTAGCATAAGTTCATGTGAAACACTTTCATTTAGTCTTGTAAAAATTTTCGTAGACTACAGATCGTGTTCACCTTCCAAAAGCTTGTTGATAAATAAACGATTAAAAAATCAGATCAATTGCTATTATTTTAGCAGTAACCTTTTCCCTTTTTAATTTATCAATCAAATATCATGAACTAGTCACTACAATTAATTTTGAGATTTATTTTAAACCAACGATCGTTTTCACGCTCCTTAAAGCAATTTTCCCATTTTCTAAATAAACAAACGATTTTAACGGCTATTCAACCGCTCACCGGAAACCATGTAATCGCCGGACTAATAAATGGAGGGTGCAAGTACTAGCGACTAAAACTCACCATGTATGGTTGTTGTCTATGAATGGTACGGTCCCATGCTATACTTGAAACAAATCTTATACTGTCAATTCTTGACTTCGGGCTTCGTCTCATACATGTAACACAGAACGAACAATTGCGTGCGATGTCGTTAAACTACAAAATTTCGTGCTCAATCGGCAATGAAATCACAAGTTGAATACCGACCGCGCACGTTATAATGTTTTACGAAACAGAAAACATTTATTGATACACAGTTCGGCGACGATTAGTTGATAATAAATTACTTTCTAGAAACCCTTCCATGACGTCCACTTTGTATCCTAACTCGATGACAAATGACATTTAAAAACGCGAGAATCGTTTGTCAAAACACCGAATTTGTTGTGCAAACCTTCACATGAAAACGAAAATTTCATTTAAATCTACTTTTCAGCAACTACTTAAGGGTCTTTTCTTTGTTTGTTTTTTATTTTTCATAATTTTAAATAACTTATTGCTAACACGTTTCCAATATTTTGACAGCCAAAATCTTAGTTACCTGCTGGAACTCAATTCAAAGATAACTTCAAATTTCGACCTTAGTTTAAAAGTCTTTTTTGCGTTGATTAGTAATAGAACAGTTGATAAGTAACAATTGGTCACAACTTATTTGAATTCAAGAAAACAATGAAATTTAACCAACGGTTGAATCACATCCTGCTATATGGGACGAGTTTGTCGCGATATTTCGTATTGTCACAAATGTTTATGCATGTATAAGTAGCCTTACGTTCAACCTTGATCCTCCGATCCACACATTTATGTTATTCTTTTATTTATGACAGCCGGCCACTGACGCGCGCTTGTCGGAAGGAGTTGTCAAGATTTTCACGGCCGTTTCTGATTTTTGTTAAAAACAATTGCGTCGATTAAGCGTTAAATCTAACTATTTTGGGGTTGGTCGAACAAAAAACCTATTCAAAATGGTAAGATAAAGATTTTTGTAATTTTCTCTTTTGTTCGAAGGTAGTTGTTATGAATGTTTTTTGTTGGTTATGTATCTGAGTATGGACTCCATATTTCACGGTGTGAGAAATATATTTTTAAGTGCCAGCAAGTATCACTCAGACAATAAAAAAATAAGATCAGTATGGCGCACTCGTTTCAGAGTAGATTGATTAACATTTTTGAATGTTCGATTGTTATTGTGCTGCTAAGTAAGAGTGAAAGCGAGCAATTAGTATAGCGAATATTGACTGTTGGCATGTAAAGAAGATTCAAAAGTTAAATGTTGCTTTCTTGTTTTCCGGAAGAGGTTCGTCCTGAATGGGTTATTTCGTTCGGGAAAGAGAAAATGAAAACTTTAAGGCAACGGCTTAGTATGGAAAGTACAGAGCACTTAATATTTATGTGCAAACAGGTCATAACTTAAAGCCTGTAAACATAAATAAGCCTTTTGTTCACCATGTTACGAGCGCATCGTTTTCAACTACGAAAAATTTCGCGCTCTGATCAAGTTACTTCCTGTTCCATTTCATCATTGCTGTTAGGAGTCTGCTTCCAGCTTCACCGGAGAGTCTCCCTGAGATTGTTTTTTTTTTTACTGAACGAACTTCCATCGTCCTCCGCCTCTTTTCTTCTATCATCCACGTACGCGTTTTCATAGCTTCCTTTAATCTCTTCACTTTCTGTAGTACACGTTTCCTTATTGCGCTACTTTCAAATTTTTTTGGCAAGTCAATTTCTTTCCCTGTGTCCTTTGCATGAGCAACTGACGCAACGTTGATTTGTAGAATCTGATCAACGCGGCAGTTTCACTTTGATTTTAGCCTCCGGCTGATGTTCCCTCGAATTGTGTTGAACCCACCATATTCTCTAGTTAGTGGCTAGCAGGCATTTGCCGTTAGTATTTAATTACGGCTTACCATCGTACTTAACGTAAAAGGTTATTGTTTTTAATTTCCAATCGGGTTAGAAAAAGGGAAAAAGTATAGGCTAGCGTCCAGCGCATAACTCTAGGCATGGTACAAATCCATCCTAGCCTAACATTAAAGAATTTTAACTCTGTAGTCACTATGTTTTCAAGTTCTGCTACATAAGTTTGCCTGTTAGTAAGGCTCGAGGGATGAATAACGGGTTCTAGGTGTTCCTCTCCCTTGCCGCATGCTCAACATACGGTACCATCTGGTTGGACTTCGATTTTCTTGACATGGCGACCAAAGAGATTGTGTTTCGCTATGCATCAATATTTCTAGGCGATAATATGGGCATATTCGTTATAAATATGCCAGATGCGCAAGTTTAAAATGTTTTCTTGCATGAAAAATACACAATTATTTAAGAACAGTGGCAAAACATTTTTTAATCAAAGTAGTGGCCCTCGCTTTTTACACATTTTATCCATATAATATAGGCAACCACGGATACCATTCCAAAAGAAAGCTTCAACTTGCATTGATATCAATTCCATTTCAGCCATTTTTGTACATCGATGAGAAGAAGTGATAATCAGAAGGCGCCAGGTCTGGTGAATACGGCGGGTGGGGTAGGAGTTTCCAAACAAGCGAGGAAATCGTTTTTTTGACTACTTTGGCTGCAAGTGCGGGAGCGTTGTCATGCTGCAGAATGACTTTGCCGTATCTTCGCGCCCATTCTGGGCGTTTTTCGATCAATATTTGTTTTATGTTATCATTTGTTGTCGCTAACGGACGGTGTTTAATGTTTCGCCGGGTGTGAGAAGCTCGTAGTGCACTACTCCCTTCTGATCCCACCACACATACAGCACTGTCTTCCTCCCAAAACGATCCGGTCTTACACTCGATGTTAATAGTTAACTTGGCAATACCCATGATTTCTTACGTTTGGGATTCTCAAAATATACATATTTTTCATCGACAGTTACAACTCGATGCAAAAAAACCCTTTCTTTCGCGGCGTACATGCAGCATTTCGCACACAGTTTTCCGTCTTTCCATCTTTCGTTCGTTCAGTTTGTGTGGATTCCATTTTCCAACCTTTTGAATCTTTCCCACGGCTCTCAAGCCATCGGAAATGGCTCGCCGAGTAACATTCAACTGCTCCGCCATCATTTGTTCTGTTTGTGTATCGTCTACGTCCAATTATGCTTGTAATTCGTTTTACATTAAAATTGCCACTTTTGAAACGTTGAAACCGGCGTTCACAAGTATTGACGTTTGGAGCAAGATCGCCGTAAGTCTCTATAAGAATTCGATGACTTTCCGGAGCCTTTTCCTTTTGATTGAACAAGAAAATCATTATATGCCGCAAATTCTCTTTACTTGGCTCAAAATTCGACATGTTTAACATGAAAAAGAAATATGCTACTAGCTCGTAAATAACTAAACAAATATGACGTTTTCTAGCGGGCAGTCCTAACAACAAAATGGCGCTTTGGGTTCGACGGGTTACAATAGGTTTAATGCGCCATTTCTTGACTACAAAACGTTTTAAACTTGCGCACCTGGTTATTTCAAAAGTTCAGATTAACAAAACAGGTATTACCTTACATTAGTGAAAAGATGTGCGAAAATTCACAAGATTTTCGCTTATAAAAATTCGTGCAATCTATTTCACAATACAGACTCATCCGGATGATTTGCGACTAAGACCTTAAAAAGATTAAAATAGCGGTTTTTTTTACCTCCCTTGGCTTTGATGCATTTTTTTTTGGACTACCCACTAAACACCTCCCCTGTCAACCTGAGAACCTAGCCTGGAACCGTTTGACACATTACTTCGGGGTAGGCGTCGTGTTCCTACGCCTAGAGGCGCCTTTGGATTATGGGAATCTCCTCTCTAACGGGAAGGACGGGAGAGGAAGTGCTATAAAAGAGATCCATCCATCCCCGATGCCTCCCAGCGCTCCAATAAAACTTTTTTGAATATCAGCACTGCCCGGGCATATTGCGCCACGCGATTCCAATTGTCAACTCGATCTTCGCCTCTGCGCAGGTAAATACTTCTGCGCTCTCTCACAAGGAGGGTGATGGGTATCACCCCTGCGATTACCAGCACTGCCGCCCCGGAGACCGTTCGGTATGCGCATGCGATTCGCAATGCTCCTTGTCTCTGCACCTGTGCCAACCGCTTCCGGTGTAACTCCTTGCTCGTCGCCCCACAGTTCTGATCCGTAGAGTAGAAGCGACTGCACAACGCTCATTAAGAGTCGTCTTCTTGATGTGGTGCCCCCCCCCCCTATGTTGGCCATTAATCGGGTGAGTGCCATCACACGCGCTGCAGCTTTGTCAGCTACTGCCCTGATTTGTTGGGAAAAACTCATATTCGAGTCTATCAGGATGCCCAGGTACTTTACTGCTGATTTCGATTCGACCAGCTCGTCCTCTATACTGATAGGCCGTATTCTGGGGATTCTCTTCGTTTGATGCATGGATTCTACAAATATTTTAGCAATCAATGGCTTGGACTGTTCCATTCGTTGGGCAGAGCTTCCTATCAAAGTTGCTATGCTTGCCGTATATGTTTTCCATAGTCTTTTTGATGTTTCCCCATAGATATTCAATTGCGGTGAGTTCCGGTAATTGTGGAGGTTGGTTGAGCATTGCCTACAGAAGCCATTCCCTAACAATCTTCCAGGTGTATTTCGTATCATTTTTCTGCTGGAAGATCCATGATTTGGCTAATCGTGAATAAGTGGCAATAGCTTTTAAATCTTCGCATAATGACAAGGCTTCACTGTATATTTAATATCAGGTCACGGAATTCTGCTGCTCATATGCAACGCCAGAATATGACAGGTGGATCCACCCCCTTTTATCGATGAAGCCAAGTTTGCTTCTCATATGACCTCATTCTATCTGCACAAAACTTTCAAGTATCGTTAATAAACACGCAAAATTTGAAAACCTTTCGCCAAGAAAGATCAAACGATATAACTGAAAAAACGATTACGGTAAAATTGAAAATTGAAAACGCTAAATTAAAAGAACGGTCTTTCACTTTTCAGAAATATCTTGCGAAAATGAAACCAATTGCAATCACGCAAAATTTACTCTCGATTAAAAACAGCATCGATTAAACCCAAAAGTTTTACGATTTCCGCTTAAGTTTTGTCATGTAGGCACGAACTTATTTTGTAAACGGAGGTAAATTGTTTATTCATTTTTACTTATATTTTTTTTGTGGTGGGGAGGTGAAGGTTATTTATGTAGACGCGCAATGCTCCTAGACTACCCACGAAACCCTCCCCTGTCCACCTGAGAACTTAGCCTGGAACCGTTTACCACATTTCTAGCTAGGCCTCGTGTTCCTATGCATAGAGGTGCCTTCAAATTACGGAATTCCCTTCTCCTGCGGGAACGGTGTCCTAGAAAAGAGATTCTTCCATCTCGTACACCTCCAAAAGCTCCAGTATCTCTTTTCTAAGTGTCAGCACTGGCCTAGCGTATTGGGTCATGTGATTCCATTTGTCATTATTTATTTTATTTTCCGTTCCATTTGTCATATATTATTTTGAGCATTTCTCCGATCATCATTTCCGCGCAGAACTTCAATTTGGCTGAAAGTGTCTCCATTTTCTGTAAGAGCAGATTGTATGAGAGGCGTCATCCACCTCTCCTCTGCAAAACACGCAGTTACGAAACCGCGACATGTAAATCTAGTGCAGGTTAAATCGAAAACATCCATTCCCGCTTCAGAGCTAGGTCAAGTGGAATTCAGTCTAACTATACGCTCGATTGAGCCACGGCCCCAAGTCAGTGATCGGGCGTACAGTCCACCTCCTCTTTGTGTCTTGCACCCAGGACTATTGCCATTCGCTGAGAGAGCGTTGTCTCTCATCCGTTGTCTTCGCTTCTACGGACGTAAATATTTCTGCGCTCTCTCACATGGAGGATGATGTATCCATCATCCTCCATGTGAGATGGCATGGAGGCCATCCTCCTGCGATGACCAGGACTACCGTCCCGTACTCTATTGATAAGCGCATGTAATTTGCAGTGATCCTTGTCTCTGCACATATGCCAACCGGTTTCCATGTAACTCCTTGCTGAGAGTGTCGCCCCATTATTCTGATCCATAGAGTAGAACCGACTGCACAGCGCTCATTAGAAGTCGTCTCCTTAATGTGGTGGCCTACGTTGGCCATTCATCGAGTGTCCGCTGTAGGGGATAGTTCACTGTTGATTCCGATTCAACCAGCGCATGCCGAATACTGATAGGCTTTACTATGTTGATTCTCTTCTTTGTCACGATGTCCACTTCGGTGTATGAATATGAATAAATTATGTGTAAACAATTGATACATACAAATATTTCCAACAAAATGAATAATTGAACATAATTCTAATTTGATCTAAATATTTTCATTTGACAGACGATCGGCAAGAATAATAAAATGATTCAGCATCTGAACTATCGGGTGCGAATAGTTCTTCAGGATTCTCGTACATTCATTGGGACGTTTAAAGCATTCGACAAGCATATGAATCTGATATTAGGAGATTGTGAAGAGTTTCGTAAAATTCGTCCGAAAAATAATAAACTTGCGGAACGTGAAGAGAAACGTGTACTAGGCTTTGTATTATTACGCGGCGAAAATATTGTATCGTTAACCGTCGAAGGACCACCACCGCCAGAAGAAGGTCTTCCACGTGTTCCTATTCCTGGAGCAATGCCCGGACCGGGTATTGGTCGTGCCGTTGGTCGTGGAATGCCTGCTAATGTATCAAGTGTGCCAGCTGGTCTACAAGGTCCTGTACGTGGTGTTGGCGGACCATCACAACAACATATGGCACCGGTGGGCAGAGGGCAAGTTGCCGCACCACCAACAATGCGTCCAATGATGGGTGCTCCACCACCGGGTATGATTCCCGGCATGCCACCAATGCCTGGCAATATGGGACGTGGAGCACCGCCACCCATGCGTGGACCACCACCTGCTATGATGCGCGGACCACCACCACGTGGTAGTTATCAGTAAGTCAACGGATTATTATTTTCTTAATATCTTTTCTTTTATATTCTAAATACACGCTGTTGTATGATGCGAAAGATGAATAAATAATTTAAGGTTTAGAAAAAAAGTTTTGCGTTTAGATTTGAGAGTATTGATGTTTTCGACGATTTTTGAATAAATGACAGGATTCTAGGAAGGTTTATAGCAGGACTTCAACACATATTGCAGCATGTTTACTGATATATTTAACTTAAAATAATATTAAAATATTACCGTTAAACAGAAAGAACCATTGCCTAGGTTAGTTATTATTAGTGAAATGTAAATCATTAATTAGATTGTACCTAGTACCCGGCTTGATCTTTATCAGGTTTCGAAACATGTCATAGCATAGAGTGAAAAAGTTTTGTTTCAGTCAGGTTGTACACTACCATTCGGATTCGGATTCTACATTATAGGATAAATCTATATTTTACACTTTGATTCAATTATTCTTAGTCTTGGACGATAATTTTCTTAGCAACTGTTAAGATTCTACAATGATTTCCATCGTATAGGATATTAAGGAAGAGTTCCTAAGCAACTCCACGATTCTACATGAAATACGTCCGTACTTAACCAATCCTTAACCCTTTCGCTACGGCAGTGTGCACCGTCGGAGTGACACCGCTCAAGAGATCGGGGTAGCGGCACTATACGAAGTACTACGCCGAAAAGTATGTTTCGCGCTTAGGTAAACTGGTGTTCGAACTTACATCGTTCAGTGCATCTTCGTCTTTCTCTTGATCACGCGATTCTTTAAGTTTTATGCAAAAGTACTTGGAGATATTTCAATTGTTAACAATAAAAAGGTAAAAATCACACTTTACACAGGCCCTTACGCGGATGTCGTCTATAGGCGAGACTCGTACACCAATCGTCGCGTGGATGTCGTACGACGTATAGACGACGCTCGTAGCGAAAGCGTTAAAGGAAAAACGTTTTTGTTGCATAGAAACGAAGCGACAATAGAGAGCGGTATTGATGACCCCCCATAAAATTTACCATTGCTAGATAGTAATTTTTCAAAAATGAAAATTTACGAATGCGATTTTCTCTCCCTAAAAAGTAGAACTTCGACAGAAATAAATGGAGCTTGTTTGAAAAAGCTTAACCAAAACTTCTCTTCTTGCAAAATTTCCTTACCAAAATTAGATGGTACCACTAGAAGATTTCGGTATACTGAGTGTCTCTAATACACCACTTAGCAAATGCAGTTAAATGGTTACCTCTGTAGCTCATAGTCTGTCATTAAACGGAATAATCAGGGTCTTTGTTTTGAAAATGCGCATAAGCAAATGATAACCAGTTTTTTAAGATCCTTATTTCGACAACAAACTTCCAACAGCTGACGAACGTAATTTCAGCTTTTAAATGTTGCCCTGTACGGGCCAACTTTATAAGCTTTTTCCTCTAAAATTAATACCATGTTCTGCTAAAAAGACCCACTGAATGATGAATTCCAATTTCAAAAGGCTTCTGGGATATTACACAAACATCTTTCCAGTCCATTGACAATCCAAACGTATAAATGTTCCTCTCATTGCATCGTGCTAGGCCTCTACTTCCTTATAGGTTAGACGAGTCCAATTTTCACCTGGATGAAATTAGTCAGTAAAGATTTCAGTCAAAGTTAACCTTCTTCCTCTGCATTAACTAGTATCCTTTCTTTACCATAAGAGCCAGCGAACATTGTGTGCCCTTCATTTGTACATTTTTGCTATCATATCATCCACCAGACTTTCCGAACAGGTTGCCAATCATTCGGCAAAGGAGAGAGCGCTTGTTTATCCACCGTCTGCAATTGAAAACGATGTAAAGAGCATTGTCTAAATTCTCCAGGTAGAACAAGCAATCGACAGTCTACGTCTCTTCCATCTTGAGCCTGTTAGACAGGAGCACACTCAAGCAAAAATTAGTCTTAACGTGTCCTAGACCAAGCCATGCCCTCACATCGTTCATGACTAGCGCTGTCCACCTACCCCGTGTCCGATGTTCCCAGCTGTTCTGCCAAAGAACAAGAGCCCGTCTCCTCTCCTCGCGTTCGTTGGCCTCTCTATCCTGTTGATCGTTCCAAAGATAGATTCGTCTACGCTCTCTCACAATGAGGACAATAGGCGCCAATCACGCAATAATCATCACCTTTGGTTCTGAGACGGTGCGGAATGGATGTGATTCGTATGGCTCCTCGCCTCTGCACTTGATTGAAATGGTACCGACACGTTTCCTTGCTGAGGACGTCGGCCCTGGCTGCGAATTTGTTTTCACGTCCATGGTATTCGTTAATAGGCGTCTTTTGCTTCAGGATGATCCAGCCATATTGTGCATGAGCCATTTAAGTGCTGATAATCTCGCTGTAGTCTTGTCTGCTGCCCTTCTTTGTCCAAGAAAGCTAACCTTAGAAGCTATCAACCCCAAAATCCTTGTTTGCGTTTTTGGACTCATCAGCAGTGTCTTATTATTGCAATGGAAGAACCTCTATTATTCCCAGTGCCAGGCTGAACCCAAGTGTGGTCATCCACTAGTCGCATCATTATCAGCGCAAAGCAATCAAAGCCGCCCTTTTCTATGGCTGGCTTATCAGTCGGTCCTCTTCAGGCAGTCGTAGGCTTAAATGATCGTCATATCCGGCCTTCCATTCATCAGGATTTAGAATGAAACCTTTTGCATCTACTGACGTCACGTCCATCAATCGTCATCCTTCCTGCGTGTCGTTCAGCACTCTACGGCCCATCAGGTAATCCGACAAAATTCACATCAGATATTGCAGTTCTCTAGAAAAAATATTCGAAATTACTAATGACATCAGACGGGCGAGATAGGAAGCGCTCATCACATCCAACGTCAGCACAATTCGCCTTGAGCGCTGGTGGTGAACTTCCTCGTTTCTGGACTGCGTTCATTTTCTCCATGATGGCGTCTATAGTGAATGGGACTCTGTAAAAGACTTTTAACCTTCTCACGCACCTTTCCAGCTACCTCAAGGATGTACACAAAGCTTTTTGAGTATGCCCTCTATTAATTACCACTAGCAATGCCTTCTTGTAGTGTAGTCGGAAAACATCCTATTGCAAGCTAGAATTAAAGATGCGAAACAGCAGATCGGCGCAACGATGGTGGATCAGTTGCAATACCTCATCAGGAATGCCATTCGTTCCCGTATTCTGCCGCCTGTCGTCGACAGGGTTATGTCATTGCTACGTTCAGTTCCTCAATGGAAAATTGTCGACAATCAAGCAGGACTTCCTCGGTGTGATGTATTTTTACGAAACCAGTAAGCCGGTTCCCTCTATCATCTCTAGCTCATGAATACACGGCGTATTACCACTTTATAGCTCAATCTCAACGGGTGCTTGTTCACATCGTTAGCGCGCTCCTGCCAGCATTAGACATGTCGCGGGACCATTGCAATCATCATATTTTCTATCATGGACTTTTATCAATCTAGAGAGAAATGTTCGCGTCAATATTCCAAGGAATATCAGCCGATTTAATGAAGAACTTTCGTGAATCATGCAAAATTTCTATTCAAATGCGATAAACGGACTCCTAAGAGTAAGTGCTACGTAATAGAAGACATAACTACCATTAATGTAATGGAATGGAAGGCGTACCATTAATTGACTCAGATTATAAACTGAAATGTGTGCTTTTTTTTCAAGGTTGTGAAAGGAGTAGAGGTAAGTCCCAGAACCTCGTCTTGAATGATATAAATCATCTGCCACTGTATAAACGGTAACTACTTTTGCTTTTGTTTTCAAAAAAAAATTCTACCACTCTTTCCCACCCCCTAACTGACCCCATATTGTTAAAATCATCTCTACTGTCACTAAATGTGTTCTTTTCATATAGAAACCCCATTCATATAATTATTTAGAAATTTATTCAATTTTTACCACCATCTTACCAGCACCGTCACCGCTTCGCCCCTAACTTTGGCCACTTTTACGAAAATGTCCAAAATCATCCCTTCCCCTTCCGCCCACGGCAACCTCCACTGAGTGGAGGTCCAATCATCTAGATATTTAACAAAACTCTTACTTTATTAATTAGTGCATCCTTAGTTTTTGCAATAAAAACACGGTTGGTATATTCACTCGAAAATAATAAATATATTATTGCCTTATTTGGATACAATTATCTTCACATTATCTTAACATACAACGTAGAATGTTCATATCAGACAGCATTTTTATCAAGAGCAACATACGCATCAATGAATGTTATCCAGTTGACTATTAAAAATGATATACGGTTGAACTAATATTGATATTTGAGGACTAACTTTACTGACTATTATTTTTTCGATTTAGTTGTGTGGTTGTAACTAATTGCTATTGGTGTTGCATATTTTGACAATGAACTATTTATTAAAAATGAATAACAAGCGGAATTTATTAGTGACTATTTTGTTTCGTCTGTTTAGTTATCGTTCTCTTATTAAATATCTTGGAAATTGGTTTTTGGCATGAAATGAACGTTATGATATTGCAATACAAGTGTGTTCTCTATGTTAAAATAAAAACAGATACGATTTAAAGTAGGTAGGAATAGTTGGAATTGCGCACTTCTAACATTTATTATAACAAAAAAAAACTCCATTCTCATTGTCAGTAAATCTTTTATTCTGTTGCACTTGGCTTATTTACTTGAACGTAATTAATAATCAAAGTTGAATCCTATGTTACTATTGTTGCATTAATGTAGGTTTTCATGTTAGGAAATTTACAGGCGAATTGAGTTCCATTTCTATAATCTTTTCACTTAAATAGTTTTAAACTTATATTGAATGTGTGAGTGTAAGTCAGTTCAGATTTCATCTATTATCTTATTCTGTAATCAATATTGAATGCTTAAAAAACCAGTCTCAAGCTTTTACTACTATGTACTTAAAACATTCTTTGTTTTGTGTTTACTCTTTTTTTTTAATTAATTATTAACATTTTGTTTGTTGTTTTCTTGCAGTCAATTACAAAACTTTAGTCGGCTAATTTAGTTTTTGGTTGTGTCTTATGTTATTTGTATTAAATTTATAACTGTCTTGTAATATTTCTTTCGGTTCCTACTAGCAGAAGATTCTGAGAAAAAAATTCAATTTTTCGATTAAACTGTCGCTATCGCGACTATATATAAAAAATGTCGTGATAAAAAAATCATCGAAATTTTGTCTTATATGTTTTACCATTTACTTTTTGCATTTCTTCCTCTATTATATAAATTTTGGTTTTATTCTTTGTTCCATTAGAATCAATATGTTGTTTTTCTCTTTTCATTTCGATTTTTTTTTTTTATAAATAATGTAGTTTGATCTTAGTGTCTTCTTAGAATATCTAAACTTAATCTTATGCTAATTGTATGCATTCTCTCCATTTCTTATCGTAATAAAATTTGTTAAATTATTAAGAAGTTTCTCTATGTAAAGGATTTTCTGATTTTTTTTTAAGTCGCATTGAAGGATTCTAATGCATAGGATTTTGTTTTAAATTGGTTTAACGGTAAATTAAATAAGATAATGAGTTGGTTGTACAACACAAACCGACAGACACCGACAATTCAATCGGAAGAAAAGATTTGCGGTTGGTGTAACGCTTTCCGCTTTCTGTTCGTGTAATTTAAAACGAATGGTGGCAATAACATCGTAACACATTGTTTTCTTAACTTTCAATTTAGACCGAAACAAACAAAAAATTTCTCTAGATTAAATGAACAATCGCAATTGTTTGAAAAAATAAACGATTGATTCTACTCCCGAAAAATAACAACAAAGTAACCAGGTATAGGTAGATCGAGACTGTGGAATTAATAAATGCTAAAGGATAATGAAATTCTCATTCGATTCTCAGTTCTCAGAGTCAACTTCTACACTCTTTTAATTTGATTTTACATAATTCCTTTAAATATATTTATCTCTCTTTTTCTCATCTCATAACTACACCACAGTCATGATAAGGCGATAAAATAATAAAGGCAAACAAAGCAATCAATGCCGTCATATCCAAAGTGTTAATCCCCAAAAAAAAAATAGAAAAATAAAATAAAAACAACAACATTTAACACAACCTAAGACAAATTAAATAAAAAATCAAATTTAATTGCAAACAATTTTTTTAATTTCTTTCACATTATCATATTTGTTTTCTCTTTTTTGTGTTGATTTTTTTTTTATTTCTTTTGTTTTTCTTTTAATTTAAATTTTATATTGTTTTTGTTACATATGCTCGTAACATACTTAAATACCAATACTCAATGATAATACAATAATAATTATGACTAAGACAATGTTGATAACAAAAATGATAAAATTAATCGCATAAGAGTAAGTAATAATGATTGTTATTAATAATTAGTTTAATAGTATGAATATAATATAATCATAGGTTGACTTTTCCTTTCCGATAACAAACGCATCCTAATGTTTCTCCCTTAGTCTATTACATGCTTAAAGTTTAACGCATTCATTCAAAAAATTTTTGTTGTTAGAAATCTAATCGGGCCATTTTTTCCTGAGACAGTCTTTGAATTAATTTTTATTCTATTTCTATATATATAAATGTTTATATTTGAATCTGTGCGAGAAAGCCATATGTTTGTGATTTTCTCGTGTAAAGTTGATCAGCGGACAAACTTTTAGGTTATCGCTAGATGTATTCCGTTGGAAACGTTTGATCTGTGAGTTGCTATTATTTGTGACATTTCAATGTATTTAAAACCTCTCCAAAGATATCAAAACATTACCACCTGGGTAATGTGAATTTTGTGCCTATCCTTTTTTTGTTTTAATTTATTTTGGTTGACAATTTTTCACTTGGGACAAGTTCTATACTGGAAAGTTTTCATTATGTCTACAACCCGATATTGATACGTGATAAATGTTCAACCTCTTCTCCGAAGGATCAACGAAAATGCTCTTCATTCTTTTCTATTCTCACTATAGTTTTAATCTTCAAACGCGTTTCAACTTAACGTTAAAATTCTTTTACATTATGGCATTCATTTGGTTGTGGTTACGTGTGTCTGTTTATAAAAAAATTTTTTTGTTTGCTCCTCTCCTTTGTTTGAAATTCAAATTTCATTTTTTACCGGTTTGATCCTCTCTGAATGTTGTATTTTGTTCTTAGAATTAACTTTTTAAAAAAATTCGCATAATTTGTTATGCTTGATTTAAATATTTTCTTTATAAATAATTTAATTTCTAATATAAGTCTTATAAAAATGTGTTTTATCTTTTTTGGGGGATGGTATGTTAAAAGTTGTTGAATCCTTCACCCCATCATTCACATCGTAATTTTGTGTTGCAAGCAAGCAAGTACACAAATCAAGTACAAAATCAAAAGTTTTTTCATTATCTTCATTTCACTGGAAGCATTTTTAATGTCTTATGTTGGTTCAGGATTTGTTTCTCTCCTTTTTCTTCTAAATTCAACCTTTGCTTTAAAAAAGCCGTTTTATCTGTCCTTCTAACATATTTTCTTCTGTTTACAATAATAGTGAAACAATAAAAGTTTTATGTTTAGTTAGACAGGATTAGCCTTTTTTCCGTTTGCTCTCATTTTTACGATGCTTTGGCGAATTGTATGACTGAACTCATACGCATTACAGGCGATACATCCTGCGATTGATTGTCATTTAGATACAATTTGCGTTTACGAAGTGGCAGTGTCATAACATCACGATCGGCCAATATCATTGAATCACTTTCAGGTGATGATGACCTTTCTGGTGATTCGGTGGATGATGAACGAGGTGGAGTAAGTAGGGGTTCAGCTCCGGCTATTGCAGCTTCCACACGACGTACAATGTCGTTGGCGGCACGCAGTGATGGTCTAGAATGAAAAAAAGACAAAATATTAATAAAATAACTTCCAAAAGTTACAAATAATAAGACAAAATAATGCTTAATGTTTGAGGCGCATGCTGAATGTACACACGCACCTAGCTAAGATAAGTGTATAAAGAATTTTTCGACAAGAGGCGACGAGCGTCAAAGGTATTTATTTAAAAGCTGTTCCCTTGGTAGCAGTCAATCGTTAGCGCTTGTCATTTAGAATCATGCAAAACTTGCTACTAACGCTTCACAACTAAAGAATCAAAAGGATTTGTTGAAGTTTATTACAAAAGTTTGCTCCCCAATCGTTGCTCTGTTGCTCGAAATTTTCGGAGAATCTTTGTCAAGGTTATACGAGTCCTGAGTCGTTTGTGTGTTTAACACAATCAACAAATATTAAAACCCTGATTCAAACAAGACTGCACAGACATGCGATCGAATGTATTATCGTTGCCCGGTGTCAGTCTAATCCCCCTGAACGTTCATGTTTTCCATGCTTTCCTGCAAAGTGATTTCCAAAAAATCCTTTTAAGGACCGCGTACATGTTCGATTAAATGTTGTTTTCAACGACCAACTATTTCACTTCAGAGCTTGGTTCTTGACGCGGGTTACCGCATTGAATATGAGGATCATCTAGGGTTTTTTTTTTTTTCAATTACAAAAACCCTTGTAAGCGTGATGAAAATAAAGAGAGACATAAAATTTACTTTCCACGAGAAATCAGTTCATTAAACCGCTCTTCCGCAACCACAAGAGATATGAAAGTTTTCCTCATTTGAATATGTGCTCAATTGACTGCAACCTAGCCTAGAAGACTCACTTTTATTAGTAGCCTTAAAACTTAAATAAAAATTTACTATAGTCCTACACAAGAAAAGCAAGAATAGGGTTTGGGCTGACGTTTATAACCAAAAATTTGCCCTCAATCGTGGCACCGATGTTCGTAATTCTTGGAGATTCTCTGTAGTGGTGATACGACTTCCGAGACGTAAGTGCATAACACAATCAAAAAACTGGCTCAGAACAGACTTCCCACCCCAGACATTTCGCCGAAAATATCAACGCAGCGAAAGAAAGTGTTCAAACCAACCCGAAAAATTCACTTTATCAGCATGTTTAAGCACTCGTCTTTTGCAGGTCGCCATTGCAGAACATAATACCATCGAACATGTAGGAGGTCCAATTCGCGTGTGTGCTGCAATCATCGAAATGCCATGAGCGTCGTAAGTTCTCTGTTCTGATCCTAGGAAAACCTGAATCATGACTGAAACTTTAAGAAAAACAAATCCTGTTTTGTCTTGCAGCTCGCTTTTATTACATTGTCAAGAAGCAAAACTTTCATATTTAAGATTCCGAAAATCTGCAATGGCAAAAGGGTCGTCTATTCATTCACAATGTGGTGAAACTTTCGGGCCACAAGCATGCTAGGTCCGTAGTTCAACGCGAGGTATTTTGTGAACCGCGAATAAGTGGAATCAAACAGAGTAACATTAATCGAATTTGTTGGACGAGGGAAAAATAACTCCACTTAATGTTAATATAGTTAATAACACATTATTGGAGCATACGTGGATGTTGGCCAGGTGGCCAAGAATTATAAAAAAACAAATCCTTTAGCATTTACGCCTATATCTATGATTTAGATGCATTTATGCGATAGAAAACAAACCATTTATGAAATATTCGTTCAATCGATGCAATTTAATTTCGAAATAATTGGTTGGTTCTTTCATAGGAGCTCAAAAGATATCATGACTAGCTCTGCAGCAATTGGATTTATTGTTTTAAGACGCAGAAAAGATTACCAAGAATGGTACTAGCACATGGACTATGTACTATATCTTATCGAATGATTCACGGGTAGTAGGCCTGAATTTTGTGGAATTCGGCAATGATTTAGTTTAATTTTCGAATGCAATAGAAGTTGTGAACAAACTAGTGACACTTTGAAATTTTTGTAATATCGATATCAATAATGATACCTTTGATACTTCTTGGCATTACATTTAGAAAGTTCATCAATAATTTTTCAAATTTCATAGTGCCATCTTGATTTCTTGTCTCAAACAATAGTTCTCCTGAATTTGTCAAATAAGATTTTCGAAAATTTACAGACTTCCAACAGTCTATTTACCAGCATTGCCTTAATCCTTTCAACATAAAACAGAACGTCTTTGGCCTATTTGTTAGAACCACTTTAACTTCTTATCTCAATCAGTTTAAGAGAAAATTTTCAAAAAAATTACTGACCCCCCAACAACCTTTTTCACTATTTACAAATCCTTTCAACTTAAAACTGAGCGTTTTGAGGACATATCAGGGTTCACTATTCATTCAAAACTTCATGAGTCATAAAATTAAATAAATAAAAATAATAAAATAATAATAAATAAATTTTTTTTGGATAAAAAAGGGATGAAACTACATACCTAAATTCAGGAACTGGTGCCGGTGCAAAATATCCATTCTGTTTCATAACAGCTAATGGTTCATATGTCATAGATACGGGTACCGGTTGATTAACACCAATATTTAACGTATCTAATGGTTTGTGATGATAAAAATCAATATCATCGTTAACATTCATCTCGTCCATCATTTGTTGTGTAGGCGGTATAGCTCGTACACCGCCTCCTAACGGTGATATACTACCACCATTTGTTTCAACATCATCTCGACGGCTGGCTATTGAGGCGGCCGCTAGAAGCGCAGGATTTATTGTTGAACGTGTTGGATTCAATGAAAATGATATTCCTGATTGTTCCAGTCTTTGATACATATTACTATTATTGTATAAACTATTGCCACTGGTTGTATCCTCCGTTTCAGAGTTTGCTTCTGAACTTGTATCAATTGGCGTTTCCATTAAAATACTGCCTGCGGTAGATGTTGCCGAACTATCGTGACTCCTTTCCGAGTCCGGAAGAGATTCTCGACGACTGAAACGAGGCTTTTGCTGCTGCTGCTGTTGCTGTTTTGGTCGGGATGGCGATGATCGTTTCTGTGGTGGATTTGGCGATGCTTCACTATTCCCATTACTATTGCTGATTGGCTCCTGATTATGATTAGGCGACAACTGTCCAGCTGATTTTTGCTGCTGTTGTTCATCGTCATCATCAGGCATCTCATTTGCATGTCGTTTGATATGGGCTTCCATTTCCTTTTTGCTCTTGAATGTCTCGTCGCATATGGTGCACTTGTAACATTTCGATCCATAGTGTTGTACGCGATGCAACTTGAGTACATGATTATAGCCAAAATCGCGGAAGCATATATCGCAATGATAAGGCTTTTCCCCAGTATGTGTACGGGAATGGACTTTCAGCTGAAACGAAAACAACATGACATTGTCGTAAGATCATTGATGACTCTTTACGAGGATATTAATGATAATTACCTGTTTTGAACATGTGAATCCTTTTCCACATCCCTCAACAGGACACTTGTAGGGTTTCTCGCCCGTGTGCGTTCGCATGTGTATCACCAATTGACCCGATTGTATGAATGTTTTGCTACACACCGAGCATTTATGTGGACGCTCTCCGGTATGAATTCGCATGTGTCGATGCAATTTACCACTATGTTCAAATGCTCGTCCGCATACATCACATTTATAGGGCCTTTCCTTCGTATGGATACGACGATGTACTTGAAGATTCTCCTTAACGCTAAACATCTTATGACAAAATTCACATTCAAAGGGTCTCTCGCCCGTATGCGTACGATAGTGTCGAATCTGTAAAGGAAAATATGTTAGTGATAAGCTTAAGACGATTGTTTGTAGGATCTTAAGAACATTAGTTTTCTGGTTAACATCCTTGTTTTTCATATAATAAATGCATAACGACTTAATTGTTAATCAAAAGAAAATAATGTGGGTAAATTAAGTTCAATTTTAATGAAACTTGGCTATATATACATGACAATTTACACCCACATTGTTTCTAACTGATGAATTTGAAAGGATTTTTGAAAAAATTCTATTGAATGCATTTAACAGACTAATGACATTTGAAAATAGGTTTAAAAAAAAGCAATCATACCAGTCTTGCAGGAACAGCGAATGTTTTCTTGCAAACATTGCACTGATATGGATCGGAACCGGTAGAGGTTCCTTGATTTGGCATTGTCGTCTGGGCACCGCTATTCTGACCATTTATCTTCATTTGACCACCACTGCCAATATTCGTTGGTTGAGGAGACATCGAGGCCGAACCAACAGTTTGTTGGTAATTACTTTCATTCTTAATATGTGACTTTATATGACTCGTATGCGCGCTTTTACTACCAAAAGTCATATTGCATTGCTCACACTTATATAGGACTTTTGAATTATGAGATTGCTCCATCCTGCCACCAACATTTGATAAATGTTGCGGTTGCTGCTGTTGTTGCTGTTGAATTTGTTGTGAATGTTGTTGAAATTGGTGATGTCGATCCTGATGAGGTAGTTCAATCTTAATATTATGCAAAAAACTTTGGCTTGGCGATATCAGCAATGTTGCAGTTGCACCCGCTGATGTTGGTGATGAGGATAGTGGTGATAGTGATGATGATGATTGATTTGTTAACATCACATTATTGCTCAGTTGTTGGTGTTGTAATTGTGCCGAATGATGTGTTTGCTGTGATGGATGCAATGATATCGTTGTTTGAAACGATTGCGGATCTGATCCTAAAGGCGAGCATAAGAGCTGCTGTTCTTTACTTTCTGATTTCATAATCAGAGGTAGTGGAGGATAATAAACCATTTTACGAACTTCTGAAAGAAATAAAACAAAAGGCTTGATTAGGATTCATTGGATGGATTTTAGGCTATTTAAAGTAAACGAATATGTACTTCAATTAAAGTATAAGCTCAAGATTATCTGATTCAAAGGAAGTGCGTACGATTATAAGTTCAAGTATAAATATTGCACGTTTTATTTGTAATTAATATTACGTCGATAAATTAAACTTCCGGCATCATTCCTAACAATTCACAACGTTTTTGACGACAAAGAACCTTTCTAACCACATCAAATATTTGATTATAAGGATTTTCATTTAAGTGGTTATTTACAAAATAAATGTATTTCTCTGTAAACCCAACTCTTAACAATGTTTCCAAGAATAATAGCACGCAAACTGATGTAAAAAACAACTAAAGGATACAATGTCTATTTGATGATTCCGTATCGCGCCTGCTCTATAAAATACAACGCATTAAATCATACGCACATTTTAGCAACTAAATGTGAGACAAACAAAGAAAGATGAAACGTACTTTTGATACAACTACGAGTACGACTCCAACTCCACCTGAGCTTCATTACTCAATTATTTGCGAAACTAAATATATACCTTATGCAAGGAATCATTTTAAAGGATTTCAGAGGGTTTTATCATTTTAAAAAGCTTAAGGTAATTTGTTCCCTTATGCCAGGAATCATTTTAAAGGAGAATTTTTTCCATTTTAAAAGATTTTGAAGTTTGCATCGTAGCAAAGGAGACGATCCCAAATATTTCTTCTTTTTGATTTTTCTAAATGATTCGCCTGGAATGAGTAGAGTGAAAAAAGTTCAAATTATGAATAAAAACAACAAAAATTCCAGTCCAATTTTCTTAAAAAGTTTCAAAATTGAAAACAATTTTTTTATTTTTTTTGTTTTTTGTTTTGTTGTATATTCTTACTTTTTTTTAAAGAAATTAAGTTTGATTTCTTGATTTGTCTCTGAAATAATTTTTTTGCTCCTCAATTTCTCTTTTTTTTTGTTGTTTCCTCCTATCATTAATTTTAATTTATTAGCAATCATATGAATATTAATTAATATTGAAAATGGAATTCGATAGTTATTTTACATTTCGACCATTTTCAAAAATCAATTTTGAAATAATCCAAGAAGAAACGTTAAAAAGTATATTGGAAGGGCAGAGGTTATCAAATATTCTTTTACTTTCTTTTTTAACAGGACCGAGTAGAAAGTAAATACTTTCTTTTCGACTAATGCATTGCACTTTGCAATGCATCATTGCACATTGCATCATTGTCACAACTCTAAGTAAACTATGCATAAAGACATCTTCAGAATCTTGCTGAATTGAAGAGTATTCCCGTGACAACATTAACACGAAAATGCTTCAATTGAAAATGGCCAACCCTGTACGCTTTTTCGTTTAGTAAGAAATTCCTGCTTAATTGCGTTTCCGCAACAAGAATAAACCACAACAAAGCTCTAACTACGCCATTTCTTACTTGCCAAATTTCAAATGAAAACAACATACATTTCAAATCGACCAAAAAATATACATAACTCGAAAATATCTAATCGTCCTTAATATACACACATTCCCCCTATGTAAATGCTTCAACAATATGAGGAGGACATGTCATAATTGATAGAAAGTGAAATGAATGTGCGTATATTGTTGTGCATAATGTGGGTCGAAAAATACTGTGAGGCAAGGCATTCATATGATTTCATCTTGAAGGATACTACACTTTTCTTTATGACGTAGTAGACAACATTATCGCTCACCCTAAGCTGTTTCAAACTGGAATAAAGCATCGTCTAGATAGTTGTTGTGTTTGTCTGTATAAAATGGAATACGCACTCTCTAACAAAAATCTACATCCCTTTCTCCACGGCTGGGTCTTTATTATTAAAGTGGACTTCCAACAATAATATCCTTGTTGCCTTCTCCTCTCGCTCCCCACCCTCTGCAATCGGTCGACACAGCTTGTCGGTTGTTACAACGATTTAGGTATGAACATTTCAACCCTCCACCCAACCAAAGTCGTAAACAAATCGCAAAAAAATATTCACGTCATACCTACAATGTGTAAGTTCATCTGCGCAACTCACGCATAATACGCAAAAAGGACATTTGTATTCTGGCTATAAAAATAATTGAAAGCATCAGATGGTAATTGTAGATTGTTCTCAAGTAACTTGATATGTGGTTTTATTGAGTTTCCTTCATTTTTTAAATTGTGATAATATCCTTAGCATCATTGATCTTGTGATCAAAATATTGATTGTAGCCACTAACAAACTAACCTTTCGCCTTCTCGTCCTTGACTTCAACAATATCCGTTCCGGACTTGGACAGGACATCTTTTATCCAATTTTGTTTATTCCATGGGTTAGATCCACCACTGCTCATAATATTTTTGTTGGATTTATTTCGGGAGGGAATCTTAAGGGGGATCACATCCAATTCACAATATAACGATTATTTTGGTTCTAGTTCTAGTTTATTGACTTCTCAATGCACCTTATTCCACTTGCCAAAAAATAAAATAAATTCACTTAACCAAGGCAAATTATTTGCTGAATTAATCGCGGTTGCAACATAGATTTTTGAAACCAACACGATAAAATGATTTGAACTATCAAAAAGTTCTTGGTCTTCCAAATGAATTTCTAAACAGGCTTAAAAATCTATAACACATTCTGACTTCCGTAGCCGCTCATATTAAAGTTTATGGTTCCCGCCGAGCATCCCAAATCTTCAAGCCAAAAAAACCGAACGGAATGAGGAATCAAAATCAACTGACTTGTGTGATGGATCCACCGAAATTTTACGTGGAACATTCGCCTAAAATTTTTTGGAACATCGTGGAAGTGCAGGTATATGCCTTGGTATATAGAGTTCCAAGGGATTATTCCTTAACGAAATTATTTTGGGAATAGTGGTCTTGGGGGTCAGGTTGGGATCTTTTCCCGAAAAATATTTTGGTGGTCAGGGGAATGCCTAAATCATTACAACACTTCCCATTTACTTGGTTCCCGATTCTCTCTTCAAAAAAACGTATTCAATACTCCTCCTCCTTCACACAACCACAAACCATTCCAGACCCATTTCTACGCACTATACGTAAACCCAACCCCAGTCCAAGAGCACCACTATCTACCCCTCCTCTCCATCTTCCAATGTAACACACCAAACTTCGACTTATTACAACAAATTTAACACTGCGCCATGTAAAAGTTGTAAAAGTGGCGCAACTAAACTTTTCTGGTTCCAATGCAAGCGAGACCGCGGAAAGTGCGTGTAAGTGGTTCGAATTCTACTTCTTCCTCTTCTTCGGGAATAGAAAAGAAACGCACCACGAAATTTCGGCAGGTCTATGGAACGAATATCCAAAAGGGAATCTCCTCAACTCGCGCTTGTTACTTACATGAATGCACATTACATGGTTTACATGTAAGCCACACTCGTACGCATGGAAGCGGGCTGAAATGGAAATGCGTAGGAATAGTTATTGTTCAAGCGCTTCAAATACGATATTAGGAATATATGGTTGGAGTGGTATTGTGCGTTAACAATAAATAAAAACAAATGCAACACTACAGAGTTCATTGAGTTCACTTTATGGACTATACGTTGAATGCATTCTTATCCGACAAAAAACTATCATTAAAGAGTGCATTGCTCTATGGAGTTTTGTCATGTTTTTGGGAACATTGTGGGTCGGTCAATGACGGGATTACGGAAGAGGTCTGGTGAATGAGCGAAATGGAATTTCGATTTGAAAAAGTTCATTTCGAAATGACCAAGGTCCGAAATTTCTTGGAACAACTGTCATCATTAGATTAGATGGAAGACATGAGATGTTTGGCTAGTTTCAAGTTAATTGATTTTGAATGTTTTTTTTTATTGTAGGCACCGAAGGTTGTTTACCCTTTTTTGTCTTTGCCTAACCAATCAGCATCTTCTACTCTTTAACTATCGATTTCTTTACTTTAAAAAAGTTTACAGCATAGACGATATCTTATCTTTTAAGACAGACCGTACAAGAACAATGATCCCATGTCGCTATTTTTTTTTAATTGTCAGTTTCTGCTTGACATAAATGTTTCCTAAAATTTAAATCAAATGAATCACTTCATAACTGTTGTAACTCCTATCTGATCATCCTAATTTAATAGTTACATAAATAACCTGGCCAAGTGATTATATTTTTTGAGTGCCTTTAGACATGTATCAAGGCGTCTGTATAAGGTATGATTTTTTTAATTTTCTCGCCCATTTTTTACTATTTTCCTTAATAATTTTGGTAATATTTTTTACGAAAGAATTAAACCATCAGTTAAAGAGCTACGAACCAATCAAAGAAAGGTGGAAGTGCTAGCACTTCACTTGATGTCTGAGTTGGTTGAGGAGAACGAAAGAACGATTTTCAATGACTGTACTATCCAAATCAACTCTCTCTTTCTTCACCTAAAAAAACAGCAAAACACAACAAAAATCAACATTGAGTACGATTTACGGCAAAACATTTCTGCACTTATGAATATAAATATTGAAATTCTTCCACCCAAAGAGTGCGCCCTGCTTAATCCAGAGACTCCTAATGGCTTTTCATGTTATTAATGACTTTTCATGGATAGTGAAAATAATAACTATAAGAGGAATGAAAAACGACACATACATCTTACGACAAGACCACCAACTTTACTTGATACTTAGAAGCCTTTATGGACTTAACAGAGGCAAGCTCAAAAATTTTGACCAACCAAGGATTTTTTCAACCAAATTAAAAAGCATCTCTCAAATTTTATGAAATTACTGCTCCCGTTGGGTAACTCCGACAATAATAGTGCGCAAGCTTCCGCATCTACCGGTGTAGTAAAGCGTCCTTGCAGTAGATGCTACGCAGGCCACACGCAAGATGTACCACAGTTGGCAGGATTGTATAGATCTCAGGTGGCAATGAAGAAAGGACGAGATTGTGAAATTGTAAAGGGGCCGGCAAACTGTTTGTTCAAAAAACTATAAAATATAAAGTCGAAAGTATGTCAACTCGAGAACTTTCAGTGAGTTACGGCTGATACCCATAAAATCGAAAGACGGTAGTACGAAATCCTAGCAAATGGTAAATAAAATTTCATTAACCCACTCCTGCTCACTCAAATAGTCGGGGCTCGTTTTTGAAAGGCCAAGCATTTTTAACCAGAATAAACAATTCAATTCGATAGAAATGCGCTAATCAAAATAATGCTTGACTTCAATGACCCAACAAAACCAATCCACATTGTCAGAGTAACAATGGTCAACACAGAGTTCCAGGTCAAGGTTAATGGAGAATTCACGGGTAGCTTCAAAAAGCATCACGCTTGAACCAAGGAAATAGACCTGTCCCAATGCTCTTTAAAATTGTTTTGGAGCAAGTCATCAAAAGGAGAACAGCTGAAACCGCTGGGACACTAAAGTTCAAGTTTACACAATTGGTAGCGTGAGTTGATGTTAATCTGATGCCATGATCTATCACAGAAGCCAAGGAAGCATTTTCAGGTCTGAAATCTGAAGCAAACCGAATCGACCAATCTCCGATTCCGAAGAAGTATTCTTGAGTCTAAATTCTGAAGCAAACCAAATTGGCCTTATAATTAATGGATCGAAAACTATACTCCTGACTGAAACGAGGACGAATACTCCAGCTCGAAGAAACCAAACCGAAGGGTTTCACAACTTTGAAAATGTGAATAACTTTGTGTATATTGGCACCAACCTTATTTAAAAAAAAAGCGCCGAAAATGATGAGATTGGACTCCGGGTAAACGCCGCAAATAAAACCTATCAGTTGATACGTTCGATATTTAAATCCAAATTGATGCACAGACAAAATAATCTTCACATCTACAAACCATTAGTCAAACCTGTGGTGGTTTATGGAAGTGAAATAATGACTCTGACAAGCGAATTCGAAAAAGCAGTGGACATATTTGAACGCAAAGAGCTCCTGAAAATCTACAGCCCACTTCAAGGAAGTGCAGAGTGGCAACTACGTTAGGACGATGAGTTATATTAATTATTTAGCGAACTGCCTACAGACAGAATAAAAGTAAAGCGGTTGTCCAAAAGGATATTATAGGCTAGACCGCATGACAAATGTCCAGCTGAAAGACTCCACGGGAAGACACGATGAACACTGATAGCCGATTTTTGTTGTGAGTGATCACCTGAAGAAGGAGGTCGCAGAAGCATGATAATCGGAGGAGGTTACTTCTGGAGGCCAAGGCTCGGCTAAGGCTGCCACGCCATGGGTGATGATAATGATGATATCACGAAAAAGATTGTTACATGTAACAGGTAACACGTGGTACAAAAAAGTAACGGGCAACAAATGGTAACAGGTGACGTGAAGTAGATTCTGTACAACAATTTACAATGAAAGGGACCCGAGAAAAAGGGTTCGTCAAAGGGCAGAGACCATTGCAAAAGCTCATCTACATCCAGGGAAGATATTATTGTTTATTTGGTAGGATTTCCGTCGGAACTATTCACTTATTTGCGGTGAACAATCACAGGGAATAAGGACTGTGTGCAACTAGAATCGACGTGGACCCTAGAAAAACGTCCAATATTGGGTAACTGCAAAGGCATCATCTCCCCAAACTAAAGGAGCAGCAAAAACTGGTGTTTTTGTAAGCCAAACTTTCAAATTTTCACTTTGGTCTTGCTCTGACTGGCTCTACTTTGGTCTTGACAGAATTGTATGAATAGCCTCAATCATGAGTCCCAGAAAACTTTCAATAATCACCTCAGGGCCCATGTTTTAAGACTTTTAATCGGTCTTTTAATGTTTTAACTGATATGTTAATGGTGTGAATGCGTTTTAGTTAATTATTCCATTGCTTACTGTAGAAGATTACATTACCCACTAATACTTTGCCTGTGCAATAAATAGATCCTGTGTGGTCGTTTTACCTTTCCAGAATTGTTGTTGACTGAATGAATGAGCTCTAGCTAATGCCTGCATGCAGTTAAAGAAGAAAAGGACGATTGGGCCTCGCGAGGATACGAGTATATATAACGACTTGAAGCAGGCTAATCTTGACCGACGGGTAGATGCGACAGTAAGTTAACGAACTTTCGTTGTGTATTGAAATTTTCTATGACACTTTTCAAGTTTATTTTAGAATTAGGCGCGATGTTACATATCATTGAATTATATTTGTTTTGCGAATTCAAAATTCATATATATATGAAGAAATCCTTTTCGCCCGTCCAGGATTCTCGTGGTAATACAGAAAAACGATCCTCATTTATTTCCCTACCCTTTGATACGTCCAGCAAATATCAACAGTTTGACTTTAGCGCTAAATCCATTCATCAAGTGCTGACTGAAATCTTTCACGTAATTTCCATCCCTTCACCCTCCCCCATAATTCGATGAACTCAAAATATTATCAAGAAAATTGCCCTAAATCCGGAAAAGTGCGTAACATCTCCATCCACTCAATTTCCTTCGTCGTCATATAGCCTCCGGCATTGTTGGTCTTGCGTGCTTCGACTCACAACCCCCCTCCTCCGGCCCAACGCAAGCCAACAGAATGTCCCGCACGGCAATTTCTCAAACATCTTGCCGCCAACTCCACGGCATGTTGTTGAAAGCCGAAACTACCCAATTTGAAGTAAGTAAGAGTAAGTATCTTCCGTACCAATCCACCATACGTGCTGCTGTGGGGTCGTTGAACGTTCATCAAGAGTTTGTTTGGCATCACGTATGTATATACATACATCGGTATAGTTGTGGCGCTATGTCGTACGCACGATTCCGAAAAAGCTCTGCCGCCCAAAATAGCAAAAAAGCATGCCACGGACCATTGATACACAAATATATTAATGATGGCACTACTACAAGTGCACGAATCATTCTTCCGAGTGGGAAAACTCATAGATCCGCCGACCTATTCGTTCACTCGCGCCATTACATCATCCAACAACGGCACACACACGCTTGGGCTGGCGAACGGGCGTGCTTAGTCATAATGCCATTGTCGTAGGTCACAGTGTTGAAAGCTTGGGCTTTGTCGATCGGCTTCCCGGCCGGCCAGCTCCGAGCCTAACCGGACCTACTAGCCTACGCCTACTCGCAATCGCTCAGTTTTCGTCATTACTACACGCTCTGCACTGGTCGTTTCGGCTCCCTACGACCTCCACCACCCTACACCCTCCGCCACCCTACACGGGACTGTTGATTTTGATGATGGCTATCTCTGCACGTTAGCCACGCGCTTCTAACAGTTTCGCTGTGCTGTGCTGTACTGCGATGCTAAGTGCAGTCTTCTATTGCAACACAAATCATCAGCGAACATTTCATCATGCATTCCAACCCCTCCCAAGGCCATTTGCAATTCGCACATATACCTGTCGTCCGCTTACGTAAGAGCGCATCGCGAGAAAAACAGCCGCGGCACGTGTAGATAATTTACAGACCTTGTTTATGGATTGTTGTTCGCGTTGGCTAGGTCCTCTGAATCGTCCGAGCAGAAAACGAAACTGAAATCCAGTTGTAGGTGGATGTGATGGCGTTTCGCACGAAAATTAACGAGCGAGGGCAGGGAGCGGTCGAATGTGGCGCGAGTGGTATTAGGCGCTGTAGGAGCAAAAAGGAAAATTCTTATATAATACATCGAAGTTAAGAATGGTTTTGGCGCGTGGGTTGCCACTGTTGAAGGACTTTATTGGGAAATATGGAAATGTATTGGCCCAAAAACAAAACGCATAAATCCTAGAGGTCTCCAAAATTAGACAAAAACACACACAATGTAACAGTAGAGTCGAGTTTTCTTATTTTTGCATGTTAATCAATTCGAACATAATAAGCTCGTTACGAAACCCAAAATAAATCCTTCAAATGTGTGTCCGAGTTGCCTCGAATTGCTGGAAAATTGAGAAAGGGTAGAAGATCACATCTGTTCTGCAACCTTCATCCTATGGTTTAGAAAATGAATGGTCTAGCTTATAAATAAGTCCTGCAACTCTTCCACCTGTCGATTGAAACATATCAAGGACAAGGCTGGCAAAAGAATTATTTTTAGGTGATCGTCCCTTTTGCTAGTTATAAATTAATTTATCTTGAATAATTCAAGCGAACAATTGAATGTTCATTTGATGAAGTATATATAATTCGATATATTTTCTGTATTTTACTTTGTTTTCGGGCTTTTCAGCGTGACTTTTATTGCGGTCCTTGTTTCGTTTGGGGTTTTTTTTTTCTTTTGTCCGCAGGAAAATGCTTATCAACGCCGCTATTCCGACGAGGAGACTTTGTCTCGGTACCCTTGGATTGGACTGGTGGGAGTTCTTTTGGTAGTGCTATGCACGGCTATCACTTGCATTTCGACCAGAGGTCTTAGCCCTTGGCTCTTCCTCTGCTATTAGCAACTGGTGTCTGTACTAGTGCCCGATGCGGTCTGTGAGCTCTTCGCATATGTCGTTAATGACGTTTTTCAGGACATTGAAGTAATGCATTGCATACCATCCGTAATGTCCTTATTCATGATTTTCTCAACATTATAGTAAGCTTTGATTTTTTGACTATGTTTTCCGCACTAATACACCATCCATAATGTCTTTATTTATATTTTTCCTGATATTATACCATGATTTGTTTTTTTTTTTTTTTTGGACATTTCAGGAAGCTTTGATCTTCTCACTATGTTTCCTGTTTTTTGCATGAGGTGTTATTCCTCATTACGGTCTAGTACAGTGGAACTGTCTAAACTGTCTAAAACAACTGTCTGAACAAACCACCTCACCTTTTCCTCCTGTAGTGCGGGGCGTATAATTTTTTTTCTGTGCCCAAATGGCACCGGTATTCCTGGTTGGTAAAGAAAAATACCTAGTGATTTCCTGTGTTGATTCGTCCCTTTCTCGTGTGGGTATGTTTGTTGCTTTTGGTTTTGATAGGGTTAATGTGGTATAACAGGACATCATTGCACGAAGAATGAAAACCTTTGAAACCGCTACCTCCACTTGTGTCTGGAGTCACCTTAGTGGCCCCATGGGTGTGTTTGCACCGCAGCGAAACCAAGCAAGGTTTAGGTTTTATGGGGAATATGTACTCAGAGCCAGATCAGCACTATTCGGTAGTTTTCCTCAACCCAACCTTCACCACCAAATCTATGGTGCGAGCATCGAACGTACTTCGACTTCTTCCAAGATTCTACTATGACGATGACAGTACGATATTTATATTGAAGCCGTTCGTGCGCGATTTTCACCTTGATGGTATTTGATCCAAAATATTGTGCCCGCTAGCCCAGTTATGTGCAATTGGATTCCACCAATTTACTCTCAATCTTACACTCTTACCGTCTGCTCCTTTACGGCTCAGCAGGCACTTTTGTGTTTGAAACGTGATTGTAGGCCGTTTTCTGTTAATACGGCTGTCAATTCAGTTCAAAGCTTCGATCCAGAGTTTGCCACTCATCTGAATTTGATACTACTTCAGCAGGACATATTGCAAATTTTACTCCAGTCTTCACAAATTGAACCGGCTTAAAAATGTCTTATCAGCAACAAAATCTCTAGTAGAAAAGGTCTAAGACGCTTGAAGTCGATATTATCAAGGACAGGTAGCTGATATCAACGTTGTATAACAAAATTTTGGACTTGCACGAGTATTAATTTTATGAAAATCATTTGATAAAGTTTACCTTGTTTATCTATGTTGAATGTGTTGACAAGCAAAGCAATAGAGCCCGCGGATAATTCAATAATTTGAGTTACAAAGTGTTTCAACTTGTTATTTTCTGTGCACATCAATTTATTGTCAAGGACCACTTAATTTGGATCCATAGTATTCAAAAAGAATTGGGATTTATTCTGAATGTATTGTATTCACTATCAGCCAATCCGTCGAAGTAACATGATCAGCGACACACCTGATTCTATCCAAATTTTCTCCTGTTGTTTTAGTCTGAAATCACGGGTTCTCAAACACATTAAGAATCAGGTTTCTACAGACTATTGTGTTGGTCGGTTCATTGCCCAGAGCCATTGCAGGGTCGTCATCCGCTGGTAGAGCCTTTTTGAATCCTCTAAATCCCAAGTGTCTGAAGTTTGCATCGTTGCAAACATAATGCTGTCATATGTTTCGAGTATTTGTTTTTGGTATATGAATAAATTAGAATGAAGGACTAGAATGAAAATTCAGAGTTCCATAAAGTCAAAAAGACGAATCAGATTTTCCAAAATTTCAAGTAAAACCAACAGAAGAAGCATTCAAAAAATGAAAAAATTTAATACCGTTGTGTTTGCAACGATGTAAACTTGGGACCACTTAAATCCTTGGGTAAGTGGGGGAAGCATCACGCAAAGAATACTAGCTTGCAGAATATTCCTTTCGACCAGCATTCCCCCTACGGTAAACAGAATTTTTCACATTCAGAAACAAAATTTTGAAGGCTACTTTTGCAGGCCAAATCAAGTCATAATTTTCGGGTGTCAAGCCTGAGGCATGTGGTAGATGCAACAGAAATCACAAACCTAACTCTGTGAGTTTTTTAATGAGTCCCCAAAGCAGTATAGATTTCCTGTTAGCAATATCATTAAGCAATCTTACGTAATTTTATCTACATATTATATATACTATCTCCTTGCTCCTCTCTCTGCGATTTTGTTTTTACACATTTAAATAAGTTAAATGAAAGGTGTCTGAAGTTTGCACTGCTGAAATCGCAACGGTCTCAAATTTTTTCACTTTTCTCACTTGAAATTATTGAAAGTTTCATTAAACTTTGCTGCTTCTTGCGCTCTACTAGGTTTTCACAACAGTTCAATCATCTGCCAAGAACAAATTGTGAAAAATTTTGACAGTTTTGTACAGTTTTGACAGCGTTTGCAACGATGAAAACTTCCGACATCTAAAATAAAATTGGTATTGAAGTAGTAAACTACACAACTGTCAGTTTTCCACTAGTATTAGGAAAGCAAAAGTGTTTGTTTACCGACAATTGTTTAGTTATTTGGGGTTGAAAATTTTTTCGATCAAGCACATTAAATACATGCACAGTTTTAGATAAAGGCACAAAGTGAATAACGTTTTGAGTTAATTCTGGTATTGAGATTCCTATGTAGAAAAGCTGCACTATATCAAACGAATCCTGCTGGTGCCATGAGCTTCGTTATGTGCGAAAATCATAGTATAAGTAAGTTTTGAAAATATCATTCGGAAACCCAAATTGAATAACCAAACTCCCCGAAAAAAATGCCTCCAGAGACTCAAAGTTATAATAGGGCACTTACACATGTGTAAAATATTATTTATTTTCTATAAACTTATAAATGTAATATCTGAAATACATATAGAATTTGAATGTTCATCCTATAAGCTTATTTAAAAACCAAGTATCAAATATATTCATTGATACTAAAATTTAAAAAATAATAAACAACTTTGAAAGGACACGTTTTTTTGTCAACGATATAATGGGACACATGGTAACCCTGATTATTTTTGCTTTAGATAACGGTTTACTCCGAGTTTTTTATCTGTCATTTACAAAAAATTTTACTATTTCATTTGAAGTAGTTTTTCGATCAAGTTTGCATATATTTAAACAGAATATCTGTGATAACACCTAGCGGTTCTGAAACCTCAACAAATATTAGATAATTAATATTAGAGCATTCTAAAGTAGGGGAAATCTGTTCGAAATATCGCAGAAATTGTGAATCAACATTGATTTGCAGTATTTATTATTATCAAGCGGTACGAAGAAGCAGATAATTTGGTTAAC
The DNA here is from genome assembly GCA_954870665.1 of Stratiomys singularior. Classification (NCBI taxonomy): domain Eukaryota; kingdom Metazoa; phylum Arthropoda; class Insecta; order Diptera; family Stratiomyidae; genus Stratiomys; species Stratiomys singularior. The sequence goes on from OX940879.1 coordinate 96,293,417, forward strand.
AAACCAAAACCGAGCAAATGCAACTTCGGATTGCGACGAAGGATGGTATTTAAGGCAAATCAAGAGCAGGTCACATTTTAGTATACCAAAACTTGCTGCTGAAGCAGAAGAACACCTTGGCGAAACCTGTTACCCAGAAACGGATTACATTGAGGAAATACAACTTCAATGGCCGAGTTGCTAGGAGGAAACCCTTTATAAGTAAGGCAAATAAGAAAAAACGGTTAGCTTTCGCAAATGATTATAAAAACCAAGATTTATTGGAATAAAGTGATTTTAACGAACGATTAATGTGTTTCGATTAGATGGACGTTCATATGTGCGGAGAAAGTGTAATGAAGAGCTTCGGAAAAGGAATCAAAAACCGACTGCTAAACACGGCTTAGGGTTAGTAATGGTAATGGTTTGCATTATCGACAGCAGGATCTGGAAATCTTCACATTATAGTGGAGATTATTGACAGCAAATACTGTTTGAACATTTTGATATCGAATCAATGAAAACTTGCGAAAAATAACGACTTGGACGCGAAGACAATTGCCTGATTTAAACCCTACACTTGATTTAACACCTGATTCAACCCTAGAATGCGTGGAGCTATTTAGAGGAGAAATTAAAAAAAAACAGCATATTCGAAGCAAAATTGAACGGATTGAATGCCTAAAGGTTGAATGGAGGAATAATTTCGCCAGATTATTGCCAGACGGTAGTTAAATCCATGGTAAATTTCATGTTGCCCGAAAGCAGTAGTGCAGCAAAAAGGCTTCCCAACAAATTATGTTATAAATAATGTTAACACATAAATGTTAAATCATACGACTGAATTGTATTTTATTGAGTTGTGAGATGTGGTGTGGTCCCATTATTACTTTGACACCAAATATGTGAATTTTCAAAGATGTCTTTTGCCATTAGATGAATGTGTACGTACAATTTTTGGTTTTGAAATAAGCTGATAGTACAAACATTGAAATCCGATTTTTATTTCGTATAAAACATTTATGAGATAATAGAAAATAAATAAAATTTTCTGATATTTATAAGTGTTCCATTATAACTTTGAGCCACTGTGTTTGCCATGGGCAAACTGAACAAATTTTATTTTTACTTGAAGACCCATAAATCCATGCTAAATCAAAAAAAAATTGCAACCTGTAATAATCGATGACTAAATTCTGGAAAGTTTGAATAACATCCTGCTCATTTCGGATTATAAAATAAATACGGATTATAAAATGCATTATTATTTTGCATCAATGTGCATCGAAAATTCCGAAAAATTCAATTCGATTGATAAAAATAACATCCTAGCAAAAAGATCAATGCGAGGATTTTCGCACATCGCCCTTTGCAACGACAACCCGTTTGCAAATGTTGATCCTGTGGAAAGTCTTCAATATCGCAGTTAGAATAATGAAGCCACCACTCTGAGCGACCGACCTCGACCGACAAAGCGCCTCATCTCATCGCATCTCCTCTCAGGTGGAATAACAGACGAAGGAGGGAAGGCAATAAATATCAAACTAATAAACAAACTTAAAGTGCTTTGCCCGAACGATATGTGCACCGGTGGCTACACGAACGCCATCCATGTTGAAAACGAATGCACCTCCTCTGAGCCATCGAGCATTTCAACTCCTTGGCAGCTTTTCTTTCGCGCTGAAGCTTTCAGAGGCGACGCATTCCAACGTCGACAATTTGACTCACCGCCACACACACTACCGAAACTTGTTTCGAACGGAGCTTGCCGCGCCTCCCCGTCGCTCAGCCTCGCCGACCCCCTCGCCTATACACCGTTCACTGTGCTTCCTGTGCAACCACCGTTCGACTGTCGAATGGCGCGCCTCCACGTGCTGCATTTCTCGTGCTTCCCGACCACAGCCAAACCAGTCAAACTCAACCCCTGCTCTGACTCCGGCCGGCATTTTCTTCAGTCATTACATTCGGCGCTTGTGGGTCGAGGGGATGATTTGCAACGGGTGCCGACGGACGAATGCTAGATTGTATGCACTAGCGCAGACCATTCGTCTGTTTGCCTTTGCAACATTAATTCGGTGCTTTTTTATTGCGCCTTAATTCCCACGAAACGAACAATCTAAGACGGACGATAACGCAATTGAGCAAGATACCAACGATGTTGCCTTCTACACACACGGGCTTGACCGGTTGGGCGACATGACATGGGCCCACCCCGTTCGAAAGGACGAAAGAGGTCACAGCAGTTGAGATTTCGGTTTCGACACAATTGAAGATGGAAGTGTTGATAAAGTGCTCCCACGCAAAGTCCCATCCCCATCGAGAGGTTAAATATATTACCATCCGGGTCGATGAAGTCGCATCCCTCCACGATCCTCACGGAGCCTCTCTAGGATGCGACAACCCAGCCACCTGATTCATACATGAAAATCACATCGCCTGGGCATGAACTTTTTCAACGCCATTCGGAGGGTGGTTGGTTCAAATCGAGGAGTGCGAATTGACTGCAGGAAAGGGGAACTGGTCCAGGAGCGGGACGACATAAATTTCCGACCTCGTCAAGTTAACTTGGCTTAAGAGGCAGCCAGAAGGTTTTTTCGGTGGTGCGTTTTGCGAATTGTGTTTGTTGCGGCTGAAGAAGTGCTCACCGATGAGGCCGCGTCGGCACAGTTCGAGTGGCCGGGAAGTGGGCCAGGGGCGGGCAGCAAGGTCACATGCGACCGGGGGCCGTGTGCCCAACCACTCTGTCAAATCCTCGATTCGAGTGGTAGCTTGCAAACAAGCAATTCGTTTCTTTTGGGGGGTTGACGAAATTGCGATGTGATGCGTGCAAGTTGCGCGTGCAAATCTCCCCCGTGTGTGTAACTTTCCGTCCATTGTTCCTCGCCGTGCTTTATTTTTTCTTTTTCTTTTCCACTTATCTTTTATTCGCTTCATTTTATCGGTTTCATTCTTTCGTGAATTCTTTTTTTGCTGCCTGCAACCACCATTTGTGGCAAAGCTGAGTTGCCCCAAAACGAAACTTGTGGCGTGTACTTTGGCACGTTGTACGTGGAGGGTGTTATTTGCGTTTATGGTAATAGCTTTGCTATTTGGGATTATGGTATTTTGGCTGCTGACAACGACAGCCACAAAACATGTTAAATCTACAACATTGTATAGAAATTTTGTACGAAATATTCGTTTGCAATATGAAAGTAAAAAGGTCACATACACACATCCACCCACATACGCACGTACACATATTCAAAAGTTCATGTAAGTCGGTGGGTAGTGAATTATTGGATGGACGAAGGAAGGACGACTTGTGCAAAAGTTCTGATTAGTCCTAATTTAGTTCCACAAACAAAAACAAATACGTTTGGTTGTAAGTGGGTTTGGATATCGCGAGGGATCAGGAGTATCATGAGCGCAGGGAATTTGATTTGGGCTCAATTTTTAATGCGCAACTTGTGAAATTCATATACGATATGTAGGTACAGTCATCAGTGTATGTATATATTTACTCATTACTTGGAATTTCGAAAGGTTCGGCAAGCACGTGTTGAATATTTCGGGGATAATTCAATAAGTTTCAATTTATTCAGTATACTGGGCTGGTTGTAATTGCTTTCCATCTAAGAAGCACTTTTTTTAAATGAGCTGTGGATTCATGGAAGTTTAAATTAGATGGATTTTCGTTATTTCGAATGAAATCGGAGGACTTATTTTATCAAGTCCTACATAGTTTTGTACTGAAGGATACTACGCTTATTATATTACGCAGCAATATCTCGATTGAAATTGCCATAGGTAGTAGATTTTCTGTGTGGCTCCATTGATTTGTAGAGACAACTAGTGAAAGAGTTTTGAAAATTAGTAAATAAAACGCATATTTACTAAACTTCTGGTCTGGTTACTTTGATAATACACGACCAAGCTATTCTCAAACGATTGGCTTCAATTGTTATAAGTAATAGAGCTCAAAATACGCCTCAGCGATCTTCGATACAGTAACTTCCCCTGGAAAACCTAGCATGACCTCAACAATTAAGGATAATGCAATCCAATTGTCTGAGTCAAATCAGCATTCGTTCCATTTATGGTCTGATATAAAACGCATGGGCTTGCAAGAGCCAGATCAGCCGACCAGAATACCATGCCATTTCAAATTGTCACTAGCAACAGTCAAAAATAACTAGAGAAAATCCTCTAAAAAGAGATACATACAGCTAAGAACGTCAAGAACGCCGGCAGGATAAGCCGAGCCGGTTGGCCTCATCCTAACAAAACGAGGATGAAACAATTCGTGTGATACGAAGCAAGGCCCGGCGGACCCAAGCTACCCAGAGTTAATTTTGGCCTGTGGCAACACCAAAACGAACTTCACCTTCTTCATGTTTGTATGATTTTGATAATCTGACCAAATTTTGTTGCGGTTACGCACATTACGAACTTTAAACACTTGGAGACCACAGAGTTGAGGGACCTCCTTGGTTTCCGTATGATAGCAGGACAGGCTATCTGTGTACGCTAGGAGCAAAGCCTAGGGCAGCATTGGACCTAAGGGGCAACAACGGGCCTAAGGGCCAGTATTGTGCCTAAGGGCCAGTATTGTGCCTAAAGCCAGCATCGAGCCTATGCTATTGCCAACAGTCTCTCCTCTGTCTATCCTATTCGAATAAGTTCGCACGTAAATTCTTTTTGCTTTTTTAGTTCCTAATTATGCTCATATTCGACAATATTACGTGAAACAAACTTGTATAAAGGTTGAAATTTCTAATTGCAAACAGCAATTCAAACTGATAACACTTGCCGAGCGTTTGGTGAGAAAGAAGAAAGTATCGAACAACTTCTTTTAGATTATCTGAGTTTTGCCAAGAAAAGGCTCATTTTATTGCTGGGAGGAGGAGAATGGGCCATCTACCTGTAAACAAAAGTACTATACGCTGAGAACTGAGGGCCGGTGCTGGTCTATGCTATATTTAACAGTGAACCCGAATGTAAATGATAGCAATAGGTCTTAGGACGCAGGACATATACTTAATTGACCTTCTTCCCTTCGCATATCTAAATAACTCAACTCAGCAATAACACATGAAACATAAACTGAAATTCAGCAATAACACATGAAACATACTTGCGTTATGGTCGAAATATGCAAATTTCGCAAGTTCATGACAAACTCCTTCAATTACTTTGCAAGCATAAAATCAATCAGATAATCTCTCGGAATACTTTAGGTAAACACGCCAAGCAAAAAGGAGTCTTGATAGACAATCCCTGGCAAGCGTGCGGTTAGAAAAGTATTGAACACTTTCTTCTAGACCGTCTAAGTCTGATTGCCTGGCTGAACTTTAGTCCAGCATATTAACGTAACAATCCTCAAACACTTGATGACCAGCGAGTTAAGGGGCCCCCCTTTCTGTAAGATAGTAGGACAGTCTATCTCTAATCAATAGTATCCTAGGCTAGGAGCTAATGGGCCCTGCTGAACTATGCTATATTCAACAATAGTTTACAATGACGTTCAAAATCGCCAGAGTAAAAGAGTCACTCTCTCTCCCATTCACATCCGTCTACGCCTTTTTTTAGTATTATTTACTTCTAAACTTTGCTCACATTAGACAATAACTCGTAATGAACACGGAATCCGCAATTCGCAAGTACCTATATGACCTACTAAATCAATTTCAATCGATTATTATAACTGTTATTTGTCTTTTCCTACGGGTTCAAACTTATTTCTCTCTTCTGCTCTCTTCACCGCTTAAAACCTAGAACAGACGACACCGTTTGAACTAGTTCTTTTGTTAACTTTAAGGAAATTTAAGAAGTTCTTCTAACGTTGACTTCACAATGCCATCCAGAACTAGTTCAAACAGTGTCGTCTGTCCCAGGCATTAGGAATATTCTGCGTGATATTTTGGACTATTTTAAACTTTTACCATCGCAACATCATTGAGTAATTTCAATCATGTCTGCATTGGGTATACCACTCTTGGACCGTTTTTAGCTATAATTAGATTAAGTGATCTTAGGGGTAGCAGCGTTATGGAATTAAAGAGTTATCGATAATAAAGATTACAACCTCGATGTTGGATTAAGAGATATCGGTGGGTGTAGCAGTATTGGTAGGGGCCATTACCATACTATTAACAGACCAAAATAAACACTTACTTGGAGCACTAGCCCCATCTCGTGTTGCAACCTTCTGTCTCTCTCTCTCTCTCTCTTTCTCTACTTTTAATCTCTCGGTATATTTTATCTATAATCAGTTTAGTTTTGGCATCTGAACTGATCGAGTTTGTATGCTGCTTTTGCTAACTCTGCATCCTAATTTCCCTATTCTCAACCGCCTTTTTTGTCGCTATTGTTGAATTCAAAAGTATGAAAAAACTTAAGAAATAGAGAAACACGTTTCATTTTAGTTTATTTTTCATTTCGTTATGCTTAGAATGAAACGTGTTTTTTAATTTTTTTTAACTTTTTGGAAAATAAATTTTGTATTGTTTGTTGGTTAGTGAAGCGTTTGACCGAGATGCTATTGTGTTGGGATTCATAGCGTTTTAACATTACCGAAGTTGCCATGATTGCATGGATTATTTACGTTCAGCAGCATTTTACACTGACAGTCTCTATGTAGATTTTGTGCACTTTCCCGGTCCTTAGTTTCATCAACTAAGGATACGTCTCGTTTGTTACATTATGTGTAAACGCTGTACTTTACTTTTACATAATATTTTCCTGCAAGACTTCAGGTTACTCTCGGTATCTTACATACAACCACTCGATTTGAGTAGTAGACATAATTCTTACGCTCATTCCTGGACTCTCGCTGCAAAACTAGAGATATATCGTCGTGTATCATGAACACAGGCCTTACTTCCGTAATTCATTGAGTTTTTGATGATTGTCCGCACTTTCATTTTCCTTGACCATGTGATCTGGCCTACAACTCGAATGTCATAAAGAAAGAGTTTTTTTAGTTCTTAAGATAGTTTCTGAGCTCTTTTATGGCGCTTCACTGCAAGAATAACTAAACACTGTTATTTTTAAGATACCAGATGTGTTCCTGCATCCGGTATCTTAAACTTAACAGCTTTGACATATTCTTCAAGCCGTTTGTACCCTGTTTTCATTGTTCGTCAATTCGCATCCAAACAACTGATCCTATGAATGAGTACGTAAGTTTTCGAATTACTATATCAGTTCATTCATGAAGCTTCATTCTAATGCCTAAGGCTACGTCACTTGTGTCATTACAACCACGTTCCTTAAATTCTTCACTTTAGTTAACTTTCAATAGTTTGTGTGGGTTGCATGCTTTCACATAGTTCGTCCTTAAGAGGCGCAAGAATTTATCCCATAAGTCATATGCAATCGTTAAAACTGAATGATAGACATAATTACTGCATTCTTTCATGGTTATTACAAGCAATGGATCTTTAGCTTAGTTCTAGAGTATATTTAGACGAATAAATACTGCTCTGTTCTCTGCTCTGTCTCTTGTTGAGTCTGAGTATCGTCTTCAACCAATAAGGCTTGCAAATCTTTTTCTTCAAATCCCTCTTTTTCTTCTCACGCTCTTGGTTTCTCACGTCAAAATCGCCATTTCTAAATTTTTTAAACCACTCGAAGCACTGACTTTTGCCAACAGAATGTCAACAGTAGGCTTTGACATGCATGTGGTGCGATTTTGCACGTTTTCTTCAAATGATAGCAGAAGACCAATGCTGTCCCCAAATCATAGTTCTTAGGCACACAACTCGAAATGTTTGAGGTTATTGAAAAATATACTGGTGTATGAAACATAGGCTAATAAGGATTGAAATCCTTCGTCCGCTATTAGAGAAAGATGATGGCGATGCAAAACCGGTCTTCCAGACCTTAGACTGATAGCAAGCACCATCTATAGAGAAATTCTGGATTCATAGTTCCACACCTGAAACCTATGGATCCGACCTTTTATGGAACGGATGGTTTATATATTTAAAAGTTTCTGAAGTTTGCATCGTTGAAAACGAAACGAAATTTAACTAAGCAACGAAATTATATCACAGATGAGATTAATTAAGGATGTAGTCTTTGTCAATGTATATTCAGTTTTATCAGTTGAAGTTAAACATTATAATTGATACAAAAGAATGCACCATAAACCACCACCAAAAACAGGAATCGGCTTGCAACACTCCCTTATTTCCGTGGTATCTGCGAATGCGCAAGTCTTTTTCTTATCTTCTTGCTTTTATGACTGACTTCTTAGGACAGTCATGCGATTTTCCAATTCGCAATTACAATCCGGTAGAATACTGAATACAATAATGAGCACATCCCATGCGCCATATTGTTTCTGTCATTTGCCATCCCGTTTACAATGAATCATCGTGTTCGCTTCAAGGTCCCAAACGTTGGTCAAATCGCGTAATGCTTATAATCAACTTGATAAACGTATCAACGCGATGGTTTTCTTCCGTTGGGAAACTGACCACCGTAACTCTTGTTTTCTTAAGAGCCGAATCAAAGCTTAAAGCCCGAAAATTGCGCGCATGCAACGGAAAAAGCAAACAATCTTGACGTTAACCAAACCGCGCACATACGAAATCCAATAAATGATAAGCACAAACAGGGAAGAGTCTCGCAAAACGCAGCAAACAGTTCAAATTCGTCGCTGATGTATGTCCAAGCCCAAGAAATTCCGAAAAATTTCTGCAGAGCCAAAAAAAAAAACCCTGCAAACAAGCTACAGAAAAAACGAAACACACCAACTGTGTACATACAGATATAAATAGAGCTGCGACTGCATATCATCGCAATGATATTGACTACAGTCAACCCCATATTTATCGGCTACATGAAAATCAACTGAATACGAAAGAAGAATTTGAGCCAGTAGAATTCTGTATGTTTGTTTTTTGTTCTTCTTTGAATGATATGTTCTGCATGTGTGGGATTTCTTCATACTCGTGTTGTTTGTATTTCTCGATACTTTTTACTTATTTGGTTTTTTTAGTTTGGCAATTTATTTTGCAAGAGGAGACGCGGCATTATTCGTTGAGCCAGCGGCTGGAACGACTTTGACTGACCTCCGCCAATATAAATTTGGATGTCGAAAGAAAGTCAATCGCGAAGCGCGTGTACGAAAAATGGTTTAACAAAAAAAAATATATATATATAATCAAAAATCAAGAAAAACAAGCATACCTTGTTTCATTTCTGGGGATTTTACGAAAGGTGCTTTACGTGTTTATGACCCATCCAATGATGATATTGGCGAATAAAACAGAAAGCCATGCTAGATTTCAGATTAATTTCAACAAATATCCGTTTATTTCTGGTATTTATAATTTCGTATGACCTACGTATGGTTTTTTTGTTTGATCATGATAAGCACCTTGCAAGCTTTCAATACGTTTGACACTAAAAGCAAATTAAAAAAAAACTGAAAAAATACTGAAAAAAGAAGAAATAAGCGAGGGAAAACAACGCAAACGAGGTAGAGATATGGCGCAGGGGAGTTTTCACAATAGCATACTACGGAGCAAGTGCCAAAGTCGAATTTTTCGGTCTACACGCGCCGCACAATTTTCAATGTCATCGGACTGTTTTTTTTCTCTCCTACCTTGTTGTTTGTTACCATTTTTATTTTTCTGTTTCTTTTTTTTCGCACACTTTTTTGCACGAGCTACTTAAAAGCTTCCCGTGATGTTTTCAAAAGGAATTTGTACAATTTGTTTAGTAGGGTGATGATAGAGCGCAAGAGTGGGGGAGGATCTGCTAGAATGAACAAAACCATAAGGTGAGAATGACGCACTAAAGACAATGTATATCAAAAGAGCGAGATCTCACCAAAGAACGGCTAAGTCTAGAAAAAATTGAGATTATTCGCGTTAGAGTGGAGAGACCAGGGATAGGAGGCGAAGAGCGAGACAACAACAACAAAAAATTGAGATTTCACACACAAATAGTATATAATGTTATTATCTCATCAGTACCAAATAGCTAAAGCTAGGCCGACACAACCGACGAATAAACGATGAAGCATTGGAGAGTATTTTTGCTATTTAACTGACCTTCCGCACATGCGAATTCAGTTTGCCTCGACATCAAATACGACTAGAGATGATTCGATAGTTTTTCTCGATAGATGGATATTCATTGAAAAAAAGTTGTATTGAAGAAACACATTTTTTTTATTTCATGCGCTCAAAAACGTATTCCTTAGTTGTAGCGGCAGTTTAAAAGCTCAGTTGATATATGACTCAGACTGAAAAAAATCACTCCATAACGCGTTATAAACTATTTTTGCATTCTAATTTTAGAGTTCAAACTTTTACAACTTCAATTACAGAGCTCTACACGCGTTTGGGTTATTTTTTCGGAGTAAATGCGTACGAGGTATGGCATCAAATTAGAAGAAATGAAGAAGCTTAGCCAATGGCTGAAGCTGCTGTAAACTATTTGCGTCAGCACTTACCAGTTGGTCTATGAATGTAATCCGTCACTAAATATCCATTTGAGAGTTTGATCGCGATAAAGAACTTATGAGAAATGAGAATTCACAACCAAATCGTATAGACGCTTATGGTACGTGCGTAAACTTTACTAGCACTTCACTTCGTATCGAATCGGTTCTTATGTTTTCGCTTATCACTCTGCGAACATTATTGACCTAGGTTGCCTTCTAGGCGTTTTCAAGTTTCTATTAGCGAGGTTGTGGTTGACCTGGCACTAAAGTTTAACTTATATCAAATTTTTATATGCACGGACAAGGACTGTATTTTCATCTATTACTAGTACACATGAAACACGCTTCTCACAAGTTCGAATGGCCGTAAATCCTTCGGAACAGTTCTGTAACATCCACTAAACGGAGGCTTTATGCCTTACTAAAGACATCGCATCACACAAAATGGAGGTTCTCCGTAGTACCTAAGCCCTTAAACTTGAACTTGAAATTGTCTCTAAACGTACAACGCTTTCTGGGTATGCTCACAACGTAACGTAGCCGCCTGGCAGGATTTTACGTTCGTGCACTAATTAAATTTTTACACAACAGTAAAAAAAAATTATCCTATTAGAAAATTGGAGCTGCCTTAAAAAACTTTGGGAATTGCTTTTTGGAACTCGCTAACTTTGAATTATAAAAATACAGTCGGGCCTCACTGGAGTCCTATTTTCGGGTCTCACACTTAGCTATATCTGAACAGCGAACAATAGTAGTAACGAGATTAGAACAACTTGACGGTACATCTGAGCTCCAATTAACAGTAACTTCGCGAAAGGCTCCTTCTCTTGTTAGATTGTAAAAAGGCTATGCATCCGAAGGCTTTATGTGAAACCTCCTACACCGAGAAATTTTTGCGAACTTACTTACGGACGACGGCGTTCTAGCGAAACTTCATTGCTCGTGTACAAAATAACAACTACGATACACACGCGGTGCATTAGTGTGTGTACAGACTGTGCAAAAGCTCGCGGGACGTATGCGACCCGAAATGCACGTGGAGGAGAGTCATTCGGGCTTCGACAGAATAACAAGAGGCGAATCATTCGGCGCGTTGGGCTGCGTTGGCCGGCTGGCTGGTGTGGTTGATAGATGATAGTAGAAAAAGCTCGAATGGTTAGGCGAGGGATGGGGTGAGGGCCGGGAGACTGGGTCGAGATCGAATGAATGGCAATGGCATTCATAGTGCGGTAGCAAGCGAGCGCCAGAGCAGGCGAGAGAAATTCTGCCTTAGAGTGAAAGTGATGCGTTCTAGCCGCGGAGCGTTAGATAGAACGCGTCCGCGTTGGGGGAGGTGGCAGGGCTGGTGGTGCGAAGTTTTTGCAAAATCGCAAGCATGTGGAACAGATGAATGGCAAAAACAAAACAGCAGCGATGGGAATCGCTTAGCAGGCGCGTGTAGCTTTTCAGTGTTTTATTTGGCCGTTTCGGAGCGGCCGGGGACAATCGAAAACATTGTAACCGATTGCGGCACAGACCGGAGACCGGCAAATCGAGTCAGACAAGATGGAGTGGATGTGAATGCGCTGGCAGAGTGCATCGCCGGCCCCTCCATCACTCCGCCTCGTTCGCTCAACCCACGTCGAGCGTGCATCGTGCATACCACATGCTATGTTTAGCAAAGGACCCGCTTGGCAGGGCGCGGGGAGGTCCGGCAGTGCACACACGATGCATACGACTCGGCTGCGCTCCCGCCGTCCCCTACCTGCTGCAACAGTCGACGTGTCATTGACCGCGTTGCCGATTTCCCGTTGCACGTGCTGTCGAAAACGCTTGCCGCGCCTCTTGCGCGACCAAGTGCACACAGAATATTTGGGCTGGCGTGCAGGAGTGAGGGAGGCGCAGAATGCTCTTTATGGGTGAGCGGGCACAATCAGGCAAAGCGCGGAGTGGTGGTGGCAGCGGCCCAAGCAGGACTGGGACGAAAATTATTATCGCCTATCAGCTAAGTGTGCGGGTTATTTGCATGTTTCGTTAGCGCACTCCGTTCGTTCTGTTTATGCTCTTTTGTTTGCCGATTTTCAGTTGTTTTGCCTTCAAACACGACAAATCTTTCGGAATTTGTTCGATTGTCCTATTCGGTGCTTGGATGCTTCACTCGCGGTGGCGTTTTCATTGTGTTAACAATTGTTTGGTGTTCTGGTTCATCTTAAGTCGAAGTTCACTGTTAGGTCATGATCCAAATTCGCTTCGCACCGCCTAATGGTAACTTTTCTGAAGTAAACATGGCAGATCTTATCCGACCGTGCTCGCTGAAGAAACCAAAATTTTTGATTTTCCAAGTTCCATTTAGTTAATTAATTCTGCAGAGCAATCGTGTTAGCGATAATATGTTTTTCCGAATTTCCTTTTCATTTTAACGATTGAACGCCGAATTCTAGCGCAGGTAGTCATCGTTTGCTTTGTTTATTTGTTTACATTGCATTTCGCTTGAATGCAGACTCCTGTTGTAATTATAGACAATGACAGAATCGAATGTTTTTATTTTATCCTGCGGGTAATCAAGTCGCGGAGATGAATTTCTGTAAAATTATGCAAACTCACTATTAACCCTGGAAAGCTAAACTTTTGTATAAATGAGTGAAATTGGGCAATTGTTTAGCTTACACACACTGCAGGAGGGCAGATGGACCCTCCTGCTATGTGTCTCACTTGGACTATCCCATACGTAAGTGCATGTATACTTGCCAAACTTCCAACGAACTGCGTGAGTATCACTCAATTCAATCCTCTCTCCCGCGTTTGTTTCGTTTTATTCCCGCATCGGCGCTACTTAGCTCCCAAACATGCGTCACCTACGATATTTACAATTTTATCCACGCTTGGCGCCACTATGCAAGTCAGCTGTCAGAAGAACACTACATATGTTGTTTTGGTCTCTTTTTTTCTATGTTTTGTTTGTACGTCTTTTTTTTTGTACTTCCAACGCAACCAAAAACAAGGTGCTGTAGAAATATTAGTTTTAGTTTTATCCTGAATTTTTAATGAAAAAAATTAAAATTTCATCTGATGATGAAACTTCAAAGAAAAAGCTGAAAGCAAAAGGTTTCCGTTCCTAGAAATCGAGGTTTGTATATCAAAATATACATACTGAAATAAACAAATAGAGTTATGGACATACAAAAATGTTTTTCGTGCAGAAGGAGCTCTCCACACCAAATTCGGTATCAACTGAATATGAATATGCAATCAAACAATTTTGTCGAAACGTCTTCAAAAGTTGATAAAAAGCTAAAGTAAATTGTACTTATTTGATTGTAAACAACAACGTATCGATAGCTTTACCTGATTACCTGAGCTATGCAATCAAAAGTAATTTTCCTGATAGCGAAATAGCACAAAATTAATCTTGTGGAGGAATAACAACAACCTGCGTATCCAAAGGTGCACTTTTGGAATTTTCTAAAGAAAACTTAATAGCCCGAATGAGAAAGTATATTTTCCATGCATTTTCGCAAACGATTCATGGTACAAATGATACCGATTTGGAAATGTTAAATCCATTAACAGTGCGTTTATACGATTTAAACAAATCTTTTATTGCAACGAAATTTTTAGACACTTGTGGTACTAGTGGTTCTGATGTAACTAAGGCAAGCGCTCTATTTGAAGCAATCGATTTTTGTTTGAGTAATCATGGAATTCCTTTGAGCAATCTCCAAGGTTTATCTTTTGATCACACAAATGTAAATAAAGGTGTACGGATTTCTATTAAATCGATAGCTCTAGTAAAAATCAATATATGTTTTTATGGGTTGTCCATGCCACATTTTACATAACGCTGTTTCAAATCCGCGGATGAATACGTTAAAATGGGCGATTTGATATTGAAAAATTCAATATAGATAATTTTTTGGTTTGACAAAATTTCCAAGATGACAGAAGTTTTGAACGAATTTAGTCAGCTCTGTAATAATCAATGCAAGGAATTGTTAAAATACATTAGAGTTCGTGGCTTTCTTTGGTTGCCGCAATACCTATGGCCAGTTAGGGCTATAAGCTTTGTATCATCATCTTGGTAATAGATAAAACTGACTTTAATCTCCCAATTTGTCGGGGCTTTTTACATAAATTCGACCAGGAAGCGACGAATTACATCCGATCATTCTTTATAAAGCGTATTTTTCATAATTCGTATCCTGGGCGAGCTATGCATAGCTTCTCTATCAACGGGAGCCAATCTGCTGCAACAAAAAGAAGAAAGAATGGTTTTAAAGCAAAATAGGACAAAGCTTGCCTCGGTTAAACTACGGACTACCGACCGAACTGCTTATAGTCTTTTACGTAGAGAACTCAGGAACATCTAGCGGATGGATATATAAATAGGATCGTGGACGTCATTGAGCATTGTCTGAAAGGATTTTCTCTTAGAAATTTTTGCCATTAAATCAGCCACAAAAATGGCAATGAGCAACCTTAACGCCAAACTGCATATCCTTTCAGGCTCCAAGTACTAGCCACGGAACCAAAAATCTTGTGTAGGGCTGTAGGCAGCTACTCGAAACTATACGGAAATAAATGAAGTGAATCTGAAGGATGAGACAAAAGAGCGGGCGAATCTGTGATAGCACGTTCAGATGGTCAAAACGTAGTACCAGTAAACTTAAATAAAGTGTCTCTAGTAGTAGTGAACAGTGAGACTGACTAAACCTTCTGGAAGCAAACACAATCGGCTTGAAATGATTGCAAATTAACGCGAGTCCTTTGGTCGCCATCGAAAGAAACGAGTTCAATTTGTTGGGATAAGGAGAAATGGCGTAAACAGCTTAGCGGAATCACAATCTTCGGCAGGATCGTGGAACTTGAGCTCTCCTTGGATTGTGGCACTCCTTGGGCTGTACGATGAAAATTCATGAAAGCAGGTTTAATAACTGTCCTTAGGTATCTTTGTGGTTACTTCGATCCACCAAACCTGGTTTATTTTATATCGACGACATGTGTCAGCTGTATAATCCCTTCTTCTGCTCGTTCGGAGATCCTTGTGGAGATGGGCATGTATTTGTAGATGCAACTTTTATGTTTAGGCCTTCATCAGTGCACTAAAACAAAGGACCAAGACTAGACATATTAGAAATTTACAAACACAGAACAACACAATGGAAAACTAACAACTTAATTAACTAAACTTAATTAACAAACAGCTAGTGACCAACTCCGGCTCAATATTCTCAGTCTTCGATCCAATCCTTATCAGAAAACATGACGTGTCTTTCAATTGAATGGGAACTACTTTGAAGGGTAATTGAAGCCGGATGGCGAAGAGCAAAGGCAAGATAGTGAAAAGAATACAGGTCGGATTGTTTTTGGAAAATTGCTTCTCTGTTTGGAAATCCATTTTAAATATTGGAAGTGTGCATGACCAGAAAAGTTTTTTCATATGACGGGATACATGTTATGAGTTTTAGAAACTAAACCTGAATGAGGCTAGCTGGTGATAAAATGGGACGCTCACTTCATTTAAGCAGCACTTTGTGACTTGATGAAGTTATGTGACGAAGAAAACATAAAATAATCTTTAGGATATTCTGGAGTCGCGCGGCCAGTCCAGTGACTGAGTTACCGCTCACGATTTCAGGCTGGCGCTCGAAAAAACTGAAGTGGTAACCTTGAAAAAGTAAACAATCCCCAAAGAAAGGCCTATCAGTGCCGGAGAAGCGCTGGTCGAATCGAATCAGCAGTGAATTACCTGGGCGTGCTGGTAGACTCGAGATCAGTTTTTCCCAAAAAATCAGGGCAACAGCTGACAAAGCTGCAGCGCGTGAAATCGCACCCACTCGATTAATGGTTAACATTGAAGAGACGACTCCTAATGAGCGCTATGCAGACGCTACAGTAGGTTCTACTCTATGGGTTAGACCAATGTGGCAACGCTCTCAGCAAGAAGTTACATCGAAAGCGGTGGGAACAGGTGTAGAGCCAAGGTACGCTGCGTATTGCATGCGCATATCGAATAACTTTCGTGGTGACAATGCTGGTAATTGTAAGGGTGGTACCCATTGCCCTACTTACGAGAGAGCACAGAATATTTATCTGCGCAGAAGCGAAAACAACAGAGAAGAGATCACCAGGGAAGAGAAACAACGCACTTTCAGCGATTGGTCACTGTCTTGGGAGCAAGACGCAAAGGGCAGGTTGACTACACGTGGGCTCTGTCCTGAGGCTGTGGATCAATCGGGTGCGTGGTGAGATTGATTATTACTTGGCCTGGCCCTTAAGGGGACATGGATGTTTTCTGTCTTATCGGTACAAGATTGACATGTCACGATCTCCTTACTGTATGTTTTGTACAGAGGAGATGGATAGCGCCTGTCACATATTCTTCCCTTGCAGAGATGGAGTAAGCAGCATAGTGACCTCTTCAGCGAAATTGAAAAGTTTTCACCGGAAACTGTGGTTGAAGAAATGCTAAGAACGGTTGACAAAAGAAATCGCTTTGCAAAATATGCTCGGGCATCGCCGACAGTTAAAAAAGCCATACTGGAGCCTTAGGAGGCGTTGGGGATGGAGGGATATCTTTTCTGGCACTTCGTTCCCCTCCCTTCCTTCTTAGAGAAGGGGTAATGTCAAGACGCCTCTAGGCTTAGGAAAGCGAGGTATAGATCGAAGTAATGTGTCAAACGGTTCCAGGAGTTGGGAGTTGGGAGTCCCAAACTCAGGGTGTAAATAGCCTTCACCATCCTGCCACAAAAAAAGGATATTCTCGAAGTATTAGTTTGTCACATTGAACATTAAAACAGAATGCTCAACTAATTTACAGTCTTTACTCATTCATTTACGATTGGAAATTTTCTCATCGAGGTCAATGAACCCAAACAAAAATTTATAAATTACATCAAGAATTATATAAGCACAATCGATAATAGTTTTTCGTGAAACATCCGGAAAATATGAAAATATTATGCAAGTATGAATAAAGTTATAACTCGTGTCAAGTACTTTCTAAGCGTATTATGGCTTTTCGCGCATATGTAACAGAATACTCGGAATTGAATTTTTCGGAATCAACGAACTTTCAAGGAAATTCTACAAGGTTGCAAACGGACGCACATATTCCGTGTAAAAATATGACAGTATACGTTTACAGGCACGAAATTCCCTGCGATTAATCTTATCTCATCTGAATTTCATTGTAAGTATTAACATTTAATTTGCCCTGACTCAATTCATCTGATACTACACGTGTAAATCATAAACAAATTAGACACACAGGGTCGGCTTTGAATATAATAAATGTAACGTTGAAACAATGTTTTAATATGTGCATATTCTGTGTTAAATTAACGGTTGACGCTTTTGCCAGTTACTCGTATATGGTACGCATACATGTCTAAGATGCTATGTTAGTTTTCATTTCCAAAAGCGGCTTTGAAAAGCTTCCGAAAGAAAATCCTCATGACCAGCCTCAATAAATGAACTTTCCGCCAGGAAATTTCATCAGAAATAAACAAACTCTCCTTGCGCTGGTTGATATGGAAGTTAATGTAATAGTATCCTGCCTGGTCAAGGATGGGGATGTAAAATATGCTTTTCGATACTTGAACCCGTAATCCGAATTACAACAAGGAGCTTGGCAATTTCGGAGTAATGGAATGTGTGCGATGGTTAGGCTTGACTTCCTTTTACAGGATCGACTGATGTGAGGGCAAACAGTACGCATATGCGTAACACCCACCCCCTGTGAGTACTGAAATATATACATATCACCTACACAGCCTGTCACTTCCTTCGAGGTTGCGTGAAAACTGTGAAAACGCATTTTCTAATTTTTTGGGTGAGAAATGGCTTTTCAAGGAAATACCATTTGCTCGAAGAAGGAGAAATTTTGTTCGTGTGATTTCATTCTGCTTATGTAAACATTTGTTGTTTTTCCCAAAAAAAAAAAAAACAGTGGAAATTGTGTGCAATTTTCTCCCACTTCCCGTCAATATGCGTAGGGCAACGACAAAATTTTCTGGATGGAGAATGATGAGAGAGTAGGTCGGTTATTCCTACAGGAATATAGGATGTTGTAATGATTGGATTTCCCGGATTTTTGTGTTAAGACGCTTTTCACGTGTATGGTTGGAAGTGAAATTTGACTTGCACTTATGTATATTTACATTTGGAAAATTTTGGTAAGAAGGTTGTTGACCTCAATGGGAAATGTAAACGCATGCGTGATGTTAAAATTGAATTCGGAGTGTAGAGCATTCTGGATTAAAATGAAAATGTGAAGTGAAATTTTTAGTTACATTAAATCTCTACAACTTGGTTGTGTAATGGATGATAACCTCAATAAAGAAATGAATAAACCTCAATAAACATTCAGTAAATAATCTCAGAGTCAAAATTAATCAAAAAGAATAAATTCAGGATTTGTTTGAAATTATTGTACAGGATTCATTAAAATAACACATTACTATTAACTCTTTTTTTCGATCAAATTGTTCTTTTGGGGTCCTATTTGCCTACTATGTCTTATTCATCAAGTTATATCTTCAAGGCAATTAAAAAAGTTAAACGATTAAATTCGTCGATTGTTAAATCAACCATTCTTTTCGACATTGCGATGGTGCCAACAAAAATGCCTACCGCGTTTCATATCCATTGTTGAATTTGGTGTTTACATCCACCACATACTCCCACCATAGTTTGATTGGGCCTGAAAGTCATCCTAGTACCGCTCACGCATCAGTTCAGGTGGGTGTCCCTTCGATGTCACAACAGACAACTTCAATCAACCTACATCGGAGACTTTTCATATACAACAAGGACGATAGGCAGGAACCTTTTGGTGTTAGTCTAAGGGTTGACACAGCAATGTTAGCAGCTTCCATTTATAACTTTCTCCAATCATATCAATCATATCGTGTCCTACGAAACTGAAGCACTCCTATCTCCCTAACAGCGATCAAAAACAAGAAATGAGTAAAACGCATTGTCTGCATAAACTTGGAAAAATCGACACAGAGTATTCCTACATTTCCCTTTTTATGATATCCGTCCTTTTATCTATGTATGTTACTAGCTGATCAATGGCTCAAGGAATACAATTAGCCCATCCCTGTAAGTCAGGATAATTATTGACGAGCTTTGCGGAGTCTCTGCAAGAACATAAAGAAAAATATTGAATGGATCACGGTCGATGCTGGTATCTTGCCAAGGAGTGAACGAGCCTGCGTGATGAACTTATGGGAACAGAAGCAGATCTCCAGAAAGTATTCGAGTAACATATGCCGAAGCTTCTGAACGTAGTGTAGTGGAAACCTTAAACGAGTTGTAGTGAGGGTGTTCAACGACTTCGATAACAACACAAAAATCACCGGAAAGTTTCGATAAGAAGGAAATTCATAAGCCTATAAAGTTGCCAAAATTATTATTTGAACTCCTGGGAAAAACCTACTCCCCTTTGTCAATTGTCAAAAAACTTTCTAAGTTATTCCCTTTCGCGTAGAGGATAATGAAGACCCTTTGAGGTACAGGAGGCTTTGAGCTTAGTTGTCCTTTGTTAGGCCAGAGCGCTAAGTTGTAGGTATATGGAGGAGGCTTCGCATAACGCGAAGCCTAAAGTGAGTGACAACAACTTATGAGCTCGAGCTTATTCGGGTAGCCTCTGCTGTAGCAAATTCGTGGAGTTATATACATTATTTGCAAGATAATTTGGTACTGCTTTAGAGACTGAGAGACTCTCTGCCGCAGTGACCATCACAAAAATCTAACTTGATCTAATGTACCCGTATGATAGTTCGACCTGTGACGCTCCATCCTAGAATTATTTAGGCAAAGATCTAGGCAATGGACTTTATGACGAACTACTATCAAACTTTTCCTTTTTTTCTACGGTTCGCAAACAAAAACGCTGTATGTTCAAAGAGAGATAATGCGCATCCTGTAGGAGAGATTGTTATCTAGGATCGCTTCCAGTTGTCTGACCAGTTTCGTCACCTTCATGTCCTTGCTCTGTAATCTTCCAATAACTATTACTCTGGTCTGAACCTTTCTAGTTTCTCCTCAAATGACCAAATCTGAAATATTTATAGGATAACTGGACCTTAACCTATTTCCTTAATTGTGTTAACCCAGCTGATTATGAATCTGACGTTTTGTCGAAATTGCTGCTCTACTTTGTCATCGGCTGATAACTATATTATCAGTTTTTTCACCAAGCCATTTTCACCAAGGCATTTTCAAACACAGTCCGATTTAACTCTTTGAGCTTGTTCAGCCATAGGACTGCTTTCCACACCATATTAATTTCCACTTGTATCATAAGCTTCGAGGCCCTTTAAAGAAATTTGACGGTCTTTAATGGACAAATAGGAAGGAGAATATTTTATTAGCCTATCCGATACATGACGTTATGATACAAGCTTTAAATTCGCTTTACGTTATGATACAAGCCTTAAATTTGCTTTTTTCCACGTACTTGAATAGATTTAATATGATGCCATCCTTTGCTGTCTTTATGTTCCGCTGTATTTTTTTCCTATCACATTCTGAAGGAACGTCTTTTCAAGTGACTCCTTGAATTCTTGGGTATGTTTTCTACACCTTAGTTCGATTTATAACGCATTTCTACGTTCTGTGTTCTTGTTCTGTGTTGAAAACTAATCTTTGGGTCCTTTTCCTAGTTGAAGACGCATCCGTTTGGGAAATATTCAGGTATGTTGAAATTTTGTACATTTTTGTAAATGCTTTAGACTCTTTGATGTACTGGTTCGCGCAACCCATTTCATCGGAAATTGGTTTCGAGTTTGTTTCGTGGGTCGAGCTCCCTAGATCAATGGTTCCATCTCTCGAGTTCATTTTTTGTAGCCCGAGCATGTTGCTCCAGGGGTTGTGTCTTTTATAATACAATTGGTTAGAGCAATTTTTCCAGTAGCTGGCGATCATATTTAGAAACTCTTTTAGTTGCAGGATAGTTTATTATATATGCCTCACGATGTTATTGTGAACGAAAGAATTCATTTTGGATGTGATCCACATGGCGTTAAAAGTAGACCAGCATGAAAAATAGACTGTCTTCGACTAAAGGAAACATTAGCGGAGAAAATTCAAGCCTAGCCCACAGCTATGTGTAGAATAATACCATACTAGATTCTCTGAACAACATGGGAGGTATTTGGTGAGTAATTCAGTTGTCTTATGTCACTGGGTATCGGACAATCAGGACCTAAATAGCGTTCACCTTCCTACCGGGTAGCGTGTTTTTTTTTTATTATTGTGTATATTAATATCATATTTACATTGTGATCTCTGGTTGTTTTAATGGTTCAGTCGCCTCACGGCCAAGACGGAAGGGCCATTCTCAAGAAAAGAAAGCGTACTTATGATTGTGGTGGAATAAACTGTTGCACAGCCCCGAAGTTTGGCCAAATGCTCTTAGTAAGGACTCGTTTCGAAAGAGAGGATATAGACGAATTGCAGCGAAATACCGCTCCTAAGCCTGTAGTGCTTGTTTTTTCGAGAATGATAGTCATAGTTCCTTTTTCTGACGAACGAGAACATTATATTTATGTTGGGAGGCTTGTGAGAGTCGCTGTGACTTGAGACTTGAGGACTCTAAGGTAACTTGAGGACTCTAACACTAACACAAATCAGGGCACGAAGCGTGGAAGTGCGTGGTGGAACTCAAATCTCATCAATGACTTAGAACAGTGGTTGGGCATAGTTAGGCAAATTATTACTGGACGCAATCGCTCAGCAGGCGCGATATTTCAATCTTATCAACATAAGATGGAAAAGTCAAGGTCTCCTAATCGTTTGCTCCTCTCAGAAGACACAAATGTCCACCTTTTTTCATGCGGTAGATGGGCAAGGCTTTGATTTCGTATTTTTGAAAGAAACCGTGATGTAGAGGTAATTTAGTGGATAAGGTATTGAATTCGAAAAATAAATGGAACTGTCATAATCCGGTCAGGGACTTTTTCTTGTCATGAAAATATTTTTGAATGCCTACTTGCGTAGAGAGTAGGGAGGCACATTCTTTATAATCGCTCTTTTTGTCCTCAATCCCTGCCAAAAGTAGGATCTCCTTTGTTCGAAGGAAGCATACGGCGTGAAAAAAACCACGAGTGAGTATCAGTAAGGTCAAATGTCGCTGGGACGGATTCTTAAGTTGGAGACTCCCTGAAGTAGCTCACAATGTTGAGGCTTTTTCACTACAGCAGTTTTAAGGTCATACACAAGAGGCACGTGAAACTTGTTCTATGCAACAGCTTGAATTCAGTAAGGATGACATATATTTTGGACAAGCCATAAGCCCGGAAGGTGATCTACTCTGAAAAACACTCAATAGGTCTGGCAGATAATGGGTTACATTTGTAGTTGTGACCATCTTTTGTCAAAATATATGGGATGACTCATAATTACTGAGGGGTTTATGGAATTGGAGCATCTAGATGTGTCGCGTTTGAACGGTTATGCAGATGATGTAAAAGCTCTAGTTACTGGACGGACTAGGGAACAAGCGGAGCTCAAGCTAGTCATGGTATCACGTACATGGTATTAGACAGTGTATGACTGATCATCGGGGTAGCCTACCAGTGGGAAAAATAGTCCAAATCAATCCTTTGTACCTAGGGCCGATAATCAACTGGAAGATGAGGTTTTTACATCAAATTAAAGCGACGTCTTACAAGGACATCAACATTGCTTATTGTATACCCGTTGTACCTGGATTCGATTATCAACTGGAAATGATGAAGTATAAGCACGCTGCTGAAGTATTAACTACCAATGGAATGGCCAACGGAGATGGAGCTGAAGTCATATACGCTTCTAAGGTTTGTGCTGAAATTAGGGAGTCGTTTCGTGAGAGCTTAATGCACATGCAGATGCGAGCAAATTTATGGGCTACGTGTGCATAAAAAATTGTATATGAGAAGAAGGAGAGGCTACTTCTTGAGAGGAGTCGAGCTGAGAGCATTCTTAATAGAGCAGGAATACCGAGTAAATAAAATGCGAGGAAGGTAAACATATGTCCTTTTAGTAATCTGGCCATAACTCAGCTGCATGTGTAGGGAGCTGTTCATTATCTGACGCAGATGTTCACTGGACACGGATATTTTGAATCTTAATTGCTCCCGACTGGAATGTAATGGTCTCCAAATTTATCGTTTAACCCGAGTTTTCATGGGCACTCTTGACATCTTGCTGAGAGAATAAATCATTTCCTGCTAGAAAAAGGTCACAATTCTAAAAACATTTATTCGCTTCGCCTCGTCCTGTTTGGAAATGGATCTTCCTAACTGGGAGATGACACCCGGCGAGATACAAGGGATCTTACTACAAACTATCAGCCAAAAATTGCCAGTGTAGGCATTTAAGGCGATAGGAAGTGTTTATTGGGTAGGCCGGAAGCTGTGTGTCTCAAGAATCCTATACTCAGTGCGTAACGGGCCTTCACTTTCCGCTCCAAACTATACCACATATTATCCTGAAAAAAAAAGATACGAAGAAAATGAACAATGTTGTTTTCCAAAGTATCTAAATTGCAAGGCTCATATGATGTTTATGTGTAATGTTTTCCCTAAACTGAATAGATGACAATGGGCGAGGCATCTAAGAGATCTGCTTGAAATAATACGAGGTGGAATGTCATGATACAGGAGACAAAAACAATAATGGTGATGAAATGTTATATTGAAAAGGAAAATAGAAAAGAAATCGAATGCAAATAAAGCATAGGTAAATGTGAAGGTAAATGAAACATTACGTTCAACTTCTTACAATTATAGGGATAAGTTTATGTGTTTAGTTAGCTCTTCTTGTCCGGTATAAGTTCGCTATTACCTGCATAAACAAAAGGGTTAAAATTCTAAGTTTTCTTCAAAAAATACAGACTGTAATATTTAAAGTATGTTTTTTCCATTTTCATTGGTTTTATGGTTAAGACTTTCCGCTCATAATTTGCTTGCACTCCATTCTGAAACGGCTCACATGAACATTATAAAACCAATAAAACTTTCAATTTCCAATGTGGCTGTACATAGTCCATCATAGAAGTGGTCTCAGTCAAATAACCAAACAGCCTAAGATTACCTAGCACAAGGCAAAAAATCACTATTCAATCCGTGGACTCCAACAGGGAATGGAGTTCATTGAACTTGCCGGGAAAAGAATATAACGACGACAAAGTTGCATATAAAGCTTATGCGTTCGCAAAGCAACCTAATGTAATGGGCGCAGTACCAAAATTTTGGTTGCCTCGGCAACGCTCCATCGTTACTTACTCGTTTCGGCTACTATATAAGGTTCTCCTTCTAATAAACAATAAAACACATTGCAGGATTTCTACCCTCGACAATATCAAAAACCATTAAAAATGGGATATCATCCCTTGCTTCTTCCAAATTTCGATGAGTCCTTCAATATACTTCCATCGTGGGGGACAAGTGCGTGTAGGGTAAACATTGTCAGGTTCTCGACGAAAAGAAAAAACACTTCTTGGAATATTGAATAGGACAAGTCGTAAATATTTTCACTTGAAAGCTAATCGAGGGATGGAAAAATACCCAACTTCGACCCAATTTCTCCCTACTGTACACCATGATAGACCGATGTGTTGTTTCCCGAAACGGGGCTCGACCAATAATTCACTGCTCTCAAATAAACCAATGTGTACACACATATGGAATATACACATATTGGCGGGTTGATTTTGTGTACAAGCTTTGAAGAGTTGAACAACGTTCCATAAGTTGCTTACACGCACTCATCACTTTCCCTTATCGTGACTCCCAAACATCTTAACGAATTTCTCAATACATAATGCAACCTTCCCCGTAAAATTCTAAAGTATTCCCGACGCACTCCCATCTCCACTCGCCGGGCAATTATCAGTATTCCAAAGACACGTGTTCTAAACAGGGAGAATCTATTATCTACGATCTTTCTACCACATACTGCCAACGAACGCATCTTATGTAAACACACCTCATATGCCTGTGCCAGAGGAAAGATGTTGTTCCCTTGTTGAGTCACTTGGAACTTCTTCGATCCCGACCACTTTCCAAAAACTTCTCGCACCAAAGGTCTTTGAACTTTGGGACGGGTAAATAAAAAAGCGACAAAAGTAGGTCAAATCCCGAATCTTATGTAGTTGCTCCCATGTAAAAGTTGGAGGTGAAATGGAACCCCATTGTCGTTTGATGCATGGACGCTATGGAAGCGCAGGAGAATGGGAGACACGCGGAAAATGTTTTCCCCTATGTTGAACTTCTGTAGTTGATCATTTACATTCTTCTCTTGAATGACGATGTGAGTTGTATGTTGAATCCTACGCAATGTCCTTTCAACCCCGTCTAGAAAAGCAGGCGGAAAGGTTAAACTAGTCCTCAGAAATTCTCGGTCCGAACTTCTTTGTATTGTAGGATAACTGCACTGTTCCTTCTCTTTTGTAAGCCAATCGCTGCTGTAGTCCTTGGCTTATAATTTCTCCTTATGACTGTCGTCGAAACAAGAATGATATTCAAGGAGTTGGAATTTCCAAAAATAGACGCACAATCGAATACGCACTTCTATTTTTACATTGAACATCCACTAAATGGAATGAGAATGAATCAGAGCAAGGATTTTTCGTTGGATGGAGAAGGAAGGAATACACTTTCACTTTAATATCCCCATGACATGTCGCTCATTTCCCGTCGCGCAAGCACTCTATTAATAACGTTGCGTTGACCTATTTTTTCCATCCCCTTGTTCCAGCATTGAGAGCATGCAAACTCTATATACGCATGAATAGCACTCATACAGATATCGTGTTACCTTCCCGTTGTGGGCGTTTGTGAAAAGAAATTTCACTTTTTCTTTTGCCAATATAATGAAAACACAAATTTTCACTTTTCATCGATTGCTTATTTTTCTTGTCTAACTAAATACATTCAATATTCACCAACCCGAGCGTCCATTGTAAGAGAAAGGATATTATGTGAAAATGTAACTGAGGTAAGATGGGGTGGATTGGAATGATTTAAAATGTGATGGGTTAGTTCGCAAAGAGGTTGAGTACCACCCTCAATATCCTTTGTCTGCACCCATAGTTGAGCTGAGTCGAGTTGAGTTGAGTTGAGTTGAGCGGCGAGGACAAAGGAATCCTGTTCAACGTTGCTTTACAGAATCGGAAGTCGTTACTTATTGCTAGGTGTTAGGATTACTAGGCAGATAAACAATAAGATGTTGGGTTGTAGTTTTAGAGTTAGTATTTATCAACATGTTGCAAAAAAGGAGCATATGGGATAGCCAGTAATAATTGTTAGTGGCCATTATTCTTACAGAGTTCAAGGAGTTTATGAGGATGCGTCCCAAACTGTGCGAGAATTTTGATGAGTCATAGCACATATTTATTCTATCTCACACTAGAAAATTGATCCCTAAACTTTTTTGAAAACTTGCCACCATCGTTTTCTACAATGAGGTGGAGTGTGGACTGTGGAGTTCCAACTTCATAGGAACCTCTACTCAGTTTAGGGAAGTTTAGACACCGCGGAAGTAGTTTTGAAGACAGGAATAATGCTATGTGATTCCATGTTTTACAAGCAAGCAAATCTAGTCCAAACTTTCAGTCCTCAGTCCAATGACGACAGGACTGAAAATTGTGTGCGTAGGAGAGAATTAAGATTCTTGCCCTTATCAATAGTCAATAAATAATAATTCATTTCCTAGCCAGATTTCTCCAAATCTTTTCTTAAAGCGTTTGTTTGTCCTGCTTATAAGGATATTATTGGCTAAACCATTAACTATTCGATAAACATATACAGCAGAATATCTTTGATTTCTTGAAGCAGGATTGAAATTATAAACTGCGTATAAGACCTTAAACATTTTCATGTTCATTTAAAAACAAAACAACATTATTTTTACAAAGCTGACCGTCACAAAAGGACTAAGGACTAACATTTTTCTGATCTGATTTTTCCAAATTTTCTCTTGAAAGGATTTTTGTTTCTCGAAAGTTCTTGACTTACTTTCCTGAATTTATTCCTGTCACTTAATATCCTGTGCTACATATCTTCAAAATACTTTGAACAGGATTTTCAATTTTCTGCTTGTCAGTTTGCTAAGACTTGCAATGATTGTGTTAAACGAGAGCAAATTTCCTGTACCAAATTATTCTCTATCTTTTCATCAGTGCAAAAGTAAGAATAACTCAAGTGATTAATAGTTATTGTTAATAACAAATTTTTTTGATTTTTATTAAGATATATTTATAAATTATTATTAACAATAATTATTCTCTACTTTTAATTGTTCATCTCTAATTCTTCTTGTTAAGTCGAATGTTTAAAGCATTTAATTTACAACAAAAAAATGTATTAAATTCAATCCTTAGGTTATTTCCCCTTGAAGCAGGGGGAACAGGCAATTGTTTCGTGGCCCATATTGTTTTTTCTTTATTCTTCAGTCTTTTGCATTGTTTATTGATCTAAAAACTGACAATAGACAGACCACCGAAGAAAAGACAATGTGGTCTTCTAAACAGCTTTCTGTTCCCTGAAAATAAAAAATCAAGCATTAAATGGATAATAATAAGATTTCTTATATTAATTATTAAGTTCCGAGTCCACCTTTAAATGTATCTTAATCCTGCGTAGCCCATAAATCCCTGCATATGGCTTAGTCTCTCCATTGTTGCCAAGTTATCTAATCGTGCTTTTGGACTCCGTCGCAGCCATTTGAAACCTCCAGTCCTTCCTGTCTCCTCGCTGCAGGCGTGCGTGTGTTATACATTGTAATGACGAGGATTTGAGCGTGTTGTTGCAGCATGTTTAGGGTTGTAAGAAAAGGCACTAGACGTCTTACGTCCTTTCTATTCCTCTCTGGAGGCTGCTCGATCCTTGTTTTTTTGCATTAAAGTCAAAGGCATCCTCTCATCCTGCAGTAATTTTTGTAATTTCATGCCGATTAGACCTTCTATAAACTGACTCCCTTTTTCTCTCCTTTCACTGTTGCTAGTAGTGCCTGGTTCAATGTACCCTTTTCTGTTTTGACCAGATGAATCAGTTCTTGCTAGCTTGTCTTGCTAGCGTTTTTATTTTTAACTACACGCTTGTCTTGAAACACCTTCTTAGCTTGTTCCGGCCAACTAGTGATTTCAGGTACCTTACTGCCGTCCTGTACTAGATTTCGTAGTGAAAGATATACGCTTATAATGAGCGGAGTGTTAGAAATAGTTGTTCATTCTCATCCCTTCCTTGTCTTGTATATTGTTATTTCTTCTTCGTAGCACTGTAGTGCCTTTCGGACCTTCGCCTCCCGCAAACAGTACCTCCAGCTGTCTGCGTAAAGGCAACTTACGTCGTGTATAACAGAATCAAGCAACATGAAGCTTCTGGACTACCAATCGAACAGCTTCTGACCATCTGAGAACGAAGCCAAGAATTATTAATATACTATCCCTGTTTAGACCTTATTTAATTTGGAATGACCTTAGGCAGCATGAAGCTACAGGAATCCCCTTTTTGACAGGTAGTAAGTATGCAAGATGTAATGCTAAAAAATACCCTTCAATTCCTAATGTCATCAGCTCAGCAAAGAGAGCCCTTTCAACTTAAAGTTCAGTCCAAACGAAATGTGCCATTAGGTTCCGTATGTGCCATATCTCCGATTAAGCTTTTCGGAAAGTCCTTTTCCATTATTTCAAGGTGATCATCTCGTTGTCTATCCTATCTCCTGTAAGAAAAGAATGAGTAGCAGGAATTATATTTCACTTTATGCAGATAAACCCGAAAATATTCGTGGCCAATCAGAAGCTAAGTGAGGTAAATTTAGTCTGAACATGATTGTGAATGAGTGAAGTCCTTAGATTTTTGATGACTCTCTCTTTCCTTCCCATTGACATAAAGCTCGAATTCGATCCTTGCTTAAAACCAAAGAGGGTAACAAACGACAGGACAATACAGAGGTCGACAAAGTTACGATAATGAAGGTTATCATAAAATGATAACTTAAATGAGGGTTGAGTCTAACCAAATCCCTTCCTCGTGAGCCTCAGATTTCGAAATAAGGTAATACAGTTACACATTCAGAACTTGGTTTAAAGATGGACTTGTTGTATCTTCGTTTATTACTTTTTTTCAAATATATTTTGAGTATAAGACATAGTGATCAATTTAAGATCGCCCAAAGGATCAGAGCTGAAAACTTCTTCCGCAATCATTCACGACTCATAAAAAGCATAAAGCTAGACCTCTATACCACGGCCTAGTCAGAATGATTTGGCAAAAATAAACTAACCTCGGCGTTGAAGTTGACTTATTCTCGGCCAGAAAGTCAGCACTCTAATCGAGTAGTTACAAAGCTATCGGAAGAAGCGCTTCACATATTTACAGCAAAAACTATTTGCAATCCAAGCAGCAAGCAAAATGGCAATGAAGGACCTTAACAGAAGAATACGTATACTATCGTTTGGCAAGGGAGCCCTGCAGGTGCTTGTCTCTAACTGCATAGCTTCACAGCTTGTGCAGGGTTTTTAATAGGTCCCCAAAGGCGCAGCAGCCTGAATCTAAGCACACAAGTGTAGAAGCATATATAAAAATGAAAGAGGTAGCAAAAATTAGATAGTTGAATCAAATGTAAGTATAAGAAATACACAATCAAAATTCATGTGACAACAGCAAGAAGGAAATTAGACCGAGCACCTTGAAGGAAGATAGACTACCAACATGGAATAAAACCATTCCTAGAGTCTAATTCTCATGACAGAAAACCAAACCAAAGAAGCAAGAGAACCGAGAGAAGGGCGAAGTTTCTCTTAGAGAATCAAAAAACTGCTAGGATAGCTCAACAATGGCGATAGAATTGATGAACACCTAACATTTTCTATTAAATCGCCCGAAGCAGACTTAGAAGATCCTAAGGGTTATGGTGGCATCATGAGGCTAGCTAGGCTAGTCCTAGTTCGCATATTTGCTGGTGATAGTGTTTGAATTTGCAGTTTCGGTATCGGATGTTCTGCCCACCTTGTTGTGATGGTTACCTTCAGATAAATGGTGGAGATCATTGAGGATGAGATCTGCTGAGCTTATGACCAGGAAGAGAATCCACCGAAAACTTCCAATTGAATCGTCCGAAGCAGATTTAGAAGGTCTAAACGAGTTAGGGTGGAATGGTAGACCTGGTTCCCATATTTCCTGTTGTTAGTGATATTATAATTCGCAGTTCTGAATCGGAGTTACTGCCCACCTTGTTGTGATAGGTATTCTCGGGCAAATAATGGAGATCAAGCGTGATCCTGGCCAGATTTCCTTCTCGAGGACCATCGCTCTTCAAAGGAAGTGTCTTGAACCCATCACAAGGTCTGATTTCTGTAGTGATGAGTTGTGGCCCATCAACAAGAACAACAATGATATCAACACCTTAAGGCGCTTGGGAATCAAGCTCGGACATTCTAGATTTAAGGGCTCCTGACTAATTTAGTCGTCGCATAAGGCTCAATCGACACTATCCACTGAAAAGCCTATACGTTTGACTAGTTGAACCAAAATTTCGCGATTTTTATGCAATAAAGATTTTACGCCGTCCCTGCTCTTTTCTATGAGTAGCTTAATCCTCATGTTTTTAGGGTCACGCCTGAGAGCCACAATTTTCGTAATTCCATTCGAGCCTATTTGTTTCCAGAGGGATGTGTTCAATTCCCTTCTCAATGGTTTTAGTTTTTTTGTGAACTGGTGACACCGGTTGTTGTATCTTGCGTGGCTGGTCGAACTTTTACGTGATTTTTCTCTGCTTTCCATGACTCTATATGCCGTGGTAACTGTCTTTGTGTACCAACTTCAGACACTCTTATCTTCCGAATCCCACGAATGTTAGTCAGCTTGATCCTTCAGCTTAGTAAATATGAAAAAGGTCCACGAATTTAAAACTTAGATTAATTAGTAAAATTCCTACCGAATATTTCAAAAGTCAACCACAATCAAGGAGCTACATGCAGCTTACACTTACCATCCATTTAGCTTCTCATTCAAACTTTTAATCATTCATTTTCCTCATTTAGAGTGTTCTGACCCGGAAAAATATCAAAAAGTAAACTCAATGTTGCTTAGATTTGAGTATGGAAACTTTTAGCCTAAATGTTGGCTCTAAATAACACGCCCATTCAATTACACCAAAAAGGTTTTGATCCTTTTTTATCAAATCGCCTGTCTTGTCAAATTCATCTATAATATATATCCTTGCTGTTCGGCCCATTCAAAACAACTTTTATCATCTTTTTCAAGCCATTAGTAACGACAACAACATTCCCTTCATTTTCCCTAGCCGGCAAGCAAGGACTTTTTAGGATTGTTCACGTTTCCGCAAATCGCCGCTTGTCCGCCCAGCGATTCTTCTTCAATTTTCCCTTGTTTACGTTTCTCTCTAACCCGATGTCCATTATCTGCTTGCCGTTCTGTCAGCCCCAAAATCCACTGTTGGGTATCGTATGCGGGGCTACAACAAACTTCCACAAAGCTTCGCCGGTACCCGAAATAGCACACAACAAGTTCATTGACCTTCTTGCACTGTGAAAAGTGAATAGTGTGGTATCTACGTAAAGCGTGCGCTTACAAATGCTTGCTTCCTTGTAGGTTTTTGGTTCGAAGAATTCGCTCCCCAAATTTCTCATAAATTCACCCCCAAAAATCAAGATGATGGCCATGCCGCAGGGACGCGGAATGGCGGGCGAAATTGGGAGCACAAAGACAAAACGGAATGGGGCAAAGCTACGACAACTTATAACGAGCATTTTTGTTGCCAAACAGATTTCCTTTATTTACTACACGACACATCGCGCCATAGCGTGGCGTTATAGCGTTTGGATGGAAGGCTGTGAAGTCTCACCCCAACACTTAGTATTCGGTGTAGTTCCTCCATTCATTCATCCAATAAAGTTCATGTTGGCTCCAGATCGTCGAACTATACTTTCACTAGTCCATCTCCATCTCCGTCTCCCTCCATTGTTTGAGTTGAGCTAGAACCTTGGAAGTGTGTTGACTGGATGGTAGATTGTTCCCAGAGGAAGCTCAACTGCATCTAGACCGATCGTTCCCCAACGCGTCTCTGTTGACTATTCCAAGGCTAGTGAGGCTGTTCCAGCATTCCTTCTTGGATGAGTTGGAATAAATGGGAAGAATGCTATTGGGGTGCGGAGTTATATACAAGTGGAGCTGCTTGAAGGATGGTAGAAGGGCGCGGAAGTGATGCGGGGCGTTTTACGACCATGTTTATGATAAAAGTAAAAGTTCGTTGGTCTAGTGAACCCAGGACAGTAAAACACGTGCTAAATGCACATACACCACACTCCTCTGCGCTGCGTAACCGCAGGGGTGCCACGCCAGATCAGTCAAAGACCTCGGCAAGGGCTCCATTGCGTACATGCGCTTAAAAGCATAATGTCGCTGGCCCCACACTTGGATCCCACATAATTTGTAACATGATGACCGGGACGGGCGTAGTTCTGGGTCCGGGCAATGTAACGCCATGGGAACAATAGTTCCAAGTAAACTATTTCCATTTTGTTTTTCATGTAAATTTGTTTGGAGTGGCTTTGGAGGGATGTAGGAGTGGGGCCAAGTGCGGGTGTCGAGGGCGCATTGTTGCCGGTGACGCAATTTCAAATTGAATCCATTGGGCAATAAATAGCTTAAGGTTTTTTAAACGGATGAATGCACTATAATGGCCGTTAATGGCTTGTTCAATGATAACAAAATTTATTGAACAATTCGCGCGTGTTTTGGTTTTTTAACAAAAACTTGATATTTTCAAATTATAATGTTTAATAACAGTATTGAAATGCTTGAATTAGTTGGCCTTGGATTAGAATGTTTGCAGTTTGGTGGCAGATAATATCGAGTTCTACCTCTGCAAGGGAATCCATCTGAGAAAGTACCTCATTATGGCTGCAACCGGTAAACCTTAGGCAAAATCATCATTTTTATTACAAACTCGTATGAGTAACATTTTAAAACGTGCACAACGGAAAGTCCCGTGCATTCGCCATCAGCCACAAACTTATTTTTCGTCTTCCGGTTTCGTGAAGCCTTACCTTGCTTGCTTCTAGGACGCGCTACGTTCATTTCGAACTAGTTTTGGTGTGTGAGTGGCTGAGAACTTCTTTTGTAGGTGAAATAAGATTTAAAAATATGTTTTTCATTTAATGAAGAAGATACGTAGTCAATCACTGTATGAAAAGTAGGTTTCGAAGAGTTGATTGTGAATTCTGGTGGTTTGTTATGATAGTATCATTACAGTGGCATTACCCAAGCTCAATGTAGTATTATTCAATACCAATGTTGTCCATCATTTGCCTTTAAATCTTGAAATCTTTCTTACCAAGCACGAAATTCTCAACCAAAGAGTCTTTCGTCCTAAGATTCAAAAAAATAACTGTCTCAATTAGAAGTTGTCAAAGTGGTGTTTTGACAAGCCATGCGCCATGAATCGGAACGAGTGGAAATCAGATAGGACCATGTCTGGTGAATATGGCGGGTGGTACAAAACTTTACACAAGAGAGCTAGTCTTTTCTCTGAAAAAGGTTCCAGCGAATCCTTGACCATATTGCGT
The DNA here is from genome assembly GCA_954870665.1 of Stratiomys singularior. Taxonomy (NCBI): domain Eukaryota; kingdom Metazoa; phylum Arthropoda; class Insecta; order Diptera; family Stratiomyidae; genus Stratiomys; species Stratiomys singularior. The sequence continues at coordinate 96,327,400 of OX940879.1, forward strand.
TTTAGAAGGAGGTTATTTGTGTTAAAAGTTAAAAAATCAGGAGATCATTGCTTTCGAATCTTATGCAGGTAAGACCTAAAAGGGCAAACTCCAATATACTGGTCAGATTTAAAATGGTAAAGCCCTTTGAAGAACTTCGTCAGGTAATAATCAGTTTCACCATGCCATTGATTAGCCCACGATCAGCTGCCACTTCTGTTAACGCGAACCATTGTTTCGCTGCCTCTTCATATACCCAATTTTCCTGTCACAGAGCCGGGGATATTTATCAGTGTAGCTTTCCTAAATGGCTCTGCAGTAAGAAACGCAACGCCGATCGATCTCAAGTAAGCAAGCAACTGCGTTCAGACACATTTTGGTATGTAGCCACAATCTAAAAAGCTTCTTGTCTCCACATCATCTGTCTCCTTCAGTCATTTTCGGTACTACTGCATACCGAGAATATAAGCCCAAGCTTCGAAAACGGATGAAACCATGGAGCCAACAGGAATCTTTAGCGGAAACTTTACTAGGGATTGGTCGATCTTTCTTGACCCTGGGGCGATTGTTAGCTGACATCTTTATAGTGGCCTTTTCCTCCGCAGTCCCGTTTTGGTTAAATAACTACATCTTCGAGTCAAGCATCATGCCAGAGCAGTTCATTGTCAATTCATTTCATCTATTATATTCAATTTCTTCCTTGGACTGACCGATCATCTCTCTAATGTTTGCGAAAATAACTTCTCGGATTCATCGACCCATTGATGGTTGTAGATATGTTCCCTGTCTTTGAGGAATCTTTCATTACCCACACTAAATTTGCTGATACATAGAAACAGTATAGAACTATTCCGACCTATGAGAGTTGAAAGCGCACCCCAAACGGCATTATACCCCTTCAGTGCTAAAAGTGCCTCTCTTTTAGCTGGATCGGGTTCTCCGGCCAATCCCATTGTTTATCTCCCAGTTCTGGAGCCAAACTACTATGGAGATAGATCTCTTATGAGTCAAACGGTCGCAAAATGGACTCTTGGTCTTCTAGCGAGCTCCTTAAGCATTTTATCATGTGCATAAACATAAAAAAGTGAACCGAGTGCTTTTCCAGCATTTTTCTTCCGTAGGGCGGCTCAAACCAAGTGGGTTTTGCTGAGTTAGAACGGCTGGTGATCTTTCGCACAAACAGTACGGTCGACGGAACGGACTAATTTATGCCATATCAGGAGTTGTTGTACCCACTATAGCCATGACATGCTCCGACGAAGCATTCGTCTTGCTGGTAGCACTGGATTTGTTGTCAAACGACTTCTATTCCAAAAGAAAAAAAGGTGGAAGGGTTCAAGTTGGTTTCGAACATCTGCACCTGTCAAATCTCATCCGTTGTCAACTCCCTTTCGAAACTTCTTTCGACTCTTCCACCTTTCTTGCTAATGAAGTTTCACTTTCGAGGAGACTTTCGAGGCTTCGAATTTTGAACTTGTGAGGCTTCGCTAGGTTAACTTAGCAACTTTTAAGTATAGATAATAATATAAGGTATAATTTACTTAACAGTTGTAAAAGAAAAAAAAACTATCAATTAAAATTAGCTTCTAGAGATTTCAGTTCGTCAAACGGAACAAGAATCCTTCGGAATCTTAACTAGAAATTTCCTGTTCCAGGTTGCTTGTGCATCAAAATGCGGTACTATTTCAAAATGATTGTTGTACGCTATCAAGGGTGAATAAAAAAGGGGTCGGTCACGTTTAGGATATCACATAGATCAAAACTCCTCTCCTCAAACCTCTGGAATATCATATGTGATAATCTGCTGCATCCATGAATATTATTTGATGGATTTCATTGATGACAAATCAGTGGTCTTCATTGCTGGGTCAGTTGACAATGTCCAACTCAGATTCAACCAGCACAGAAAAAGGGTAGAATCGTATTTAACCGAGCAGAGCCTTCAACTCTTAAAGTCCTGATGATAACGAAGAGGGGATATTCACCTTTGTTCCCATTCAAGTTGAGATCCTGATCAGCGGGTTTGTTAGATCTTTGATGACAAGCCTGAATACTATCATTTTCTGCAATGAATGAATTCCAAGGAGATATGACATAGCCGGCCTGACCCGACCCGCTTATGTTTCCAACGAAATAGATTCGAAGACGGCACTGTTTTTCTCTAAAAAAACAAAACTTTTCTAAGCGGCCCTTTTTTGTTTTCTTTTTTGGTTTTTGTCAATCAATTCGTCGACGGGAACGATCAATTTGACCATCAATTTTTTTGACGAACCAAATGTTTCTGGGAGTTTAAGACTCCGTACATGCTTCAAATGGTTTTTTAATGAACAACTTCTGTGAGGAGGCCTCTGACTCAACACTCAAGATTTCTTTACCGGTCTTTTTTTTAGTTTCCTTTGAACTTTAATGGGCGTCGTGCTAATTCTGTTGCCACTGAATAAGTCACAGCTTGCGGAACGCTCCTGGTGGTGGGGTTTTGCGCAGTAGTGTGGTTTCTTTATATTTGCGCAAATTCGAACTCCACCTTTAAACGTTATTTTGGAAGATGAGGATAGCCTTAGAGGTACCTCTAGTCACAACGAGCCTTGTTTATTTGCATGGAAGTCGGTTTCTGTTGACTAAAAGGATGCAGAGTTTTTCAAGAATCTGTTGACAATCCTTCAGTATTTCTACTACAGTCAATCCTTTTTATTTGATGCACTTCCTTTTGGAGAAATGTTTGCGTTTGTGAAAATGATCATGGTGTCCAACATTTTGTTTCTATTCCTGTGTATACCCTTGGGTATAACTAGAGCGTTAAAAGTTGTCCTTCAACATTGAAGGAAGTTTTCTGCAGCCTTTGTCCTCTTGTGATCCCAAAATGCTCACAAGGGGCGTCGCCATGCCCTTTCTGTATGGAGACTTTCTCCAAGTCTTGTGAATTTATATTTCTGTTTTTGTACAATTGTTGACAGTACAACTACGGTTTCAGCTCAGATCTCATTAGCTTTGATCTCATCATCTTCGCAATCAGTTTGCTGGTATTAATTTTTTAACATCTTTGAGCATTTATATATCCATTTTGTCCTGGAAAGACGATGCTGTTCGAACTAGTTTTTAACATCTTAATAACGTCAACGTCAGGAGAACTTCTAAATTTTCCTATTTACTCATTAGGACGTCAAGAAATAGTTCAATTGGCGTTGTCTATCCCAGACGTTAGAGCCTTATAGGTTAAAAGGCGATTGGGTATGCTACGTTAAGGCTCAGAGATGCTATCACCACTCGAATGTATAGTCTCTATAACGACCTCATGTTAACCTAGAAAGATGCACCAAGGGCGCCTATGGGGCAGCATCCCATTCATGCGATCAGAAGCTTAGAGTCAGGTCAAACCAAATCAGGAGCATTGTCAATCGGTCCTACAATATTTTTTCTGAATGTGTTTTTAGAAAATACTCTTGCACTTGTCATGTTTCAACCGTACAGAGGTAGTATTCAACGTATCTGGAACCTTTCCAAACGCTTCCATACAAGTAGAGAAGACTCGTTTCGACTAGAAGAACCTTTAAGGCTATCCTCGCTTTCTAAAAAAACTGACAACGGACGGAGGTAAGCTTTCTGTAGCCGCTAAAAGAATACCCTCGTGAGTAGAAAAGAGTACATCTCGCAAATAACACATTGTATTAAGATACATTTTAAGCATACACAGCAAAACAAAGCTCCAAGTATACAAATCTGTGATAAGACTTGTGTTCTGCTTTGGATGTGAAACATGGAACCTGACGCAAGCAGCCGCGAATATATAAAACGCTTTTGAGCGACGGGTCTTTAGGCGGATAACTGGAGCGAAGCTAGACGGAAACCGATGGTGAATTCGATACAACTGTCAGCTGTATGAAATTTTGGACGAGCCGGAAGTCTCACCGATTGTAAGACTGCCGAAGTTGCAGTGGCCTGGTCATATGAATCCTATGGACGAGAAACGGGTACTCAAAAAGGTATTCGTTGGGAGAAGGCACCAGTGAGGAAACCGGATTTCAAATTTGTACGGCGTGGTCAATGGACCGAGGCAGCTGTAGGCGTTTGTTACGGGAAGCGAAGGCCTGGGAGGGGCTGTATTGCTAAGAAGAGGAATAACACCTCTTCTATAACGCCTATTACTTTCACAAAAAAAAAAAAACAACAACAACAACAACAACAACTACTACTACTACTACTACTACTACTACTATTACTACTACTAATACTACTACTACTACTACTACTACTAGTACTTCTGCTACTGCAATCACTTTTATAAAGACTATGGCCTAAAAATTAGCGTTTGGTCTCTGGCAATACTGTTTTCATCTAAATGTTCAAGATCTGTCAAGGTGTTTGAGTTTAAAAAACAGTTATTTTTCACATTGAAATAAAGTCTAAATAAGTTGCAACAGAACAACATTTACGAGGAGCATCACTTTTGTTCCTGTATCACATGAAAAGTACCACTGAACGTTATCGTTCGTTGCGAGGAACTTATCCTGAATATGTTCTATTAGAAAAAAATCGCAAATAATCGTATCGTATGTGTTTATATGCGCAATTTTGTATGTAGTTAATTTTTATGACCGGTGATGAATGCTTCGGACAGCGGAAAAAAGTTTCATAACTGTCAATCACGGATATCAACGCCGAAGTTTAATATCTATGACGCTAAGGAAATGCTCCGTATTTGTTGGGATCTGAAGGGTATGAACAATTATGAACAACCTCAAGCAGACCAGACAACCAAAGGAGACTTGTTCAGACAACGATTGGAACGGCTGCATGGGCCGTTAGCCAAAACACCAAACCATGAACACATTATCATCCATTATAATTATTTTCAGCTACATGTTGCCCGAACAACAACTCTTTCGGAAATAGTCAATGGGAAATGTTAGCGTACCCTTCTCATGGCCCAGACCAACCTCCTCGTGAATGCAATTTCTTCATATCGACGCCGAATGCTCTTAATGGAATACACTTCACTTGAGAACAGATTAGCAAAAATTTACCTCAAAAGACGAACGGATTTTACGTGGGACGATCCTATTTTGGGGGAATGCATAAGCTTCAAGAAAAATTGAAGAATGTCGAAGCTTCCAATGGTAAATACTTTGAATACTTTATTCATTTGTTTTATTACTAAACAAAATACTTTTTTTCTTTACAGAATCGAATAGGTATTTCGCTTCCATTGTTCTAGTTCTATCACATTTACTGCTGCAGCAAAAACGACATCATCAACTGCTACTACTACTACTGCTGCAACTACTCCTCAACTTAGACCTAAGAAACAAGTATAGTAGTTTATTTAATTTTCAACCTTTAACGTTTATTTAATTTTCAACCGCCTTTTGTTTCCTTTTTCTAGATG